>JAFFJZ010000009.1:11362500-12612500 GCA_018340375.1 Gonatopus flavifemur
CCTCCAGCCTTTTTTCTATCTCTTCGAGTCGAGCTTCTATTACTCTACTCTCTGCCATTTGTGTTCCTCCCTTCGTCCTCATTTCCCCCCCTTCTTCCCCCTTTTCTTTCTCCTCTCTTTCTCTAATCATTCTTTCTAACTCTTCTACTTTGTCTTTTAGTTTCTCTAATTTTTTTTTTCCTCTTTATTATCCTGATTTTGTTTCTCTACCTCATTCAGTCTTCCTTTAATCTCTTCTCTTTCTAATCTCCATACCTCCTCTACACTTCTCTGTTTTTCGCTTATCCTCTCCAGCTCTTTTCTCATCCCTCCATAACCTTTCTCTATTTTATCTAATTTCTCATTCATTCTCCCCATACTAATCCCCAACTGCCGCGTCATCTCTAATAATTCCTTCTTCTCTTCTGATTCCTTCCTCCTCTTTTCTTTCGGAGATCTCACTATCTTATCTTTCCTCCCAAAAACCATTGACTCCTCCCATTCTTCTACTTCATCTCTCTCCCTCTTCCAAAAATCTTTGATCCCTCCCACACTCCCACTCCTCAATCTTTCTCACTTCTCCGCGTTACTTCGTCTCCCTCTTCTCCCCCCGTCTCCTCTCCGCCAACACTTCCTGTTCGCGTCGACCACACTATCTTCTCTACCTCTCCGCCTGATGTCGCCACTATCCACTTAACTACTCTTCTCTCTACCTTACCTTCTCGCCTACTTTCCTCA
The DNA here is from genome assembly GCA_018340375.1 of Gonatopus flavifemur. NCBI lineage: Eukaryota > Metazoa > Arthropoda > Insecta > Hymenoptera > Dryinidae > Gonatopus > Gonatopus flavifemur. The sequence continues at coordinate 11,363,218 of JAFFJZ010000009.1, forward strand.
ACTACCTACTTTCACCGCTCACTCCTATATGTCTCCACTTACTCCCTCCTTCTCTCTTATAACCTACTCCTTTTCCCTCTACCTCTTCTCTGTCACGTTTCCACCCACTAAAATCTTTTTTTTTTATCTGCTCCCACCCTCTTTTCACTACCAAATTTCACCTATTTCACCTATATTTCCATCAACTTTTCACCTCACACCACCAACACTTTTTCCTGTTCCTTTTTCTCCTACAATTCCACTTTTGCTACACACCTGTCATTTATCAACTCCTGACTCGCACTTGTCACCTGGCTCATGCGGCAATGCGATGAGTGCATAGGTTGATATTCTTATTCCAAGGAGGTCCACGGAATGAACTGGTGAAACTTCTTGTGATCAATACGTCATCGGTGCTCATGCGCTAGTTCCTGGATTTTTTTTTCCCTCTGTGATGGAACAGCGTGTTAGGATAGCTTAGAGGTCAAGTAGGTTAGTGTTATAGGTCGTTAACTTCGGTAAGAGTTCAAATCCTCTTCCGGTGGGAACAAGTTCATCCTCACTTCCAAGTGGAATGCGGAAATATAGGTGTTCACAAATTCATAGAATGTATCGAATGTTTGAATTAATTCGAGATGATTGTCATTTTATTTTCGCTCCAGTTGTTGATGAATCGGATATTGAATTTCAAGTGAATTGTTTTTCCACATGCGGAACGGAACCTGAAAAATCCAATTCTCGAATTGCGGAAAATTGATGAAATCGTATGTTCCATTGAACCTTGAAGTTGACCTGAGTGAGTCGATTATTGAAATATAGAAACAATACTAGTCATTGAATGCGTTTGTTCAGGAATGATGCATATAGATGATGTTAAGTTTCATTTCCAAAATTTACGAGAGAAGAACACATAGTAGGTTGGAAGCAGTCGTAAGTAGAATTTTTTTTAGGTTTATTTAGTTTTTCCGATTAGGGGAAAATAGAAATCTACACTAACTTTCATCACTTTATACGCATTTGTCATACTGAAATTTTCCCTCGCTTTCCCCAGAACGATTCGTCCTGCTGCATCGAATTCCAGTCGAACATTTGCTTGCATTGGACAATCAACGGATCCCAAAGTTATCAGAAGGAAAAAGTTTTTCTGGAATAGATAATCAAGTTTAACATCCAATACTTGATGCATTTGTACATGTATTAAGTTTTCACCAAGATTGTTTGTTTTTTATGATTATTTCCTTATGATTTATCAAAATCTGTTGGAGTATCCACAGTTCCGAATGGCGAAGGTAGCCCCATTCTTCCTCAGATGATGGTTTCATGGTTTTCATTGATTGTTTAGATGAAATCATCATCCTTCTGAGAGCATCTGTTTTATTTTTCATAACGTTCTGAAGACTACGTTTCACATTATCCATTTTGTTATGAAGTATTTTCATATGTATATTCATTGTTTTGGTAACATAATCAGCTATGATTTCTGAGAAAAAATGAAATGGTAATCATCACTTACCGAATATAATATTCACATGCTCAATATTTTTGATTGAAAATGTATAATTCTCCATTTCGCTCTATTTCCATCGAAGTATACAAAGCTTGTGATTCTGGATGACTTCCCTGGCGAATCCAATCATACCGAAATTTTCAGTATTTTATGAGTATAATTTTAGTATGGTATACAATCCGTATAAATCTAGTAGTAATTCAGTAAAATAGCAAGTTGTGATGAAAAGTGAATTGAAAACATACCGTATGCGCGTTAAATTGTTGTACTTGAGGTATATCGAAATATTCCTAATCATTCGGCATTTATTCCGTACGAATTCTGTATGAATCCTCCATGCCCAATTATTGCCGAAAACGTATCAAACTCCGGTATATTTTTAGTACCAGGTGTACCGGTATGAAGTGAGCGTTAAGATATAAATGTGTCGATAGGGAACATTTGTTGTGAACGAGCCTTAATTTTTGTTCTGTTTGGTTGATATGACGTATGTCAAACATATTCAATGAACATCAAGTCGTTGAACAAACAACATCATATTTTCTCATCGTGTTAAAAATGTCGAATTTTGTACCAGAAAGTGTGATTTGCGGGAAGCACTAATTTTTTGTTTCCATTTGAGGAAAAGTGCTGCAGAGTCGCATCGAATGCTCGTCAAGGCATGTGGTGATCATGCTCCATCAGAAGCAACATGCAGAAGATGGTTTCAACGATTCAGGGACAATGACTTTGATGTGAGAAATGAAGAACGTGGGGGACCACCAAAAAAGTTCGGAGACGCCGAACTGCGAGCAATATTCGATGAAAATGATACTTTGAGTCAAAGGCAAATCACAGCAATGTTAAGTAATGCGCAACAAACAATTCCTGACCGTTTGGGAGTTATGAGAGAGATCTAGAAGTGTGGAAAATGGGTGTCACATGAGTTGAATGGAAGACGGATGGAAAACCGAGAAACACTTGTGACATTTCGCTTCAAAGACACGAAAGAAAATCAGTTTTGCATCAAATCGTTACTAGCGATGGAGAGTGGATTGATTCGAGGAATCCTGTACAGAGAAAATCATGAGTCAATCCGGGACAACCAACAACATGGACTGCGAAACTAGATCGATCCGGCAAGGAGGCAATGCTCTGTGTTTGGTGGGACCAAAAAGGTGTGGTGCATCATGAGTTCCTAAAACCTGGTGAAACTGTTAATATTGATCGCTACAGACAACAAATGATCAATTTGAACCATTCATTGATTGAGAAACGACCAGAATGGGCCAGAAGACCCGGCAAAGTAATTTTATCACACGACAATGCACCTGCACAAAAAGCGAAACCAGTTCAGGATACAATCAAAGCACTTGGCTGGGAGCTGCTATCCCACCCGCCGTATTCACCTGACTTGGCTCCTTCCGACCAGCATTTGTTTTCATCGATGGGAGACACATTGGCTGAGCAGCACTTAGATTCCTACGAAGAAGTCGAAAATTGGGTGTCTGATCGGTTTGCTTCAAAGACGAACATTTCTATTGGCGCGGTATCCACAAATCTCCAGGAAGGTGGTCAAAATGTGTGAAGAACAATGGTCAATACATTGAATTGATTTTTTTTACTTTCCCATCCGCAATGAGTGTTTCATTTTTACAAAAGAACGCTCATTCCATACTGGTACACCTGGTATAAATCCAGTTTGATTTCGGGAACGGTATCATTTGAGTATAATTGAGGTATGAGAAATTTACAAATACACTGGATCATGTCAGTATAATCACGGTATGATCACGTTTGCTAGGGTCTATGTATCAAGAATCATTTCGGACTTCAGATTATTTGATTTTATGTTTACAGTATCTGAAAATTTTATACAGGATGGTCCATTTGAAGTGATAGGGGAGACTGGGGCAGGTTGGCGGGCGGGGCAGGTTGACGGGTTGCGTTTTTTTCTAACGGTAATTGTTTCTCAGCGTTATCCCTCGGATATTTTATAAGCTTCAATGAACCGCGTCATGTCACAAAGTTTCACTATGATTGATAAACAAAGTCATTTCATAAACTGACTTATGTGTTCTTGAGTGAAAAAAGTAAAAAATTCTATTATTCTTTATAAGCTTATTCTGACTGTTCGGAGATTGGAATTAATGTGAGTATTGAACTTACACAGTCTTCAACCCCTCCTGTGAAGATATAAACCCTATATAATATCATAGTTTTTAACCTTATCCGAAGAATCTCATTTGGATACAGAAAGTGAGGTTGGGGCACGTTGGCGGGTTTCTTATGGGGCACGTTGGTGGGTTTCTTATGGGAGACATTGGCGGTTGTTTCCCAATATTCAAACAAATCATTTTTCAGAAAATGGTTCGGAACTATAGAAGAAAAACAAATAGGGGAAATATCGACATCAATACATTGGAAGAAGCATTAGTGGATGTGAAAATTCACAGGGGAACCTTCAAAGAGACATCTGATAAATATAAAATTCCTCTCAGAACATTAGAAAGACATGCTCAAAAAGTCAATCTACAAGAATTAATAGCTACGCACGACATTACAAACATGCAACCTCCGCAACCGAAAAACCGCGGCAGTTATGCGCGTAATTTTCAGGTAATTGTCACAATATTATTTTATATAAGTTCATAAACATCTGATAATCGATATTCAATTGAAATGTTCAACTCTTCCGAATTCTTGGATTGAAATTCCACTGTTTGAGCAACTAGCAGGGAACCTGTATGATTTTCGAGTAAAATATTCATCCTGTTAAAATGAAAGCTTGAAATTTAATGAGAGAATGTCACGATCACTACAGTTTCGAAGTGGATTTTTCACTTCGCAAAAGTGAAATCCCTAGTTGAAAAAAATTCATCGATTTTCGTCAAATCTCACTGAGTCTTGCCAAATTTTATCAAATCTCGGACAATGTTTTGACCAAATCTCATCCGGCGATTTGTCAATGGGATTCTGTGAGGAAAATGAATTTTCTCAACATGAATCTAGTTGAATCTCGTCAAATCTCACTGAATTTAGGACAATGATCTAACCAAATCTGATGAAATTTACTCGTCAGATTCAGTGGATTCTTTTAACCAGGAATATCATTCGAAAAGAGTGAAAAATTCATTTGAATTGGATGGGTCCTCTTGTCACTGGGAATGGAGTGAAATCGTCAGATTCTCATTCTCCACAGTTCAGAGAACACTATTCCCAGTACTATCAATATGCTTTCAGATTTTTACTGACGCTGAAGAAACACCAATGATGGAATATATACTGAAAGCAGCGGATATTTACTTCGGCCTCTCAATCAGTGACGTTCGTAAACTGGCTCTCACTTACGCTCAATCCTTAGATAAAGTACCATCTGCATGGGCCAAAAATCAGAAAGCCGGATCAGATTGGTATTATGGATTTATGAAGAGACATCCAAATTTGTCTCTCCGAACTCCTGAGGCAACAAGTTTGGCTAGAGCGTCAGGCTTTAATAAACATTCTGTTGATGAATTTTACAATAATCTCGAGGTTGTATTGAAACGCCATAGTTTTATTCCAGCTGATATTTGGAATTGTGACGAGACCGGGGTCACAACAGTTCAAAAACCTAATCGCGTCATTCTCAGAAGAGGGTTTAAGCAAGTGGGAAGGATCACATCAGCCGAAAGAGGCGAACTAGTAACGCTCATGGTAGCTGTATCTGCAAGTGGGTCTTCCATTCCACCATTTTTTGTGTTCCCTCGCGCAAAATGTCGTGACCATTTTCTAACAGACGCACCTATTGGTAGCGTTGGTTGTGCAAATCCATCTGGTTGGATGAAAGAAATTAATTTCGTACAATTTTTGGAACACTTTGTCAGGAATACAAAATGTTCAAAAGAAAAGCCAGTCCTCCTCCTTCTTGACAACCACTCGTCCCACTCATCAGTGCCAGGCCTTGATTACGCTAGAGACAATGGCATTGTAATGCTTTCTTTCCCACCGCATTGTAGTCACAAATTGCAAATTCTCGATGTTTCTGTGTATGGTCCATTGAAAAGATTTATAAATCAGGGAATTGATGATTGGATGACCGCTCATCCAGGTATAACAATGTCCATGTATGACATTCCTGGCATTATAAAAGTAGCTCTTCCCAAAGCTTGCACACCATCTAACATCATGGCTGGCTTCAAAAAAACAGGAATCATGCCATTCAATAAAGAAAATTTTTCTGGACAAGACTTCCTACCGTCGTATGTAACCGATAGGTCCGATCCATCGATTGATTCCACGCCTTCAACTCCTACGCCAATTTGTTCGATACCCACATCATCGACACATCTTTCTTTACAGCAAAATGAACCTTCTTTTGAGATTGAAGAGGATATTGAAAAACAAATTGAAAAATTGATACCACTACCAAAGGCGGGACCAAGGAAGGCCACGAGAACATCAACACGTAAAAGGAAAACCGAAATCTTAACAAATAGTCCAGTGAGGAATGCATTGTCTGAATTAGCAAGTAAGGTAGCTGAAAGGAAACAGAAAAAAGAAGAAAATATGAAAAAACGTTTGAAAAAAAATGTGAAGCAGAAATCAAAATAGATTGCAAAATTTTATCAGCAACGTTATTATTATGAAGGTTTATATTTCAGTTTCATTTTTGAATGATTAGTGTAGAATAAAATATTCTGTTTTCGTTCTCAATACTCTTTATATCGATATGTATACATAATTATCTCCATAAATTTTCTTTTAATTCCACCGCCAACTTGCCCCATCATAGGGGCAGATTGGCGGATATGTTGGGTTCTACTTCTTTCATTTATCGTATCTCTGCTATTTTATTTCAGGTAACTAATTCTATGGTGATTTTTAGTTGAAGGTTGAACCTTCGAAACTGGCGAATATTGAATTCCTAACACGATTCCAAATATGTAAAAAAAATTGGCAAAAGTTTTTACCGCCAACCTGCCCCAGTCTCCCCTATAGTCGAACATCTCGGAAACTAGTGGAGATGGAAAAAAATGTTCCAGGTAAAAAGTTCAGGGTTCCAAGGGAGAAGTATGATGCTGACCTTGAAAAATCCCTCAGAGGTCATTTTGAAGGTTATTTAGGGGTCGAGATGGTTTTTTTGGATGGGACTCCCCTTTTTTATCATGACATGGGAAAGCTGGTTCCAAACCCTTTACGAAACAATGGTCATGGACCCCTTTCCGCCCATTGGGGTGCAAGGCATGGACCGTCGAAGTTATTGAACTACTCTTAGCGCTACCCAGGAACAACGACGTGGACGTGGTAGTTCTCTGTTCCCTCCGGAGTGCTTGATTATCGTGAGTCCCCTTGCCTCTCACATGAGCGGTGCTTGATGCTGTTACAATAATTGCTCGAAGTTACCCCCCTCTGCCTGGATACATAATCCTGGTATGTTGGCACAAACAGTGCGGATGCGATCGATCATGTCCTCCCTTATTCACAAGAAAACTTCCAAATTTTTTTGGTCAATCTACGGGGAAAGTTTTTACAGTGTAACTCTCTTTGGTGAATTCTCTGGAAGCTCGGAGGATTTTTGTATCCGTTCGAATGTGTATCCTAATCGACGTTATGTGGTATGGTAAATACTTCCAATGTTTCCAGCAACCTTTCAACAATTTTTGAGAGTCGATGCTCATTCATAACCCTCATTGAAACAAATGGAATAATTTATCCGATTTGAAACGCGATAATCGTAATAAATCGTACACATTACTGCCAACCATAATGAGCAGAGACTCAGTGTTCCTGTTCCTTTATGTTTACGTTTTTCTTTCCCAATGAAATTAACTCTCATCTGCATTGAAATCAGTCCCGATCTTCGAAGGAAAGCGATGAACAAGAATACATAAACAAACAGAAACATCGAATTTCTGTTTATTATGGTTGGTTATGTGGATGATTACGGAAATACGTGATCATTTAAACACTGGTTCTAAACTGAGACCGTCACAATCGTTTTCTCCTTTGCATATTCAATCATTTACATTTATCAATTTATTCCATCTGATTCAATCGAAGAAATGAATCACTATCCACCCTCTGAAATTCTTGATATGATGCTTGTGCTTGGCTCATGTCACAATAATTACAACGGAGCCGCAAGAGTTCACCGGGATCGGTATCCCGATCACCACATCGCACACCCCACGACCATCCATCGACTCGAATTGAGGGCTCGACGAGGAGTATTGCAGCGAGATCTAAGACATCACCGGTACGATGAGAATGATATCCGTGCACTCACCATATTGGGACTTATCCACTTGGACTTGGTCATGTTAGTAGCAGATCGTTGGCACGAATAACTGGTATACCCCGGATTACTGTTTCGAGAATCTTGAAGCATGTCAAATATCGACCATACCACATTACGTTAACTTAAGCTCTCACTCCAAACGACATTAGAGTTCGAATTAGATTCTGCAACTGGGCACGAGCAAGGCTGGTTGACGATCCTCAATTCTTCGACTATGTAATGTTCTCCGACGAAGCATCTCTTCAGAGCACTGGGCATTTGAATAGACACAACTCTTATTACTCGTCGGATGTCAATCCGCATCGGTATCGAGCAATCGACAACCAACATCGTTGGAGCGTAAATGTGTGGTGCGGGATCGTCAATGGCTATTTAGTCGGTCCACATTCTTTCAACGGCACTTTGAACGGCCCCATGTTTCTGGAATTTCTGGCGGATCATTTACCAGGCTCGCTTGAGGATCTGGATTTACAAACAAGGCAGAGAATGTGGGTCCAACTAGATGGAGCGCCACCCCATTACGCATTGATCGAGAGACTACCTTGATCATCATTTCCCGGCAAGGTGGATTGGACGAGGTGGGCCAGTTGCGTGACCTCCACGCTCACCCGACTTTTTCTTGTGGGGATTTCTGAAAGACGAAGTATTCAAGGCCCAACCAACAACGAGGGGGGACATGATCGATCGCATCCGCACTGTTTGTGCCAACATACCGCGATCAGTGTTTCTGAAGACGGTTACAAATTTTCGGCGGAGACTGGGATTATGTATCCAGGCAGAGGGGGCAACTCCGAGCAATTATTGTAAGAGCATCAATCACCCCTCATATGAGAGACAAGGGGACTCACAATAATCAAGCACTCCGGAGAGAGCAGAGAACTACCACGTCCACGTCGTTGTTCCTGTGTAGCGCTAAGAGTAGTTCATCAATAACTTCGACGGTCTATACCTCGCACCCCAATGGGCGGAAAGGGGTCCATGACCAGTGTTTCGTGAAGGGTTTGAAACCAGCTTTCCCATGCCATGATGAAAAAATGGGAGTCTCATTCGAAAAAACCATCTTGACCCCTAAATGACCTTCAAAATGACCTTTGAGGGATTTTTCAAGGTCAGCATCATACTCCCCCCTTGGAGCCCTCAACTTTTCATCTGGAACATTTTTTCCATTTCCACTAATTTCCGAGAGATTTGACTATATCACTTCAAATGGACCACTCTGTATATTATGATAATAAATGATAACATCCAATCATCATTGATTGAAATAATACATCCTTATTTTTTATACGAAAGTACTGGAGTTGATTGTTTTACAGTTGTGGCAGCACTTCTGAGTACGATATCTAACGCAGTGCCTACTCTTCCATCATTTCGTGGGTTATCAACCTCTGAATCTGAATCTGAATTCAAGTTATCCTTTCGTATTGCATCTATTGCAGAATATAATATTGATTCTACGTAGAAATTTTGCAAAATGTTGAGCATTTATACACCATTCCTTATTTCGGTACCTGATTTTCGTGTAGAGGAGAGAGGCATATTTCCTATCCCAGATTCAGCTGAGCTAGTTGTGATAGTAACTGCTCGTTTTTTGCGTTGGCATTTTCATTGTTCTTTAGGAGGAATTTTTCAATTCTCAACATTTGATTGTTATGATGAGGATAACAAACCTATCGACAGAAGATATACATTGGTACACTGAGAGAAAGGAGCCATTGAGACGAGAAAATATATCGTCCAATGGTATCTACCCTGGTGGACCTGAGCGAGGGTGGAGCGAGGCAGAAGTGATGATCGCTTTGTGCGTTTTGGCGATGATAGAGTGAGGACAGTAGAATGAGAATTTCTACGCAATGTGTTGACGTAGGAAGAAAAATAGAGAAAGATTCGGAGACTAGAGACTTTCATCTATCGATTGAGATATATATGAAGTAGGAATTCGTTCATCAAAGTAGTAATAGCATCGATTGGAAATGAATGATTTCCTGGAGAGAACTCGGTGCGATCGTACGTTGGATGTGGAAGGCAGAAGACGGAGCTCGGACGGAGAATGGGGAGAGGATGGAGGGAGAAGGAGCCACGTCCACAAAAACCCTCGTCCGATGATACTTCGGCGAGGTTGGAGCCAGAGCAAAACATGTGTTGTATAATTATCCATTTCCAACTGATTTTTCGAACTGCATTCCATTTTGCTGGTATTTTCCAACACACAGGTGATGACAATTGACCACTGGACTATTTATTTATCCAATTCAGATTACTGGAAGCTTCTGAAATGCATGATAAACGACTATCGTCACCAAGTGATGGTAGAGCGATGATACAGGGTAGATCATGGAGTTGATGATTTCCAGCTAATTTTTCGGTTCATATCTCCTTTTCCTGATATTCTCACACACTCGGAGCGTGATAATTACCGAATATCCAGTGGCTCAATCGAATTGATCGCTGAAAAATGGAGAAATGAATGATCAACGCCTATCATTACCTGGTGAGAGTAGAACAATGATAGATGGGAAGATGGATAGAAGTCGTTTGGATTTATTTGCTCAAAACTACGATAATTAACTAAAGGTAATTCATGCTCAGGTAAATTAATTTTATAATCTATAAATATAAGATCATGATGAGAGAGAGATGGAACTCCATATTGGCCACGGGTCGGTGCCGAATCAACGAAAAACCAAATCAACGAAAAAAAATTTACTAGCAGTATGAAGTCATTTTGTTGCAGTATGAAATGAAATTAGTCATAGATCATTGATTAAATTAAACAAAAAGTAAAAAACATTGATTTGCTAACACAACCCCACGGTAAACTCAATTTCCCTTTGTTATGTTTATGATTATGGTATGGTTATGTTTATGATTATGGTATGGTTATGTTTATGATAACAACAAACCGATTTTCGTTCTCTACAGACGTTTGAAACAGTTCGATTGTACCGATCGATTAGGAAGATCATTAATAATTTCATTAGAATGATAAATTACGTGTCTACTGTAATAAACGGGTGCAGTGAATAGGTTAACATAAAGAATTTTCGTTTAATTCAATCAATGATCTATGACTAATTTCATTTCATACTGCAACAAAATGACAACTTCATACTGCTAGTAAATTTTTTTTCGTTGATTTGGTTTTTCGTTGATTCGGCACCGACCCTTGGTCACTTCTAGTAACTTTATCAATGCCATATACAGCACACACGTCGAGCTGAGTGTGTGAAACAGCAGTATGATTGTAAGTAGGAAATATGGTATAATATGTGAACTGTTATCATCGAATAATCTCTCATGGTTATCAGTATCGCAATTATTAGAACAGAGATCAGAATTGAAATCACCGGAAACTATTGTATTGAAATATAGAGGGAAAATATCGGCATAAGATGGAATTTCTGGATTCAGCACGAACTGAATTTTGACTCTCATAATCCAATGAACTATAGCAAGAATGATGGCTTTTTCCGTCAGAAATGAATTTGCCAAATGATTTAGCAAAAAATTTTTTTTGCGGAAGTTATGAATAATTGAAGTTTTAGGGAAGTTTTTTTTTCAAATTTGTCACTTTTGGACGGTGCAACCATTCTTTCTTATTGGGTTCAATCTATAACCTTTGAAAACTACACGTGTTTCTACAAAAATCATAGGAAAGTTTGATGGTATGGAAGTTTAGTGTGGAGGGGGTCAGATGAGACCCTCCTAGTTGATAAGATTGGTGACAACAATTTTTCAGTGAATTGGATCCAATTTGACAACTATTTCGTGTGAGAGAAATCAAAGTTAAAAAATAACAGGTTGAAATTGTTTTGATTTTCCAAACTTTGAGTGGGGCGGGGAGACCCCTGCACTTGGTCCGATCGAGCTGAAATGTTTGTGGAGTTAGTCGGGTTACATTTTACGGCAATTCTGGGCCAGAGAGGGCAAAATGACAAAAAATGGATGTAAGAAGGAGGATTGATCACATTTTTTGGATTTTCCGAACGTCGAGGGGGCTAAGGGGTGAGACCCCTACAGTTTGTTTGATCGAGCTGAAATTTTGTTGGAGTTAGTTTGGGCTGATTTGACAACCATTTCGTGAATGTGAGGTCGATATTCCAGAGAAACGGGTTTTCACTACACCCTAGTGGATAGAGAGCATGTAAAAAGTATCAGAAAAGTCATCTGAAACATTCTTACGCTTCCGTTACTCTTTATGACACACTTCCCTTTTACCAGGGGAGTCATACAGACAATTTGATGATGGTGTTCCTCATTGTCAATGTGACATAGTGAAATAATGTCGGTGGTGTACATTTTCAGAGTAAAACTGATCTCTTCAATGAGGTGTTATTACATATACAAATATCAGATAAGTTGACTATGTTTGAAAATTGGAAAGTTTGATGCATTTGATGAGATATAGGTTGGTTGAGAAGTTTTGAAAGCGAAAATGAAAGAATGTGTATTTTTTGATGAAATGATTTTTTTTATTCAATATAGTCTCCCTCAACTTCGACACACTTATTCCAACGATCCTCCAATCATTTCATACCATCTCTGTAATGATCTTCCGGAAGCTCCGCAAAATACTGTTCCACAGCTGCAATAGCTTCTTCATTCGACGAAAATGTTTTCCACGAAGGAATTGTTTCGAATTTCTGAAGAGGTAAGAGTCGGAGGGAGCCAAATATGGTGAATACGGTGGGTGTTCAAGCAATTCGTACTTCAATTCGTTCAGTTTGGCCATCGCTAGAACACTTGTGCGAACACGTGCATTGTCTTGATGAAAAATGATTTTTTTCTTCCGTAAACCGGGTCTTTTTTCACGAACTTTTTCATCCAACTGGTCCAAAAGGTTGCAATAATATGCAGAGGTTATTGTTTCACCTTTTTCGAGATAATCAATCAACAAAACCCCTTTTGCGTCCCAAAAAACCGATGCTAAAACCTTTTTTGCCGATCATTCTGACTTCACTCGTTTTGGAGCTGAACAACTAGCTCCAGTCCACTGTAAACGTTCTTGTTCCAGTTTAGAATCATGATGGTAGATCGAAGTCTCGTCCACAGTTACGAAACGATGCGAAAAAATCGGTCTTATTCTGCCTCAAACGCTCCAAATTACGCTGAGAAATTTGTTTTCGATTCAGTTTTTTTTGAATTGTCAACGAATGCGACACTAACTTTCCAAAAAGCTTTTTCATATGTAATTCTTCGTGTAAAATATGGAGTACTCGTTCATCCGAGATGCCTATGGTATCAGCAATTTCACGCTTAGTCAAACTCGGATCTTTACAAACAATATCATAGACTTGCTCAATGATGTCTGATTTCGTTGCACTTTTTGGACGTCCACTACGTGATTGATCTTCAACGCTTGTACGACCACGTTTGAACTCTAAAACCCATCGATGTACAGTTGGAAATGAAGGAGCAGATTCCCTCAACACTTCCTTCATTTTAGTATGAATTTCTGTTGCTGATGAACTTTCCAAAACAAAGAATTTTATCACTGCACGATATTCGTATTTTTCCATTTTCACAACATACACTGACACGTCAACTTCGAATGGCTTGTAAACAAAGAATGAATTGACAGATCGGTATAAAATTGTGCGTGTGTTCAAATGAAGGATGAAATATAAAAATAGTGTATAAATTTTGATTCCTGTACTGGTTGATAGGTGTCGCTTTCATAACTTTCCAACCAACCTGTATATAGAAGAATGGATTTCATGATCCAGTGGTCGTGAGTGTCTGATGAATATAATATATTCTCCTGAAATTATTTTCATCACATTGTTATTGGGAAACAATTCATTTAGTGGAAATGAGAATTTCACGAATTCATTTGAAGGCTGTACATAAAGTTCAGAGTAAAAAGTTAATAGTTCGCAAAATCTTGTGACTCTGGGATTTGTTACTTCTAGTGCTGGCATTGCAAGGTTACAAAATTGTACTTTTTGCAGAATTTCAGAATTGTTGGTATCTACATGGATTACTCAAGCTTCCAAATTATGAACGGATTCATCTCCTTCGTAATTCGATGGTCACATTTGACGTGTGATTCATATAATCCTGTATCCATAACCTCAAAACTGCTGATCTTGGAGATACCTTGAGAAAGACACCTCAAAGATATCTTTTGAAAAACATCTTCAAGGCATGTCGAAGGATGTCTGGGATATTCTGTTGACATGTCTTCAAGATGGCTTTCGAAAGATATCTTCAAGATATCTGGAAGATGTTCATGTTTATTGGGTAATCTGGCTCTTGTGCTGGATAAAAATCACGATGACAGCTCCTGGGAGGAATTAAGTCAAACATTCATCTACGGTCAAAGTCATTCACGATCGTGAAACAGAATTTGAACATGAAGGATTATATGCTTCCAATCCAAACTCATTGAATGTTCAATAACCCATTAGGTTCGTTCGTTCTACGTGCCTTAAATTGCTTCAACTTGTGTCAAACCACAACGGGGAATTTTGCTAAATTTATGGATAAAAACCCACTGTTAACTCAATTCTCATCTTCCAAAGTTTATAATATTTGGAAAGAACTCAATAAATTTGGAGAAAAAAAGCATGTATATTGTTTAACTTGCGGTTCACTAATCCGGTGAAAAAAAACCTGAAAGGATCCCTTATGGGAAGTCATAGGAACCTATGCTGGATTTCACATGGGTTCCTATGAAGGAACCCTTATTGGTTCTCATATTAATTTGGCATAGGGACCTATGACGGGTGCTATGAGGAATCTTTTGAGGGATCCTATAGGGTATCATATAAGGTATCACAAAGGAGGTTTTGTTTGAATCTTGGTGATATATCTGTGAGGCATTTCATATCAGATTTACAATGAATTCCTGAAACTTTTTGGAATGAATAATTCCAAATTTTTTATTGCACAATAAGGCCCCGTATAATTCGTGATTTTCCGATTCATACAATGGTGTTATAGTTTTCAGTTTTGACATATTTAGCTTCTTCAATTGCCAGAGTCTCGAAAAGCTCCCGACTCACAAAATTATTCCCAAGACATGGAAGTCAGAATTTTCTGGGAACTCTACAAAGAACTCCTCTGAAAATTTTTTTCATCCGTGTCTTATTGTGATTCGATGATGAATATAAGGAAGGCATTGTATTAGAATTTTCCAATCTCACATACACGCCTCATCGGTGAAGCATAATGATGTTTTTGGTTCGTTTCTGAAAATGGTACTCCACGGCATCAAAAGTCAGGTGTCTGGCCTCTATTCCAAGTCATGAATGATCGAGCACGCAAAGTTCTTAAGGCCGCTCTCATTTTGTCTGTTCCTCGTGGATGCTGTGGAGTTCCATTTCCGGAAATCAACCGAAGAATATCGTTATGCTCCAAAAATTAACCGTGTTTGTTGAATTGAACAATTAAATATGTTCGGATTGGAATAAAATGCCTTTCTTACTTTCATTGTCGAATTACAACAAGACAAGAATAGAAGAAAGAGTTTCCACTTATGTTTCTGAAAAGTTCAGAAAATTCCTACCCTTGATGCCATGGGGATAATTTTGTATATCGACAGCTTTTTGCGATAAAAGCATTTGAAAAAAACTGGATCTATCAAAACCGGAAACTTTGACCCCAATCCATAAATCGCTGATCACATTGAAGAAAAAACACAAATGATACGTGTCTCTCATTTTTCGACAGAGGGTCCGAAAAAACTCAATTTCAGGAACTTATTGTGAATTTGACATGGCATGAAACGAAGATATATCACCGAGATTCAAACAAAACCTCTTTTATGGGGCAAAATTTATCAAGCGTACCAGCTCAAAAATTTTTACCTCCTCAATCTTTCTGAAATTTCACTGAAATGTAGTACTAGTTAGTGACTTTTGTACCTATGAAGGATTTTGCTCTGGTACCTCTGGTTATCAAACTACAGTGGTCAAAAATTCACAGATTTCGTTTAATCAGCTCTTGTGAAGATATAATTTCTTAAATAACGTTTTTTCATAAAACTATTCTCGATATTGTTTTTCGTGGCTTTTTCTCTGTTCTTCACCATGGCGTGACCTGTTTTTGTGAGAAAAAATTTTTTCCAACAAATTTAGCGAGTTTAAAGTTATTTTTGCATTTTTTTCAATTCTGACAATTTTGAAGATTTTTTAAGTTAGCTCATCTGAAAGCTGGATTCTCCAGCTTCAAAATCGTGTGGGAGAAATTATGCGTGTCGCATATTCCTATCAGCTAATGAACGTTCTGATACGGTTCGTCATACCGTTGACGCGGAATACAAGTGAAACTGTAACGAGAACGTAAATTTTCCTCCAAATTTCATTTCCTCCCTCTTCCTTTTTCTGTTTTGCTCCCTCAACCTTGTAATGTTGAAACGTTCCTTTTGTGGAAGATATTTGACAATTTAATATGATATTGTCTGTATGTTATTACTCCAATGAATAACACGGGACGTTCCTCTTTGCCCTGATCGGATACTCACCCTCGTCAGCAGATATCCGCTCTCGAAAGTACATTAATTTTTTTTTTATTACTAAAGATATCATAGGAAACGGAAGGTGAGTGGTTGTCGAAATGAACGTCACGCAATTATGTAGAAGGAGGAAAGGCTTTATTCTAATTTCTTGAAACAATATTTAGTATAACAGTATTACCTCTTCCTCCACCGGTATTGACTCTTTTTCTCTTATCTAGAACAATTTGAAAATGCTTACATTACCCTACAATCAATAGTCAATTATATGTTGTCTTATGGTAATTTGGTATAGGAAACTTGACGCAACTCTAACCCCCACACGAGTATCGTGAACTATGTAACTTGCAATAAGTACAGTGTCACCACACACGTATGTGTATCGAATAAATTTCGGAAATGCGAATGTTCAGTATATCCCACTCGCAATGAGAAGGACTCATGAACACCCGTAGCTGAAAGAAATAAATAAGATCAATGTGAGGATATGCCTCTTGAATTATAATGTTCGTTCGAGACGAATAGATATTGATGATACGTCGTGCAAAAGCCGAGTTATATCAAGTTACCTTTCCTCCATTTTTGACCTATATTTATACCGTGAAAAGTTTATTTTGAATCACGTGCTACTCCAACACCTACCGGTTTTGTTTATAACTTTTTGTTATCGAGTTATCAAATGATTTGATCGATCGCGACTTTTCTTATCATTGGTTGTTTCTTGATCGATTCGATCTCGATTAAGATTCGATAAAGTTTTGAATTCAAAGTATAAGATTTTATTTGAGCTACTAGTGATACATTTGAAAAGGGATCTTTCATCTTTATGAATTATGTATTACTTATTTATTTGTGCTCTTTAATTCTTTCTGAGAAATATATGTAGGGCATTCGCATGTGATTCTCCATTCACGATTTTCGTCGACCGAACGCAATTATGTCATCGCTCTTACACTAGTTAGGCGTGTAGGTGTTTCAATAGATATCATATCCGTGTACTGACAATGTTTACCTGTTTTCATAACGCGTTCGTTCGACGACTTTTCGTTGTATCTTAAACGATCGATTCTTTTGATCTATTCCATAATGTAATGGACCTTCTCTTCTTCTTAATTCTATTATCAACTTTTTATTCATTTTATTATAAACTTATGTATATTTTTTTTTGGACTATCACGCGGTGTTGTAACCGTACGAATGTATTATTACCCGTTCGTACCGTTACAACCTTTCCCTTCTGTTGAATTTCTATGGACGAGCTATCAATGGGGTAAAACAGAAAATCTGTTACACTATCGATAAATTCGTCCCAGGAAGTTCACACATACGGTAAAAGAAGATTTCTTCACACTCCAATTATAGAGAAAAAGAAGTCTCCCTTCAAACCACAAGTTGAGAACAACTTGTGTTCCCGTTATGTTTGTACCGTATCTAAGAAGGACAAGTAAATCTGGAAAACCAGAGACCCCTTTCCTCATCTTATATTACTTCCTTTTCCAAATAAAATCACGTTCCAAATTACCCCGCAATAAAAACCTCATTAAAATATAGACAGCAGAGGATTGGAGCGAAGAATCGCGTCGCCAACTCTGTCCTCGAATTTCTCAGTAAATTCACTGCTGAGAATACGAAAAATATTCAATTTGTTTTTTTTTTATTTACAATTAGAAAGGCCCAATATTCTTCGTTGGGCCAAGGTTGGTCCAGGGTTGACGAAGTATCGGTTGCCAATCTTCATCGATCCTGGTTAAATTCAACCTTGACTGTGTTGATACACATGAACATTCAAATTATAACACCAATCTAACCATTGGTTTTGAAATTGAAGATTGGCTGCCAATACTGGCCCAATCTAGCATTCCTATAATGCAAAATTCTGAGTTCAAACCAGAATGGAGCATTATTTGAAATAATGAGAGTTTACATCCTTGAAATGGTAAGTTTTGGTAAGTTGAAGGTAAGTGAAATGAATATAAATGTTGAAATTCTCTTGACAATAATTAGAATAGAAAATCATCATTTTGAAATGTTCTTTTAGTGAATAATTTAGATAATCATTGATGAATAACAAATTTTCCAATCAATAATTGATTTTGAACTAAAATAAGAATTCTGTAAGATAGTACATTAAGAAAGAGAAATATATACATTTTGAAAAGAGAGCATAAGTCAGGGATTATGCTCAAGAGAAAGGGTAAGTGGGTTGTCCCGATTAAAGAAAATGGAGAATTTCCTTTTCAAGGACAAGCCTACCTTCAGGTAATGCACGAATCCATGCTACTTCGACCTATCTAAACTCCATTTTCTTCTTTCTAGAATTCTATCATTCCCACCCACATTTCCCTACTACTAAAATTTTCTCTCAACACCTAAAAACCGAGCCGAGAATTGAGCAAAAATGCATCAATAACTCACTCTTGTTCGATCGTTCTTTTAAAAAGGTTTGATCAGCTTTCAAACATTGAAACTCAAGTTACAAATTCAAAATTCTCAATTCAATTTTCTCCAAGGAAAGTTTAAAATTTCAAGTGTTAGTTAAAATGTACAAAAGTTGAAGTGGAGTGCTAGTTAATATTCCAAATTCAAATAGTAAAATTGTGTTAAATTAAGAGAATTTGGAAGGGTGTTAAACTCCACACACGATTCTAATATTCATTCGCTCAATAAAGGTTTCAATAGGACTTGTGTGGAGCAACGGAAATTTTCCTGTTATACAACAAGAGTAAGTGAAAAAAAATCTCTTCTTTTTCCTTTTTCCTAATTTCTTCCCTTCAATGAATGATTTTGGAAGAGTGCAACATGAATTCATACATGTGTAAGGAGAAAATTCTAGTTTAGGAATGATTCTCTCAAATACTTTCTTTGAAAATTGAATCTTATTAAAAACTCTAAATAATAAGTCACATCTTAGAAATTTTCATCAATAGTTTCGCTCCTTTCTTTCTGCTTATAGTGGAACAAGGAGTGAACAAAAGAATAAACAATCTTGAGAGGAAAATATTTTGCATTATCAAAAGAATTGAATTTAAACATAGGAAAATTAGAGATAATGATATTCCTCCATCGGGTCCAGCAAGGAATAAATTTTTGAACTACCTCTCTTATGACGAGAGAGTTTTGGAATTCTCGAGAAAGGAGTGAGAAAATTTATTAAAATTCAAAGAGGTTCTGAAATTCAGAATTTAAGAGAAAGCTATTTTACCTATATTCTGTTCTTTTATATTCCTTTCAATTTTCTTTCCAAAATAATCGATAACAACGTTCAGTTTTCAGGATATTCTTTCTCTTGCCTTTCCTCTCCCTATCTTGAATTTCCCATCGATTACGTTGATGAAAAATCGATTACGAAATCTTAATATTTCTCGGGTTCTGAGTAATCATCTTCCTTCCCAAAATCCCTTATTTCTATACTTGTATTTCTCCGAAAATCTCAGATCTACTGCATGAAGTTAAACTATTTTCATTCCATTAAGGAGAAACTAATCTACTGAGCAACCCTCAGAGTTATTTCTCCTAATTTTTTTGGAATATTTTCACTTCTGATCTTTTCTAACCCTATTTTTGTTTGAAGTGAGTCGGAATCAGTGCTGCCAGAAATGAAGGAGCTCCAGCGTTTTACCCTCTGCATCGACTCTTTCGCATACTCCCTCTATGCCTACCTCAAGCACACACACAAGCAAGTTGACTCGGATTCATCCGTTCGTCGTCGGGTCAAGTCGGAAAAGCGAGAGAGAATAACTATCAGTCGTTCTCTGTCTCTACGAATTTCGTCGACTTCGTCTAAAATCTGAAATCGGACGAAATTTAAAGTCCACGCGGTCGACAAAATTGAGTCCCGCACATTTTTTTTCCTCCCTAGATGATCAAATAGAGGAATGGAAATGAATGAACATTCAATGTTGGTTCTTATTAACCAAATAATGATGAATAAATTATAAATTTAAAAAACTCAATTTCAAATCAAAGTTATGAATCTTTATGAAACCGTATACTATGAGAATTGATAACATTTTTATTCCATGACCTATTATGGATCGGTATGAAATTTCATTGAATAAGAATTTATAATTGAGTATCAAAGGATTTCTATGAAATATCAGTAATTAATTATGAATATCATGCTGGGAACCTCATATTTTGTTATGTATCGATATGATTTTTGGAGCAGGTTGATCAAAATAATATTCATCATGAAAATGAAAACTGCATTACTGAGAATGCATACCCAATAACTGCGATGCTAATTGTTTTGAATGAATCGAATATATGAAGTCCATGTTTTGAATTGATATTTCATTGTGATAGATTTTTTTCCAATGTACCTATGACAATCATTCATATGAGCTATGATTTGGTCCGTCATTCATCTCGCTTCGTTGCTTCGAGGCAACGCGCTTGATTCGTGCCGCGGAGTTTCATAGTTCGAGACCATGATACCACATAAATTTTTTTTATCGATTCAGATAAATAATTTGCGAAGAAAAAGATATATTGCATCTGAATTACGTATATTGGAGAAATCTATTTTATTTTTACCAAACGTTTGAAAATAGCTTCGATTTTCAAGTCTTCTCCCCATGCTTATATGCGTTTGAAGTTTGAATAGTTTTTTCAAACGTAACGTACATTCCACCTATAACATTCGATGGATAACTACCATCCCAGTAAACATTTCCCCCTCAACATTTCAAACATTGATTATGTTCTCTAAATTCCATGTGATAGGAAAGAGGGATGTAAAATATCACGTCAACTACGATAGACTGTTCATCGTTCATTCCACATGCATCACGATTGCTTAAGTTTGTGATCGACAACGATTGAATGTCTATCGTAAGTTTTACATTACATGCCATAGACAACACCTTTTCAAATGTCACATCGATTACTATGAATTTCGTGTCGTTAATTTCATATAAGTAAAGGGGATGATCATAAAATACGATATGAAACGAAAAACTTCCTATCGTTACATTCCGAACATTGATTATGTTCTCTAAATTCCATGTGATAGGGAAGAGGGATGTAAAATATCACGTCAACTACGATAGACTGTCTATCGTTCATTCCACATGCATCACGATTGCTTAAGTTTGTGATCGACAACGATTGAATATCTATCGTAAGTTTTACATTACATGCCATAGAAAACACCTTTCCAAATGTCACATAGATTACTATAAATTTCGTGTCGTTAATTTCATATGAGTAAAGGGGATGATCATAAAATACGATATGAAACGAAAAACTTCCTATCGTTTTCTAACGATTGAACCCAAGTATGATAGATTCGCATTGAAAACGATAGCATTCGTATCGGTCCCGAAATCAAGTACGATAGCCATGATAAAGAACGATACAATATTTTGCAGAATCAATCGTTTTCTATCGTTTCCTTCCGGATTTTGTTATCAGGGAGTTAACTTAGATCACTTTCTGCCAACTTCTAGACCTCATAAGGAAGGCATCTAATAGATTTCCGAAATCGACGCATCAGAGAACTTTCTGATAAAATTTAGAGAACATGAAGAATGTTTGAAATGTTGAGGGGAAAATGCTCACTGGGATTCATCTTTCCGAATCAATTGCTTTCGGTGGAAGAAACTGTTTTGAAAATTTCTTGGAAAATTTTAGGCGTGCAGCGGTCGAGTATTTCATTATCCAATTATCAATTCGTTTCGACCCATATACTACAAGAGTCACCGCAAATACGTCCCGTTATGCGACTGACGATGAATTCAATATGAATTCATTACATAAAATCAATTCTCATTACATAAAAAAATCAATACTTACATTGCCGGATTCAATTATACAGTCATGAAGGTATTGCTGGACTTCTGGTGGAAGATGAAATTCCATTTCGAAAGTGTTTCGATTTTATCATCATTTTTCAATCAAATTGAAGAAATTTTGACGTCATTTTTCCATTTTTCCCGTATTTGTTGGATATAAAGATGAATATGATTTTTCCCTTATAACTTTCTCTAATTCTTCCTAATACTTCGCAAAATTTGGTGGAGAATAAATCGCGGGCACAGATTGTTTGCCAGTTCCTCCTCCAATTCACTCCCCTCCTTCACACGTACAACCTTCACTAAGAGATAAGAACGAAATGTGAATCAGTTTGAGGGAAAACCTGTTCACCATTTTTCTTTCCAAAAAATAGAAAAAAAATACATTGGGCACTCGGCTACTCTTTCTCTGTTTGTTGGGAAAGGAAGCGAGAAACATGACCGCTGAACATTATTCATTCATATATAATTTGAGGTTCAATCAATTGGTATTTCATCTACAATATTCGACGTCTGATCTGATTGAAACACCTGCTCAACATGAATGATCTTATGCTTAGATTGCAGGAAACTTATGAATAATTAATAATTCATGTAAACGTACTTCTTTCCACATCACCACGGAGGTAAAGTACGAGCGGATGCGTTTTTTTCTTCGTGGTTTCCCCAAAAGGCCCATCCCACGGTTCAAAAAAACATTTCCCCAATATTTTCCTCAAAGAGTGAAAGTATTCCCAAACATCTGGTCAAATTTCCTCATTCCCCTTTTTTTTGGGGGTCAGAAACTTGGAAACGATTCCGGTAAACATTTTTGGCCGGGTATACGGATATTTGTATAATATTCAAATATGTACAAATATTTCACGAATTCTCATTGGACATATCGATCGTACACTGAGACAAAAAATCCATTGTGCCAAAAAAATATTTCTTTCAATGGTATTTATGAAATATTTCTTTGAACCGATGAAATTTCAATCCGATGCATGAAATAGTTTTGGACCGCATAGGGTATTTCATTCAATCAAAAACCATTTCATCCACTGGAATCGAATTTCATTGATTCAAAAAAATATTTCATAAATACCATTGAATGAAATATTTCTTTGTCACAATGACTTCTTTCCCTCAGTGATATATCAATACATATTATGCATGTTTATGTAACTTTCCAAACATAGTTGTGTCATCATCATCATCAGGAAGTAATCAGTCTTACGACTGGTTTGATGAAACCCTCCACCCCTGTCTATTATCCGCCAAACGTTCAATTTCTACATATCTACTACATCCCTTGTCTTGTACGATTTGCTTCATATAACTTGCTCTAGGTCTACCTTTACCAGTTTTACCATTCATTTTCCCTTCCAATATTCTTTTCAATGAACTCTCATGCCGTGATGTGTGTCCTATAAGATTGCTCCTCCTTTTCACGATGTGTTTCAAAAGATTTCTTTCTTCATTCATCTGCTCGAGTACTTCTTCATTTTTGACTTGGTCTATCCATTTTATTCTGAGCATCCTCCTATAACACCACGTTTCAAAAGCTTCAAGTCTTCGTTGATCAGTTTTCCCCATTGTCCAAGTTTCGCAACCATATAATGCTGTGCTCCAAACGTAACTTTTCAAGAATTTCTTCCTCACTTCCAAGCTTATATTTTTTGAGCATAATAACTGTCTCTTTTAGTGAAAAGCCTGTTTCCCTTGTGCTATTCTCGCTTTTATATCTCTTTCGCTTTTGCCGTTCTCTGTAATTATGCTTCCTAGATATTTGAATTCTTTCACCTGTTCAATTGTCTCGGTATCTATTTTGATTTTCGTTCTCCTAGCTGTTTTCGCTGCTGTACACATCATGAATTTTGTTTTGTCTTTATTTATATTCATATAATAGTTTTCCAATGATATTGTTCTCATAGTGTTGAGAATATTTTCTACTACCATTTTCTACTACTATTTAGCACTACTCGTGGCAAGTATAGCTATGTCATCCGCGAATCTCAACATACTTATATTCTCTCCCTGAATCTGTAATTTCGATTGAATTCCCTCCTCCACTTCGTTCATTGCTTCTTCTATATATAAATTGAAAATCAGTGGCGATAATGAGCATCCTTGTCTCACCCCTCTTCTCATTTGTGCTTCCCCTCCCTGATCCCCTATGTCTATTATTGCACTTTGATTCTTATATAATTCGTATATTATTCTCCTATCTTTATCATTTATTCCCACCTTCTTCAGGATCGCAAACATCTTCTCCCAGTCCACATTATCGTAAGCCTTTTGTATATCTACAAAACCTATGTACACAGATTTCTTCAGCGCTATCCTTTTCTCTATCACCGCCCTGAGTGCTAAGATTGCTTCTCGCGTTCCCCTATTTTTTCCTAAAACCAAACTGATCTTCTGCCAATCTACTCTCTATTTCATTTTCCATCCTCCTGTATATAATTTTGGTTAGTATTTTCGAAGCATGTGAAGTTAAACTGATCGTTCTGTAGTTCTCGCATTTGTCTGCTTTTGTTTTTTCGGGATAGCGACAATTAGTTGTGTCACATGGATGAATTGTTCCAATCATATATTGTATTATTGAGTACTCATACAAATGATTTACTATAATATCTGTCTCAATTATTGTTCAATTCATTCAAATCATCAATTGCGTCATTTCTTAAATTTTTGTTGATTTTGTTGACTCATTTCATTATAATGATAACGTAATTGTCTCAAAATTGTGTACATTATGTTCTACTGGAAGATGGATTTCGAATCGCCACGGTTTTGTTGAAACAAAACACTGCTCGGTATCAGATGTTCATGTTTTATCTCTTTCTCGTTTTTTTCCTCATTGCGCTGAACTGGGATGGTTTGTTTTCAATTGCGTGGTCATAAAATCATCTAAAATTAATAAAACTGAGCGTCAAATCATCGTGAGTATTAATTGTATTGGTAAATTCATTCGTACTTGGAATATTTGACTTTTTATGTTAATTTTTTAATTGTTTGATCACAAATATTCATTCGGAATGGAGGTTACTGAGTGTTCAGAACCTGAAAAGAACAGGAAATCCCGACGTTCCCAGGAAGAATGGTTTGTTAAAAACCCTGAATGGAAAACGTGGGTTTGTAAAGTTCTATCTGATGATTCTGTATTTTATTGTGTTATATGTTCAAAGAATTCTAAGTGTACTCCTGCGGTTATTCGGAACCATTCCAAAACTAAATCTCATATGCAAAAAAGTAAACTCTCCTTTTACGAACTCGATAATACATGTTTTTCTAGAGATGATAGCGGTGTTAATAATGCAAATTCTACAGTAGATATTCCTTTTTCCAAAGACACCCCGTCAGTTTCAAATTCATCCAAAATTTCAAATCAAAACAATATAATATTATTAGATGGACCTAGTATTGATTCTGTTCCTTCATGTTCTAATAATAATAATATGATAGTAGACTCACTAAACCAAGATTGCATTGCTCAATCCAGCACTCCTCACACAGATGATCATTCATATACTTTGAAATTATCAAATCCCATCCCTTCTATTGATGATTCATCAACCTCGAATCCTCATATAAGTATCGCATCAGATGTTTATTCTTTCATTGAAGAAATTTCAACTCAAAATTCTATCAATCTTCCGCAATCGAATAATGAGTTACCGATGCCTAGATATAGTTTGAATCCGTCTCCATGTTTGGATATTCCTTTTTCTTCGAAACCCACGCGATCAGTAAATTTACCAACTCAAGATACAGTAGCGGCAGTAAATCGAAATTCCAATAATGATTCTTCTTCAAATTTGAAAAAAATGTTCAAATCGCGGAAATTCGTGTGGCCACATTTTTTGCAGAAAAAAATATCCTCTTTAGCATTGTTCAGGATTCATTACTTCCAATGCAAGATATCGGAAAAGATCCTCAGGTTCTCCAAAAAATGAAAATGAGTCGCACAAAGTGCACCAATATTGTTAATAAAGTGTGATCGAGAAACTAAAAGATTCACAGAGGTTTTGAGGCATACTAAATTTGCTGTCCACGAAGACGAAACGTCAGATATAACTAACGATAAATGGATGACATTAATCGCTCGTTATATCGAACCGAATACGTTGGAAGTCCGAAGTGGTCTACTGCAAATGATCCACCTAGATGCTGCCGATTGTTCGGCCCCAAAATTGTTCGATAGTTTCAGAAAAGTTTTTTGGAAGAACCAAATTCCGATGAATAACATCCTTGCATTGGGTTCTGACGATGCATCTGTCATGATAGGCAATAGGGCTTCTTTCAAAACTGAATTGATGGAAGTAAATCCGAATCTTTTAACATTTCCGTGCGTGTGCCATTCTTCAGCTTTAGCAGCAAGCGCTGCTTGTGCTACAATCCCTGAAGAATGTGAACGATTAATTTCAAGTTTACCCACTTTCATCAACGGTAGTCCTAAAAGGTCCGCGATATTTAAAGAATTTCAGAATAGCTTCCAGAAATGTAATTTGAAAAATTTAAAATTTGGTAAAACTCGTTGGTTGACCCGCCATGCGTGTATCGTGAGAATTTTGAACAATTGGGACACTTTGAAGGACTTTTTACATGAACAAGTCGTATCAGATCGTTGTAAATCTGCAGGAAAATTATTGGATTTATTGACTGAGCCTTGCATGAAGGCATATTTTCTGTTCCCATCGTATACTTTGGATCAATTCAATAAATTCAATGCGTGTTTTCAAGCAGGAAGAACCATGGTTCATTTGTTACAACCACGTTCTTCTGACTTCTTATTGTTCTTCTTACAAAAGTTTCTAGAACCAGGTTTATTGCAGCATTTAGATCTGATCGGACAAGTGAATCTGTCTTCATCCAATAATCAATTATCTTTGGAAGATATTGATGTGGGCACTGAATGTCAAGAATATCTAGATGAACTCACTGACAGT
Organism: Gonatopus flavifemur; assembly: GCA_018340375.1. Taxonomy (NCBI): domain Eukaryota; kingdom Metazoa; phylum Arthropoda; class Insecta; order Hymenoptera; family Dryinidae; genus Gonatopus; species Gonatopus flavifemur. Next base: position 11,390,150 of record JAFFJZ010000009.1, read on the forward strand.
TCAGTAGATGAAGTGCGCCAAAATTGTTTGAAATTTTATGTTACCGCGGCTTCAGAAATTTTGAAACGTCTCTCCGTGGTCGATCCCTTTTTGCATTCTCTTCCTATTTTCAAAGCAGACACTGCTTTATTTGATCCGAATCGGCAAGAAACATCCAAACATGTGGTGAATGTGTGTCGAAAAATAGGAGGTTTTGATGAAAATTCAATAGAAAAGGAATGGGATTCCTTGTATTCTTCAGATCAGGTGCAGAGGCATCATTTAGCAGGACTTGGTTTTGATGAAATGTGGATTGAAATGAGTTTCCTCCTTACATCTGGAGGTAATATCGAATTTCCAAATTTGAGATCCCTTTTGTGTGCTGTTAGGATTCTTCCTCATTCCATGGCCACAGCGGAGAGGGCTTTTTCTGTCATTCCAGACATCGAAACCAAGAAGAGGAATTCGATGGGTGTCGACACATTGAATTTAATATGTGTTGTTAGAGCTCAATTGAAAAATGCAAACTTGAATGCTCGTACTATGATTGTCGATGAAGAACACTTGGCTTTAATGGATTCTGAGATTTTGTACGCAGATTCGAATTCTTCAAATAAACCAAGTGGATTTCATTTGTATGCAGGGTAGAGCCGTATTTGATTCATTTCCAGTTCTAAGAAATTTATCTAAGGAACAGAATCACCTGCTTCCATACGATCGATTCGAATCTTTTTCGGCTAGATTAGTGCGATAATTGTTTTCTGTGGGTTATATTTCATATTTCTCAAATATTTTATGCCTTACGTTTTTATATTCGATATATATTTTATTCTAATGTTTTCAATCATATCAGATGGAATTTCGAATTGCTTTTTCTTAGGTTGTATGTGTTATCACGAATTCACCTTCAATTCGAATGGAAAAATCAGGGTGGAAATTAGCTACGTTGCTAATCCATCAACATTCCTCCCCCCCCCCCCCCCATCACATCCATTTTTTTCCATCTTACAGCCGGGACTGTATGAATAATTTGAAATGCCATGTGTTCAGTTTCTTGATCACCTCCCTCGCACCCTTAATTCTCCTTGCACTCATCCCGAGAGTCGGCGCCATAAGGAACCGTGGAATAGGCCTCTTGGGGGAACCACGAAAAACAAAACGCATCCGCTCGTACTTCACCTCCGTGGCGATGTGGAAAGAAGTACGTTTACATGGATTATTAATCATTTATAAGTTTTCTGCAATCTAAGCATAAGATCATTCATGTTGAGCAGGTGTTTCAATCAGATCAGACGTCGAATATTGTAGATGAAATACCAATTGATTGAACCTGAAATTATATATGAATAAATGATGTTCAGCGGTCATGTTTCTCGCTTCCTTCCCCAACAAAGAGAGAGAGAGTAGCCGAGTGCCCAATGTATTTTTTTTTTATTTTTTGGAAAGAAAAATGGTGAACAGGTTTTCCCTCCAACTGATTCAAATTTCGTTCTTATTTCTCAGTGAAGGTTGTACGTGGGGGGGAGGGGAGTGAATTGGAGACGAAGTGGCAAACAATCTGTGCTCGCGATTTATTCTCCACCAAATTTTGCGAAATATTAGGAAGATTCAGAGAAAATTATAGGGGAAAAATCATTTTCATCACTATATCCAACAAATACGGGAAAAATAAAAACATGACGTTAAAATTTCTTCAATTTGATTGAAAAATGATGATAGAATCAAAACACTTTCGAAATGGAATTTCATCTTTCACCAGAAGTCCAGCAATACCTTCATGAATGTATAATTGGATCCGGTAATGTAAGTATTGATTTTTTTATGTAATGAAAATTGATTTTATGTAATGAATTCATATTGAATTCATTGTCAGTCGCATAACGGGACGTCTTCGCGTGACTCTTGTAGTATATGGGTCGAAACGAATTGATAATTGGATAATGAAATACTCGACCGCTGCATGCCTAAAATTTTCCAAGAAATTTTCAAAACAGTCTCTTCCACTGAAAGCAATTGATTCGGAAAGATGAATCCCAGTGAGCATTTTCCCCTCAACATTTCAAACATTCATTATGTTCTCCAAATTTTATCAGAAAGTTCTCTGATGCGTCGATTTTGGAAATCTATTAGATGCCTTTCTTATGAGGTCTAGAAGTTGGCAGAAAGTGATCTAAGTTAACTCCCTGATAACAAAATCCGGAAGGAAACGATAGAAAACGATTGATTTCGCAAAATATTGTATTGTTCTTTATCATGGCTATCGTACTTGATTTCGGGACCGATACGAATGCTATCGTTTTCAATGCGAATCTATCATACTTGGGTTCAATCGTTAGAAAACGATAGGAAGTTTTTCGTTTCATATCGTATTTTATGATCATCCCCTTTACTCATATGAAATTAACGACACGAAATTTATAGTAATCTATGTGACATTTGGAAAGGTGTTTTCTATGGCATGTAATGTAAAACTTACGATAGACATTCAATCGTTGTCGATCACAAACTTAAGCAATCGTGATGCATGTGGAATGAACGATAGACAGTCTATCGTAGTTGACGTGATATTTGACATCCCTTTTCCCTATCACATGGAATTCAGAGAACATGATCAATGTTCGGAATGTAACGATAGGAAGTTTTTCGTTTCATATCGTATTTTATGATCATCCCCTTTACTTATATGAAATTAACGACACGAAATTCATAGTAATCTATGTGACATTTGAAAAGGTGTTGTCTATGGCATGTAATGTGAAACTTACGATAGACATTCAATCGTTGTCGATCACAACCTGAAGCAATCGTGATGCATGTGGAATGAACGATGAACAGTCTATCGTAGTTGACGTGATATTTGACATCCCTCTTTCCTATCACATGGAATTTAGAGAACATAATCAATGTGTGAAATTTTGAGGGGAAAATGTTCACTGGGATGGTAGTTATCCATCAAATGTTATAGGTGCAATGTACGTTACGTTTGAAAAAACTATTCAAACTTCAAACGCATATGAGCATCGGGAGAAGACTTGAAAATCGAAACTATTTTCAAACGTTTGGTAAAAATAAAATAGATTCCTCCAATATACGTAATTCAGATGCAATATATCTTTTTTTTCGCAAATTATTTATCTGAATCGATAAAAAAAATGTATGTGGTATCATGGTCTCGAACTATGAAACTCCGCGGCACGAATCGAGCGCGTTGCCTCGAAGCAACGAAGCGGGATGAATGACGGACCAAATCATAGCTCATATGAATGATTGTCATAGGTACATTGGAAACAAATCTATCACAATGAAATATCAATTCAAACCATGGACTTTATATATTCGATTCATTCAAAACAATGAGCATCGCAGTTATTGGGGATGCATTCTCAGTAATGCAGTTTTCATTTTCATGATGAATATTATTTTGATCAACCCGCTCCAAAAATCATATCGATACATAACAAAATATGAGGTTCCCAGCATGACATTCATAATTAATTACTGATACTTCATATAAATCCTTGGATACTCAATTATAAATTCTTATTCAATGAAATTTCATACCGATCCATGATGGGTCATGAAATGAAAATGTTATCAATTCTCATAGTATACGGTTTCATAAAGATTCATAACTTTGATTTGAAATTGAGTTTTTTCAATTTATAATTTATTCATCATTATTTGGTTAATAAGAACCAACATTGAATGTTTATTCATTTCCATTTCTCTATTTGATCATCTAGGGAGGAAAAAAAAATGTGCGGGACTTAATTTTGTCGACCGCGTGGACTTTAAATTTCGTCCGATTTCAGATTTTAGACGGAGTTGACAAAATTCGTAGAGACAGAGAACGACTGATAGTTATTCTCCCTCGCTTGTCCGACTTGACCCGACGACGGACGGATGAATCCGAGTCAACTTGCTTGTGTGTGTGCTTGAGGTAGGCATAGAGGGAGTATGCGAAAGAGTCGATGGAGAGGGTAAAACGCTGGAGCTCCTTCATTTCTGGCAGCACTGGTCGGAATTCCATTAATTATTGAATTTATCTAAAACAAAGTTCCAAGTTCTTTGAAGATAAAGTGTATATTTCTCTTTCTGTAATTGAGCAGAAGAGATCTTTAACTCAATTTGAATTTGATTTTATAAATTTATGATAATTAGGATTTCATTTTTGTAAATTTGTAACTGCAAAAACATCATTTTTCCCAGAATATATTACCTTGCATTACAGTATAAAAATTGATTTTCATATTATTTCAAACAATATCCTCTCCCCAGTCCTCGTCTAGGGTTTAATCCTAGCTAAAGTGGGGTATTAAAGGGAACATTGGACTCGATGATCTTCTTCCTTTAACTATCGAAGGTTACATAAAGAACAGGAAAGCTCATAGTTTTGACGTAACAAAACGAACTGTTTTTCAATAAAATATGATTTTCCAATCATGCCAATGATTTCATACAATGTTACCGTACCATTATTTCATCAAACTTCATCGATAACAGCTTTTGGAATTTTGAAACCTAATCATGAATAAATACACATAATATATTGAATATGAAATAATTCTGCTCGAAGCAATATGTTTAGCGCAATTTTTTATTCGTATTAATTTCTTCTTGAACTTTCATCTTCGGGAAAACATCTACATTCAATGATGACGGAAATACTCGTAAATGCGAAGTCATGTTTGAAGTTGGGATGAAACAATGATATTTGAGCGTTCCTGGGATTGTTTTTGCAGTTGCGAAGCGAGTTTTGAGCTTCTCAGCAGTGATTTCATGATTTGTCTTCGAACTGAAAAAAACAACAGTTTCTGATAGATTTCTCCTCGCCCATTCGTGATGCGCATCAGGATTGAAAATTTGCTGCTTCGACCTGCCTTGAAGACTCGCTCGAGCTGCTAGTCGTTCCACATTACCACTGATACCGTCACAAGGCCCTTTTTCATGAGCGGTTGCATGGAAATGCCATTCAGCTGCTATTCCAAAAGCTTTGTGATGATACAAAAGATTTTTGGAATTATATCTATTCTTAAAGTGCTGAGATGCTCCATCCGTAAAATAGAAAATTTTTCTTGGTTGAGAATGCTCTTTCAGGTACGCTATTATGTTTTCTTGGAATTGTATCCGCATTCAAATCATCCGATAAAATGGCAATGCTCTGAGGACTGGGTTCGTTTCCTTGTTTGTAATGAATGACAGTGGTGAAAGTTGTCGTTTGGTCGTTGTTCCAGTGGAACCCCTGTGCAGCATTCTGGACTACAAATGCATGATTTCCCGCGGAATCGTATGAAACTAGAAATTCTCCTTCTTGTAAATTATCCTTCAAATTTCTCAGAAAAGATGACTGCTGTTCCGCAACGAATGGATGGAATTCGAGTTTCGAGAGGCAACGAGAAAGTTCTTCCAAAAAATCTCCTGCATCTGCAACTTCAGTACGCAAAGTGCTACGATCAGTCTGTTGTCAAATTTGATATTCGAGTTTTTCGATGCAATTGTCTTCAAAAACTGTTTGTGAAAAATTCTGGAAACCCTCTTTGCCAGGACATAATGAACATTCATCGAGATAACATCCGGCACATGGATTCTGGCATGAAAACATTTTGAGAGCATCATGATAAGTGGCGATTGGATTATTCGTACCGGATGCTGATTTTCAAATATCTATCGCATCAAGCATTAGATTGACATTCTCGTGATGGACCCAAACGCGAACAGTATGCGTTCTACTAGCACTAGCGAGTACGCGATTCCGAGGTCTCAGCTGCGAGAATGTAGAGAGACTGACCGGAATAGTAGGACTCTAATCTTTGAAAGCAAAATATAATTCTGAAAGATTGCGCAGAATCAATCTCTGTTGTACGTGCTGTCGTGATCTGTCTTTTCTTTTAACTGAAACAAAATCTTTCATGCCCGGCATTACACGACTATTTTCGTCATCATTATAGAAGCTTATGATCTTTCTTTCAATTTCAAAAGCTAAAGCATGGCTCTTTCTCGGAGATGGTGACGTTAAAATACCATTTTCTTTTACCAGTTCGATAGCTTTCCTAGCTTGGCGTTCAGAAGTCTCAAACTCGTCAGCAAGTCTCTTCCGACCCCAGGAATTTGGCGCAAGCGTGAGGAGTAATCCTCTCTCTGAAGCACTCGAGGAAGTTTTATATTTCTGCCTGATTTGATCAAGAACCTCCACAGCCGATTCATGTTCCTCAATATTACAATCTCTTAGTTTCTTCTCTGATGGTTGCCCAGACAGCGTTGAATGTCCTGTGGACGTTTTAGAAACATAACCTCAGTTTTGCGCGCTTCGCCTCCGTGGAGTAGGTTTAAATACGTTCAGAGAACGTTCATTCTTGATGCACCTGAATACATTCCCAGTACGTCTTTTTCATCTACTACGGGACGTTCTCGTTACGTCTCCCAAACGTACTTTCATGAAAACTAACCTATACAAACATACGTGTAGTATCGCAGAACGTCGTTGACATCTTCATTTGTATGCCCCTGGGACGTACATGCGACGTTTTTAGAACGTCCTGGGATTTTATTTGGACGTTTTTTGTGAGAGCAAGTACGTTTTATGAACGTTCAGAAAACCTCCCGATGCTATCCGGGTGGTAATCATCGTCATTACCATGTTCATCAATACCATCATCATCGTCATCCTGAATTATGTAAAACATATCGTGGTGATTAATTGTCATTCACATAAATGTATTGTTTATTTTCATTGATGTACAAATTGTCTTTTTAGCAATTGAAAATATGATATCAATACCTTGAGTGAAACATGACCGAACGAATCATCTTGTGCATCAATTGGAGGCTTCTCTCCAGGACAAGCAGCAGCTTCTTTCCTACATAACACACACACTTTTGCATCGGAAAGGATACTGGAAAACTTTTTTTGTAGATTCGGAGAAATAGTTCTGAAATCTCTTGATTTGAATTTGTTTGAGTTGCAGACATTTTTGAGAATCAAGAAATGTTGTGTCAATAATGCTGTAACTCATTTATCAATCGAATTGCCTACAAACAAACACAATCAAGCAGTTTGAAACGAAAAAATTGATTTTCATCATGAATTGCGAATCATATTTAGGATTGAAACAGTTTTACTTACAATTTAAGATCGTGTCATGCGATGCGATTTTTCGTGTGACATCAAGTTGTATGAAGTATGCGTATGAACAAGGAAAAACCAATGAACTCGTCGATATGTTTGATATATCGAAGATGTTTACAGAATCTCAATTGTTCATCGAATTGAGAAAAATCGATCACAAATTCAAATGAATAGATTTGAGAACTATTTTTCCGAGTCTATAACGAAGGTTTCCCAACATTCTTCCCGATGCAGAAGTGTGTGGGTTATGCAGGGGAGAAGCCAGGGTATTTTCTAGAGAGCGGAATTATTCCATATTCATCATATTATGTATATTGATTCATTATTATGTTCCAGAATTTCAAAAGTTGTTATTGATGAAGTATGATGATATAATGATACGGTAACATTGTATGAAATCATTGGCATGATTGAAGAATCATATTTCATCGAAAAACAGTTAATTCCACTTGTATTCCGCGTCAACGGTATGACGAACCGTATCAGAACATTCAGTAGCTAATAGGAATATGCGACGCGCGCGCTTCAAACCGCTGCAAATGCCAGATAAAATCCTCTTTTCATGATTTCTCCTACACGATTTTGAAGCTGAAGAATCCAGCTCTCAGATGAGCTAACTTGAAAAATCTTCAAAATTGTCAGAATTGAAAAAAAATGCAAAATAACTTCAAACTCGCCAAATTTGTTGGGAAAAATTTTTTCTCACAAAAACAGATCACGCTATTGTAAAGAAGAAAAGAAAAGCCACGAGAAACAATATCGAGAATAATTTTATGAAAAACTGTAATTCAAGAAATTATATCTCAACAAGAGCTGATTGAACGAAATCTGTGAATTTTTGACCACTGTAGTTTGATAACCAGAGGTACCAGAGCAAAATCCTTTATAGGATCAAAAGTCACCAACTAGTACTACATTTCAGTGAAATTTCAGAAAGATTGAGGGGGTGGAAATTTTTGAGCTGGTACGCTTGAGAAATTTCGCCCCTTATGCGATACCTTATATGGTCCCTCGAAGGATCCCTCATATGATCCTTCATAGGTTCTCCTGTCAAATCAAACCATATCGTACCAAATGTCCTCGATTCACATGCAATCTTCAACACTGTAACTTTCAACTCATACATCACCAAAAAATCCACAGGGGTCATATTCGATAGTTTGAAGCCTCCTTTTTCGAATGCGGCTATCAAAATCTGTCTATGATTTGATGGAAAAAAGTTATTTATAGTTTTGTTACAAAAGAGGCTATTTTTCCATGATTTCTCAATGGAAATTCCATTTTTTGGCAAGGAAAAAGGTACTCCTGACTCCATTTTCCGAGTCTCATCGTGTCCTCGATATCGATACTACTATATCCTGTTGGTTTCAGAGAAAAAAATAAGATGGCGGCTCCAAGATGGAGCCGACAATGTCGAATATTACATTTTTCTGGTCAAATATCAATCCATGTTCGTTTCTGCGTATATAATGGATGGAAATTTGATGAGACTAGAACACAGAGTCAGGATCTTCCATTCTAGAGTACATAATCTCAAAATGGTCCATTCATGACTTCAAGTCACACGAATATTATGGCTCTCGACGCTGTACAGGGGTTTCAAATTCGAAAAAGCTGGCCAAAGAGTACAAAGGAGCTTCAATTCGCATGAAATTCCTCACTCCGAGGTTTTCGGGGTTACTGATAACGGATCTGAATCCACGATTTCAAAATGGCATATCCAGTATGGCGAACCATGACTTGAAAATTCATGCGATTCACTTGGAAGTTGCCATTCGGGGATTTTTGAGGTCACTTATGATGAATCTGATGTTAAAAATACCAAATTCAAAATGGCGGATTCAATATGATGGACCATAATTTGAAAATTCATCCGATTCGCTTGGAATTTGTCACTCGAGAGTTTTTGGGATCGCTGGATCGGAATCTGGAGTTGGAAGTATTCAATTCAAAATGGTGGATCAGAATTCGGAAAATCATCCGTTCCGCTTGAAATTCGACAGTACAAGATTTTTGGGATCGTTGATGACGAATATGAATTCAGAATTCACGATTTCAAAATAGTGGATCTAATATGGTGAACAAAAATACGAAGAATGCTGCTTCGGTCAACCATATTGGATATACGGTTTTAAAATCCTGTTATATGTGTTCAAATTTGGAATCAGCCACCTGGAGAACCAGTTTATCACAAGTGGACAGGCCCTGGTACCAATTCTCATTACGATCAAGCAATTTCCGAGACCTCCGTATTTTCATTTACCATGTTGAAACTGCTATGTTGGAATCGCAAATTATGATTCCAAATTCGTAATCACACGTTATTCGGTGACGGACTTGACTCCAACGTGGATTCGCTATGATTTCTCTGCACAATTCTTCGATCTTATTCCATCCCAATTGTTACTTGCAACGCTAGCACCCAACCATTGATGCAAAATCCACAATTCCAAATCACCCCACATCCGATTGTCACGAATGTGACTCACGCCACCCCAGTATACTCACAAAATATCCCCAATCAAGGGACCCAGAGTATTCAAAGTGGTTAGGGAGAGAATATGATCAATAACCCACGATATCAGTACCGCAGATGCAGTATCAAGCCCCCCACATTCCACACCCCACGATAGCCACTTCACAGGTGAACCAACCCCTATATGCACCACCGTCCCCCACGATTCCACCAATAATGTCAACTCAAGCCCTGAGCAACCATCATCTGACCCTACATTGGCAACAACGAGCCAACACACTATCTCAAGCTAACGTACGTCAAAATACAATTATTCAGTCCTCGTATTCCCTAGTACCCAAATATAATCCCACATCAATAAATACCTGGCCTAGCGCCCAAGTATCATCGATAATGAGCCCACAAGCCCAAACAGGTACTAGCAAAACCAATTTAGCAGCGAATGCCCGAGATTGGCGTTTATCCTTTACAGGACTGAACGAGGATCCCGAGGAATTTATATTACGCTTGGAAGAATGCAGAGCGACTACCAACTTGTCGGATTCACAAGTTTTGAATCTAATGCCCACGATATTGGAAGACATTGCACTGCAATGGTTTCAAATCAAGAAGACCCCGTTCTCCAGCTTGCACTCGTTCTACAATGCTTTCCGAAACAGATTCGGGTCGGAAGATTATGGACGTAAACTGAAATTACAAGTGCTCACTCGATTTCAAGGCCCCGATGAACCTGCCGCTGATTATCTGAACTGTGTGCAATTACTATGGAGTAATATGAGGAACCCATACCCCTTGACAGAACAATTGTCCTCCGCTTGGGATAACATGAGACCCGAATTCCGAAGGACTATGATTGAAGGTTCATTCAGCACGTACGAGCAGATGGAGCGAAGGGCCCTTGAGATTGAACGTTCACTAAAGCCACGAGAAATCCCCACATCCTAACTAGCTCTCCCTGAATTGGCTTACAAGCCGAGGAAGTCGCAACCCAGACACCCACAACCCCACGTATCAATAGTAGAATCAATAGAGTCGAACGAACGTGAAAAGCCGGTCCATAGAAATAGCTCGAAAACCCAAACACGTAAGACTCAGGAGCAGGCCCACTCCGCATACGCAACAAAGGCTGCCTCTTCTAAACCTCCGAGACGGGAAGAATACACCCCTTTTCCCAAACCACCCCGATCCTCGAAATCGAGTAAGCAAGCAGTCCCCCTCATGTCGATCCCCACGCCCCCCGGACTTCCACCACATCGTTCTCCAAACACATCGCCACGTCCGACAAGGGAAGTGTTCGACGAGAGTAGCGATGAAGAACCAGTAGAGTGTTGGCGCTGAGGTGGAAAAGGACACGTTAGTAGAGTCTGTGAAACCCCGCGGAGTTTTAACCTGAATCGTAAACGCTCTCCAAGCTGAAAAGATACAGAAGAGGAAAACTAAAGGGAGGGAAGGTGACTAGGGTCCACCCAACCTCTGATAGTACCCCCTTACTGACCCTGAATAAAGAAAAATCACTTGGAAAACCCAACCTGGGCACAAAGAAATCTGTCACGTTTGCGGATGAATTAGAGTCCGATATCCCCACAACGTCAACAACAGGCCTGGACCTTTCAACAGATCCCAGCCCCCCATTACCCCAAAGACAGAGATACAGGACGGAAACTCCTCACGAGAACGAGTTGGCCACACCTAAGACCCGAAATCAGAAAAGATACACGTTGGTTGATACACCCCCGGATCCACAAGATCGACCGTTGGGAAATAGGGCAGATCAGCTGAATTTAAATCCACATACTGACCTTACTTCAGACCGTGGGGTAGCAGTCGGAACAGAAACTATCCAGGAAAATCTTTTTTTTCCACGGAATCCAGATTCGGGCAAATCAATCGCACCACCCCCTACCCCCAACCCTCCGAATTTCTTCGATTGGATGCCCCAGGAGGGTAATGACCTAAACACTTCCGGAGAATCTACCCTCCGGAAACAACTACCCCTAGACCCCACTCCGCAAACACGAAATTTTATGGGAATCACCCTGTTCGAAGAGTTGCACCAACTCAGATCTCGAACACCCGAATTCATGGTTACAGAAATCGACCCAGAAGAACTCAGGGGGTTCCGTCCATAGGGCCTTATACGAGAACGGATACCCCTATGAGGATTAGGGTGGGCCGAAAAACCAAAATTTTTGAAATCCGGAACGTAATAGTGCGGAAAAGACGGTCTGGAGGAACACAAATCGAATGAAAAAAAGATCATTCAAATCGGTCAACATTTGACCCTCGCGCATTGAGCTTGATGTTTATCAGTTTTGACAATTCTTGGCGAATGCAATATATTTTCTCGAAAAAGTTTATATTTCATCATTCGGTGTCAGAAAATGATTGTCAAGCATACAAACATAGTTAACAGTGTTGGATTAATGTATGAATAAATATATATATATATATATATATATATATATATATATATATATATACACATATAATATACATACATACATACGTATACGCAATATGGGAGTTTTGCGTGTGCACCGTATGCGTAAGTTCTCGTATCCGTTGTGGACACGCTGATCAGGAGTGTACTGCTCAGATACTCGAATCGACTGCTTACCTCACTCACGTGACGCGAACGGCACAGAAATATACGAGCACAGCAGAGGCGTTGCATTCTTTCCAGCAAGTACTTCATTCGTTTTAGCAAGCGGTCATACTGGCGATTGCTGATCCTCTTTCGTAGACATCCAGAAATTACTACCTCAACAACTTTGTTATTTTTTCACTGATATTCACGGTATTTAGAGCGTAGTAGGCCTTCATTCCATCTGATTATATTGAGTACATTTCGTAGTTCCGAAGCTTCCCCATCATTGAAAGATGGAGGCGCCAAGGAAACACATGGGTTGGAAAGTAATTTCTTGTCCAATTTTCGGGAGTCCAAAGGACCTACCAACTTCCCAACTTCCTACGTACGAGGAAGTTTTGAGATGTTGTTTTGAAGAACGATTTAAGCCGGCTTCAGAAGTCAATCACGAAACAGTTAGTTTTTCCACTGTAGCTGGAGCAGTTGCACGAAAAATTATGGCTCAGTACGATTTAGTAACAGTCCCTACAGTTACAGAAACCAGAATCATACAAATGATAAAATCATACCACGATTCATATTACAGAATACGGAAATCTTACACCAGGGACAAAGAAGGAGAAAGTTATAAAGTTAAGCTGGGAGAGTTCAAGAAGGAAGCTGTACAACTTCTCGTACAACTGTAAATTTCACAGTGTGCCGCACTATCACGTTCCGGATTTCAAAAATTTTGGTTTTTCAGCCCACCCTGATGAGGATTCAATTTCCTACGGGAAACCAACCTCCCTACCTCCCCTACCGCTCCGAGGAATCACCCATCATCGGAAAAACAGAAATACAGAACCCCTGGAACATCCCAGAACAACCCTTGCGAGCAAACCGCTCACCCATTCAACCTCCAAGATAACCGTAAAGACAAAGCCCACAAACCTCTTAGATCGCGGAATAACCCCAGAAACGGATAATACTCTGCCACCACCCCTATCACTTACTCCCCCGAATAATAACAACATTTCCTCCAACCGTACGTCGGAAATACCCCAACCAGAACCCACCAACCCCATCCCCAGTACCGACATTCCCCTAAGAAGGACCTATCTGACTATTAAAATTGGCCCCTATGAAATTACTGCCCTCATGGATACCGGTGCTTCCTGTACTTCCTTTGATTCCCCTGGTCGTGATTTACTTCGTGTTCTCAAAATCCCTGTTAGGGAAGCCTCATACGGTGCAGTTAAGGTTGCCAACGGAAGAATTGAACCAATTCCGGACGAAGCCCTGGTCACAATAGAACTCCTGAATGTGGAGAGGACCCTAATGTGTCGAGTGGTGCCTGGGCTGGACATTGACTCCATCCTGGGGATGGATTTCTTCTATGGACTTGGCTTGATTCTAGATGGGTTCGATTGTCACTGGCGAATCGGAGAACAGGAGGAGAACTGGCAGTACTCCACCCCAACCTCGTATTCCCAGCCCCAGCCCTCCACCCTCCAAGGCCCACAACCTCTTAACCCCTCCCAACGGACGCGTTCAGAAAATTTCTTGAAACAAGAAATTCCTGCCCTAACCCGGTCCCCTGGTATTACCTTGCTAACCTCCCACCACATAGATGTCCAAGGACACAGCGGTAAGAAGCACAGATATTACCCAGTGAGCCCGAAAATTCGCGAAAAAATGTATAAAGAGGTCGACCGCATGCTGGCTGAAGGGATAATCAAGCCCTCCTCGAGTGATTGGTCAAGCCCTGTCGTCATGGTAAAGAAACGGAAGGTGGAACCTCAGGACGAAGAATTGCGACAAACTATCACTCCGGGAGAGGAAAGCAAGCCCAAAATCGATTCTGTGTGGACTACCGCTGGGTCAATGAACGCACCAAAAAAGATTGTTATCCCATCCCTCGCATGCCAAACATTTTGGATATGCTCGGCCCCGCCCACTACATCACTACCAGCGACCTCAGGCAAGCTTACCGCCAAATCCCCATGGACCCCCATTCTAAGGAAATCACGGCCTTCACGATCCCTGGCCGTGGCCTATTCCAGTTTACACGAATGCCTTATGGCTTGACCAATGCCCCTGCCACCTTCCAACGGCTCATGGACAAAGCAATTGACCCTGACTTAGTACCACATGCATTTACGTATCTCGACGACGTAGTCGTGGTATCGAAAACATTTGAAGACCATCTATTCTGGCTGAAGAAAGTCCTGGATAGAATCAGAAGAGCGAGATTAGTTGTCAACCCCGATAAGTGCGAATGGTGCAAGCCAGAGGTTAGATACCTCGGCTTTCTGCTCAATCAAAATGGTCTCCGACTGGATCCAACCAAAGTAGAACCCGTCCTGAACAACCCGGTACCAACCAATCTTAAGAAGCTTCAAAGGTTTCTCGGAATGGCCTCGTGGTACAGGCGGTTTATAGACCAATTTGCCACGACGGCTGCCCCGCTCCACTGGGTGACCAAAAAAGTTTCACCATGGAGGTGGGGAGATGAAGAACAACAGGCCTTCGAGGCTCTCAAGAAAGCCATAGCCACAGCCCCCATTCTGATCTACCCGGATTCCTCCCAACCCTTCACCCTACAAACGGATGCCAGTAACACTGGTCTCGGTGCCGTCCTCACCCAGACTCTAGAGGGGGGGAGAGGGTTATTGCTTTTGCGAGCAGAACTCTAAACAGCGCTGAGAGGAATCACACTGTAACAGAGCGGGAACGTTTAGCTGTCGTATGGGCGATAAAGAAATTCCGCGAATACCTGGGAGGTTATCACTTCACTGTGATAACCGACCATGCGAGTTTGAAGTGGCTGTATCAACTTCATAATCCAACAGGAAGACTGGCTCGATGGGCTCTAGAACTCCTGGAATATGATTTTGATATAGTACATGGGAAGGGTGCCCTTCAACACGTACGGAGACGATTCCTCTACTGCATCCACACTTAGACCCACCACTTCTCGAACTCCTGACCCACCGACCGTCCCGCTTCCAAACGATAACTCCATAGATTGGTACACCAGTAGGTATCATGCCATTCAAGCCCACCCGCGACAGTATCCGAACTGGAGAATTCTGAACGGCCGCATCTACGTTTACCGTCCAGACCCGCTCGTAAGCCAAGCGATGGACGATTTGGATGAGTGGAAACTGGTCGTTCCCGAGGATTTCAGGGGATCAATGATCTGCGAGTGCCATGATGCCCCGGAGTCCGGCCATTATAGTATTGATAAGACATTGAAACGAGTCTCCCAGTTATACTATTGGCCCGGCATGTTTGGCGATATCAAACGGTATATAAAAGGATGCTGGACCTGCCGAGAGGCCAAAGTTCCGCAGCTAGCCCCTCCGGATATGATGGGCTTCAGGAGAATTACGCGGGCCTGGAGCGTGGTGGCGGCCAATGTCATGGGCTCGTTGCCCATGAGCACCTCGGGTAACTGTTACCTTCTGGTGTGCCTGGATTTGCTGACGAAAGCAATCGAGATATCTGACACGAGACAGGCTAATGCGAGAACGATGATAGTACGTTTAAACGATATGGTGATTCATCGCCACGGGGCTCCTGAGGTCCTGATTACCGATAATGGCACAGAATTCGCCAATAAAGAAATGACCCAGTACCTGGCGTACCATGGCATTCGCCAATCCCTCACTCCAGCCTGCCATCCTCAAGCCAACCCCGTGGAACGGGTGAATCGGGTATGGAAAACGATGTTTCAGGCTTATCTAGATAAGGACCATCGCCAGTGGGATGAATACTTGCCAGAATTCTGGATGGCTTATAATACAGCGGTTCACTCATCCACGCATATCAGCCCAGCCCTCCTAAACTACGGTTATAACCCTCGCCCCTCCATGTCCTATCGTAGGAGCATTGAAGGCTCCCACACCGCCCTTACCGACTTACCCGATCAGAGTGACCTGAGGGAATGGAAAGATCATATGTCGAATCACAGCCTTGAGAGATATTGTGAGCCACCACTTCGACCAAGCTTCCGAGAAATAAGCTCAATATTATAACCGTGGCCGACGAGAAGTTCCCTATCAGATGGGAGATAAAGTAATGAAACGAAACTTCGTACTCTCTGACGTCTCAAAACGTTTCGCAGCTAAGTTAGCCAAACGTTACACTGGACCCTATGCGATCAGCGAGGTATGCACACATAGCGTTTTCGAACTGACTGACGAACAAGGACAAGTAATCGGGAGATTTTCGATCGTCGACTTGAAACCTTACAGCCCCTCGTACGAGACCTCTCCACGCCCTGTTAGCCCTATCTTTCGAATGAACAACCCCAGCTCCGACAATAACCCTGGAAACACGCACCCGATGAGGCTCCGATCCAAGAAGAAGTAGACTTTTGCTGTCACCCCTATTCTTCCTACTCCCCCATCCCCTCAAATCCCCATCACATAATCGATGACGGACTGTCCCTTACTCCTAATGTTAGTGTATTCTTCTCTCTCATCCCCTTTCATCACCCTGTTCGAAATTCCCCACCTTTCCTCTTCAAATATTTTCACTAGCTCCGATCCCTCTCTATTCAACTTCATATCCTTCGAAATCCTCTCCACAAACATCCTCTTCCCGGTGAACTCATATCACTCCTCCCCTACTCCCTGTCCTGACGTTCAAATCTCCTCCCATGATGACCCTTTCCTACAGCCCCCCCCCCAGACCTCTGTCACCTTCTGAATTTTCTTGTTCACATCCCCGTTAGAAGGTACCAACACGTATCGTTTGTGATTCCCCGTCATCACTGAATATCGATGATGTATCTGTTCGATATCCTCCTGGAATTGCCAGAGAATGATCCCATCCAGGTTCAACCGTTTGTGCGACTCCCATACGGCACTTATATAAGGAAAACGGTGAAAAATAGCAAAAAATGTATGTTTTCGGGTCGTAAATCGTTCATGATGATCCGTCAGCGATGAATATCGATGAGGTATCCATTTGATATCCTTCTCGGATGACCAGGGAATAATCCTATCCATTGTTTGTACGGATCACATGTAGGAATTATTCAAAAAGAACGGTGAAGAGAAGCGAAAAATGTATGCTCCCGAGTCATAATTCGTTTGGGCATTATCGCCGTTACTGAGAATCAATGATACATCCAATGGATATTCTTCTGGGATGACGAGAGAATGATTCTATCCAGGTTCGATTGCTTATGCGGATCACATATGGGGACTTAAATACGAAAACCTGTGACACAAGTGAGAATGGCTGTTTTCGGGTCCTAATTCGTTTGATTAATTGTTCAATTGATGTAGGATCCAAATTAGGACCTGATCTTGAATACTTTCCTCAACTGAAATCATGATTGAATATCAAATATCGATGATATTCATTGAGGCTCATTAAATGTCAATGAATCAATATCATATGGAATGAAGATTCCATATAACCGTTATGAACAACTGGTTATTCTATTTAAATAAATCAAGCACAACTGAATCATCTAGTGATGTGAATCATTCCTTACACACGGATTATTTTCCTGAATGGCATATTTGATTCATGAGAAGTTCGATAACATTGAGTCACTTCTACACCGACGTGATTAAATTAATTTCTTAGACCTAATCAAACTCTCTTATCAGGGTATTGAAGCTCATTACCATGTAATGCGTTTCATTACCTTTTGATTAATAGAACCCTTTTGGGTTTCACTATGAGAGAATGATTCTTCATTATTTGGGGCACAGCTGAAGCTCCATCGAACCCCTTCCGAAGGAATCTTTGGATCCTCAGATGCTCCTTACGATCATAGAACAACGTGATTATGCTACCTTTGAAATTAGATTGACCCCATTCAAGAAGTCTCCGTGATGACAAAATCGCTTCTGCGGGCTAACAGAAGACTAAATCTTGCAGTTTTTCTCTCTCATATAATGCCTCAATGCCATCTGAAGCAACTTTACCATCCGCAGTCGCATGTACGTGCCATTCAGCGATGAATCCAAAATCATCTCCGTGATGTATCAAATTCATCATTTGATATTTATTTTTGGAATGTTGTTTTGCCCCATCGCTGAAATAAATAATCCTCCTGGCATTCAGCTCATCTTTTGAATAAGGGACCAACATTCTTTGAATTGTATGAACTGCAGCTGTATCGTGCTGCGTACTATCTGATAAGAATACCAGACTTTGGTGGTTGACTTCCGAAGTTTCCATGTAGTAACACACTACTGGAAAAATTGTACACTAGTCATTATTGAAGTGAAATGCTCGTGACGCATCTTGAAGAACATATTCATAGTTTCATTCTAACACTAGTGTCTGCTAGTACATCTCCAGAGGTTCTCAAGTCTTTTGGTTTTTCAGCCAATTGCGAACTGCAATTGAATTCAGTCACGATTTGATTAGGACTTCATGATTCTGGAGCATTAGTGAGAATACGTCATCGCAAGGAATACCATAGGGATTACAGCATCCATCACCATGAACAGTACCTGTATTGGACATATTGGTATATGCTGAACGCATGATATTGGTTGCAATGACGGAGATAGGAAGAACTAAAACATGTCCAGGTGTGCAGTTGGCAATTGGCTGAAAAATAAAAGGACTTGAGAACCTCTGGAGGTGTACTAGCAGATACCACTGTCAGTATAGGCGAAGTATTGCCTGAACCCACAATTGAGAATGTAGTCAATTCCTACAATTATAACAACAGAATTATGCCTGGCATGAAAGATATCGTTTCTGTGAAGACTAATGAAGGGCGCAGTTTGATGCCGAAACGACTGCTTCTTTTGGATTTGAGAGGACTGTACATCACTCATAAACGGAGACATTCAGAGTTTCCAGTGAATCTAAGCAAATTTGCTCGGTGACGATCGAAAATTGTATTCCCGCAGGGGCTAGTGGAACTCATTCGGTTTGCGTTTGCACAATCCTTCAAAACTGTGAATTGATGTTAGATGCAATTGATATTGAGCGACTCACCGCTGGTTCAGATTGCCCAATGAGCAATTACAAGGACTGCTTGCGCCAAATGACGTGTGAAGATGCCAGTGAAAATTGCGCCCTTGGTGATTGCGAAAAATGTTCCGATGTAACTGATATTTCTCATTATTTGCAAAGCTTATTGGAGAAAAACAATATGTTTCAGATGCAATTTAGTGCTCGGGCTAGGGCAGATAGATCGACACTGCAAACTCAAATCCTCTCTTGACTGGATTTTGTGGAGGAATTGTGTAATAAATGAATTACTTCGAAACCTCATTCATTCATAGCAGAGCAGCGATCACGAGGTTTTGGAAATGTGAGAAGTAATTTGAAGGGAGGTTTGTGGTTTTGGACTTTTCCGAAAACTATAAGTATGTTGTTCACGATGCGTCACAAGCATTTTTCTCCAATAATGATCACCCCAGTAAAAATGGAAAGTACAGGATTCATCACTCCGTGATCAAAAGTATGGGATTTGGCCTAAAGCTGTACATTGCAAGTATAGGAATAGGCCAGGAGCCGTACTTTTGATCACGGAGTGATCAATCCGATACTTCCATTTTTACTGGAGCAGTGTACAATTTTCCCAGTAGTGTGTTACTACATGGAACTACATGGACTTCGGAAGTCAACCACCAAAGTCTGGTATTCTTATCAGATAGTACGCAGCACGATACAGCTGCAGTTTATACAATTCAAAAAATGTTGGTCCCTTATTTGAAAGATAAGCTGTATGCCAAAAAAATTATTTATTTTAGTGATGGGGCAAAACGACATTTCAAAAATAAATATCAAATGATGAATTTGATACATCACGGAGATGATTTTGGATTCATCGCTGAATGGCACGTACATGCGACTGCGGATGGTAAAGTTGCTTCAGATGGCATTGGGGCATTATATGAGAGAGAAAAACTGCAAGATTTAGTCTTCTGTTAGCCCGCAGAAGCGATTTTGTCATCACGGAGACTTCTTGAATGGGGTCAATCTAATTTCAAAGGTAGCATAATCACGTTGTTCTATGATCGTAAGGAGCATCTGAGGATCCAAAGATTCCTTCGGAAGGGGTTCGATGGAGCTTCAGCTGTGCCCCAAATAATGAAGAATCATTCTCTCATAGTGAAACCCAAAAGGGTTCTATTAATCAAAAGGTAATGAAACGCATTACATGGTAATGAGCTTCAATACCCTGATAAGAGAGTTTGATTAGGTCTAAGAAATTAATTTAATCACGTCGGTGTAGAAGTGACTCAATGTTATCGAACTTCTCATGAATCAAATATGCCATTCAGGAAAATAATCCGTGTGTAAGGAATGATTCACATTACTAGATGATTCAGTTGTGCTTGATTTATTTGAATAGAATAACCATTTGTTCATAACGGTTATATGGAATCTTCATTCCATATGATATTGATTCATTGACATTTAATGAGCCTCAATGAATATCATCGATATTTGATATTCAATCATGATTTCAGTTGAGGAAAGTATTCAAGATCAGGTCCTAATTTGGATCCTACATCAATTGGACAAATAATCAAACGAATTATGACCCGAAAACAGCCATTTCCACTTTTGTCACAGGTTTTCGTATTCAAGTCCCCATATGTTATCCGCACAAGCAATCGAACCTGGATAGAACCATTCTCCCGTCATCCCAGAAAAATATCCATTGGATGTATCATTCATTCTCAGTAACGGCGACAATGCCCAAACGAATTATGACTCGGAAGCATGCATTTTTCGCTTCTCTTCACCGTTCTTCTTGAATAAGTCTCACAAGTGATCCGTACAAACAATGAAACCTGGATAGGATAATTCCCTGGTCATCCGAGAAGGATATCAAACAGATACCTCATCGATATTCATCGATGACGGAGCATCAAAAACGATCTGCGACCCGAAAACATGCATTTTTTGCTGTTTTTCACCGTTTTTCTTATATGAGTGCCATATAGGAGCCGCACAAACGGTTGAACCTGGATGGGATCATTCTCCAGGCATCCCAAAAGGACATCCGGGAGAATTATAACCGATTTCCAGTAATGGTGGAAAAGTAAAAACGATTTAACACTCTGAAACACCCATTTTTCCGTGAGTACCGTAGCTTTTTTGAGTTCCTCGCGTCCAAGTCTCACATGTGATCCGCACGAACGATATCACC
Source organism: Gonatopus flavifemur (assembly GCA_018340375.1). NCBI lineage: Eukaryota > Metazoa > Arthropoda > Insecta > Hymenoptera > Dryinidae > Gonatopus > Gonatopus flavifemur. Next base: position 11,411,448 of record JAFFJZ010000009.1, read on the forward strand.
TGTATAGGATTATTCTCTGGTCATCCGAGAAGAATATCAAACAGAGACCTCATCGAGATTTATTGATGACGGAGAATCACAAACAATTTACGACCCGAAAACATGCATTTTTCGCTGTTTTCCACCGTTTTTCTTTTATAAGTCCCATATGGGAGCCGCACAAACGGTTGAACCTGGATGGGATCATTCACTGGCGATCCCAGGAGGATATCAAACAGATACATCATCGATATTCAGTGATGACGGAAAATCACAAACGATTTACCATCCGAAAACATGTATTCTTCGTTGTTTCTCACCGTTTCTCTTGTGTAAGTCCCACATGGGAGCCGCAAAAACGGTTGGACCTAGATGCGATTATTCTCTGGTCATCCCAGAAGGATATTCAATAGATGTGATCTAGAGATAGATGTAATCAAGACTAGATCTGAACAGATCCAGTCAGATCTGAACAGACCTCTTTATTGGATCAATCATATTTGATTGGACTTTCCCTTATATCTGACCAGATCTACTCAGATCTGATTGGATCTGTTCAGATCTGACTGGATCTGTTCAGATCTGTTCAGATCTGCTTTTGCATAATATGAAATTCTATTCTCATCAGCATTAGACCTGGTGGATTCTCAGTAGATCTTCCCAGATCTCACTTGATCTGCTCAGATCTGATCAAATCTGATCCTAGATCTGATTAGATCTACCCGGAACTGATTGAATCTGCTCCTATATCTGATCAAATCCGCTCAGATCTGATGAGATCTCATTAGATCTGAGCAGATCAGATGCGATTTGGTGAAGACTTACATTAAGAGAAGTATTCAATTATACATATATATATATATATATTAGCGTTTGGTAACAATTATCAAATTTCATGAGTTGGATGTTGTGGAATCAACATTCAGTTAGATGTAATTATCGATATATACAGATTTACAATTAAGACCATTTGTCATACCGTTACCTAATCCTCCATATTTTCATGTAAAGACTGATTTTATGAACCTTTCTGTTTCAGGTTTAGCATGAAAAATAGCAAAAATTCTCATTTCTTTTTTCTCCGTGTTTATGCAGGACTGTTTAGATCTGATCAGATCTAACAATATTTACCATAAACCATCTAGATCTAGTAAGATCTGTTTGAATCCAGTTAGATCTATCCAGATCTACTTAGATCTATTCAGATCTACTTAGATCTGTTTAGATCTGACCAAAATTTAGATCTGGTCAGATCTGAGGATTTAGATCTGAAGATTTTTTCCCGGGCTATCGTGAATAATGATACTTTCAAGTCGTTTTTCCAACTGAAATGCTTATATGAGCGATATTTTTACATTCACAGGGTATCAATGAATATATCGATTGTGAGTAACAAACATTTTCTTCATCATAGACGTACGAAATAATGAAAAATTGAAAAAGATGCTCTGAAGACCGTCAAAAGATCGTGAAAAGACTTCTCTTTCGATCTTTCATTATTTTGCACGGCTTTGATCAAGAAAATGATTGTTTCTGACATTAGATATATTTAATGATACTCTGTAAATGTAAAAATATCGCTGATATAAGTTTCAGTTGGGAAAACAAGTTGGAAGTATGATTATTCACGACGGTCTTTTCACGGTCTTTTCACGGTCTTTTCACGGTCTTCACAGCATCTCTTCCGATTTTTAATTGATTCGCACGGCTATGATGGAAAAAATGATTGTTATCAACATCCGATATGTTCAATGATGATCTGTGAATGTACGAATATCGCTGATATAAGCATTTCAGTTAGAAAACAAATTTGAGGTATGATTATTCACGACAGTCTTTTGACGGTCTCTTGACGGTCTTCAGAGCATCTCTTTCGATTTTTTATCATTTTGCACGTCTATGATCATAAGAATGATTGTTATTCACATCCGATATATTCATCGATACCCTGTGAATGTAAAAATATCGCTCATATAAGCATTTCAGTTGGAAAAACGACTTGAAAGTATGATTGTTCACGACAGTCTTTTCACGGTCTTTTGGCGGTCTTCAGAGCATCTCTTCCGATTTTTAATTGATTCGCACGGCTATGATGGGGAAAATGATTGTTATCAACATCCGATATGTTCAATGATAATCTGTGAATGTACGAATACCGCTGATATGAGCATTTCAGTTAGAAAACAAATTTGAAGCACGATTATTCACGACAGTCTTTTCACGGTCTGTTGACGGTCTTCAGAGCATCTCTTTCAATTTTTCATTATTTCGCACGGCTATGATGAAGGAAATGATTGTTTCTCACATTCGATATATTCAATGATACCCTGTGAATATGAGAATATCGCTGATATAAGCATTTCAGTTAGACAAACAACTTCAAGATATGATTATTCAAGACAGTCTTTTCACGATCTTTTGATGGTCTTCAGAGCATCTCTCTCGATGTTCCATCATGTTGCACTTCTCCAATGAAGGGAATGATTGTTATTAACATCCGATATGTTCAATGATACCCTGTGAGTGTAAAAATATCGCTCATATAAGCATTTCAGTTAGAAAACAAATCTGAAGTATGATTATTCACGACAGTCTTTTCACGGTCTTTTGACGGTCTTCAGAGTATCTCTTCCGATTTTCAATTGATTCGCACGGCTATGATGGGGAGAATGATTGTTATCAACATCCGATATGTTCAATGATAATCTGTGAATGTACGAATACCGCTGATATGAGCATTTCAGTTGGAAAAACGACTTTAGAATGTAATTATTCACGACAGTCTTTTCACGGTCTTTTGAGGGTCTTCAGAGCATCTCTTTCAATTTTTCATTAATTCGCACGGCTATGACAAAGGAAATGATTGTTTCTCACATTCGATATATTCAATGATACCCTGTGAATGTAAGAATATCGCTGATATAAGCATTTCATTTGGAAAAACAACTTTAAAGTCTGATTATTCACGACGGTCTTTTCACGATCTTTTGACTGTCTTCAGAGCATCTCTTTCAATTTTTCATTATTTCGCACGGCTATGATGAAGGAAATGATTGTTTCTCACATTCGATATATTCAATGATACCCTGTGAATGTGAGAATATCGCTGATATAAGCATTTCAGTTACACAAACAACTTCAAAGTATGATTATTCAAGACAGTCTTTTCACGATCTTTTGACGGTCTTCAGAGCATCTCTTTCAATTTTTCATTATTTCGCACGGCTATGATATAGGAAATGATTGTTTTTCACATTCGATATATTCAATGATACCCTGTGGATGTAAGATCATCGCTGATATAAGCATTTCAGTTGGGAAAACGACTTTAAAGTATGATTATTTTCGACGGTCTTTTCACGGTCTTTTGAGGGTCTCCGTGCGATCTTTTCGCTCCGTGTATAGTTTGTGTTGTAGGCGTTCCCAAGTCTCCTCCATTCTCCAACCGTTCTTCCCCCACTCGGCAGCCACACAACGCCTCGTCGCTTGTTGAACACTATTCTGCCGCACTGAATTTATTCGATTAATTTAAGTTTTTAAAATCGGTAATTAATGCTTCAAATGACGGAATTTTGCAATCTCGTTTGTTGGGATTGCTAGATTGAACCTTCCACTTCATGAAACTCCTTTCATTTTTTCTCCTATGTTCATTTTTCGCGTCGATATCAATTTTTTTCTCAAGATCTTTTGACGGTTTTTTCACGGTCTTCAGCTCGCACAATAAGATGATCTTTTGACGGTCTTTTGAGTATCTCCATGGTCTACCAGGGACCTCCCCGCGGGGAGAGTCGGGCAACGACAATCAATTTTGACGGCAAAAAGACGCATAAAATAGTATCATATGATGACAGCAAATAATGCGACTACATTTGAAGATCATTCAAATTTGTATCCGATTTCCGTTTATAATTGTACAAAATTGAATGAATAGACACTCCTCATTTCTGCATACCATGATTTACAGCAGAACATTGCAAATTTCCTGTAATACATACAAAACCAGTGGAAAAATCCATGATACCCGTGTTATTTGAGATGATAAATATGCCATTTTGAGGTTATATACTCTAAGATGGAAAATCCTCACTCTGTGGTATAAATCCGGAATTTTGAAATCGTGATTTCTGAATTCATATTCGTAACCAACGATTCCAAAAATCCTATAGTGTCAAATTTCAAGCAAAACGGATGATTTCTCAAATCCTGATCCGTCTTATGGAATCCGCCATTTTGACTTGTATATTTTCAACTCCAGATTCGGATTCAGCGATTTCAAAACTCCCAATTGATTCCGTACAGCGAAGTTATTTGAAAGTATAGAGAATTATTCAAAACGATAACGTACATTCAAGTGATTATTTCATTCTACTCTTCGTAGTTCTACTAAGTTGGGCATTCTTGTTTAGAGGTTCACACGCGAATACCCAAAAATTCGAGTTGCAGTGAAAGTGGGAGAAGTACTCGAGCGAAGAACTGGGGAAGCGTTCTTATTGCGGGCGTTCTTATTGGGAGGCTGGACTGTATCCACGTCCCCTCCACAAAAATGCGACGTGGAAGCGGTGGGTGTGCTGTTAGGGTATGAACTTTTCATTCATAATAATTTGTCAAGAACAAAATGAGAATTCAATATAAATATTAGGAAATATCAAAAAAACACAGAGAAATTTAAATCATACCAGCAAAATTCGATAATTCAGTCATCAATGCAGTCTCACATTTCTTGCCTAAATACAGCAGACAAACTGTGATCCATTCTACCCCGTAAAATTACATATATGTGTATAACAACCTCTGAGACAATGCAAGAGTAAGGTATGGAACTGAAATTTGTGTATGATATTAATCCGTTTATCCGTGAATATGCATATTTACTTTTTCGTCAAATACACTGGTTTTCTTTTAGTAATCAAAACATCCTACCAATTCATGAAGATTGGACACATCAGATTGGGAGGAATCAACTTTTAATACTCAACTGAAACATTTTTCTTACTATAAGTATCGGAAATGTCACAGTTCATGTGATTGATTGCTTTATGAAATTTTGTTCCAATGTTTTAATGTCTCCTATGAGCGACAGGTATTTTGTCATAAGAGAATCGAGCGGTGATTCACTTTAATCCAACTGATACTCTTTACCCCGGTTCATGGTACTCAAAAACAAAATAAATCAACGTGGGATGAGAATGAAGTCGAAGGCAGAATTTGTCTATGAAGTCACAAAAATTCTCCACTGCAAAACAATCAATTTGTTTTTATCACTGAAAACAGCGAATCCGAAATACTTGGAGCGATTTGGGAGACCTTTGGGCACATCCAATGACCTTGACTATTGAATATTTTAGATGATTATGACTGTATAGGATCATTTAATATACATATATCCAATGAAAGATGAATCATCAAGTATTGAATGAGAATAAAAAGAAATCAAAATCAAAATTCGCATGTAATCCGATGTCTAATTATCAGTGATAAACATAGTGATGGATTGAGTAATAATTCATGTTTGGGTTCATTGTCCTAGTTCCCTTGAAACTGTAGAAAAGGGTAGCTAGCACAAACAGAGGTCATGATTCATTCATGTGGATTTTGGTTTCAGAATATCAGCTTTCAAATCTACTAAAATGATGAAACTCCATAATTCAGTTATTCAACTCTGAATTACGTATGTTCAAGGACTGGAAATCCATTGTTTATGGGTATTTTGCGTTACATTGGCTCACATAAGTAATCTCAAATTAACAGGAGGAGCATTTTGATAATCAATAAGGAAATATAGATAAAAAATTTGTTCAACAAATATGAGCAGAATTTTGAAAAACACAGAGCATAATTGAAGCATAAATTACTGAATTTTGCAGGTATTAATCACTCCTCAAAGAAGCAGGAATGTCCTATCTTCGATCACGACATTTCTAAACGATATCTGAGAATTATTTTCAGGGAAACTTGAAGAATTATTCTGGAATGATATTTTTCTAAATGATTGCTCATAATTGGTCATAGAAATGTGAATGGTTTATTTGAAATCCACTGAGATTTGACAAGAGTCAATAAGATTATTGTCATTAAAAACATTTTTGCAATCAACCTGTAATATATGAACCATATAAATATAATTGAATGAAAAGAACCCGTAGTTGTTTTAGACAAAGGTCTTCTTTAATCGTGGCTCGAAACAGATTGACTGGCATTTTTTACTTTTACTTACATGCATACATCCTCATCATACAATCATACAATCCTCCCCTTTTATTCTTCATAAATCTAATATTTGGCGTGGTTTCTTAATTCTATTTGATCGACGGGGTATGCTTCCTTGAGTGATGGCTGTTTGTTTATTTGGACCCCTCAGATCACAATCATCTTTCAAATTATCATTCAAAAGGGCCTCGCTGGATGCCCCCCTACTATCTTTATCTGGCCTACTTGTTCCCCTGCTCTCGTCTCCCGATGCTCCACCGTTAGTACCCATATTGCTTTCCGCATTTACATCCATTGTATTTTCGCTATCCTCTAATGCGGGCTTCTGGAAAGATAACTTACAAGGGCGCAACTGATCTATATGGCGCTTCCAGATTCGATCATTATCCGTGCGCACTTTATATGATACCGGACTCAATTTATCCACAATTTCCGATTTACACCAATTGTTGCTAGAATAATCTTTTGCCATCACTACCTCCTGATCTCTGAACTCGACATTTCTATTACCCTTAAAATAACGTTTTTGATCGAATTGTTTTTGGCTAACTTTCTCTCCCACCCTTGATTTCAATAAATCCCACCTGGTTCTAAAACTCCTCCCGCATTGCAATTCAGCTGGTGAAACTCCTGTGGTGCAATGTGGGGATGACCGATAGTGAAATATATATTTGATTAAAGAATTAAATTTATCATTCTCATTTCGCAGTAGTTTGAATTTAACTTTTAAGGTTCTCACAGCATTTCCCGCCACTCCATTTGTTGTGGGGTGATAAGGAGCAGTCCTAATGTGACGAATACCATTTTCTCTCATAAATTCCGTAAGCTCTTCTGAAGTAAATGTTGGTCCATTATCTGTTACTAACTTGAACGGTATTCCCTACGCGCAAAAATACTCCTTAAATGCTTTGATGGTTCCTGATGCCGTAATATTTTTCATCAACTTAATTTCAACCCACATTGAGAAGGCATCGACTATAATAAAATACATATCACCTTCCAGTGGTCCAAGAAAATCCGCATGGATGCAATGATTAGGTCCATCTGGCCAATTCCAAGTGTGTAAAACTGACTTCGGTGGATTATCCCCATTTTCTAAACAAAACTCGCACCTTTTCGGTATTTGCTCTATATCCACATCAATCCCTGGCCACCAAATGTGGGACCTAGCTAATTCTTTCATTCGCACAATTCCCATGTGTGAACTATGCAGTTCTGCTAATAATTCTTTTTGTAAAGATTTTGGAATGACCAATCTATGCCCCCACATAATACAATCGTTTTTGATATATAATTAATTGATTTTTCTACCATACGGCACCAATGCATCTGGCAGTTTGTTTGGCCAACCCCATTGGATACATTCCTTAACCTTACGTAAAATTACATCGTTATTTGTTTCCCCTTTCACTATTTCTCCTGAAATTACTCTAACTCCGTCCATTACAAAATGTAGATACGTGAATTCATCAGGAGATTCATTTTCAATCATGTCTTTTGTTTTTTGAACGCTACGTGATAAAGAATCTGCGCTGCCATTATCTCTGCCTTGAATAAACTCCATTTCGAAGTCATAACCCGACAAAAACACGCTCCAGCGTTGTACTCTTGAAGCTGCCATTTGTGAAACTCCTCTTTTTCACCAAAAATCTAAGTTAACGGTCGATGATCCGTTTCTAACATGAAATGTCTCCCGTACACGAATTGGTGAGAAGTTTTAACACTGAAAACTAATCCCAACGCTTCCCCTATCCAATTGGGAATAATTTGACTCTGCTTTAGATAACGTACGGGATGCGAAAGCAATCGGTCTTTCCACCCCACCCTACAATACATGTGCTAATCCTGCCCCTATTCCAAAAGGCGAGGCATCAGTCGTGATTTTCAAAGGCAATTCTCCATCATAAGGCATTAAAACTTCCCACGACGTCAGACTTTCCTTAGCGTTTATAAATGCTTTTTCACATTTCGAAATCCATTCCCATACTTTGTCTTTTCGTAACAACTTATATAACGGGTGAACTATTGAAGAATAATTCTTAATGAATTTTGAACGATAATTCATTACCCCCAAAAATGATTGTGTAATTCGGCAACTGAATTTGGCTTCTTAATTTTCATAATGACTTCTATACTTTCTTCTGCAACCTGGATTCCTTCGTTACTAATCTGGTATCCCAAAAAATTTACCTTTTGCACAGCAAATTTAAATTCATTTTTGTTTAATTTCAATCCAGCTTCTTTGGAACGACTTAAAACTTCAATGAGGCTCCTATTATGTGCTTCTCCTGTTTCCCCCGTGAATAATATATCATCGAAGGATAACTAACTTTTCCATTTCTCTCTGAAACAGTCCAGGTGCCGAAGAAATTCCGAAGCTAAGTCTCTTATAAACGAACAATCCTTTATGAGTTGTAATTGTGGTGAGAGGTTGTGACTCCTCCTCTAATTCTACCTGCTGATACGCTTGAGACATGTCCAGTTTTGCAATTACTAAACCAGGTTTAATATTCGCAAGAACATCTTGAATACGTGGAACAGGATGTCTGTCTGTTTTTATGTTGGGATTCAAGGTAATTTTATAATCCCCGCAAATACGTACTTGCCCATTACTTTTTACAACTGGTACTATTGGTGTAGCCCAATCACTACTTTCGACCGGCTTTAAAATTCCTTCTTCCGCTAATCCATTCAGCTCAGCTTCAATTTTTGCTCGCATAGCATATGGTACTGGTCTAGGTGTTTTGAAAACGGGCACCGTTTCGTCCTTTAAATGTAATTTGAATTAACCTTTTGTATATGTGCCTAACCCTTCTGAAAATATCGCATCGCGCTGTGCCAATTTTGTTGCGTATACTTTCTGTGTGATACTGCTCCTAGACACAGAGTTAGCGCTTTGTTCAATATTTTCTACATTTTTTACAGAATAATTTCAAGTTTCGTACAAAACCTCTTCAAAGATGAAGGAACAAATTTGCCGCTTGAAATTTTGTGGACTTGGAAGTTTCCTCGATACTTTTTCTCCATGAAATGGCACAGCACGATTTTGATTAGTATTAATTTATTATTAAACATGATTGAATAATATACTTAATATTCCCATCGTTATAACCAACCCAATGACTTTTTCAATGCATACAGAATATGCATGCAAATTTTCAAGGAGTTTAGAGCGGTTTTGGCTGAGTGATCATAAATTTTATTTATTTGAAACGATTTCATATTCAAAATATTGGTTTTATGGAAACATTATTTCAACGAAACTTTTCTTACTCTGTAAAAAATAATCTGTACAAAGTTCTTTGTTTCATAGAATAAAGGAACCTCTCTTGTTCGAAGGACAATTTTTCTTCAAAGTGAATGGTTTATCCATAAAAACATTATAAACAATGAATTTATTTGTAAAGAAAACAAGTAACGAATCTCGCCAAAATAGTTCAATATTTGGATTCCCTAACTCAAAAAACATAAACACGCACTGGAAAATCAAATGAATACAATCTTTCCTATGGACTCCAATATTCAGCCGGTAACACGACGCGAAATGATGAACAATTCTCGTTGCGCGTTCATATCAAAATCGCTGTATTTTCAAAACTAATAGTTCAATCGATCTCAAAATTTCCACAAAGTTTCTCCATACACTAACGACAACTTTGTCGCTGGAAATTTTTCGTAGCTCATAGTTCCTCCGATACTTTTTCAACGCAAAGCATGAAAAACATGGTTTTCATTTCGGATTAAAAAATTCATAATTTTTTAATCACTTTCACAAATTTTCCCAACATACACGTCATCGGGAAAGTCTTACGAGTCGGATTACGCACGATTCATCACGATACATGAAAAAATGGCCGAGTTACGACGAGTTCAATGTTGAAAAACATTGATTTTCGATTTAAAAAAATAGGTGCTTTTTATTTTTTCTCTTGAAAACTATCGATCAAAAAATTGAAAAGGGAATAGAAAAAAATTGTCAAGGGAGACTCAGATTGATTTTCCAAGCTCTATCACCCAGTATGTTTAGATTTCTAAAATTCCGATTTTTTTTTCGAACCTTCACGTGGCGGCTTGGACAATACTTTTACCGCTTTTCGAACGCATCGTCGGTTATGCTTTCCGTGGGCTCAATTATGAAGGCTGAAATACTAGATCAGGGTGTGAAACGATTAGTATGGTCTAGATTCAAGCCCGATAGATGCCTAATTAGGACCCAATCGTTTGTGTGTCACATTTCATATCAATTCCTACCCTAGTAGAAATCACTCGAGTAATTCTCTAGGCGATTACAAGGCCTTACGAGGCCTTGCAAGTCCCTCACAAGGGCCTGGTGAGGTCTCGCAAGGCCTAGAGAATTACTAGAATGATTTCTGCTCGGGTAATTCGGCCCCAATTTATTTGAATCGGGCCCTGATTGTTTCCCAATTAATTTTTCCACACGGGATCCTTATATGTAACTTTCAGTCCTTTTGCATGATGCACCAAGAGAACTCTGTCGTGTCGCTTGAAGTATTTCACATCTATTGCGGAGATTAGAAATTCACAGATATGAAGAACACACTGTAGAGGAAGATTGGGTAAGACCGAGTACCGTAACTTTAATCCGTCACAGAGAAGTTCCTATTAGCAATTATAAATTAACCAACCAAAACTTCTCAGTTTCCTTATTCATTAACAACATACTATTCGTATATTGCTATCAAATTAATACCATTTTTTTCATATTCGTTTTAGTCAAAAGGTACAAAAAGCCGGTTTTACCCCATGGGTAGGGTACAACCGAGCACTCATGTGAATCAATGCGAAACATTTCTGAATTGTGATGTTTTTATTCCCAACTGTTGAATTCGATAAAAATTTCGAAAACAGACATGAGTTATGTTTGAGAATTGATATATTTTGTCAAACTAAAAAAAATTGTTCAGAGAAAGAATTCTTTTCAAACCACCTCAGTTGAGAACAAAAGTCGCAAGCACACACAAAGGGATCTTCAAGAATATACATGTTTTGATTACTATTTTAGAACGAAAATACAAATTTTGTTAAATTCCATAAATCGGAAGGTAAAATCTCAAGTACCAGGTTTGAATCCACAGTAACTCATTACGTTCGATATGACATGGATAGATTATGCGTTTCTCTAAGCGAAATAATAAAAAAATGAAAATACGCAGGAATACGTGCTCAAGGGAAGTACGTACTTACCTTTCTCTTGAGAGACTGGTGAAACACTTGAAACTCACTACACAAATGCAACAACTTTGACAATTTTTTCACAGAAAACTTCAAACGATGTTCTAAGTGAGAAACCACGTTGCATCGATGCTGTTGTTTTCTCCAACTGCCCAAAATTTCTACTGCTACTAGTTCAAGTGTTTGCTGTCAGAAAGAAGCACTAATCAGGGAGATCTTGAGGTACCCGGTTTGCCCCACTCCCCGGTGTTCCCAACTCTTCCCTACTAGCAAACTATATATTGTGCAAAACCTTACAGAATCATCATTCAAACGAATCATAATAGATGGGTGCTACGGCCCCCCTTCATCAAATCACTCCGAATACGTTCTTGTTGAACAAACTGTTTATGCAGCAACCGGAAGATTTCGATCATGGAATAGAAAATCAATTTCTGATACACAGAGAAAACGGATGTGTCGAAAAATCCCATAATTTATTGAGGATCAGCGCCAGTCTGTGATGGATAGAGTTGTTCCCTTGAGTGTAGTTCTAAAAATACCATAACCAGATAAATTTCTACTATCAATTATGGTATTTTTGACGCTATATTCAGGTGAATAATTTTATCCGTCACCGATTGGCGCTGATCCTCAATAAATTACGGGAATTTCTCAGAACATATTTTCCTGCGTGTACATGTTTATGAAATTGACCATAAATTTACCTGTGAACCTCGAACTTCATGGGATTTTCACTATCATTTTCCATTAATTTTCTAGTGAAATACGGAAAATTCCTCACGCATCAATGTGGTAATTACTTTTCATAACATTCATGTAAAGTTCCTCATAGAAATGTTTGAAAGTGTTGTAAAAAATTTCTTCAGAGATAAAGTACCGCTCTATGCTTCAAACGCACAAATTTCCTCTTTTCGACAAACGAGAGATTTCTATCGAGCCTGTCAAAAGGATCACGCAAATAACGCGACCGAAGATTTCCCTTTGGATTCTCCGTTCTCTCTTTTCTTTTTGTTCAGACAACTGCAACTGAGGAAGACAAAAAGAAAATAGTTACGAGACATCATAAGGTCATTGATGAAACATGATGAGTGTGAGAAGAGAGCCAACCCTGCTTAAAGTGTCATATAGAATCGTATAGAATATCATAAAATATGATTCAAAAACATGATAAAAACTGTGAATCTTATCATGTTTTTGAATCATAATCTATGATATTCTATACGATTCTATATGACACTTTAAGCAGGGAAAGACATTAAGGAGAGGAACAAAAAAGCCACGCACAGGTGGTAGGAGTTTCTTATTGTTACGTCAAAACTATTATAGATTATAGTTTATCTACAACGCTGGGTAGTATAAAAGGAATACATTGAGTCATCGAGCCCAATGCTCCCTTCGATACCCCACTTTAGCTAGGAGATGAACCTAGACGAGGACTGGGGAGAGGATTATGTTTGAAAATAATGAGATTGTTGATTTTATGCTGAAATGTATGGTACTATATTCTAGAAAAGGTGTAGGTTACAAAATGTTTGAAAAGAATTCGTTATATTCAAAATAATCTCAGTATAACTGATTATATTGTCATCGAGTATGATATAATTCCACGTATAACCAGTTATACAGTTATCGAATCCAAATTTTGATACTACTTTACATATAGCTTGACCACTTATATATTGAATGGTCTAAATGAGTTGTACGAGAAGTAAAAAGAGACACGAGGACTTCATTTAGCTCTTGTAGTGTTCAAAAAAAAAAGAGAAGGAGAATAGGGCTTCTTCTAAAAATGTTTTTGTGTAACAGTGATATTCATATTTGGAAAACTATTATATCTGGGAAGCTGAAAAGGGGAAGAAAACATAGTATTTTTCTTCCTAGAAATGACTCTGAGGGTCACTCAGTAATGATTCCTAGAAAATTTCATAGAGTTCATTCAGAACTTCTTATTTCATGAACATTGATCGAAACCAATGTTCATAAACTTGCTGAAATAAGGGGATTAGGGAGGGATTTTGAGAAATTTCAGGTTGCAACTGGTTTCTTCTATAGTTTTGATTAGAAGATGTCTATTTAGAAATATCCAGATTGCTTATCATCACTAATTTCTCAGACAGGAAAAATAGGAAAGAAGAAGAATTAGGTATGAAGGGGTTTTAATTGTCAGGGTTGGCTCTAAGTCTTTTGCAGGGGGAGCAATGTTGTTTATCGCCATACAAGAATTCACAAGGAGCACGTTGATTTCCTTGTGGAATTTGTGGTGGTAAAAGTACACCACGAATTCGAATGGATTCTTGTAGAACGAGTAAATTTTCTAACTCCAGAGTCTTTCTTTCTCTAAACTTCTCTTGTTTTTTGAGACTTTTCAAATAATTGTTGAGCAATCTGCCCTTCAATTCTAGAGTCTCTGTCCTGATCCTCTGATGTTTCTCCTTTAATCTTCTTCTTGCAGAAGATATTGCAGTTTCAAGATGCAATATTTTCCGTTGTATATCGTATTCCACTAAAAAAAAACGAATAGAAAAAGAGAATGAAAATAAGTTACAAAGAGGAAAATCGCTGATTGAAAATTTTACTTTAAGAAGAAAACTGACTCTGAGGAAAACAAGAAATCAAGGGAACAAAAACGTTTTCACTCACTTTTGTGAACGTTTGTGTTATTGTTATATTATTAAAACTGAATTTGTAAGATGCTTTACTAGCGTCCAATAATGAGTATAGTACTCACTATTCTAGAGTGACTAGTAAGCTGTGACGTTATTTTTCACTGAATCATTGAATTGTATTTTAATACACGCAGTTGGAATGTATTTGAGAGCTTCAAAATTTTTGACTGAATGTTTCGGAGCGACGAGAATAAGTGAAGCTTGCTCTCTGAGGATTTTAGTCTTCACCTCGGTTTTGCTGAAAGTGGGGTCAAATTTTGTTGGTGGTGGTCAAAGGTTGGGTTGGGGTTCATGTAGGATTCAGAGAATGGCTAGTAAGATTTACATGAGGAGGGCTTTGTTTCTAATTCAAATAGGATTCGTAAAGGAGTAGTGAAAGGGGTTGTACTTAGGGAAAAGTCTCAATTTTCTTTCAGATTAGAATCGACCCACTCCTCCCTCTATTCATCTATTTGTATCTTTATCTCAGTAGATTTTCTCTCTTCTCACTTTCGTACTCACAAATTCTATATAATTTTGTTTTATTGTACATTTTTCAATACATATTTGATATATGAAAATATATGAGATTACATGAAAAAGAGAGTTGTGACATGTATGTAACATATATGCAACATTTTATATAAAAAAAAAAATGATCGATTTTAATGACTATATCTATGTGTTAAAAATGTCAACTTATCAAGATCTTTTAACGTAGATTTCGCATAGAAGAGAAAAAATTCAGTTAAAGTTCAGAGAAAAGAAAAATATAGTGAAAGTTAATAAATTGTTTATAACAAATGTGTAACATTTTAATAACTTCGACTTGTTAGGGAACGTACCCATACTACGTGACCTTTTTATTTGTCTCGTTCCTTGTTGCACCAACTTCAGGCATAATGAGTAAGATAGAGAAGGAAGTAAGAAAAAGGTCACGTGGTATGGGTACGATCCCTTAGGAGAAAATGGCATATTTATAGTGACCATGGTTATTAAGGGTGTTTCATGAGTTTCTACAAATCGAATTTGTTCGTAAATGTTCATATTGGAAAATTTGTTAGTATATGTAACAAAATTGATCAGTTGGCAATTTATAACATGGTTATAAATCTTAATGAATTTTAGGGTCTTTGCTATAAGAGTTGTTAATATTGGTCACGGATAATAGTTGTTAGAGTTGTTATTAGTTGATTGAATTTGTTTATGATTGTTTATAACAATTGGCAATTTTGTCAATTACGTACATTTATGGATTTGAGAACGTGATTAGGTGTTATAGTGTTTGAAAATTCACAAGTCATTTGGGCTTGAATTCTCATTTGTTTATAAAATTTATAAACAATTATTTGTTTATAACAATGATTGGTTATCGGGGTGAATTCGGGGCTAATTGGGGCAAACGTTGCGAGGGAAATTTAAGGGTAGGTGGTTTAAGCGTTCAGGTTCACTTTAGTTATTTATAATTTGTTTATTTATAATCATTTATGTAGAAAGAAAATTAGAGATCTTCCGTTTAAAATAAAAAATTGTTAGGGGAGATGAAGTTCCAGAACTCCATCGTTTGAATAAAACTTCGTGGCGAAAAAAAATTAATGAATTATGTATTAATTATTTATTTATAAATTCCGAAAATATATCATGGGATTTAAGAAATGTTTTTTCTTTGTTCATGAAACGATGGTTTAATTTATTCGGGAATTGATTAATATTAAGATATGGTTGTTCCCCTGAGAGAAAAAATTCATCGTGGTCTATGGTTTTTTTCGAAGAATTTCCTTCAAGATCTTTTTCGATAGTTTTACTGTTCTTTCCGTTAGTTTTAGCCTGTGTATTATAGTTCATTACAGGGGACTTCTCTTAGGATTTCAATTCTATGGCTCCAAATATTTACTTTGGAGAGTTTCAGCCTTGAACTCTTCCATTGCAAGTATCTGCCACCGTTGGGAGGCGTTCGGGATATTTCGGAAAGAATCGGTAGTGTTCGTACATTCGATTCTTCCTTACTTTTGTACGTATGGACATTTTAAGGGGAAACGTGAGGTTCCTATTTGAGTGCTTACCACAAGTGCAAGGGTGCACTTATGTTTGCAGGGGTTCAGGGGCGAGAGAAAAGAAAAGAAAAGAAAAGGAAAGAAGAGAAGGAACGAAGAGTAAATTTGGCAAAATTTACGTCCTCGTTACATTATTCCACTTTTGCTGCGACTTACTTTCGCCCCAAAAGAAAAGAATGTTTGAAGCTATTAGTTGCTTAAGGAGAGGTTATTCGTATGACGATGACGATGATGATCACGAGGACGACAATATAGGGTTGGTTTTTAATTAGCGGCCTGTGATCTGCCAAGCATTTTTGGATTACCTTCACCCTCCTTCTATCCCACCCTTAACCTCTCTCAATCTTACAGTTTTGTGCCATTTTCTCTCGACTTTTCATCTTATCCCCCTCATATCTCACTCTCAACTCCGATAACAACGATTTGGTGATGTGGAATTTGCGTTCTCATTCACGCTGTTCGATGAATGATTTCATATAAATTGAAATTTCCTACTCCTCGGTAATTGTCTTCTCAATTATTGATCAACAATGTCGAGGTAGAGTCACGAAAAATTACTCGAGATTTTTTTTCCGTTCTTTGTTCGTAACAAGGTAATAGGGAGGGAGGAAAAGGATGGGAGAAGCTCAATGCTCATCGTCTGTGAATAAGTTGTTAAGAAAGTTCCATGAGCTTAACGGAGACTGATCAAAGTGAACGAAATACGTCATCCATAATGAGAAGTACACCTTTGGTGTATTTCAAGAAATAGGTGGGACTTTGAATACAGTCTATGTCTATATTTTAATCACAAGTGAGAGTTTATGATCACTTTTGTATGCGCTCTATTTCAAGTAGGTTTGCGAATGATAAACATTGATGAAAATACGATCTAACGCATTTCTTCTTCTGCTTTTTTCATGTTTACTAGAGCTAAATTCATTCATAGAACATTTTCGACAGGTAAAATTCTTCATATTATTTACTAATATCTTCCTTGAGTTTCATACATTCTTCCTTTGTTATTCTTCTCCAATGATTTGGGGAAAATGGATTCTACGTGAGTATCAATCGCGATACCAAAAATTACTCAACTATTTTCGAATCAATGAGATTTATTAAAACTCGTTCATTGAATTATTCATAACGAAGTGATGTTTTTCCTCAGAGAGTCGTCTCTTCATCATCTTGGCATGATTGCAGTATCTCAAATCAATTAATTTTATATTTGATGATAAGGTATCAATGATCGAAGTTTGGAAACAAAACAGAAATGACATATAACTGCGTTAAGAGCGTTGTAACCATGTTTACAATGAAATAAAACAATAAATCAAATAATTTGCGCGATATTTCATCAATCGAATATTTCCCCTCAGTGTTTCTCTACATAAAAAAAACTCTGCCAATTGGCACATAACTTCCTCTTTTGTGTCAAATAATGCAGGTCGTAAGGAAATATTTTCCACAGTTTTCAACCGATTCGGATGTAACTAATATGGGACCACTATTGGGTACCCAATAGATGTCATAACTAAGAACATGGTATGAGTTTCGTTGCAATCGAATAATAAGAAACGGAGACACAAAATACACGTGGTCACAAAACTCACACTTTTTCACAACATTTTCCCCCGTCCCTCTCGTTATTCTGTAAAAATTAGGTTGAAACTTGAATTTGACCACTATCAACACTACATATGACTGTGGTAGAGAACAAGAACGGAAGATATCTGCATAATAAGAGGATTTACAAAATTTTCTAATTCTGTTTCGAATCTAAGTGCTAACCTTTTTTCCCCCTCGTTTCCAATTCGCCTGAAATTTATGTCGTACAACTAACATCGAGTTAATCGAAAACGCTTGAAGTTTCATGGCATTCGGACCATACGAACATGGGGAAGGCATGCTATTAAAATATTAGCAAATGATGCGGATTGCAAAAACAAAAATTTCCACAATTTTCAACCGATTCGGATTTAATCAATACGGGACCACTATTGGGTCATAACCAAGAACATGATATGAGTTTCGTTGCAATCAAATAATAGGGAACGGAAATACGCGCGGTCGCAAAAATCACCTCTTTTTTATAAAATTTTCCTCGTCTCTCCAGTCATTCAGATGTAAGGATCAGGTTGAAACTTATATAGGACCACTATCAACACTACATATAACTATGGTAAAAATTTCATGAAAATCGGATAATAGGATCGGAAGATATGGGCGGTCGCAAGAAACTTCACATACAGACAGGAAGACACAAAACCAAAAATTTTCCCCGAGTTTCGAGGAACAGTTTGGTCTGAAAGACTTTGAGTTTGGGGACAGAAAAATTTTCGGCTCCTCGAAACGATCACAAAGCTTCCCTCTAACGAGGAAGCAATATAGATGAACCACATCATAGCGGTATTACAATTTACACCCGGTATATGTGATATTATCCAACCACTTTGTCGTCAGTTTATATCATCCATGAATTACTTACCAGTACCATTTATCATTCATTCCTACGATATCAGATGATTGAAAGACAACGGATTGCTGTATTCGTTATATGATTCATATCGTTTGGATATGCAGTCGGAGTGCATTTGTTGGTTTGCTAATAGGTACAATAGTCCGTACATGAAGTTCACGAGTCACGTGTCGGAAGGAGATGCGCGGTGTTTTTGAGATACCAGTCTGTGAACAAACAGAATATTTATCATTGTATCTTTTATTTCATCGAATCCACTACGTTCAACCGACGATACATTCCGTTATTATCTCCTGAGAGAAATGATAATGAGAAGAAAACAATAGAAGCGTTAGTTGCGATTTTCCCAATAATATGATTGCGGATCAATTCAAGATTCTATATTATTCCAGTTGATTCCATTTGAAAAATGGATTTTTTCAGATGATTAATTTGTACTCCCATGTTCCTTATATATAAGGAACGGGAAAAAATTGTAGAGAAGTCGAAAATCCATAATGCAGGAAGGGGTGTTTCGCTTTTGCCACACGCATCAGAACGTTGAGGAAATGCGATTCTCAAAAATGTGTGCATGCGTGTGTATGCGCGTGTGTGTGTGTGTGTGTTCGTGCGTGCGTGCGCGTGCACGCACCTCTATATAATAGAGATCAGTAGGCTGGAGGTTTGTGCTAGCGACTGTCGTGTGCGACGCCAATAGAAGGAAGTAGATAGGAAATGCTTCCCATTCAGATCTCTCTATTTTCATAATGATGTCGCGCGCGACAATAGAGCCTTCCGAAGTAGCTAATCATCTAGTCTGATCAGCTACTTCGGAAGGCTCCAATCACTACCCAGACAGCAAAAATGATCTGTTTGAATTTTTGAAAGCTTCTCAAAGAATTCTTGAAACAGTTCCCGTTATGGCAGTGAAAATGAATTCAATATGACTTCAAAATTAATCCTTGCTGAACGCCTGAATAATTCTTTATGAACCCCCAATATGAATTCCTTCTGAACACTGAGTTGTTCATTAACAATTCAGTTTGAATTCAGAGTATTCATAATGAATTCATGTTTACTGTCATAACGGGAGCTCTTCGCGGGGAATTTTGTGCTGTATGGGTCTCCTGACACCGCAAATTACATCTCTATCCTTCTCCACGCTCGGTCCTCTCATTCGCATTTATCCTAATTTCTATTATGTGCATCTTTATAACTCACTCTCTCTCTCTCTCTCTCTCTCTCTCCCTCTCCCTCTCTTTCTCTCTCTCTCTCTCTCTCTCTCGCATTCCACACACATACAGATTATTGAATATTGCTTATTCGATTATTTATGAGTTTTTTCATTATAATGTTTAGTGATTTGATAACCAATATATAAACAGTTCTATTGGAAATTATATATACTGGGGTGTATCGCGTCATTTCGATTTTTACTCAAATTAATCTCACATATAACCTAACATTGAAGTCAACATAACCAACACTGTGAAAAATATCTCCTGTGAATTACCCACATTAAAATTCGAAATCACCGTTTCTTGTGAATGCATTGCGCTCAACGTAGGGGGAATGATTTTCTTATCGTAAAAACCCAACACTCAGTGTTGTGATCCCAGCTAAGTAAAGCTGACAAATAACTGGTCAATTATTACCCAATACGATTGGACAATATTCGTCCATCTTTGTGTCCGCATTGGCGACGAATAATTGGAGTGCCGGGAAGAATAACTCGCTTAGCGCTCGGAACGCATCACAAATTTGATCCAAACGGTCCCGTCGGAGGTCGAAAAAAAATCGGAATTTTGAAAATCAAAAAATACTAGGTCATAGAGCTTGTGAAAACAAGGTCAGTGTCCCATCACCATTTTTTTATAGGATGAATAGTTTCCGAGAAAAAAAATAAAAACTACACATTTTTTCATACCAAAAATCAATGTTTTCCAACATTAAACTCGTTGGATCTCACTCATTTTTCGGCGAATCGGGATAAAACTTATAGATTCTGATTTTTGAGACTTCACCGAAGACGACAACGTCGAAAAAATTTGTAAAAATTATTAATGGATTGATTAATTCTTTATTCGAAGTGAAAATCACGTGTTTTATGCTTTGCATTAAAAAAGTGTCGAGGGAAGTATGAGCTACAAAAAACCTCCAGCGACAAAGTGGTTCGCTAAGGTATGGACAAACTTTTTTGAAAGTTCCAGATCGTTTGGATCATTAGTTCGCAAAATACAGGGATTCATTTATTAGCGCACAACGGAAATCTATCACAATTATGCGTCTTTTACCAGGTGACTATCAGGGTCCGTAGGAAAGATTGTATTCACTCACTTCTTCAACTTGAGATGTTATTTTGGGTCGGAGAATTCGAATATCCAACTATTTTCACGAGATTTCATTTCCTTTATCCATGTTTTTGTCATAAAATAAATAGCATTTTCACCTCTGAAAAATCTCATCACATGGCATTTAGTGAGATTTAATGACATATTAGATAGCACACACCAAGATTGTAATCGATCCAAATCAGATTGCAGATTTTGAGCATCTCTGTAAGTTCTTATAATCATAAACAGTTTCAGGTCATCAGCAAAAAGAAGATATTTGCAGTACTTGAAAATCATAGAGATATCATAAATGAAAATAATAAATAATAAAGGACCCAGATGTAAGCCTTGCGGTACACCTGAGGATACAAAAAATGAATCAGAAAAATATTGAGAGACACGAACTGATTGCGTACGATTCAGAATATAACTCTGTAACCACGACAAAAAATTGCTGCGGATACCTAAATTACTTAATTTACTTAACAATATATTATGATCAACTCTGTCAGAAGCCTTTGAGAAGTCTGTATATATAGTATCCACCTGGGCATTTTGATCAAGCGCAGAGGACACGACATGAGAAAAAATAGACAAGTTAGTTACGATAGATTTTCCAGAAGTGAAGCCATGCTGGGAATCAGAAATTATATCAGTAAACAGTGGTGTTATTTTATCAGTTACTATATCTTCAAAAATTTTCGGCATGCCATTCATGATACTAATTGGTCTATAGTTTCTCACGTCAGAACGGTCCCCAGATTTGAAGATAGGAGTAATTAAGCTGGATTTCCATTGAGAAGGAAATATTCCAGAGGATAAAGAGCTGTTGAAGATCAACCACAAAGGCCGAGAAATTACGAACTTGCAAGATTTTAGAAAATTTGGAGGAATACCATCATCACCAGCACCGGAAGAAGTTTTCAAGGACGAGATTTTATTGAACACTCCACCGACATTGATGGATAAATCGGAAAGATTGACATTGAGAGTAGATTCTGGTAAATTACGAGGAACAACGGGATAATTTTGATAAACTGATCTGAAATAAGATGCAAATAAGTTCGAAATAGCAATACCAGTATTGTCAATAGTATCGTCTGAATGCATCACCAGGGGTATACCGTTCTGATTCCGCTCACTATTAACAAAGTTCCAAAAGCTTTTGATGTTTGAAGGAATGGACCCTTGAACGTAATGAAGATGAGACAAGTAACATTGGCGAGTCAAAACTTTACATTGAGCTCGCAAGTGACTGAAGATTAAGTAATCTTCGAAGCAATTTGACTCTTTGTACCTATTGTGAGCAATTCTCTTTTGACGAATAAGTTTAATTAATTCCGAATGTAATACATACTTTGGTACGAATGAATCAATTGCATTATATGAATGAAGATACAGAGAATCAACAGCTCCAGTAACATAAAGATTACGCAATTCATCGTCCCAGTTGATAGAACCTAAATATTCACAAATTGCACTGTAATTCGCCTTATTAAAATTATATTTGATGATTTTATTGGGGACCAGTGAAACACTTTCACGTAGGTTGAGCTTAGATACAAGAGAAGGATGAGAGTTGTCACACGCGAGAAAAGGATCCAGAGCAATATTGACATCAAGACGATCGTTATCAGAAAAAATAAGATCAAGTATGTTACCATGAGAATTTCTGAAAGTATTAAGTTGAAACAAATGAAATTCATTGAAATATTCGAGAACATATTGCGCAGAAGTCATTTCATTGAGAGTCGAACCAGGTAACACTGAGGAAGATAATTTGGAATCAATATTGCTCCAGGAAATATGAGGTAAATTGTAATCCCCGTATAAGTATAAGGAGTTCAAGTTCTCCTTGAGGAGGATTTCGCCAACGCTTTTACAATGATCGAAGTATATTGAAGAATCCGAAGCAAGTGGGATGTAGGCAGCCCCAAACAACGACGACAAAGAACCAAAATAAACTTTGACGTGAAGGTGTTCAACTTTGGAATAAGAAGATGAGACGACACAGCTCCGATGGGTATCCTTAACGGCGATTAAGACACCACCTACCCGTGAAAATTGACTGGTGAGTCCGTCTCTATCCATACGATAAACTGCATAGCCATGCGAACCAATTTCAGAAGATAGAATATCCTCGCGCAGTCAGGTTTCAGATAAGATAATAATATCATAACATGGATCTGATATAGCAACAGAGCGATGAAGTTGATCAAGTTTAGTTCTCAAGCCACGAACATTCTGATAATACACCAAAGGGTCGATTAAGCGTTCTTTCTTTGGTGAGCAGGAACTATCTTAGGTATCCCATTGGAATAGCAGTTAGTCCTTGAAGGGTCATTCGGATTCTTCAACTCTTCACGTAAGTTCGACAGATGATTCCGTTGCTTCAAGGTACGATCTTGCGATATTCTAATTGAACCATTGTACAACGATTTGTTACGAAGAATCTCAATGGGTATGTTCCGTGATGCAAATGTGACACAGATCGGACGAGTTTTCGAACCATCCTCCTTTTTACCGATACGACGAATCTGCACATTGTCGTAAGTATCAGGTCTGATTTTTTGAAGAAGATCAGTAACTATAACATGATCAGGAGACCCATCCCTCGAAGATTCTTCAACGTTGAACAGTAGAATGTTACATGCTCTCCGATGTCGTTCATTCAGCTCATCTATCGAATCTTCCTCATTGTAGAAACCTTGTGAAGAAGAAGGGCAGACGATTCCAAGGTGGATAATCTCGTGCATAATTCCGCCACAGTGTTGGATAAAGAATTCAATTTGATCCCAAACGCGTTGAGCTGGTTGCTGAGTTTCGAACAAGCAGAATTCCACGTTTTTACTGATTTGAAATCATCATTTGTCGAAAAGTTTCGTCTCACGGATACAGTAGCCCAACATACATAGTGTCACCTACATTGCCGCTTCGTTGTGTGAAACGAAAACAATAAACAGACCATTACTCGTGTATGTGTGTTGTGTGTTACTAGTACCAGTGATTATCATCTGCTCTACGTTTTGATCTTTCCATATATTTGAAATGTCACAACAAGATAAGAAAATCTATAAAGGTTGTACTCAACCTGTCTCTCATCCTGTGAGCTGTCATACGTGTAATATTCATTCGCATCCAGGATGTGTGCACAGATGTAATCATCCGTGGAGTGTGAACAAACTAATCGATTGTTCAGATGCTTCTTCACATCAAATTGATCCATCTTTGGCAGAAGACTCGTCTCTGCTGGTGAATATAAAGGAGCTCATCCATGAAGAATTTTCGAAATTTCGTGATGAAATGGCTCGGGTTTACGAGGACAAAATAGTTTCTCTTAGTCGAACTATTCTTTCCCTCACTGCGACATTGACTGAAGTTGAGAACAAACTCGACGTTTCAAAACAAGACCGCGATTCTCGTGATCTTGAAACGATTATTCATGAAGTCAACGAGCGACAGGAGCGATCTCGCAATATTATTATTGTTGGTATTGATGAGACGCCGGGCAATCAACAGCAAAATGATGCAGCGGAGGTGAAATCACTACTCCGAAATATGAATCCTTCCGTTCATGATAATATTAGGTCGCATAGAATCGGTAAAAAGGTTGCGAACAAACACAGACCTGTTTGTGTTTCTTTTCCATCATCTCAGGATGTTATAAATATCTTGAAACGTAAATCTAAACACAATGGACCGTTTGAGGTTTATCAAGATCGAACTGTTCAAGAAAGAAATTATTCAACCACGTTACGTGCGGAACTCAAGAATCTGATCGATGGTGGTGATACCAACAGAACAATCAAGTATATAAGTGGATTGCCAACGATTGTTGACACGCGTACTGTGCCCCAGAAAAAAAACCTATAACTCACCCTTTGATATACTATCAGAATGTTCGTGGTCTTCGTACTAAACTCCAAGATTTGCAAATCTCACTTTCATCTCTTACTTCTACGTATGATGTCATTATCTTCTCTGAAACTCGGTTAACGGATAACATTTCTGATGAAAAATTGTCCTTCAATGATTAAGTCTTGTATCGGTTGGACAGGAGCAGGCGCACCAGTGTTTTTTCTCGAGGAGGTGGTGTGCTGATTGCGGTCAAAAAGTATTTGCATAGTGCATTGGTTGATTTGCCGCCTACTAGCGTGGAACATATTCTTGTCAAGTTGCAGGTTAATTCGAAGTCTGTTTTTATTGGAGCAAGTTACTTCCCCCCTGCCTCATCATCATCTCTTTACCTTGAGCATTGTGTTTCTCGGGCCGAGGTACTGTGTCAGGATTATGATTCTCCAATTTTCCTCTCCGGTGACTACAATCTTCCCCATGTGGTTTGGCGCAATGACGACTCTTCTCCAACGGCATCGTTTCGTCCTGGTGTGACACTGAATGAAAGGTCTTCGGTGGAGATTTTGACTCAATATTTCAATTACTTTGGTTTATATCAAAAAAACAATATTCACAATGATTTCAATGGTATGCTGGACTTGATTTTTACCATCGATGAGTATGTTGAAACTATTAGTCCGGTTGATTACCTCCTACATTGTGATGCTTATCATCCCCCTGTTGAAATTCGATTGTATTCTCTTTCATTGAGATCTTTGTCTTGTACCGACACGTACCGGTACAATTATAAATGGGCTGAATTTTTTTCTATACGGCAGCATTTGAATCAAATTGATTGGGATTTGGAGTTAAAATGCATGGATGTAAATACTGCTATTAGTTATTTGTATGATCAACTTTCTGTGGCAATTGAGTTGTACGTTCCGAAAACATTGATCAAGAGATCTATTTATCCTCTTTGGTTCACTCCTGAGCTCAAAAAATTAATTAGAAGAAAGAAAGTTGCCCATATGATTTACAAATCGTCTTATAGTCGCGGCGATTATTTAGCGTTCCCTTTTTTGCGTGCTCAATGTAAATTACGAGCTCGGGCTTGTTATTCGAATTACATTCGCCAAGTTGAGACTAATATTCAAAAGGATGTTAAATTTTTTTGGAATTTTTTTAACAGTAAGCGTTCATTTAATGACTTACCTCCCAGACAGCACAACCAGTTCTCAAACAATTCTTAGAGAATACCATTCAAACCCCACGCTTTCTGAGAGAATTCTTCGAGAATACGCACAATTATTCATTTGAATCCAAAAATAATTCCAAAAGTATGCCCGTTATGTCAGTAGAAAAGAAAACATATAGAAGTTCCGAAAGAACACGTAATCTGCCCAACGAATTCGAAAGAATTCACAATGCATTTACATCTGAATAATTCAATAAACCTTTGTAATTGAATATCAAGTCTTTGACGAATTTTCCATCGAAAAAGATAGAGATCAAAGAGTTTTTCCGTCGCTTTCTATAATATATATAATTTTCCATACTCGATACAATTGATTGATTCTTCCATACACGAAAGATCGTTTGTATGAATGCATTTTGAAGTCAATATTCACATATTTTGAGTTAATGAATGATTTACTCCATTATCCACGAAGAATTCATGAATTTTCACACACTTCTCTTCTTTAGAGTTACATCACTTTGTTGTGTACGAAACTTTAACCTTAAAATTACGTGATACGTCATTTATTCTCACATATTATATATTTCTTGCACCGAAATCAATCACTCACTACTTATTACATTGCATAATTCACTTCACTTTATTAAGCACTCTGAAAATCTCGTAGACGCATCCATTCAATCAATTTTTGAGAGAAAATATACTACTGATCGTATCTTGGACATTACTTTTATTCAAAGACGTTTACAAATTCAGGAAGACTCTGATTGAATTCTTGTTGATCAAAGCTCATGATATTCGTTATAAATTCTTTTGGGTAAAATAGGGCTACATTTGGAACTTCTAAAAAGATTCATATTCACTGTCATAACGGGTAGTCTTCACGAATACTTTATGCATTTTCTATGTGTAATTCAAGAACCCTCTCATGTATTCATCAAGAACTCTTTGAGAATTCTTATGATACTCTATGTGTTCGTTGAGAATACTCCATGAATACATGGGAATGAATTCCGTAGGTATTCTTTACTCTGAATTCTCTGCGAACTCAAAAGGAACTTGTGTGCTGTCTGGGCTAGTACTATCATGTTAAATAATGTAGTTGCTGACTCTGCCGCTGGAATGGCTAACCTTTTTGCTGAACACTTTTCATCGGTTTTTACTTCACATAACTCGGTTAATGTTAACCATTCTAGACATGATATGTCATTTAACATGCTTTCTGATTTGGACATTACCATAGGAGAGATCTACTCTGTTCTTGATTCGTTAGATACGAGCAAGGGCCCAGGATTTGATGGCCTTCCGCCGTTGCTGTTCAAGTCTTGCAAATTTATTTTTTTCTCGACCGCTTTGGATTATCTTTAATAAATCTCTTTCTTCCGGATGTTTCCCTGCTGAATTGGAAACAAGCCTGATCTCTCCTATTTTCAAGCATGGTCATAAACTGGATGCTAAGAATTATAGACCTATAAGTATTTTAAATGTTATGTCTAAGATTTTTGAGCGCGTGGTTGTTGACAAGATTACTCCTTTGTTGTCTCCTCTTATCATCCCGGAACAACATGGTTTCATGTCAATGAGGTCTATTACTACGAATTCGGCTGCTTTCTGTAATTACACCGCCATTGCGCTGGAGAATAACTCACAAGTTGATGTTATTTACACTGATTTCAGTAAAGCGTTTGATACTGTATCTCACAGTGTTCTTCTATCTAAGTTGAGTAGCTTTGGAATATCTGGTAATCTGAAACTTTGGTTCCAGAGTTACTTAACTGATCGGGTGCAGATGGTAAAAGTTCGGAACTGTTTTCCTGAACCGATTATACCTTCTTTGGGAGTGCCCCAGGGATCCCACCTTGGTCCACTTTTATTTTTGCTATTCATAAATGACATTGGGCAGGTTCTCAATGATTGTGATTTCCCGGTATTTGCTGATGATTTAAAAATCTTCAGGAACATAAAATGTCTTGCGGATGTTCATCACTTACAGTCAGTATTATCGAGATTAGATTCTTGGTGCACCCGTAATTCTCTGCATCTGAACTTAGAAAAATGCTGTGCAATGAGAATCTCGCGGTCAAGGAATCCTCTCATATTCTCCTACAAGATTGCAAATGTCACATTGAATACTGTTAAATCTTATGTTGATCTTGGTGTAACTATAAATGATGAATTGGATTTTTCTGAGCATTCTGTGAAAGCTTGTGGTACTGCGATGAGAAATCTCGACTTCGTCGAAAGATTTTCTAGTGATTTCAAAGATGTTAGGTTATTGAAAGTACCATATTCCTCTTTAATTAGACCCCAATTTGAATATGCGTCCCCTATCTGGTCTCCGTACTTGAAGAAGAATATTAGAATGATTGAGAGTGTGCAACACAAGTTTTTACGCTTTGCTGCTTTCAGAATAGGCTGCCCTATGAGATATTTTGACCATGATTACTCCAGAATTCTTCACAGAATGAATTTAACTACCCTCGAAGAGCGGAGACAAATGAATGATCTCCTATTTCTTTTTAAATTGATTAATGGTTTTCTTGATTTGCTGAGTGGAGTCAATTTTAACATCCCCGGTAGACCAGTTAGGAGAGCACTTTCATTCAGACCTGTACAATTCAAATCTAGATTTGGAAATTATGATCCGATTTCTCGCATTTGTGAATTAGCAAATGATTTCGATCGGTCGATGGAATTGTTTGGTGTTTCCTTGAATCAGTTCAAACTGTCGGTTAATGCATGACAATATTGTAGTTGTATTTCATGCGTCTTTGGACGCTGTCTTGTATTGACTCTGTATTTACTTTTTATATCAAAGGGTGCTAACCCGTGTATTGCAATGAAAAGAAAAAAAAAGAATCAACGATGCTCTGAATTTCCGATAAAAAACCTGACTCATCCAACACGTCACCAAATTTTTCCGCAAGATCAACAGAAGTATCAGAAGATGGAAGAAGCCCCTTGCAGTCAATCAGTACTCCATCATGCCATGGATGGTAACTTCTCGCTGAACACGACGAATCAGGATGAGATATAACACCGCATAAAGCACAAGATACCGGTTTATCCACAACTCTGGAACATCCTTTACACACTTTTTCAGGCATTCTTAAATTTATATGATGATACAAAAATTTTTGAATTCCAATAAACGGCAAGTATGAGATCCACTGTACCAAGGTAAACACACACGCACACACGAAGAGTGTTTCATCATACGTGAGTACATGAGATGTGTACGAGGGTGGATTGATAAGTTTCCGGCCTGACCAAGAGATGGCGCCACTAGGCCTACCTTGAGGTGGCGTTCTATAGTACCATCCTCAGATAGCTTGTAGCTATAGTTTCAGTCCGATCGCCATGTTAGTTTAGTTTTGAGAGCACGCTGACCAAGACGCCTCTGTGTTTCTCGTAAAAATGGAAAAGCTGGAAAATCGTGCTGTCATCAAATACTCTTATTTGAAGGGGTTAACGCCGAAGGAAATTAAAGAAGAGATGGACTCAACACTGGGGACATCCTCCCCATCATATTCAACCGTTAAGCAGTAAGTTTCCGAGTTTAAAAAGGGTCGTGTGAGCACCTCTGATGAGCCTCGCTCAGGACGCCCCATTGAGGTCACAACTCCAGATATGATCGAAAAAATCCATCAAATAGTGCTGAAAGATCGCAGATTAAAAGTTCGTGAGATAGCTGAGACCTGTAAGATGTCATATGAACGTGTACAAAATATTTTGCACCAACATTTGTATATGGAAAAGCTCTGTGCAAGATGGGTGCCGCGTTTGCTAACAGTCGACCAAAAATTGATTCGAAAGAACATTTCTACCGCCAATTTGGCGTTGTATAAGCGTAATCCAAGCGAATTTTTGCGTCGATTCGTAACCGTTGACGAAACTTGGGTCCACCACTACACTCCTGAAACCAAAGAACAGTCTAAACAGTGGATTGGACCAGGGGAACCAACTCCAAAGAAGGCAAAAACAATTTTTTCGGCGAACAAGGTTATGGCTACTGTTTTTTGGGATGCGAGAGGTATTATATACATTGATTACCTTGAAAAGGGTAAAATTATCACTGGTCAATACTACGCAGACTTATTGCAACGTTTGAGCCACGAAGTGAAAATTGAACGACCTCATCTGGCGAAGAAAAAAATCTTGTTTCATCACGATAACGCACCAGCGCACACGTCAATCGTTGCGATGGCTAAAATCAACGATATGAAGTTTGAATTAATGCCGCACCCTCCCTACTCTCCAGACCTAGCCCCGAGTGACTATTATCTGTCTCCTAACCTCAAAAAATGGCTTGGCGGTAAGAGATTCGCGGACAATGAAGAAGTAATCGAAGCTGTGAATGGGTATTTTGAGGAGCTTGACGAATCAGTCTATAGAGATGGCATTACTAGACTAGAACACCGCTATGAGAAATGTATCAGCCTTGGAGGAGATTATGTTGAGAAATAAAAAAAAAAAATTCCTCAAAACGTTGTTTTTCTTGGTCAGGCCGGAAACTTATCAATCCACCCTCGTATAAGTATCAACAAATAGGATAGACCTCGTGGAAACAATATGTAACCACGAGTGAATGAACCAATGTATGAGAAATAGATTCACTAAAAATCGCGTGCAAAAACCCAGTCGTTTGGAGAAATTTACACAATAAGCCTACTAATGGAACAAGCAACAATATAACAAAGAATAAGAATTAAGTGTGCACGATAAATCATTTAAATACGAAATTTTGTAGAGAGCGAAACATTTCACGTTGTCACAACTATACTGCGGTTGTCAATTCAAAACTTTGTCTCCGTGGAATGAAGACCGATCGATTCGAAATCTTCTGAAAAGAAAAACAATGAATATCACTTCAAAGGAACGTTTCAAAAAGAGTGTACTTGCAAATTCCATCAATTCCTGTGACGAATTGATGAAAAAATTTCAGAAACTCGTGTTCATCGAATAAAGACCGATCGATTCGCAATCTACTGAAATGAAAAATGAAATCACTTCGGAGGAACGTTTTTGAAGAAGTATACTCACAAATCACATCAAACCCTTTGACGAATTGATAAAAAACTTTCGAAACTTCGTCTCCGTGGAATGTAGACCGATCGATTCTGAATCTCCTCACGGAGAGCAATGGATTCTAAGGAGTATGAGGAATATCATGAAGGCTGGAATATTTGATATTATATTTTCGAGTATGAGGACAAGTATGTAGATCATAAGTGTTGAGGTGTAAATTCATGGTGTCGCTTGATCTAGCGATAAGTAATTCGGGATTCTGAAAACCACCATCTCCCTACCGTAGCGACACAGCGATATGGTTGGATTATTTCTACTTTCAGCGGCACTACTTCGCGACGTTTGCGAATTATATATATGTCGAACTCATCTAACCTGAAAGTTAATTGTTATCAGCATATTCATTAACGAGAGATAATAAACTCAATTATTGATTGAATCATCAAATATAGACTGAAAGGAAATCATATCCTTCGAAATGTAAATCAAAAATGAATTCCGAAGACGTGAGTTTTATTAGTGTATACATAATAGAATAATATATG
Source organism: Gonatopus flavifemur (assembly GCA_018340375.1). Classification (NCBI taxonomy): domain Eukaryota; kingdom Metazoa; phylum Arthropoda; class Insecta; order Hymenoptera; family Dryinidae; genus Gonatopus; species Gonatopus flavifemur. The sequence goes on from JAFFJZ010000009.1 coordinate 11,442,907, forward strand.
ATAACCGTGATGGAAATTTCAATTCTGAGAGTTTTTCAGAAATGCTCAGAATATTTTCATAGATATCCAAAATTGACGTGCAAGTTCACAGAAATTCATCAAGAATATTCGAGTTTTGAAAATTTTTTCAGTGGTTCTCAGAAATTCTCAGAGGAGTACTTCCACTATGGGAAATAAGCTATAAAATATCAAAAGATTAATGTAGAATGTTTCCAGTTTGAAATTATTCATCATTTCGCATGTTCACATCCAAATTCTCTCCTCTCGCATGGTTTGTACATATGAGCTGTTCTCCTATTCAAAATGATTTCATAATTTCTCAAAGTCATAGTTCTTGGAGGAACTTTGATGATTTTCAACTGAGTCGCTCATAATTTTCAGCTTGTCTGGAACGTTTACTTCTTGTAATAGTGGGTGTAGTCATTAAAACAACATCCTTCTACCCTTTCCGCATTGATTAATATTTCCTGCTTGGTGTTTCGATTAACTATTCCAGACAAATTTTATGTACGTGTGTGCAATGTGTCAAGATGTCTGCAAGGAACATGAAGTCGTAACGCATGCTTGCTTGGAAGGTTTTCTAGATTATGAGGTGGATGCCAATCACTATTTTTATCCTGTCACTGGTATGTGTGTTTGCATACTATGAGAGACATGGCGTGCTTGATATCCTTACACAGATATTACAGATAGCAAAACAATGAATTAGAATTTTATTCCATCATGTGAAAATTGATGTTGATAAACTTTTTCAACATATCTTCAGACATATCTTCAACATATGTATATTATAAGTGTCTGAGTTGGTATCGTACAAAATATGTTATCAATCAAAAGACACCTCCCACAAAGTTATTGCAGAACTTCATGTAGGATATATCTTTTAGACAGGCTTGTTCTTGCTGCCCTTCTGTAGCTTTCTCCCATCCATTCAAATGTGCGAGTTACTAAAGGATGGGACAGAGACAGGAAGGTTGACCAGAAATGGTCCTGCTTTTGAATATCTGAAAAATATTCCAGATAACCCAAAAAAAATACAACTTATTAATTTGCTGTCTTTAGTATCCTCCATATCCCATTGTGTGCCCTGAATGTCCATTAAGCCTTACGATGAAACTTACTTTTGCTTTCAGAGGATGGAACAGTTGTTCAACCTCAGGTGAATCCATCAGTTCGGCTTCAGGTGAATCCATCACCCATTTCAAAATATAGCTCAGGTAAAATAATTTCATTGATTAACCTTTTATTGACTGAGAAACTCAATGTTCAGACTCAATGTTGTTGAGTCGAAGTCGCCACTGTAAGTGTATCATCATCTATTCTAGGTACTGGGAAGAAACACCAGTTATTGAAGTCTGTGGAAGTAGCAGGAAATGCCGAGTCAGTTGCCCAGGCAAAACCGAAACAAACCTTTGACCTTTGATGAGGAAGAAATCCTCATCTTATCTGTCCAAAATAGGAGACCACTGTGGGACTACACCTTGCCACTAGCAGAAAGAGCTGCAAGAGTAACAAGAGTTCTATGGGATGAAGTGTCCCAAGCGTTGAATGGTAAATAAGATCTAAATATATTTTCATCGGTCACATGATAAAAAGTGACATGTCCGCTTGGTCTGAAAATGTTTTTCATTACAAAAGTTCACAAATCTCTAAGCCTTGAAGAAGAAAAAATTTGAAAAAAATGGAAATGGATTCATTACAAAAATTAAAATGCCCACGGAAAATGTTGACAAATGGACTTTGTCGTTTTTTTTCATGGAATAATGAAAAATAATAGGTAGCATGGACCAAAAAATTGAAGAAAGAAACAGTACCAGAATGAAACATAACAAGTTAATGACTTGGGACGTTTTGATATTTTCAATTTTCGAAATCTGTGAAATGACAAAACCTGTTGAGTTTCAACATGTCACCAATGATATATTATCCAATGATTCATATGATAGGAAAAATCACTGGCGAAGAAGCCAAAAAGAAATTCAAAAATTTAAACGATACATATCGCCGTATCATACAATCGGAGAATCGACCTAGTGGAGCCAGTAGATTACCTTCTACCGAAAAGTGGAGTCATCACGATTCCATGGAGTTTTTACGAGATTCATGTTTAGTAAAAAGGTAATACAATGATAACTTTATAACTTTTCAGAACTAATTCAGAATCTTTCTATCATTTTCAGAACTGAAACATCACTTGATCCTCCTCGTACCCTGTCCGAAAATGTACCAGAGAATTTAACGGACGATGATGAGATACTAACACAACCTGAGAGTAATTATTTGATAGAAAATATGTTTAACCCTATCTGTGTGACATAATTTTCGGTTTTTCCTCTATTTCAATTCTTTCAGATTCCTAAACCCCTAATTAAACAGGCAACCCATACAGCACAAGAGTCTCCGGAAAGAGCTCCCGCTATGCGACCAAGAATGAGTTCAATATGAATCCAATGAATTCAAGCTGAACTCTTGATGGACAACTGAATGCTCAGAGAGAACTCATATCGAGATTTCATAATGAATTCTCCGGGCATTCAATGATTTTTCATTCTGAATTCATTGAATTCATATTGAATTCATTATTGGTCGCATAACGGGGACTATTCAAGAGGTCTTTGAGAAGTCTTTATAAATTCAAATTGATCATTTGTGCTGGCCGGGAAAAATCTTGTTGGCATCGGATGATATCCATAAAAATCATTGGAGCCTTCCAAAGTAGCTGATCAAGACCAGATTACTTTGATTGGTTGAGAAGTGATCTGGTCATGACCAGCTGGTCAGATCAGCTACTTCGGAAGACTCCATTCATTACTGTGTACAAAATCAAATGGCGGAACATACTGACGGTGAAATTTAGTGTAAAAGTTGTACATTTGATCAGGTTCCTGTTGTCTAGCCATAGTAAATTTCATTAGAAAGCCAGTATGTTTCTCCATTCCTATGATGACATATTCTCAGTGTACAAAATGAATTTCGGTGATGTAGCAAATTTGCTAAAGAAACTCAGATAGTCAATTTTGTACAATGGATACAATTTCAATTGAAATTTCCATTTTTTTCCTTTTTTTATAGAGCGTTCATCTAATAAATCCAAAGAGAATATGAACTCTGCCGATGCCCTTTCAAGAATTGCTGATTCTCTATGTCAGCCTCTCATAGCACCATCAGTCAGTCCTCCTCCTCCACAGGATGAAGTTGGAGGTTTTTTAATAATGTTGGAGTGTAGATTGAGGAACATGGACTCATCGACACAAAGGAGTATGATGCAACATATATTGCAAATTACGTATGATGCATAACATTTGTGATTTTACTTCCAGTTCATGTTGTTCTGGTTCAATATAGTTTTAGTGAAGCGTGAGGTTGTAATGAGTATCATATATTGTTCATAATTGAGGGCTGCTTGGGTGCTACATCATCCATTCTCTAATACATCATCATTTTTTTTTAATAAATCAGAGAAGGATAATGTTTTGGCATAATCGAGTACAGTGTTGCAATATTCCTTGAGGTGGAAATTCGTACCACTACCACGTGACCGCTACGTCACAGACCACACATATCAGCGGGGATGATCGGTGAGCTCACGGACGATTCCACTGATATGTGTGGGGTGTGACGTAGCGGGTACGCGTAGTGGCATGAATTCCCAACTGGAGGTATATCGCAACACTGCTTGAGTACCCTTCTACTCTCCGTATCTAAATTGTATGCATTCTTTAAGGTTGAAGCTTCTGCGTGTTCTTATGATGAATTTCATTTTTGAAACGAAACTTATAAGGGGTCGTCCATAAACTACGTGGCCCTATTTTTGCAACTTATTGACCCCCCCCCCCCCCCCATGTGGTCTACCGTGGCTTTTAGTCTCAACCCCCCTCTCCTCCCCTATGGGCACGTAGTTTTTTTTCAATAAATGACAATTTATCCATATATCATGGTAATTCATATATTAGACTGGAAAAAATAATCAACGATTTTTATAATGATCAAAATCAAGGAATTCCTATTCAGTTCATATTTAAATGAATTATTTTTCTGAGTAAATGTGCCGAATTTTCTTCCAAATACAAGATTAAAAAAACCACGTGGCTCGGAACAACCCCCCCCCCTCCCCCCCCACGTAGCTCAGCGTAGCATTCCATCTTACCCCTTGCCCCCTCCATTGGCCACGTAGTTTATGGACCACCCCTAATATGATGAAATCAGGTTCTCTTTCACTACTGAATATTGACATATAAGAGGGAGGAAGAAAAATGCCAGATCTGACATCATAGTTAATGACTGCATAAAGTTATTGAAATTCTTCGTAAAAGTGTATGTTACCTTCTTTTCATCATGGTCAAATGGACCCTAGATTTTTGTATTCATAATTTCAGCCTACCATCATCAATTGAATTAATCCACACGTTGGTTCAGAAGGAATATCTGATTGATTTAGATAATTAGGGTGACCAAAACCGAGACCGATTCTCCGAGTGGACAAATTTTCAAAATTATATATAATTTTCTTTAGAACTCAATATACTTTATACAAAAATTATATATGAATGAAAAGTTCGCCCACTCAGCTACTCTTTCTGTAGTGGTATTTTTTACGGGAACTTTGTCAAATTTATTTCGAATTTCACGAAATAATGGAAATCTTATTCAAATTTGTAAATAAAATATTGATATCGTGAAATATCGTGTATCACTATCTTTTCTCAACCCAACGAACGGTGACCTCTGTTCAAGGGGGTTTTGGAATTTCCAAAAAATGACTATACGTTTTTTCACAATTTTTCTCGGTTTTAGGTGTCTTTTTCCCCTGGAGAAAAATTCCCCATCAAAATTCTCCTCCAAATGATTCCCCAACCAAAATTTCCCCTGGTAAAATCTATGAAGAATGTTATTTGAGGGATTTTTACAGGGGAAATTTGGGTTTAAGGACCATCTGGAAGAGAATGTGAATGGGGAAATTTTTTCCAGGGGAAAAAGACGCCTAGGACCTTTTTCTCGAAATTGAACGGGTAAAATCGAGACAGCTTAATACTGACATTTTCTTTGTATCATAAAACCAGGGGACTCCACCCCCTAGCTGCTTCGCGTCGCTCAGCAGCGGGACCTCTTCAAAATTCGCTCCGCTCATTCTGAACAGATCGTGGGACATGTGCTCGCTTCGTTCGCATTCAGAAGTAGTGTACGAGTTACTTTTCGACACTATGACATAATTCAAATATCCAGGGATATGTAAAAAGGAACTCATCGGGTCTTTAGATAGTGAAAAGAATTTTGAGACGTTCCTTGTGAAAATGATAGCGTGTAGTAAGCATAATATGAAACAACGCTATGCTTCGAGTGTTCCATTTTTGATGCTTCCAACCGTCTCAGGAGCTTGCTTCGGATCAATTTTTAACCCTCATTTATCCCACGTATTTCCTCGTGTTTTTATCAATCTTTTTTCGTGCTTTGCAGTCAACTGAAATTTTTGTGCTTTTCCAGTGATCAAAACTGTATCGAGATTCCTGATCTTGATGCTTGTTCTTCTTCCAAATCTTCTCTTCACTCCTCATGAATAGTAGATCAGATGTCGAAAATAATGTATTCCCTTCAGACCTCTGTGGGCTAGCTGAGGGTTCAAAAAGTTATGCTGTGCTGAAACAGATTTCTTTTACAAAAAACATATATGATATCGTTAAATAAATGTATTTTAGAAGAATGTATGGTACACTATGTTATACGTCAATTATTATTGGATACAATTGAATCACACGCAAAATTCTAATGAGTGTTTTATATATTATTTACAATAAGGAATCGCGAGAGCTGAATCATCTATGCAGTTCTGCAGAAAGTTTCACAATTATTTGTTTTTTTTTCTTTCTAATACACAAGCTGCCCTGCTAAGAATGTTGGAAGTGTTCGGAAAGAAACCGGGACAAAACACGCAACGAAACGGAAGAAGAACAAAAGACTTCTTCCGTTTCGTTGCGATTTGTGTCCCGGTTTCTGTCCGAACCTTTCCGCACACTTCCGGCATTTTTGACAGGGTGTAAATGTTAACTGTAACACCAAAGTTGCGTACATGCTTGAAATACAAAAATAAGTACATGTATGTGGAAACCAGTAAAAATTCGAGTTTTTGATAAAATCGGCATTAGATTACGATTCAGTATATCGGATTTGACACACATTTTTATACTGTTCATAAAAATGTGATGAAACGTACGATTGCAAACGTATTTTGGGTTATCAGTTTTTTCATTCCAAGTATGTACGAAAATGTAATATTATTAGAGTCGACGTAATTTCACTCATAATCACCTAACACACTGAAAAAACTGTTCAGTTGTAGCAACTAAAAAGAGATTATATTAGTTGCCTGAACAAAATATTAAGTTGAAGGAACTAATTATTTAGTTGGGACAACTTATATTTTTTATGTGAGGTCGTGTTTCACTATATTTTTAGTCACGACAACTAAACAGTTTTCTCAGTGCAATTTGATGTGGGATTGGTTCATTTACTCAAATGATCGTTCTTTTCCAAAAACAAATAGACCTATGATACGATATGAATTAATATACCTGATGTAATAAGTTGTCGTGTCTGGCAATTACGTACATGATGCAAATTTTTTCCCTCAATGTGGGAATTTGTTGAACATTGTCCAAAGTTTTCTTCTGGACGATTGTCACGTGTACAGATAGGTGATTCTCCAATTCTTCTTAACGGTTTCTCTGCTCGTTAACAAGGGTGAAAACTCTTCTAAGAGTTCTTGATGAATCGAATCTTTTGTATAAAACGTATGTTCAATTCTTCCCGAATCCTATATCATGTTTATCGAAATTTTAATAAGCATTTCATGTAAAACATCTCTGGAGAAAATTTTTGTTGAATTCCGTGTTCACTTTTTGAACATTAGGTTTTTATTGAAGATTCAACAAAATTACGCTGGAATTCAATGATTATCCACAAAACACAATCAGTTTGAATAAAATTTGTTGATTTCCATCGAAGTTTGTGTAATGTTGTTAAATTTTATTGAAATCTTAGTGTCCAAAATGTTAATAAAATTCAACAATATTTTTCCGCCAGGGATTGGGTTTGTCAGGATTTGAACACCTTCAGTACATGAACTGAGAGAAATGGCATGGTTGAATATTAGACAGCTAGGAAATATAGTCACCCTAAATAAAAAATTTAGTCACGGTAAATAAATTTTGTCACAGCTACATATTTTATTTCCAGCAAATAAACTTTTTTATTCGTTACGAATGAAAAAATTTGGTTGCGACAAATAAAATTCATTTACCGCAACTAAATTTTTTATTTAGGGTAACTATATTTCGTAGCTGTCTAATATTCAACAATGCAATTTCTCTAAGTGTGAGAATCAATATCCTATGAATCTTCTTTAATGATCTTGTATTCTCAAAGAGCAGAGCAATGGAATGAAATTTCAATTCTACCAACACATTGGAAGTATTTCTAAATGCACAATGACAGTGTAATTTTAGCGGAGGAAAAAAGTTGACAAACCTGTGTTACGGAATTTGAATTCCAGGGGAATATGAAATTCTTTCCATACTTTGCTAGAGATTATTTCAGTTGTGCAAAGTTTGTAAGAATAAAAATATTTACAATAATATTTACAGTAACTCATGAATTATTACGGGAAATATGAAAAATGACGATAGAAAATGTGTTCGATGAGCAAGAGGAATTGAAAGAAATTGAGAAATATTCGTAGCAATTCAGATGCATTAAGTGCAAAAAGTGATCTGCAAGAAGTTTCTGGAAATCAAACAATGTTGTCTCCTAATGTATTGTCAATATTTCACTACGAGACCCTAATTGGTTGAGACTTGTCTGTAACAAGTTATTGAAAATCAAACATTATTGTCTCATGTTTTGTCAGTATTTGATTACGATTGCGTTAAGGTAAGTCATCGTTCAGGTTTCATATTCACACATTAGTGTATTATTGTCAAGCACTTGTTACAGATAAGTTTCTGAAGTATCCAAGAGAAGTTTTTCACAAGAAACTTTCAAACGTCAATAATTTTACATTGCAAGTAAGTTTTACTCAGCAATTGTTATATTGCCACGGTATCGCACCTTCTCCATTGAAATATTTACAGAATTCCTCCCGTATCGCTATTGCCTGACGACTTGAGAAATTCGAGCCGCATTGACCGATATTTCTCAACGCACTACTATTATTATGATTCTTGAAACGATCCGCAACAACCACATCATCATCATCTTGATCAATTATTGACGTATTTGCGTATTCATCGATCCCAATATCGGATTTGCGTATCCAATTATGGATACATACAATGGCTAAAACAATGCACATTGTCTTATCCACACTACAATCAATCGGTCGTCTTAAGATCCTCCATTGGCTTACCATAATACCAAATGTATTCTCAATCGTCCTTCTTGCTCTACTCAGTCGATAATTATAAATACTCCGTTCTTCGTTTAAACGTCCTCTTCCAGGATATGGACGAAGTAAATAATTCGTGAGGGGAAAAGCCTCATCACCAACAAGAACATACGGTAAAAGCGGTCCATCTGGAGAGAGAGATTGTGGTGCAGGTAGATTCATATTGTGAGGATGGAATTGTTGTCCGATCTTTGAATCTCTGAAAATTCCTCCATCACTTCGACGTCCATAAGCTTCAACATCAACAAACGTGAACATGTATTTAGCATCACAAATTGCAAGAAGCACAATACTATGACTACTTTTATAGTTATAGTAAGCCGAACCAGCGTTATCAGGACACTAGAAAATTGAAAAATATGTTTCCATTCACAAACCAGTAATTTTGTTACGGTACCCAGATAGCACAATCCTTCATGAGCGTTGCAGAGAGCCACAGAACAAGCCGTATTTTGGATTTCAGATTATCTGAATTGAGAATGAATTTCTCTTTAGACAACCAAATTGATTTTCTAACCATCTCTGGTGAAAATTCATCTCTGAATATTTCGGAATTGAATTGGGAGACTTCTATTAATAACTTCACCTACGCTTTGAACAACTCTGAAAATCTTCGAAACATACCGAAGATATTTCACAGTTCGCAGTTCACGGTTGTTCAGGAAAATCCAAAATATTTCAGAGTTCCTATAAATTTGAGAAACAATGTGGACAGACATAGAGAAACTTAGCAAAAAACCAAGGCCAATAAGAGAGATTTCTAGAAATTATTTTCGCATGAGATATTTTTCTTTCAAAGGAATTCATTCCGAATTCTAATGTCGAACAATATCAGATTATTAACCTTAGAACAGGCACGTAAAAAGAAGAAAATTTCAAATGGTTGTAACTTATTTGAAACTAAACGAATTTCAACTCACTATGGGCAGTTTTTGTTCGTCAGGATGTATGGTTTGAAAATATTTGGGTGACAAGTACCCAGCAAACATGAATGCCGGCGTTCCAAGGGCCAGTAATGGTTCCTTATTGGCACACGAAAAAAAAAGAATAGTGGCAGAAAATACTGAAATAGTCGATTTTCGACCATCTACTTAAGTAGTTCCTGCAGCTACTCAGTAGTCAAGACAGGTAACAAGTTTGCTGTCTCAACTGTTTGAAAATCCCTCAGGTATTCCCGTTATTTAGTGCAACTATAAAATTACATGTCCTGACCAATAAGTAGCTGCAGCAACTACTCAAGTAGATGGTTGCAAATCTACTTAAGAGGATACAAGCGCATAGGTGGCTCTATCTGGTGGCAGTTTTGTTTTGACCAAAATACTCGAAACTGAATGCATAAAAAGGTCTGGAATTTTCAGGGATGAAGTTTATCTAGGTCGCTAAAGAGCCAGATAAGCTTTCGACGATTCATCCCTGAAAATTCCAGACCTTTTTATGCATTCAATTTCGAGTATTTTGGTCAAAACTAAACTGCCACCAGATGGAGCCACCTATACGCTGGTATTCACTTAAGTGCATTACCGGGCCATTAGCGGTCCATTGAAACGCCAGCAATCATTGTTTGTAAGGTAAAGAGATAGAAAAAAAACGTCATGGGGTCTTAAAAGACCCCGTATGCCCGTTCTAGGGTTGAAGCAATTCATATTGAGCTCTAAAAAAAGGGCGAAACTTCGCTACGTACTTTTCCAGCAATTAGGCAATGGACAAAAATGTTTAATACGCAGTGATGGGGCATACCGCCAAGATTAGGCTTTTAATACTATATTGAATCTTGAAAAGATTCCTGAAAATTATGCACACAAGTATCGACATAATAACCTGCAAATATCATTAATTTTCATAAGTTATTGCCCAAATAACACAGAATATTCTGAGAATACTCTTACAACATCCGTAAAATATACTGTATCGAATGTTCTCACAAAGAGCATAGAAGATTCGTGAATATTCATAGAAGATTCTCAGAATATTTGAATGAGACTGTTTCGAATATTCTAGGAATATTCGTACAATATGCGTACAAAGTTTGCAGGGAGATTGATGAGCAGCGCATGCGCCAGTATCGTGATGACATGAATTCAGTAATGGCGGATAATGTTGTTAACAGGCTACAGACGCAAGGAAAATATATGATTTAAATTCGTATTTGGAGGATAATAAAATTACATAAGCGTATTTTACTATGCTAAATTCTTTTTGTAAGTGCCATGTGTGGAAAATTATCGTCAAAAGTGTAATAAAGTTTGAAGAAATACCGCGTATATTATGATTCTCGATTGAGAGCATATGTATTTTCCCTATCGTTATAAGTCCACAATGTTGCTGGGAATTTGTGATCTAAGGAACATAATAACTAAGAAAATTTATCGTAAATCAGTTCCTCATGAAGTGCAGTAGTTTTATACTGATGGGAATTTCAGTTTTCATAAAATGTTTTTGAATATTCCTGTAATATTGGTGTCAAATATTCTGAGAATATTTTAAACAGTCTCATTCAAATATTCTGAGAATATGCGTAGAATATATTCGCACCTAATAAGATTCTCCATAGAATATTCGAATATCCTCAACGTATATTCTTAGAACGTTCTCAGAATGTGCGTGTGCTACTTGAGTGCCTGCATTGCAAAAAATGAAATTAACTTTGAAAACTTGATTCATTTTTACAGAGGAAAACTTTCGTAATATTACTACGTTGAGCGTAGTGAAATTACAATTTCAAGTGTGTCAAATTACACAATGCTGGTGTAACTCCCACAAAATTTAAACACAGCAATCACAAATTGTATTATCCTCAGCATAGAAATTTGGCATCGATTTGCAAAACTTTCACGTTGAACATAGGTGATGAAGTTACGTATGCTGAGCATGATGAAATCACTGGCTGTGGAGAAATCATAATTTTGAAAAATTTTGTTGTAAAAGTACAACGCTGAAAGTAGTGGATTTGAAACTTTCATTATTAAAACCTCGTGTCGAGCAGAATCCTGGATGTGTATTTGAACGCTACAAATTCAAAATTTTCATCCATTACTTGATTTTGAAGGGAGTACATAGCAAAGTTTCATCCGTTTCTTCTCATGCCCCATGTCCTGCAATGACTTCTTGATTTCATTTATACAAACACAGATGATTTCAGAATTCTTGTACAAGATATATATTTTTGATTATTATACATACTTCAATAACAACGTGTTTCCCGTCAATTGCTCCAATGCAGTGATTAAAATTCCACATTTCTTCAAAATCTTTCGCAATTGCTAACCACTGCGTAGTACTTTTCGATGGTGGAATCACTATGATAAGAATTGAATAGTAAGTATATGTGCAAAAATTTACCTCAATGTAATGGACAATCTTTCTTCAGCAGATATTGGCTCTCGTATGACTGTTTACTTGGTGATCATTGGAGCTATTACATGTAGTAAATCTTCAAATTGCGTTTCGGATATGCGATAGTAATTTCGAAACTGATTATGTGTTAAATTATGAAGGGAAGCATGGAAAAACCCATGTTCCTTACGATTTTGATAAACCGGGTTCACCCAATGATGCTTTGTCTTATACTTTCTTTTTCTATTCTCTTGTAACTTATATATGTGAACTGCAGCTAATGATCTTCTTCGTATCATTTCCTGGTTTATAGAATGCTGCATGTTGATAATCACAAATATACAAACCGGTCGAGGACTTATTTTCTGTGTAAAAATGCTTCATATGATTATAAAACTTGATGGGTATGATTTCCTGCTTGGGTGACCTCAAATTTCATCATTGTCATGTTTCCTAATTTCATTATTTTGACTTTTGTCGCTACCATTCATCGCTACTGCGTTTTCATGAGCGATAAAAAAATTCCCGACACCAGCGACATGTGACGTAATTTATCGCTGAAAATTGGCGACTAGCGATACCATGAATATGTACCTTTATGAGTACAAGTATCCATTCATGATGGAGGTGTTTGTTTTGGGGTAGATGGTACTGTCAACCAGTAATATATCAATATAATAACAGGAAGGGAAAAAAGTTAGTCCCTATTAGGATATAGGATTATGACAATTACTATCTTCAGTTGCTTGAAATAAGAAGAGAATAATATGAAATCGAAAAAAAAGATATTCCTCAGGACATGAACCCGCCCAGATAAGGCACGAAGAATTCTTTTCCAAGAGCAAGAATAAAACTCTTCAAGAACTACTCAAGAGTACTCAAACAATACTTCCGATATTCTCAAAGAGCTTGTTAATGTTCGACAGATTGAACACCTCCAGAGCTCTATATGAATTCATTAGTTCTTGAAGAGTTCTATTCTCGCTCTTGAAAAAGAATTCTCCGTATGTTATCTGGGCGGGTTCAAGTCCTGAGGAATATCTTTGTTTTTCGATTTCATATTATTCTCTTCTTGGTCCATGGTCGGTAATGGATGCTCCGCAACGTTCAATTGTGGATATTCTAACGGTATTATCATTTTTCAACACCGGAACAATTGGTGTTGCAAACTCGAAAGTGTCAACTTTTTCTAAAACACCCTCTTATAACAGTTTATGTAATTCTTTATCCACAAGAGGTATCATTCTCAATGGTAAAGATCGTGGTTTGAGAAATACTTTTTCCGCATTTGTTTTCAAACAAAGACTACCTTTAAAACCTTTGATTTTTCCCAATTTTGTATTCCTAAGATTTGAGTATTTTTTGAACAAATTTTTGATACATTTTCCGGCGTTGAAATCTACTGTATCAATTCGCAAAATTGAAGGGAAAAGCAAATCTGCTGCATTGCTACTTTTGATCATTTCTCTTATCCACTCCCTTCCTAACAATGGTTGACGTTTTATCGAAGTTAAATATAAATCCAAATTGAAAATTTGTTTATCAAAAAAGACTTCAACTGTAATGTAACCTAAAATGTTTATACGTGTATTGCAAAAAGTGATTAATTGTAATTTCGTTGGTTGAATTACATGCAGCTTAAAAATTTTTGCTGCTTGGCTGGCTTCCATCAGAGTTACGGCTGCTCCCGTATCTGTTCCGAAGGTGATGAGATGCTCGTCGACGTTTAAGATGGTGCTGAATTTTTCCCGTTCATTTGCTTGTTCGGGCAGACAAAACGTTGTTGTATTGGACGTTTCTTCCATCATGAAGATATTTTGCACTTCAGGTAAATCAAGCAACTCAAGCTGAGCTACTGAATGACTTTTGTTTTTCTTAAAACAAAGTTTTCTCAAATGCCCTTTTTGTTGGCAGAAATTATATTTCGTGTGGTTTGGTAGTTTACATTTGTTCGCCAAATGGTTACCACCACATCTATAGCACATACTTGTTTCGGTTTTCTGCGTGATATTTTTATCTCGAAATTGTGTATTCGGTGACTTACGGTTGTTGTACACAATCTTCTTAAACGGCTTCTTCATTGTGTTCTTATTCGTATGTGAATAATTGAGCGAGTGCGAAGCTTGACTCAATGTATTTGTTTCCTTTGTTGATAGCTCCATCGCTAACGCTCTTTGTAATGGTTTCTCGAACGTAAGGTTAGCCGTTTTGAGCAATCTTGTTTGGATTCTCTTGTTCAAAATACCGAAAACAAACTGATTTCATGCCGCATTCTGAAATTCGCCGGATCCACACGTTGTACTGAGCCTCGTATGAGCATTTGCGAAGTCTTGAACCCGTTCTCCTTCCAGCTGCTTGCGGCAATTGAATTTGTAACATTCCGCAATTTCTGAAGCGGCTGAATGGTATAATTCCTGTAGTTTCGTTTTTAATTGTGTATACGTTTTCGTGTAGGGGTCAGTAGAACCGTAACTGTCGCAAACACTGTTGAATGCTGTTTCTTCTATGTAAAGTGAAAGCAGAGGAACTTTTTCTCCGTCCGTAGGGATTTTCATAATTTTGAAAGTTCCCTCTAACCGTTGAATCCATCTATCCCAGATGGGAGGACCAGGAATGAAAGGCTGGATTTGTGAGGTATTCGTAGTTTTAGGTAGCGTAGGCTGTGTAGAGGTTCCAATTGGATTCGTCGACATATTTAGGAGAAAAAGAACTGTATACACTTGGAAATTGGAACAACACAGACATTCGTGTGAAAAAGCGAAGGGAACACAAATAACGTAGTTAACGTTACACGCTGTACTTGTGAATTTCACGATCCTTTGTATAATCCGCACTGCGTAGTAACCACGTGTCGCGAGAATGTACTTATATAGATACCGGGCATGGTTAATTCACGTAAGGTTTGAACATATGCGTGACAAATTTCCGAACCTGTATTGAGTATGTGATATATCGCAACACGCGTTGTGAATTTTCGAAAATGTATGTAGGGTCTTGGTCAAAAGGATCAAATCACGTAACGTGAACACATGTTGTAAAAGTACGTAGTTTCACTCGCGTAAACTCACTGTAATGTATTTTACTTTTCAAATTACGATCCTCGTCACCACTCTGTTGTGGATGTGTATAATGTAAGTGGGTTCCGTTATGAATAGAAGGAACACGTGTATATATTACAATAACTATTTCCCTCAATATCGTAAACGACGCTGTGTACCATCTGTATAGCACGGTGTCCGGTACGCGAGAGCGAGGAGAGCGACTCTCTTCGGAACGCGGCTTTGCAACAGTTGCGCACGCAGTTCTCGCATGTACGAAGTATGTGGCACCTAAGGGCCGTACCTTAATATCTACGGGCCCGCAACAATATAATTATCCGCAATTTGCGTATTGCTAATTCAAATAGAAATTATAACCCGAAACCGCACTTTTTGATTGGAATGGAGTTCGATCGGTTCACTCGGTTATAATAATCATAGGAATTTGCATCCATGCTCCAAAATTGAGGTTATGGATAACATCAATTGAAGGGCCGGATCGAGTAATCGGTTGTGCGCGTGACCTCTCGTCCAGTTCACCTGGAAGTAGGCAACCACCGCTAACCACGTTTCAGGACTTTCATATTAAAAACATACAAGAAATTCGCAATACTAGAAAAACTTCCAGTGGGAAAGTTGTTGCAAATGTATTCAACAACACTCTGACAAATTTTGAGACACTTCCGTATTGTAGGTTAGAAATTATTGCAGTTTGAGTGAAAAAATGCCATGTGCATCGATTGATATGTTACAATATGGGGGTTTTCAAAGGGGATGAGAATGATTAGATACATGAAGCTGTCCAAAAAAAATTCTCAAATGCATTTCAGCCAAATCGATTGAATATTTCACACTTTTTTTCAATAAATCATAATCACATACATGGAAAAATGTATGATAGTTATTTGAACGTTTCATTGGAAAGAACCAATAATTGAATATTGGCAAATTTGAGAACATGAACGTTTCTGTTCCTCTGACATGGCTGTTGAATGATGGTTTCAATCTAGAAACATCAATTTTGCGACAGTGGAATTCATAAACAACACATTCCCTCGTCTTTAGTTGAGATTCCGTTTCAATGAACGATTCAAAGTTTGAGAATACAACAAGTATGCCTTCCCACCGGAAAAAATAATAGGAACTCTTACGTTTTATTGAGATCTGATAAAAGTGTCCAAATGCCACTATTGAACCTGATAAAATCTTATAAACATATATGGGGATTCTAGAGCGGTATTTGAAAGTCTATGAGATTTTTTCAACGGCGTCTGAATTGAAAGAATTTTTATTTCAATACATCGTATAAATCTCTCCCATATATTTTAAAAACAACAAACGGAATATTATAGAATAAGAAATGGAATAATAAACTTAAAAATAAATCATACGAATTTCAGAATTTTCCTTATCATTCACGAAGTTCTTTATCGTTTTATCGTTTTTGTTAGGATCACGAATCGTCGTGTTTTTGAAAAGATTTTCATAAAAAGCTCGACCTTGCACGCTCAAATATTGCTGCAAACTTTTTGGATCCCTCGATTTTGCGCTTGAAATCCCTACTTCAGGCACCGGGGGTGCATTTCCTAAATCATTGAATAAAGTATTCACCTCGACAAAAATTTTTAACGGTTCTCCTTTGTACTGATGGTACATGTTAATTTCACCGTTTGGGAAATAATCAATTTTCACCGCAGATCCTAGTTTGATCTTGCGAATTTCAGAATTTTTTTTCAAATCGATTCAAAATCTCTCACGTTGCATTGTGCAGCGTCAATCATTGTAAAAAGAGGATTTCTAGAATTTCCAATGATTTCAATATACTCTTCGGGTGTTTCAATGGTTTCTTGCATTTTTTTCTTCTGACTGTAATCATCAGTACAAAGGAGAACCGTTAACAACTTCCGTCAAGGTGAATACTTCATTGGATAATTTAGGAAACGTAGCACCGGCGACTGAAGTAGGGATTTCAAGCGCAAAATTGAAAGGTCCTAAGAGTTTGCGGCAATATTTGAGCGTGGCAGGTCAGGCTTTTTATAAAAATCTTGTCAAAAACACGACAATTCGTGATCCTAAAAAAAACGATAAAGAGCTTTTGTGAATGATAGGACAAATTTTGGAATCCGTATGATTTATGTTTGAGTTTATTATTTCATCTTTTATTCTATAATATTTGGTTTGTTGTTTTTTCAATGTATGGAAAAGATTTATACGATGTATTGAAATAAAAATTCTTCCAATTCAAAGGCATACTGGTTGTATTCTTGAACTTTGAATCGTTCATTGAAACGGAATCTAAATTAAAGACGAGGAAATGTGTTGTTTATGAATTCCACTGTCGCAAAATTGATGTTTCTAGATTGAAACCATCATTCAACAGCCATGTCAGATGAACAGCAACGTTCATGTTCTCAAATTTGCCAATATTCAATTATTGGTTCTTTCCAATAAAACGTTCAAATAACTATCATACATTTTTTCATGTATGTGATTATGTTTCATGGAAAAAAAGTGTGAAATATTTAATCGATTTAGGTGAACTGGATTTGAGAATTGTTTTTGAACAGCTTCATGTATCTCATCATTTTCATCCCCTTTGAAAACACCCATATTGTAACATCTCAATCGATTTTTTTTTCACTCAACCTGCAATAATTTCTAACCTACAATACGGAATTGTCTCAAAATTCGTAAGAGTGTTGTTGAATACATTTGCCACAACTTTCTTACTGGAAGTTTTTCTAGTATTGCGAATTTCTTGTATGTTTTTAATTAAATATGAAAGTCCTGAAACGTGATTAGCGGTGGTTGCCTACTTTCAGGTGCACTAGATGAGAGGTCACGCGCACAACCGATTACTCGATCCAGCCCTTCAATTCATCGCGACAATTTTATTGTGCCGCGAATAATATAAAATTCGAATGAGGTGCGATCATTGATACAACGGAGATGAATGAATCGATGAACTACAACAATTTCTTGTAATAAACAATACGTAATAAATAATTCTATCCCAGATAGCATTTTAACCTTGCTGCAATGTTGTCAGGCAAGCTTGTGACAAGATTGACATAAGCCTCCTAGTTGACACATGACAAGGGTACAAGCTTACAAAACCCCTGCAGCAAAGTTGTAGCAAGCTTACACTGACAAGGTTGTCAATAACAAGTCAAGAACAATCAAATGACAAGTCTGACAAGCTTATGACAAGCTTACATGTTGTCTGGGATCCTATTAACATGACATGACCAATGCAACATTCCATATTACCGATAGGAAATGAGTAATGTTTCACATTTCCAGATTTTCGATTATTGACGTATGTTGAATGATCAATTTTTGGTCAATTCTATGGACCACGAGATTGATCGATAATTGTCCTGTTCTATGTCCGCATCAGCGACCAACAATTGGCCCTTCAAAAATGATCAATTTTCGAACAATCGTTATCCAATGAATGGACATGCGCATAAAGACCCAGCAAACACGACTGTTGGAGTTTCAAAGAGCCAGTGAAGGTTTTTCGCCGGCATTGCAGGACCATCAGCGGCCCATTGAAACGCCAGTAATCATTGTTTGTAGGGGATCCTACATAATTTCTAAATACTTGATCAATCATTAACAAATGTCATTGGAATCAATCAAATTGACCAATGATTGGAACCAATCCCTGGTTGACTGGGATATAACAGAAGCGTCTCAATTGTTTACGCTCAACGTAGGTAGTAAAGTCATCAACGCTGAGCATGGACATTTCACAAGATTCTCTAATATCACAACGCTGAGCATAGGGTTTTTACAATACGAAATCTATTTCCCCTACGTTGAGCCCAGTGCTTTTAGAAGAAACCTTGAATCTCAATTCCAATATGGGTGATTCACAGGAAATATATTTTACAGCGTACAACAACAGAATTCCAATGATTCCAACAGTCGAATTCTATTTTCTTGTCCTTTTTCAATTGAAGTTTTTTATATGAAAAATTTCCACATGGGTGTTCGCTCTGTCATTCATTTGCATCTGCAGATACAGGATTGTCATTTCATCGGTAAGTGATCCTCGCAGATCTGTCACCCAAGTTTCATCCATTTCATTCATATAATTATGTTTTTTCCGGAGACTGGAATATTTTGGGAACATTGGACATATGTGAAACAACATATGAAGAATATTCGTGAGTTATTTTCAATAAGTTTGGATGTGCACACAAATTCCATCTTGTAATTCTACTCCTTGTAATTGAAGAGTTTGCATAATCGTATTTCAGGTTTCCTGTGAATAATCCAAGTCTTTTGAGAGAATGGATCAAGAACACGAATTGTATCGAGTGGACTCCACGGAAACAGAGTGTGTTATGTTCGGAGCATTTCATCGAAGAATTGTTTGGAAGGCGGTTACTTCAGTGCGCTTGGGAAATGGTAGTGTTCCAACAAAATTTGATATATCTGCTGCATGTTGCGTTTTTTGTAGATGAAAGTGTTTTGGAGGTTCTGATGTTAGTTCTTTTAGGTTAGGCAAATTATCCATCAATAAATCCATAAATAGTAAGAGCAAAAAATCAAAAAGATTATTATAGCCTCTCTTTTCAAGAGACATTCAAGATGTCCGTTGATGTTGCATACTACTGTGATCAAAAAGTGAGGTGACAGTGTCATTTAAAACTCCCGGGCATTTCGAAGGCAGGTGAATTGTTTTTTCCTAGGTTGTAGGACTGTTTATAACATTTTCCAAGCGTCTGTTTGTCGAAAGGTTGATTTATCTTCGAGTTACACGTGTTTTTGTAAACAATCAAAAGTGAATTTTTCGATTTTTACAATGGGTGATTTTGTTGAGCAAAGAACTTGCATCAAATTTTGTTTGCGGATCGAATGTTCTTGTGGGGACACGTTGAAAATGTTGCGGAAGGCCTTTGGTGATCAAACTATGGCGCGACAAAAAACGTTTATAAGTGGTACAACGAGTTCAAAGCGGGTCGACGCGTTAAAGACGAACCGGGCTCTGGACGACCATCAGCGTCTACCGATGAGGGCCGAGTCCAAAACTTCATGGATTTGGTGCTTGGAAATCGTTCATTAACAATTGGAGGCCTCGCTGATAGTGTTGGAATATCAATTGGCTTACCCCAAACCATTTCGAAGGATGCTTTGTATCTCAAACGCGTCAAATCTCGATTGGTGCCAAAATCGCTCAATTTTTTTGGAAAAAAAGCGTCGCGTTGATGTGTGTGAAACTTTGCTGTCTATCAGGACCACTTGAAATGCATCGTTACTGGAGACGAGACTTGGATTTACGCATGCGACCCTGAAACCACCGAACAATCCAGCGAATATCGTGCAAAAGGTGAAGCAAGACCGAAAGGACCACGGCGAAGTCGATCGAAAATCAAGGTTATGTTGACAGTTTTCTTTGATCATCGTGGTGTGGTGCACTATGAATTCCTTCCGCCGGGCCGAACTGTCAACAAAGAATATTGTTTGAGCGTTATGCGTCGTTTGCGTGAAGCTATTCGTCTGAAACGGCCGGAATTATGAGTGAACAACTCTTGGTTCCTCCATCACGATAATGCAACGGCTCGCACTGCATTGGTTCTTCGAGACTTTCCCAGACAAAAATTCCCGGGTGGGTGGGATTCCCAAATTCGCATGTGGACTCAGGTTCCTAGCCGGAACCCGCCAGGTCCTGGCCAGGTCCGCCTGGAACCACTCTGGTTCCCGCTCAGGGCCGGTCAGGTTCAATTTGGGAATCCCGCCCACCCGGGAATTTTTGTCTGGGTTTTTTGCCAGAAACTCGATTCATGGTTCCGCAACCACCGTATTCGCCTGATTTGACTCCGTGCGACTTCTGGCTATTCAGCAACCTCAAAAGGCCAATGCGGGAGCGCCGTTTTGACACGATTGAGGAGATAAAAACCGGATCGAAGAAGGTCTTGAAGGCTACACCGAAAAAAGATTATTTCGACTGTTTCGAAGGCTGGATAAAGCGTTGACAAAAGTGCGTTTTATTGGACGGGGATCACCTTAAAGTGAATGAAATTGATTCGGGAGAGTAAATAAAGAATTTACATCTCATGAGCAACTTCACCTTACTTTTTGATCACAGTGGTAAGAAATCTTTTAGGAACTTTTTACAGTATGTGCTATTTACGGAGTGGAATTGGAAGTCCATAAAGCGTATATGGACCGTATGCTTTGATCACTTCATAGCGGGCAGGCATCGTACGCTTCATGAAGAGAAGATTGCGACGTTTTACTTTCCTTGTCAGTTTTGTGTACGGTCACTATAACTCTGTATTCACCTGCATTAAATCTGGATTTTATAATTCCATTCCTAAAAGAACTCGCAATTCACCTGTACAGGATACCCAAATAGACAATTCGATTTCCATTAGATATCTGAAAAATGTCTGAAAATTTTGCAAGATATCTTAAAATTTCTTCTGAAAGAGATCTCCAAGATATCTCAAACATATCGGCCGCAACACTGTTATATATCTTTGAGATATCTGAAGAGAGATATTTCAGAAGCTTCTCCAAGATATCTTAATTAGGTCTTATGGGAGAGCAAAATCACAAATCCGAAAAATGATATATTTCAGGAGTCATTCAAATCCCCTGGTGGTAATGTATGTCATAATTTTCCATAATTCTCATGAAAGTCATAATTCTTTATATTCCCTCATTTGGTTCAAATTCAAGGAGAAAATATTAGATTTCTCTCAGCGAATTTGCAGGTTATGAGGAAACATGAAAAATTGTCACTTTTATGAGAAATTATGGAAAATTATGAGATCTACCTTCGCCAGGCAATCGATACATGAATCCGATGAAGATGTTTCGAGAAGAAGACAGCATGCTGCAAATTCATGTATTCAGGTGCATAAATTGATTATTATAATAGTTCAAGATATTCTAGCAGTGCAATTGCGGCTATAAATAGGATAAAATCTCATCAAGTAAGTGCATGATATTTTACTTGTATGTAATATACAGGGTGGCGTAAAAGTCTGGAAACACCCCCATAACTCTTGAACGGGGCATGATAATTGGATCAAATCTCTTTTCAATTGAAAGAGGGGTCAAGGGCTATTTCAACGGGGGACTTTGAGTTCCCCAGCCCTGTAGGGGACGATGAGAGGGGAAGGGGGGCCAAAATCTCGAATGAGACGGAAGGGCTTGTGATACGTCGTTCAATAGGGTTTTCCAATCCAAATCCAGCGTTTTGTTGTGTCCACACACACACACACACATGCACACACACACAAGGAATCAGGTTCCCGCCACGTCCACGCCGATAATTCTGGGTAATGCGAAGATTGGGATAAGAAAACCTCCGATTCAAAAAAAGTTTGATGCAATTATCATGCCCCGTTCAAAGGTAATGGAGGTGTTTCCAGACTTTGCCACATCGGAGTATTAAAATTACAATAACTCAGCGACAAATGATCCGATTCCAGAAAACAAAGAATCGCTAGATTCGGGTTGAAAGCCCCTATCGAATGACGTATCACAAGCCCTTCCGTCTCATTTGAGATTTCGGCCCCCCTTCCTCTCTCATCGTCCCCTACAGGGCTGGGGAACTCAACGTCCCCCGTTAAGATAGCCCTTGACCCCTCCTTCAATTAAAGAAAAATTTCATCCAATTATCATGCCTCGTTCAAAAGTTATGGGGGTGTTTCCAGGCTTTAGCGCCACCCTGTATATGTGAACAACGAATATACGAATAAAATATCATACACTTACTTGGTGAGTTTTTATCCCATGATCAGGTCAATTGCACGTTTGGATCTTGAATCCTAATATATGAAATTTGCATGTATAAAATTTAACACTGCACACGTACTGCATGCGAGAGAATCAGGTAGAAAAGAGATGTGAAATGCAAAGTCAGTAGACGCCATCTTTTCAGAAATTGAAGTTGTGAAGGATGTTTTATAGATGATATTTTAAGAACTCCGATGCAATCGATTTTTCAGATATGTTTCATATATCTTATACAGGCATCTATAAGATATCTTTCAGAAGATTTCTAATGTACATCCATGAGACATGTTTTAGACACATCTTAAAAGTTTCTTCCATCGGATATCTCATATTCATCTTTAAGAACTCAAAGTTTACTGGGTAACTATCCATCGCTGGCCATTTCTCCGTCGCTTCTACGTTACTTTTCCTTTCCTCAATCTGGCATCCATGTCCCCCTTATATCTACCTCGCTTCTATGCAGATGCGACGTAGATATCGGTGGGTGTGCTGTACGGACAGTATATTTATATCTTTGGATTCTACGATTAGCTACCCAATCAAACTTCCGTGTCAGAAGGATATCTTTTAGACACATTTCCTGTTTGAAAGACATACTCTGGATGAAGAAATATTACTGAGTATGATCTGTCAATTCAGTTAATTGGATTTTGCTGATGAAAAAATCAAATTTATGTATATGGAGCATTTCACACCAAGTGTACCAAGTTGAAGAAACAAAGTTTTCCGAACGGACTCAAACTTGGGTAAAGTGTTACCCTATTGGACAAAAATGTGTGGTATAACGCGTTTTCCGATAGGACAAATATTCATCACGGGTGGGATCGGAAGTTTCGATTTTTGTACATATGCCATATATTTTGGGGATTTCTCACTCTGAATCTGAGGCGATGGAGAAAATTTTCTGTAGGTCAGTTTCGACAGATTTTTTCACGCTCTTCCTTTTTATGAATCGCATTTCTTCGGAATATAATTATTCGACCTTGAAAAATGTAATTTCGAGTTAGAATCGATTTCATTTCCAGAAAGGATATTGTTAATTTTTTTCATCTCAAACAAAAGATCAGGTTTTTTCCTACAAACTCATGTAGGTGAGAAAGTGGGCTCCGACCTCTTGATCCATGGAAATCAGTGTTGAGAACACCAGTACATCTGTCACGCTGGGATTCGGGCTGCTTAACGCGTCGGCAAACACATGAAAACATTCTTCTTCAGTCCATTGTCGATAGATTTTTCCACCCTCTTTTTGAATTTGTTATACTGCTTTGTCATTCATTCCTCATAATAACAAGTCGGTTCATTTGGTCAAAAGACTGCAATTCTAATGGTTGAACAGTTATTGATTGACCAATACTGCCATCACACGCGCTTTCAAGTGCCAAAGATAAAGCTATCGAGGATCTTTGTATTTTCAAAAATAGGACGACAAGAGCTTCCTGCATTGATCACTCGTGTTTCTATCATTCGCCTGGATCGCGGTTAGAATCCGAATTAATGTGTTATCAGTAGATGGAAATAGTCGCGTGGCCCAGGCAAAAAAAGTCTTCACGTTCCTGCTGAGCGGTTGAGCACTTATAATTCTCAAAACAATTCGTTGAATACGGTTCAGTGAAAAAAGGCAATAGACTCATAGACAGTTTTTGAGGAAACATCCCCAGTTCATATTCATTCAAGAATTCCTTTTATTCGCAGTTCCTCCCACTCCAATCATCACACTGACACTCTTTTCTCTCAGTTCACGATTGTGTCTTCTGACGTGATAAATGATGACAAGGGCTGGACGGATGAATTTTCCGATCCTTTTAAGAAACAAAATCACATATCAAGGAAAACATGACGCATTCCTGGAAAATCAGTCTTACGATTTCCCACAATATTGAGAGAATTGAAAATTTGTGACCCTTGTAGGAAAAACCTCAGCCAACTTGAAGAAATTCCACTTGTCAACTCAGACAACATCAATGACCTTGATGACAAGATCCCATTAAATGAGAATATTCATGACCCTGGGGTTGATATGGATCCAGACTTCTCAGAACATGGGGTACCTGTAACGCAGTGCAATGATGAATATCATATGGCGGCGGTCGAATTCCTTGAACGAATCAAAGATAAGTTCGAGTCATCGACAAGTTGAGCTGGAAAAATGCAACTTCTCACGCTTGCTCCAA
The DNA here is from genome assembly GCA_018340375.1 of Gonatopus flavifemur. Taxonomy (NCBI): domain Eukaryota; kingdom Metazoa; phylum Arthropoda; class Insecta; order Hymenoptera; family Dryinidae; genus Gonatopus; species Gonatopus flavifemur. The sequence goes on from JAFFJZ010000009.1 coordinate 11,467,647, forward strand.
AGTCATGGAGTCGCAAGCAACTGATGGTGGAATTTCAAATATTTGACCAATAGGCTGGAAATGCTAAGAAGTTAGTAGCTGGGTATGGGATTTCAATGAACCCCAATACAAAAAGAGGGAACCCTTTGAATGTTCAGACCAGTGATGTGAGCTCGTCAAATCAACGGTCATGTGACGGTCATGACCCTTACTTGACGGGGACAATTTTTGTCAGTTTGGACGGTCAGTCATACTGACCGGTCAAAAAACCTCCTGATAGTCAAACTCACATCCAGAAATTGATGAAATAATTTGGCAAAAATTCTCTTGCAATAGAATTTTTCATAAATTTTCATATTTTTTCATGATTTTTTTCATTACTTTTTCTCATGAAATCTCATAATTTCTCAATATTTTTGAGCATTATCATGAGAAATGATTCTCTCATAATAAGGGGGGAGCCACGGTAGCTCGATACAGAGAGACGTGTGTCAACAAGGTCCTCAGTGTTTATCGATTTTTCTCTTAATCATTGGTTTTCTTACAGCATGCTGTGTTTTTTCGGGAGCTTCTTCTAGTTTTGTATCAGTGTATATATAGTTATACTGGGTGTGACCGTGTAAAAGTGTTCAAAAGCGATTTTAAAAAGTTATACTATTACGAGGGAATAGAGTACGCCATATCTTACTCTTAGTAGGGGAGTGTTCAATTGATCGACCGGAGCCTTGTGGCTTCAAGAGGTGTCAGTCGTGATCAATTCATCAATATGAGTTGATGACTCAACGTTCATGTCGAAGACTGAAGCGAGCTCGTCAAGTGTAAACACACCGAGACAAGTCGGCATTCTCAATACATCCGCATCTCAAGACGATTATGATGGTACTTCCAAAACATCAAACGACAACTGCCAGGTGATCTCACGAGGAAGGCCGCTGGAAGCAATTACATGGGTGAGAGATAGATCGCATAGTAACGGAACATCACAAATCACCTTGTACAGAAAAGGAATCGGAATCAAAACACATCTCTTCCTATCTCCGATGAAATCTCATGCCCTTTAGATTCAGCTACAATAACATTTGGTTTATTCAATGATTAGAACGAAGCTTGCAATGAAAAGATCAAACTTCTGTCTTCCTCTACCCCGATCTCAAAGATCTAAATGAATTCTCCCAGGAGAAATTTGAAATTGATCCAGCAATAGAAGAAGCCTGGATCACTCCCATTTATTATGTCACATTGATTAGAGTGTAGCGTATTAAAAAAATTTCAGAAAATGAAAAGCCCCCAGGTCCTATTTTTTTACTTTCCACTCAAAAAATAACTGTGTGAAACCTGGAGCCGATCCGATAAAATTTTTCTGATGAAGTCTGCCAAAATAGCTCAAAAACCGTTCAAAAAGCATGTTTTCCTCGATTTTCTCAACAAGTATTGATTTTGTAGGAAAACTTTTGGGATGAAAGTTTTAGATCTTTGGAAAATACACATTTTATGTCCCTATAATTTTCCCCGTTGAACCAACCCTGTCGAGAAAAATAAACAAAAAGATGAGAAGACTAAAAACATTTCCAATGAGTTATTTATCACTCCATGGACAGTACCGCATGGGAACTGTGTCATTGATAACTGCAAGTTATTGCGAAATCATGAAATTCATATTCAAGTATTCTAAGTACCTACACTAGGGTGTAGCGTATTAAAAAAATTTCAGAAAATGAAAAGCCCTGAGGTCCTATTTTTTTACTCCCCACTCAAAAAATAACTGTGTGAAACCTGGAGCCGATCCGATAAAATTTTTCTGACGAAGTCTGCCAAAAGAGCTCGAAAATCGTTCAAAAAGCATGTTCTTCTGGATTTACTAAAAAATTATTGATTTTCTAGAAAAACGTTCCAGATGAAAGTTTAAGTTAAGAAAGTTATAAAGTTAAGCTGAGAAAGTTCAAGAAGGAAGCTGTACAACTTTTCGATGTAGCACACTGTAAATGTCCAATGACTCGGAACTGCATCTGTAAAAGAAGCATTCAAAGTTGTACATGTCCAATTTCCATCAATTGTGATTGTGAGAAATCAAAGAAAATTCCATTCCTTGAAATTAGATTTATGTACGGACAGAGGAATGGGAGATTTGGGAAAATAGGACAAGTTGACAAAACAGAATCTACGAGACTTACCAAAAGACTTCTGAGGCAAGAGCGAGAACTCACTCACTTCGATAGAAAAAGGTCAGAATCTTCGTGCCAATTTCATATCATGAACTCAGATGAAATAGACTTGCACGATATTTCTCTTGAACCGACTTCAGCAAAAGTCGAACACCAAGAGCCCGAATCTGAAGAGAATCATGGAGATGAAACTTTTGTCCCTGCAAAAAATATAAGCCATCAACAAGCACACAGATGAGGATTCCACTCAAATCGACTGCGTTAGTGACCGATAGGTACGGAATTTCTGAGACGGCAACAGCAGCAATCGCCTCAAGTGTTCTTAAGGATATAGGGATTATAAATGAATCTGACAAATCACTCGTTATTGACAAGAATAAATTGAGGAGAGAAAAGACACGTGTAAGATCCAACTTACAGAATAGTATTGATATTATCGTTCGAGGGGTATACTTTGATGGCAGGAAAGATGATACTCTGGTTGTTGAAACAATGCATGCCAAGAAATTTCGCAGGCTGGTGAAAGAGGAACACATTCCATTGATTCAAGAGCCAGGGTCTAATTACATCAGTCATGTGTCTCCAATGTCAGGCTCTGGAAGAAATATTACTGATAGCATTATGTCACATCTAAATGAATGTAACATTTCTCTCGAGGACTTAGATGTAATTGGTTGTGATGGAACAGCAACTAATACTGGATGGAAGAATGGTGTAATTCACAATATAGAAATGATTCTCAGAAGACCACTCCAATGAATCATCTGCTTGTTACATTTTAATGAGCTTCCATTACGACATTTATTTGAGCATTCAGATGGCCAAACTACAGGTCCAAAATCGTTTTCTGGTCCAATTGGTGAATGTCTTGTAGGTTGCGAAAGTTTACCTGTCGTTGAGTTCGATAGCATTGATTGTGACACCCTATCTCTTGATGAGGAAATTTTCAAACAACTTAGCAAGGATCAGAAGTATCTGTTGAATATCGTTTCAGCTGTCAAATCAGGATACTATCCTGCAGATTTAGCTGTTTCAGATCCTGGCCCGCTGTGTGATGCTCGGTGGCTCACAGCTGCAAATCGAACTCTTAGGTTATACATATCAACGACCAATCCATCCAATGAACTGATACAGATAGTGGGGTTCATACTTACTTGTTATATGCCTGCATGGTTCCCCATCAAGAAGAATAGTTCTATCCTAGACGGGCCCAAACATGTGTTCAAGGTTATCGAAACCTCGAGGTACTTACCTGAAAATCTCCTCCAAATTATAGATCCTGTTCTCCAACGCAACGCGTACTTCGCTCATCCAGAGAACTCACTCTTATCAATGGCAACGGATGACAGGACAGATATCAGAGAACTGGCCTAAAAAAAATAATTGAGGCAAGAACAGCAAATCCAAAGCAAAAGAAGCCAGTTCGTGATTTTTTTATCCCAAAAATTAACTTTGCTGCGGATAGTTCAGGGACCTCTTGAGGATATTCACTGTAAGTTCCATAGTTTGGACTTCTTTGGTTTAGAACTTATGAGCCTTGGAGTACGGAATCAACATAATTTTCGAGGTTTGAAAATTATGTTATTTTATATTCCAAGATTTACAATCTTCATATATACATAAGAAAGTTGTCCTACTCACGGAGAATTCTGTAGGACTCTTCACAGTTTGAAAGGTATGTTTTTCCGATATTTTTAAGCTCATAACTTTTGAACCAAGGGGGTACAGAGGATAAAACTTGCAGGGAATATTCTCAAGAGGTTCTTGAACCATAATTCATAGATAGAGGAGGTGCCCCAGACAAGAGCGTGGCTGTATGATTTCTCGAATGGCGAAAATTATGTTCCTTCGATATTCCTCATGATAGGCTCATAACTCCTAAATGAAGAAGGTACATACGATGAAAATTGCAGATGTTCTCAATGGGTTCCTAAACTATAGCCGATACATAGAGAGGTTGCCTCAGTCAGGTGCAATGCTGAATGGTTTTCAAAAGTTCGTATTCCAAGCCTCATAACTTCTGAACCCAGGAGGGACAAACAATGGGAATCGAAGGAAATATGCTGGAGAGGTCCTCAAACTATAATCTATACATGGAAAAGTTGCCCCAGTCAGGAGCAACGCTGTGTGATTTTTCATTAGCTAGGTTTCGATACTCCAAGGCTCATAACTTCCAAACCAAAGAAGGACGAACATCAAAACATGCAGGGGATATTCTCTAGAGGTGCCCCAACAATAATTCGTACATAGGAAAGTTGCCCCAGTCATGTCCGATTCTGTATGACTTCCAAACTTCCAAAAATCATGCATTTTTCATGTTCCAGAGCTCATAACTCCAGAATCAAGAGGGCACAAACGATGAAACTTCAGAAGATATTCGCAAGAGGCCCGCGAATAATAACCTGTACATAGAAAGAATGTCCCAGTCAGGAGCAGCGCCGTGTAATTCTTCAAAGTCCAAAAATTAGCTTTCTCCGAAATTAAAAGGCGCGTAACTTCCAACCCAAGAAGGGCCAAATCATGAAACTCGCATGGCGCATTTCTAACAAGTAAACCTACCGAACTGTCACTCACCGATTTTGATGAAACTTAGCAAATTTGTAGGACTATGAAAAATAATCGACACGTATTTTTTTGTATCGGCAATGATGCGGGTTTAAGGGTAGAAACTACCCCTTGTACCTGAGGGGTGGTTTTCGCGTGACGAACGCAATGAGGCGGATTATTCAAGAGGTGGAGTGCTCAATGGAGGGTTTCCGATGTTGCTGAATCCAATTCGGAGGTCGAAATAATGAAATACGTAATGGCGAAACCAATATGGCGTCTATTTTTTTTAGACATGAGAGATTGTGTCCCTGTTTGGACTGGAATATATCTCTGGATATCGCGATAGGCCTCCAAGGAGATCTAAACGTTATTATCGGACCACGTTGGGTAGAAAAGAACACGCCTTTACGATAGAAAGAGAGATGCGAACAAGCGCTGGTGTCCCCTTGGATGCAATGAATATAACAGCAGAAGTCCACAGTAAAAAAAATCTGATCTCAACTCCCAAATAATATTATGCAGTTTTTTACATAGGCAATTCATTGAATTTCATGATAAAATATTGAATTCAATAATATATTCATAAGATTGAGTATTTTCTTCTCAATGATAAATTCGCTTCCACTATTCGCAGTAACGATTGCAGATGTGGTAATCGTTGAAGAATTGTTCCATGCATATGGATTTCGTGCACCATGCACACCTTATCACAGCAGCTGCGTCGCACAAGGCACATATTGGCGCAGAATTCTTGAAGCAGTAATTGACGGGATTCGCAAACTTGGATGGTCCTTCTCGTGTATAGCCACTCTTGAACCATGCGTATTTGATCAGATTCGTGAATCGAGGGGAATAGAACTGGTTATGAATCAATGATTGGAGCTTGATGATGTTATTGCGATGGTGTGAATTCATATCATGGCCATGAAGAACACCGATGTCAGAGAAGTTCCTAATGAAATGTCCCCAAGGCCTGAAGAAGGAGACATCAAGGGGTTGAATGTCGTTCCTGCAGGAATGGTTTGAATTTTCAGATATTCTCTGGATTCCACTATGAGTTTGAATGTTTTTTCGTTTTGACCACTCCACGAATCCAACAAAAGGACGCTCCTTCCGCTAGATGACGGCAGAAATACTTTTCCAAACCATATCTCAACATGGTCAGATGTTAGCTTACCCGATTTTGACGCTAAAACAGAGATATTGTCTGATTTGAACAAATTTTGTTGCACTTTTTCCATCTGTTTCTTGTAAAACGATCAACAAAGGTGATAGCAAAACACCACTCGTGGAAATCAGCGGTTGTATGGTATAGCTATGGGTCATCGAATTTATTGACTGTGCCAAAGCTTCAACTCTTTTTTGTCCTTTTATCGCCAAAGTACGCCCTGTGTGCAACTCAAGATTGAAACCTGATTGATCAAAGTTGAAAACATTTCCTTCCCCAACTAACGAAATATCATGTCGCACTTTTTCTACAAATTCATTGGCATCTCTTTGCAGTTTTTGTTTGTCGATAATTGACTTTTGTGTCACGAACTTGTTAATTTTTTTGGAAACTATTCCATGTCTACGTTTGAACTGGTAAAGCCATTTTTCAGAAGCTGTGAATAAGTTTGGCGTCAACGAAACTCCATCCCGAGCTTTTATAGCCCATCTGCGAATGTCAAGATCATGGACAGTCATTGATTCTTGTACGTCTTCTTGAAACTCATTCAATGTTAGTTCGGATATTTTCTGCAATTTTCCAGATCGAGATCCATTATTTGCAATTTGTTGTTCCCAACCATATAATTGTCGTTTCGAATCCAATCGCTCAAATCTCGCTTTAACTGTTTCGAATTACAATTTGTGTTCTTTTCCTGATTTCCAAAACTGGACCGCTGTCACCTTATATTCAATATCGATTCCGGCATCTTCCGATGAGTGCAAATCTAAATTCGTCTCGATCTTGAACGAATCATCATCCAAATCATCTTGAATTGAAACTGGATCTGGAATCACATTGTCATTTTCAGAATGCAGAGTGTTATAAGTTTCAACAAACGATGAATCATCGATAGAATCTTCTATCAGCACTTCTAGTTGTAAAAGAAAAGCTCCCTCATTACTATTTATGAATGATTCAAAACCGTATTCAGGCTGATCGAAAGCCTTTGTTAAAAACTTCAAAATATTTTTAGGATTTATAATCATAGTGAATAAGGTTATGAACTGATGGAGGAAACATACGGGAGATCAGTTGAAAAAACAATTGAGTGAATGTGAGGGAACAAATGCCTACCGATACCGCGATGTATAAAGTGATGAATCATGAATGATTCAAGCGATTGAATTCAAAACGACAATTATATCGTTGGGAACCACAAATTGCAAATGATGGATCTTGATCTGAAAAATTGCAGAAAATATCTGAACTAACATTGAATAAGTTCCAAGAAGCTGTACAAAAATCAATGACTATCTATGATCTTGATATTCGCAGTTGGGCTATGAGGCTCGGGATGAAGTTTCGTTGTCACCAAACTTATTGAACGCTTCTATAAAATGGGTTTACGAGTTCGGATGAAAACGTAGGATTGTTTCCATAATAATTGACAAGTCCATGACACAAAAGTAAATTATCGATAGACAAAAACTGGGAAGAGATACCAATGAATTTGTACAAAAAAAGTAACATGATATTTCGTTGGTTGGAGAAGAGAATGTGTTCAACTCTGATCAATCAGGTTTCAACCTTGAAATGCACACAGGGCGTACTTTGGCATCAAGTGGATACGAGCGCATAGGTGGCGCATGGGTCTGTGCAGACCTAGATTGACCTTTGGATATTCATCCCTGGAAATTTCAGACTTTTCTATGCGTTCAAGATCGAGAATATGTGAAGGGAGAAGAAAATTGAATGATCATAGGTGACTGGAATGCGGTAGTAGGGCAAGTAAAAAGAGGCCAACATAATAGGAGATTTTGCGTTGGAAAAAAGAAATGGAAGAGGACAACGTTCAATCGGATTCTGTGAGAGTCATAAAATGGTTATTGCCAACACATTATCCAAAAATCATCCGAGAAGAATCTATACTTGGAAAATGCCAGAAGATACAGCAAGATATCAAATTGATTACATATTAGTAAAACAAAGATTTAGAAACCAAGTGAAAAGCTGTAAAACTTATCCAGGCGCGGATATAGATAGTGATCACAATATGTTGCTGATGGAATGTTCTCTGAAATTCAAAGCTCTGAAGAAGAAGAGGAAAATGCAAAAAAGATGGAATTTGAAGAATCTCAAACAAGGAAAAACACAGGAGGCATTCAAAGTGATGTTGGACGGAAAATTGAAGGATCGACAAGAGAAAGACTTGAAAATAGAGAGTAGATAGACAAATATGAAGGAGAACATAGAGCAATGTGCAGATGAAATTTTGAAGAACGATGGGATGGAGCCTAAGAAACCATGAATAACAGAAGGAATTCTCGATTTAATAAATGAAAGGAGGAAATACAAGAATAAGAATAGTGAACAAGATCAGCAGACATACAAGACACTGAGGGATAAAATAATCAGAGAATCAAGGAGAGCAAAAGAACAATGGTTGGAGGGGCAATGTCAAGATATACGAGTAAAATTACATTTAGGAAAAATTGATGAGGCATATAGGGTTGTCAAGAGATTTTTTGGACGAATGAAATCTAGAAGCAGTAAGATTAAAAATTCTCTGGGGAGACAATTAATAAGAACGGAGGAAAAGATAGAACAACGGATGAATCATTTAGAAGATCTGTATGAAGGGAGCGATAATATAGGATTCTTAGAGAGGAAGGAAGATGTCGATGAAGAAGAATTGGGAGATTCAATTTGGAGATCAGAATTCAACGGGGCTTTGAGAGAATTGAAACATAATGAAGCGCCAGGAATAGATGGCATGAGTGCGGACCTTATCAAAGCCTCCGGTCAGAGAACTTGTGATGCATTGTTTGAATTGGTTAGAGATATGTACGAAATAGGCGAAGTACCGAAAGATTTCCAGAAGAATAAAATTGTCGCCATTCCAAAAAACAAGGAGCAGACAAATGCGAGAATTACAGAACGATTAGTTTAACTCCACATGCCTCGAAAATACTGACAAAAATCATATACAGGAAAATAGAGTATAAAATAGAGAGTAGATTAGCAGAAGATCAGTTCGGTTTTCGGAAAAATAGGGGAACGCGAGACGCAATATTAGCACTGAGAACAGTCTAGAGTTGAAAAAGTCTATGTATATAGGTTTTGTAGATATACAAAAAGCATTCGATAATGTTAATTGGGAGAAGGTGTTTACGATTTTGAAAAAGGTAGGAATTAATTTCAGGGATAGGAGGATAATATATAAATCATATGAGAATCAAATCGCAATAATAGAAATGGAGGGTCAAGAAGGAGAAGCACAAATTAGAAAAGGGGTGAGACAAGGATGCTCACTATCGCCATTGATTTTCAATTTGTATATAGAAGAAGCGATGAACGAAGTGAAGGAGCAAGTGCAATTGAAATTACAGATTCAAGGTGAAAATCTAAGCATGTTGAGATTCGCAGATGACATAGCTATATTAGCTACGAGTGGTGCTGAGTTAGAAAATACTCTCAACACTATGAAAAAAATATTACTAGACAAATATTGTATGAATATAAATAAGGACAAAACAAAATTCATGATTTTTACAACAGCGAAAACATCAAGAAGAACGAAAATCAACATAGATGCAGAGACAATTCAGCAAGTCAAAGAATTAAAATATCTAGGAAGCATAACTACAGAAAACGGTGAAAGCGAAAGAGATATAAGAGCAAGAATAGCAGAAGGGGAACAGGCTTCCCACCAAAAGAAACAGTTACTATGTTCGAAGAATATGAGCTTAGCAGTGAGGAAGAAATTCTTGAAGAGTTACGTTTGGAGCACAGCATTATATGGTTGCGAAACTTGGACAATTGGAAAAACGGACCAACGGAGGTTCGAAGCCTTTGGAATGTGGTGTTATAGAGAGATGCTTAGAATAAAGTGGATAGAGAAAGTAAGAAATGAAGAAGTACTCGAGAAGGTAAATGAAAAAAGAAGTCTCTTGGGACAGGTCGTGAAAAGAAGGAGTAATCTGATAGTACACACATTAGGGCACGATAGCTTATTGAAAACAATATTGGAAGGAGAAATGAATGGTAAAACTCGAAGAGGTAGACCTAGATTGAGTTATATGAAGCAAATTATACAAGATAAGGGTCGCCGTAGATATGCAGAAATTAAGCGGTTAGCGGATAATAGACAGGGTTGGAGGATTTCATCAAACCAGTCGTAGGACTGATTCCTTCATGATGATGAGTATCGAGTATTTCTGTCTGAAAGAAAATGCCACCAGATGGAGCCATCTATGCGCTTGTATCTACTTCAAAGGACGAAAGAGAGTTGAAGCATTGGCACAGTAAATAAATTCTATGACCCACACTGTTAGAAATTTGACAGCAAAATTCAATCACATGTAATGGAAGCAATTTTCACTCACGTAATTCAAAAATTTCAGTTACATATAAATGAAAATTCAGTTACCAAACTATGCTATTATGTATAATAACAATGTAGCAGAAATTGAAAATTTAATTTAACGTAATTGAATTCCTAATTCAATCACCAAGAACTTGAAATTTCATTCACAAGTGTGCTTGGAGAATAATGAAGTTTCAAGAAATTTTGAACAATGCATAGTTACTCCACACAGCCACTGATTTCCGCCAGCGGTGTTTTGCTTTCACCTTTTTTGATCGTTTTACAAGAAGAACATGGAACAGGTGTGGATGGTGTACAAAATCTATATGTGTTCGGGTTTGGTTGGGTTTGCGTTCCACCACCGGGAAAGCTAGGTGGACCGAGTAGCTTGGTGGACTCGTTGATGGCTCGTACCCCTTTCATCTACCTGTGCTATGGAATTTTTACTGCCCAATCGTGATAGAAGAGTCGCGTGCGAAATCTTGGAGAGAGCGGACGGGCAATTCTTCTTTCTATTCCGCGTCTCCATCCTTTTCTACCTCCATCAATCTGTTTTTCTAACTCGAGTCAATCAATCCGACATATGTAACGTTGACGAAATAAACTAATTGTGTAATCGTGACGATAAATGCTGTGTTCGAGATTCATTTCAGTGGCGAGCAGAGAAGCATTCCGGTACCCCTTAGTTCTTTTGCACATAACCGACATATTGGATTTCCAAACGAATTGAATCGACTATTCCTTTTCTTCCTATTTTGTAGAATTTCCAATTTTCCTAACAATATGCATGGAAATATTCTTCAACGATTACCACATCTGCAATCGTTACTGCGAATAGTGGAAACGAATTTATCATTGAGAAGAAAATACTCAATCTTATGAATTATATTACTGAATTTGATATTTTATCATGAAATTTAATAAATTGTTTATGTAAAAAACTGCATAATATTATTTGGAAGTTGAGATCAGATTTTTTTCCACCGTGGACTTCTGCTGTTATATTCATTGCATTCAAGGGGACACCAGCGATTGTTCGGACCTCGCTTTCTATCGTATAGGCGTGTTCTTTTCCACCCAACGTTCTCCAATATTAACGTTGGCATCCCCTCGGAGGCCTATCGCGATATCCAGAGATATATTCTAGTTCAAACAGGGACACAATCTCTCATGTCTAGAGAAATAGACGCCATATCGGTTTCGCCATCACGAATTTCATTATCTCGACCTCAGATTTGGATACAGCAACATCGGAAACTCTCCATTGAGCACGTCACCTCTTGAATAATTCGCCTCATTGCGTTCATCACCCGAAAACCACCCCTCAGATACAAGAGGTAGTTTCTGCCCCTAAATCTGCACCATTGCCGATATGAAAGAATACGTGTCGATTATTTTTCATAGACAAATTTGTCAAGTTTCATCAAAATCGGCGAGTGACAGTTCGGTAGGTTCATTTCACTGTAAGAGGTCCTCGAAGTATATCGTATACATAGAAAAATTGCCCCTGTCACGTTCGAGGAAATTTCCCCATGGAATTTTTCCAAAATTCTTTCTTTGCACGTAGGAAGCATACACTGGACACAATTTACGTATCCAGTGTCAGACCTATGCTTCACTTCAAGCGAACGTGAACTTTAATTCCACAACAATTTCGCTGATTTCTCAAATTATATTTCATTTGGAAATTTCCTTGAACGTCGATCGTGCATCGACGAGCGATGAAGCAACTCGTCATTTCTCTTTCTATTTCCCTCATTCTCTTCCTACTTCTCTTCTCGCACAATACTTGCTGGTGGTGCGATGCGAGAATTCTTCTTCTTTCACCTCCCTACCTCTTCTCTCTCCCTCGTGTGTGTGCTTCGGTGCGACCAGACAACGGGTGCCTTCTTTCTACTTTGTTGTTCTTCTTTTCCTTTGCTTCATCTTGCAACCTCTTCCTTCTTATGCTCATGACCTGCACAGTGGCTGTTGCTGATCCTTCTAATTACAATAGTTGTTCATGTGTATACATACATGTACGTACATATATGTGTGTATATGTGTGTGTACGTGACCGCTGAAATTCCAAATTTTTATATTCGTTTTTTTTTTGGACATATGGTTGATTGTTCTCCGCAGCACCGCGTGCCTGGCTTTCGCCGTTGGGGCCAGCAAAACGCAAGCCTCAGCAGCGATGAGTCACGTACGAAGGCCCATCGGCATGGAAATTTGACACCGGATTCCCTAGAAATCTTGGTGGCAAGTTGGAGTGCTGATTAGGCTGAGAACAATCAACCTCCCATTCTTCGCCATCGGATTTTTCCTGGTCGGCAACTGAGACTGGGCAAGTCAGTCTTCTCTGAACCGCGTTTAAAACCGTTCCAAAAGTGTAAGTAGTCTCTCCCTCTCTCTCTCTCACACTCTTGGGGCGTTGTCTCTCATGGGTGAGGATGCCGGCGGTACGGAAGCTCCACCAGGGGTTCATGCTTTCCCCTGGCGAAAATCTTGAAAGTGTGGTCGTATACCCACCCTTCGAGCTATGAAGGGACGAGTGAAACAGGAAAAGCTCAAGGCCCTTCCGCTCGAAGGATGGATACGCACTGGAGCCTTTTTGATGGCGTCGGGTTTCCCTCCGTACCCATGGGTGTCATCGCTCCTGCGGGAGGGTGAGAAAGAGAGGGAAAAATTTGAGGAATCGCCTAGTATACAAGCGTATAAGTTCCCGTCCGTTCACAAAGTGTTTCAGTTTAGTTTCATAATAACAAAAACTGACCTCCAGCCTACCCCCTGGACAAAAATTATTAACAGCGAGGAGAATAAATAACATATATCAAAAAGATTAAACCCAGCTGGCTGAACGGTGAGTGAGACTCTTTCCCTCTGACTTTCCTTTCTCTCCTTCTCCCTTGTCTTGCTCTTGCTTGTTGTTCCTATTCTCGTCCCACGTCATATATATATATATGCACATACGTAGTGCCAAGTTTTTTTATAACCCCTATTTTGACAATTGTAAAGTTTTTTCATCATTCCAAATCTTGTCAATTACATAAAACTTTGTCGCTGAAGTATCTTCAGTTTCTTTCCTTATTCCCCCAATCAATCTCAGACAGGAAGGGTATCTCGATGCCCTTGGAGGCAGAAAACACGAATTCCTCCAAGTTGTATCGGTCTTACCGCTCCGGCCGATATAATCCATTCCAGAGGCCACGCTGGACCATACGACGTTGATCCGACGACCTCTTTTGTCGTCTCCTCCACCGTCGCAACATCCCAGCCAGGGGCAATTGCGTGGGATTTCTGAAAGTTCAAAAATTATGTGTTCTCGATGTCCCAAGGCTCATAACTTCCAAACCAAGGAGGTACTAACGATGGAACTTGCAGGGAATATTCTTAATAGGTCCTTAAACTATAATTGATACATAGGAGACTTGCCCCAGTGGAATGGGATTGTGTATGATTTTTGAACGTACGAGAATCATGTATTTTTCATGTTCCAGAGCTCATATCTTCGAAACCAGGGAGGTACACATGACGAAACTCCAAGCAATATGCTTAAGAGGTCCCCGAAGAACAATATGTACATAGAAAAGTTGTCCCAGTCAGTGGTAATGCTGTGTGATTTTTGAAAGTTCCAAAAATATCTTTCTTCGATGTTCCATGGCTCATCACTCCCAAACCAAAGAGGGACAACTGATGACACAGGAATGGGATTTTCTCACCAAGTCCTCGATAATCTATACATAGAAAATTCGCCCCGGTCAGGGGCGATGCTGTGTGATTTTTGACAGTTCCAAACTCATGTTTCTCCGATATTCCAAGCATCATAACTCTCAACCCGAAGAAAGACAAACGATGGGGCTCACAGGGAAGATTTCTCAGAGGTCCTCAGATTATATCCTGTACAAAGAAAATGTGACCCAGTCAGGGGCAATGCTGTGTGATCTTGCAAATTCCAAAAATTATGTTCCTTCGATATTCCAAGGCTCATAACTTCTGAATCAAGGATGTCCAAACGATGATACTCGCGGGGGATATTCTAAAGAGGTTCTGAAACTGTAATCCATACGTGAAGAAGTTGCCCCAGTCAGGGGCAATGCTATGTGTTTTTTCACATTTTGAGAATCATGTTTTTCCAATACCCCAAGGTCACGCACTTGCTGAGCAGCGCTTTACTTCTGACGAAGATGTACGGAAATGGCTCGATGACTGGTTTGCCTCAAAAGAGCAACAGTTCTTTTGGCGCGGAATCCACAAATTGCCAGAAAGATGGAAAAGATGTATAGATAGCGACGGACAATACTTTGAATAAGTTACGTTGTATCATATCATTACAATAAACGTGTTTTTTTTCTGTACAAAAATTCCGGTTCAATACTTACACACCTGGTACTGCTCCTCTCGAGGAATTGCTGAAAGAACGGGCATAAATTTGAATGGAAACCCGAACATCAAATGGCTATGGAAAAAATCAAACAATCATTCACTCAGGCAAAACAGCTTTTCATAATCCGAAAGGGTGCTGAATTGATCGTAGAAACGGATGCTTCAACATTAAGGCTTAGGACACGTTTATTACAACGCACAGAACAAGGCCGAGAATTGACGATTGCTTATGTCAACAGAAAGTTGAAACCAGCAGAAATGAAATATACTACTACTGAGAAGGAGGCGTTAGCTATTATATGGACTTTGAAAAAGTGGAGGGTTTTGATAATGGGAAGAAAAATAATTGTCCGAATCGACCACCGTGCGTTGAAGTTCATCAAGACATGCCAATATTCAAGTCAAAGAATCGCGAATTGGATAGAATTTCTTCAAGAATTTGATTTGAAAATCGAATACATTTCTGGTACACGAAATCAATTGGCTGATGCGTTATCACGAGAATATTCTGGTAGTAATAAAAAGGTAACATTACAGGTAGCGAAGATCTCAGAAAAGAAGGGAACTATCAATACGGAGAATTCACCGGGATTGGTGGGTGCAAAAAGGGTTGAACAAAATGAGGGAAAATTCTGTGATTGGTTGGATTTATTACGAAAAGCTTACCAAGTTGATGAGGAAATGAAAAGATTGAGAACATCACGAAGTTCAAAGTTTTATATGGATCCACGCGGAATATTACGTATTAAAATAGATAAGAAAGATAAAGTGCCCCAATGAAAATATTTCCCTTCAAAACTCCAACAATTTCTCTGCAAAGCTTCATTATCGCAATTCCTAGAGAAAGAAAGAATTTTTCCAACAGATTCATCTTCCAAAACTCTGTGAAATTCTGCATATTTCTGAAAATTTCTATTGCCAGTAAAGGTTTCTCTGCACATTTCCAACTTATTGGTCAAAGTTGTTTTGTTGAGGAATGTTGAATTTTCTCAACATTTTTCTACTTGATAAATGGTGGAAACATTTGATGAGGAAAGGAATTTTCTCCACGAATTCATACATTACTCTGCAAACTACATCTGCAGAAAGAAATGTGAATTCTCTCTTTATTTGTCTATTCCAAGAATATTACAGCTTGTGGCGGAGAGTTGAGTTTTCTATACAAATTCATACATTTTTCTCAAATCGCATTTGTGGAGATGAAGTGAATTTCGTCAAATTTTTCAATCGACTCAAAGCAACTTAAGTAAAATTCACTAGTAGGCCTCGAAAAAACCCCTCTCCCACGACCCACTCATTTTTCCTCCCGGAGGATTCTGAGTCAATTAGTCTATATCTGACGGGAACGAATTTTTTTAAATTTTCTATCGATTTGACCCAGCACTTGGAAAAATTTACAAGTTAAGGTCAAAAAAATCCCCTCTCCCACGACCTATTCATTTTTCGTTCCAGAGGATTCTGAATTGATTGGTCTATACCTCACGAAAAAGAATTTTTCAAAATTTTCCATTGCGATGATTCCCATGAGTGGTACTTTAAGATTACTGTAGTCATCTCGGAGATCCGCTGATGTGATAGAGGCTTTGCTTCTCACTCGCAGGACCCGGGTTCAATCCTCACTGAGGAAAGTTCCTAAAAATGGACTTTCGATGTGGTTTCTCTTCCGTAATGTCATTCAAGTCGAACTGGGAGGAGATTTGTAGGGATAAACTCGGAACAAAAATTTCTTTTCTCAAGCAAAAGTGAATAGATAAAACAGAGATTTTTAGAGGAATGCAGGAATATGCAGAGGAGTATTTGATGTAATATGGAGATTTAGCGAGTTTTGTACGAATTTTGTGGAGAAATTCATAAAATATTACGAAGATTGGAAGAATTATGTACAATTTTGCAGAATAATGCAGAAATTTGTAGAGTAATATTTATGGGTAAAAACTCTGCACATTTCTCAAAGCGTCCGAAATTTGACATTTATGTAGAAAAATCTGGAGAGTTTCGAAGAATTTTGAAGGGAAATATTTTTATTGGGGTGGTGATCCCGACATCATCAATGTGGATGATCATCAAGGATATGCACGAATATTTGATGTATGTGGGTACTGATAAGACTTACGAAATTTGTAATAGGTACGTTAGTGGGAATAACCTGTCAAGAACTGTTCGTGATGTTGTCTCAGCATGTGTCGATTGCCAGAAGGCTAGAAACACCAAAAAGAACTTGATTGGAACACAGAAATGGATAATTCCGGAGGAACCAAATTAAAGACTATCTTTGGACTTGTATGGGCCATTACCTCCGGGAAAATATGATATGAAGCATATTTTAGTGATCTGTGACTGTGTTTCCAAAGGGACGAAACTGTATGCACTGGAGAGTATTAAAGCAACGTCAATTATTAATCAAATCCGTACAAAATTCTTCCGGGCTTGCAGAATTCCAGAAGTTGTAGTAACAGATAACGCCGGTCAATTCCGTACGAAAGAATGGTTGGATTTTGGGAACACAGAAAAAATCAAATTGGTTCAAACAACCCCGTATGATCCACAGTCCAATCCCGTAGAGAGGATTATGCGCGAGATAGGCCGCATCCTCATCATCATGAAGTAATCAGTCTTACGACTGGTTCGATGAAACCCTCCACCCCTGTCTATTATCCGCCAAACGTTCAATTTCTACATATCTACTACATCCCTTGTCTTGTACGATTTGCTTCGTAACTTGCTGATATAACTTGCTCTAGGTCTACCTTTACCAGTTTCACCATTCATTTTCCCCTGCAATATTGTTTTCAATAAACTCTAATGCCGTAATGTGTGTCCTATAAGATTGCTTCTCCTTTTCACGATGTGTTTCAAAAGATTTCTTTCTTCATTTATCTGCTCGAGTACTTCTTCATTCTTGACTTTGTCTATCCATTATATCCTGAGCATCCTCCTATAAAACCACATTTCAAAAGCTTCAAGTCTTCGTTGATCAGTTTTCCCCATTGTCCAAGTTTCGCAACTATATAATGCTGTGCTCCAAACATAACCTTTCAAGAATTTCTTCCTTACTTCCAAGCTTATATTTTTTGAGCATGATAACTGTTTCTTTTGGTGGAAAGCCTGCTTCCCTTGTGCTATCCTTGCTCTTATGTCTCTTTCGCTGTTGCCGTTTTCTGTAATTATGCTTCCTAGATATTTGAATTCTTTCAGCTGTTCAATTGTCTCGGTATCTATTTCGATTTTCGTTCTTCTAGCTGTTTTCGCTGCTGTAAACATCATGAATTTTGTTTTGTCCTGATTTATATTCATACAATATTTGTCTAGTAATATTTTTTTCATAGTGTTGAGAGTATTTTCTAACTCAGCACCACTCGTAGCTGATATAGCTATGTCATCTGCGAATCTCAACATGCTTAGATTTTCACCTTGAATCTGTAATTTCGATTGAATTCCCTCCTTCACTTCGTTCATTGCTTCTTCTATATATAAATTGGAAATCAATGGCGATAATGAGCATCTTTGTCTCACCCCTCTCCTTATTTGTGCTTCCCCTTCCTGACCCTTTATGTCTATTATTGCACTTTGATTCTCATATAATTCGTATATTATTCTTCTATCTTTATAATTCATTCCCACCTCCTTCAGGATCGCAAACATCTTCTCCCAGTTCACATTATCGAAAGCCTTTTGTATATCTACAAAACCTATGTACACAGATTTCTCGCATTTGTCTGCCCCTTGTTTTTTCGGGATAGTGACAATTTTATTCTTTTGGAAATCTTCCGGTACTTCTCCTTTTTCGTACATATCTCTAATCAATAGGCCGCATGTGGGGTAAAATTCACCAAGTGTTCCCACCTGAAAATTTCAATCTCATCAATGTTGATGAAATTCCATGAATTTGTTGTACTAGTGACCCTCTTCAAATTATGTCAACACAGGTTTCTAGGAAGTCAGGTTTTCGTGGTACAGGGGTTTAAATTTTCAAGATTTTTTTGATCTGCGTTTTTTCGGAAAATCATCATCCTCATCAATTCCATTTGATGAAAATATGTTATCATTGATATTGTGAGGATATTTCCTAAATTTTACGATAAAAATACTTTAATTCATGCGGAAGGAATATTTCACATAGAAATTCGATTTTTAAAAGTATTTCCGCATTTTCCGGTCTGTTGGGGAAGCTGGGATTTGGAATTTTGAATTTTGGATTCAACTCGAGAGGAGGAAACGATAGGAAGGCGATATAACAGAAGCATTAAGAATAACAATTACCTCGAGAGTTTATTCACTTCAAAAACACACAATCGAAAATTGAGGTATTAGTTACACGGTAAACTGATATCGAATCGAATTATATAGAATTCGCGATCACCGCGTGGTGGAATTGAGTTATGAAAAACTAGACGTATGTTGATTACATGCTTTTACAGTCACGGTTACAAAGCAACTGTCGAAGAGAGGGAAGAGTACTGAGGGAAGCGTATACACGTGATCGGGTGTGAAATTTGGCGCGATACGATTTTGAAGGTAACATTACATAGAAGTCAGAACACGGTCACTGCACCCATTTCGATATTGATGAGACCTTGATAAATCGAAAGCTTGATTCCTCAGCTTCAAAATCATACAAGTTTGAAAATAGGACGGAGAAATTTCCCCAAGGTACAGAGTTCCAAGTGTGTACGTATCGTACCTTGAGTACGTGACGATCACACCATCGATTTTCAGTGTATTGTTTTATGAAAAAAATAATAATCAAATTCATTTTCTCAATTTTGCCTACCACATTGCTCAATACAACCATCTAGATTACCCCTTTCAAATGAATAATTGATTCACGACACACGGTCGAAGAAAATACGTCATACTTTATTAGAACATTATTGTAATAATTAGTCATACCAATTTGTCATCTTGAACCCATCAAATTTCTTTTCATTGATAATCAATTTTTATGGAAACGTGGCTACTGTAACTGGTAAAAGTAACTGTAAGTAGTGACTTTCTTTGTACAAGTTATAGTACTCTGATTATTTACAAAATTGAATTATTGCTACATAAATGTACAGAATGATATTCAACAATTTGCAGTATTTATAATCATCAACCTTCTGATCCTTCTGGAAAGTTTGTTCCTGCCGAAGAGTGAGTTCTAAGAATGAACGATAATGTTCCATAGGTGTCACACAATGGTATTTGAGAGTTCCTGCTATCGTTTTTGCAGATGCAAATCGATTTTCAAGTGCTTTCGTAGCCTCTATATGAGTACTCTTTGGACTGAAAAAAATTACAGTTCCTTCCAAATGTTCTTTAGCCCACTGATAAAGAGCATCCGCAGTCAAAATTTGATTTTCATTTGATGATGCTTGCAGACTTGCACGTGCTGCAAGTCTCTTCGAATTCCCACCAATACCGTCGCAAGGTCCTTTGCCATGTGCACTTGCATTAAAATGCCTCTCAGTCGCAATTCCAAAATCATGTTCATGATGTAGAAGATTCACAAAATTATATTTATTTTTAAAATGTTGCGATGCTCCATCAGTGAAGTAGAAGATTTTTTCACATTCAAACTTATCTTGCAAATACTTTGTAATAATTTTTTGGAATTCATAAACAGCTACCGTATAATGAGTCAGATTATCAGACAAAATTGCTATAGTGCGATGTCTTAACTCATCTGTTCTGTAATAAATGACTGTTGTGAAAATGGTCACTTGCTTGTTATTCCAATGAAACGATTGAATAGCATTCTGAGCAATAAATGCGTACTTTTCAGCAAAATCACATGTAACTATGAATTCTCCGGCCTTCAAATTATCCTTGAGATTCTTAAGAAAGGACGATTGCTCCTTTGCTATGAAAGCGTGAGATTTCAACTTATATAACCGTTCACAGAGATCCTCCACAAAATCTCCTGCGTCTGCTATTTCAGTTTTCAAAGTGCTGCGATCAGTTTGTTGCCAAATTTGATATTCTGCTCTCTCAATGTACTGGTCTGTAAGATTCGATTGAAGAAAATCCTCAAAATTGTCTATTCCAGGACACGCTAAACACTTGTCTGGATAGCATTCAGAAGTAAGATTATCACATACGAGCATTTTAATAACATCATGGTCAGAAGTCATGAGGAAATCTGTCGCAGACGTTAGTTTTTGTAAACTTATGGCATCTAGCATTGAATTCACGTTTTCATGATAAACACACACGCATACGGTATGAGTTCCAGAAGCTCCAGCGAGTACACAATTGCGAGGTCTGAGCTGTGAAAATTTCGATGAGCTCACATCAACTGTAGGATTCTTCAATTTGAATGAAGAATACAATTCGGCAAGATTGCATAAAATCAATCTTTTTTGAACATGTTCACGCGTTCCATCATTAGTTTTGACCGAAACATAATCCTTCATGCCTGGCAATATCCGGCTATTTTCCAAGTAAATCATCCAAGTAAATCTATTTCTCAAGTAATTCATCCAAGTAAAATGCTATGATGGAATTTTCAATCTCGCAAGATAACCTTCGTCCCACAGTGGGGCCAAACGCCAAAGAGCTGGCCAAAACCCCAAAAATGAAGTGTGTAGTTGGGGATATTTGACCCTTGGGATAAGTAAGGTGATGTCCCAAGTATTGGAATTCTGATATAAGAAGATCTGATCCCCTCCCCCTGCCCTTGTGTACCAGTTGCGAAATACCCTCCTTGAAGTATAATCCGCGTGATTGAAAGACAGTAAAATAACGAGCATGTTCAAAAAGACGCTGTGTCTCGAAAAATGAACCGATTCAACTTTTTCAAATTGGAGTCTATTACTGAAACTATGTAGAATACGATAAAAATTGAGAGAATATCAATTTCATGAGTGGAAAATACTGACAGAGCAATGATTGGATGTAATTTCTATATCTATAAATGAGAAAATGTGTTTGGTTTTTGAAGGAATAGTAGAGAATTACGCAAAATTACGTCGTTTAACTTATTGGAGGTGATAGATGGGACTCTTACCTAAACATCAGAAAAAAAAACGGCTGCCCATGTCTGCCCCTAAGCAATTCCGCCATGTTTTTGTGCAGGAAATCACAAAAAATTAGACGGAGTGATGAGGAGTCCTTAGATCCGTCTGAAACTTGATATGCAGGAGTTTGTGGGGTCGCTGATTATGAATCCGTTGTCTTCATTTCGGAATTCAAAATGGCGGATCCAATATGGCGGACGACAATTGAAAGAAATTATCGGATTTTCTTCAAATTCGTTACCCAGGGGTTTCTGAGTTCGCTGATTACGAATCCGTTGTTTGAATTTCGAAATTCAAAATGGCGGATCCAATATGGCGGATGAAAATTGAAAAAATCATCGGATTGCCCTCAAACTCGGTACCCTGAGGTTTTTAAGGTCGCTGATTCCGAATCTGGTGTCTGAATTCCGGAATTCAGAATGGCGGATCCAGTTTGGCAGGAAAAAATTGAAAAAATCATCAGATTTCCTTCAAACTCGGTATCCAGGGTTTTGTGGGGTCATTGATTACGAATCAGTTGTCAAATTCCGAGAATCAAAGATAGCGTATCTAATATGGTGGACACAAAACTCAGAATTCAGTAGATTCGCTTCGAATTTTATCTCAACGTTAGTATGTGTTTTATTTCCAGTGTACATTTGCTGCACGAGGAAAACTGTATGAGATTGATTACCATTCGTTTTTCTTCTCATCGCGGGCTTAGGGTACACAAAACCCAGAAATCATTGATATTTAGGAAGATGATGAACCATTGAGAGAAAAACAGTATTGCTGGAGAATATTCGTAGTGAATTTACTATGAGTTGATGAATTCACTATGGGAAATGACAATAAAACTACCAACATTTAGTATTATTACTACGAATTTTTGGTAACTTCACTGCTAACATTCTTCAGCGATGCTCTTTTTCCCTAAAGTAACCGTCATTTTCCTAAATGTTTATAAATGTTATTCAAGTATTGATATCTCTTTTCTTTTCGTAAACTGAATCATGACTCGCGATTTGGTGATCGTTCTTATGTTAACCTATCGTTTCCATGGCAACGTAAATAGTTGGTTGTAATCGGTCTGATTTCAAATGGTGCTTATCACAATTGTGCAATAGCTGTCACCGAATTCTTCCTCTTGCTAGTAATCGTTACCGTAAACTTTTTTCCGCGTGCAAGTTTGGAGCTTGGTGAATATTTTTCGTTTTTTAAAATCATTCAATGTTAACATACAATTCCAAATGAGATGGATTCCGCTGCCATAGGTGAGTGTTTCAACAACCTATATTTTCTTAGTAGTTTAATTTGAACAGTTGACTGCAAAAAAAATTAGCTTAAGAGGGTTGAATCCAACCCAAGAAAATTAGGAAAATTTTTAGAAACACATGGGGTTTCTGTAGCGAATTTTATCGAATTCTACAACGTTTGTAGATTTCAAAGATGATTCAATATCTATGATTCGGAGAGAGATGTACAATATTTTGAGGAGCAGTCCTCTACCTACGTTGGATGGAAAGTTCACTTTCCTTCAAGGAAAAATCATCGAGATAACGTGTTGTCCGGATAACAAAACTACAGAGATCTCTAACCTCTTATCTACTTCTAAATGTGTATTTAAAAAGAGATGGGAATCTTCTCAAAGGACCGAAGAACGATTTCTTAAAAATAATGAAGAATGGTTAAAACAAGAGGTAGTGTTTTGTACTTTCAGGAATCCCCATTCTGTAACTGTTCACACGCAAGTGGGAAGACCTCTTGTTGAATTCAACGAATGTTCAGAAAGAACGAAACGTAGGAAAACGGAGAATATCAGAGTAAATACTTCCATCTCAGAGCTGTCTTACGCCACACAAATGTGTTTGAGAACGTCTGGACAGATCGAAGCCGCAAGAATTGTAAAGGATGTTACATCTTCTGATCCTGAGCTTTTCAAAATGTATATGGAAGGTTATCAAACTTTCAAGCGAAATGAGCCAAAGATGTTGAATGATGAAGATGCTCTAGCTCTCCTAGTAGATGCCGAGCTCTCAAAACATCAGTACTGCTTATTGCGTGAAGCTGATCCGCAGAAATTTCCACCTTATAAAAAAATTCAACTGGCCAAACGCATGTGTTTCCCTGACAAGGAATTTATTCAAATAACAGAAACCTGCGCTGTTGTGCAACTACAAGCACTTCTTGATCACACAGCTACACGTATTTTAAAGCTACAGAATTCGGTTTTGTCAACTTTATCTGATGAAGAGTTACAAAACCTGGTACTTATTTCCAAATGGGGGTTTGATGGGAGCTCTGGCCACTCCTCATACAAACAAGCATATCAAAGTTCGGAAGCCAGTGATTCCGCTGTGTTCATTACTTCACTTGTGCCTCTCCGCCTACACTGCAATTCAAAAATAATTTGGCAGAATCCAAGGCCATCATCAACCAGATTTTGTAGGCCAATCAGAATAGAGTTTGTGAAAGAATCAACTGAAGTTTCGGTTGCAGAGAAGCTACGGGTTGATAATGAAATAGAAAATCTGAGGGCTACTTCTTTCAGAACTGATGAAAAACATGTTTCAGTGAAACATGAGATGATTTTTTCTATGGTAGACGGGAAGGTATGCAATGCCATAACTGAGACAACCTATACCCAGGAGTGCTATTTATGTGGTGCCACATCCAAGGAATTCAACAAAATTGATTATATAGTATCCAGGCCGGTCAAAACCGAAAACCTCCAGTTTGTTTCGTCTTGTCTACACGGCTGGATACGATTTTTTGAGAGCCTCCTGCATTTGTCTCATAAGCTACCTATTCAGAAGTGGCAAGCACGAAAACAAGATAAAGCTTCGGTGGAAGAACGAAAAAAGGTTGTACAAAAAAGTTTTAAAGAAAAATGTGGCCTCATTGTCGATGTTCCTAAGCCAGGGTTTGGGAACTCAAATGATGGGAATACCGCTAGGCGATTTTTCGCACAACCTGAAGTTTCTGCCGAAATCATCATCATCATCATCATGAAGTAATCAGTATTACGACTGGTTTGATGAAACCCTCCACCCCTGTCTATTATCCGCCAAACGTTTAATTTCTACATATCTACTACATCCCCTGTCTTGTACGATTTGCTTCATATAACTTGCTCTAATGGTGTTGTTCTAACTCAGTACTACTCGTGGCCAGTATAGCTATGTCATCCGCGAATCTCAACATACTTATATTTTCTCCCTGAATCTGTTATTTCGATTGAATTTCCTCCTTCACTTCGTTCATTGCTTCTTCTATATATAAATTGAACATCAGTGGCGATAATGAGCATCCTCGTCTCACCCCTCTTCTTATTTGTGCTTCCCCTTCCTGACCCTCTATGTCTATTATTGCACTTTGATTCTTATATAATTCGTATATTATTCTTCTATCTTTATAATTTATTCCCACCTTCTTCAGGATCGCAAACATCTCCTCCCAGTCCACATTATCGAAAGCCTTTTGTATATCTACAAAACCTATGTACACAGATTCCTTCAGCGCTATCCTTTTCTCTATTACTGCCCTGAGTGCTAAGATTGCTTCTCGCGTTCCCCTATTTTTTCTAAAACCAAACTGATCCTCTGCCAACCTACTCTCTATTTTATTTTCCATCCTCCTGTATATAATATTGGTCAGTATTTTCGAAGCATGTGAAGTTAAACTGATCGTCCTGTAGTTCTCGCATTTGTATGCCCCTTGTTTTTTCGGGATAGCGACAATTTTATTCTTTTGGAAATCTTCCGGTACTTCTCCTTTTTCGTACATATCTCTAATCAATTCAAACAGTGCGTCGCGAGTTCCTTCACTGGAGGCTTTTATAAGGTCCGCACTTATGCCATCTATGCCTGGCGCTTTATTATTTTTCAATTCTTTCAAAGCCTTGTCGAATTCTGATCTCAATATCGAATCTCCCAATTCTTCCTCATCTACATCCTCCTCCTTCTCTAATAGTGCTATATCATCGTTTCCTCTATACAAGTCTTCCAAATGATTGATCCACTGTTCTATTTCCTCTTCCGTTTTCATCAATTGTCGTCCTAGAGAGTTTCTAATCTTATTGCTTCTAGATTTAATTTGTCCGAAAAATCTTTTAATAATCCTATATGCTTCATCTATTTTTCCTAAATGCAATCTTATTTCTATTTCCTGACATTTCTCTTCTAACCACTGTTCTTTTGCTTTCCTTGATTCTCTTATTATTTTATTTCTCAATGATTTGTATCGTTGCTGGCCTTCTTGGCTATCATTATTCTTGTATTTTCTTCTTTCATTTATCAATTCTAAAATTTCTCCCGTTATCCATGGGTTTTTAGCTTCTACTCCATCATTCTTCAAAATCTTATCCGCACATTCTCTTATATTCCCCTTCATCTTTGTTCATCTCCTCTCTATTCCCAAGTCCTTCATTTTTTGATCTCCCAATTTTTCATCCAACATTTTCTCGAATGCCTCATGTGTTTGTTTTTGCTTGAGGTTCTTCAAATTCCATCTTTTCTGCATTTTCCTTTTCTTCTTCAGAGATTTGAATTTCAGAGAACATTTCATCATCAACATATTATGATCACTATCTATATCTGCACCGGGATAAGTTTCACAGTTTTTCACTTGGTTGTTAAATCTTTGTTTCACTAATATGTAATCAATTTGGTATCTTGCTGTATCTCCTGGCATTTTCCAAGTGTAGATTCTTCTTGGATGATTTCCGAATAAAGTGTTTGTGATAACCATCTTATGATTTTCACAAAATTCGACTAAACGTTGTCCTCTATCGTTCCTCCTCTCTAACGCGAAATCTCCTATAATGTTGTCCCCTTTTCCTTGTCCTACTACCGCATTCCAATCCCCCATCACTATCAAATTCTCTTCTCCCTTCACATATTCTATCACTTCTTCTATTTCTTCGTACGTTTTTTCAATATCTTCCTCCAAATATGCAGATGTGGGCATGTATACTTGGACTATGACAGTGTCTACCGGTTTTGTTCTGATTCTAACCATCATCACACGTTTATTATGTTGCAAATAATTTTCTATTCTATTTCCTACTCTTTTATGCATTACAATTCCTACACCTGCTTGACCGTTCTTTGATCCTGTATGAATTATTCTATAATCCCCACTCCAGAAATCGCCCTCTTGTGGCCATCTCATTTCGCTGATCCCCATCACGTCTATATTCAACCTATTCATTTCTAATTCCAAATTTTCTAATTTTCCCGCTTGCCTCAGTGATCTAACATTCCACGCTCCGACTCGAAGAATGTTGTTTCTTTTCCCTATCCTATTCTTCGGTTTCCGTTCCTTGCTGATGAAGCTTCCACGAGCAGCCTCCACCCGGAGATCCGAACGGGAGACTAGTTTACCTCCGGAATATTTTACCCGAGAGAGCGCCATCATGTATTTATTAATTTTTTTGTTTGTTCTTGTTACATAATATTCCAGGTTAGAAAAAAGGTTTCATTTCCTCGGGGGAGTATTGAAACATGTCAAGGAAGGTAGTTTCCCCTTGCTTTCCTTCCGTTTGATTTTACCGATGTTTCTGGCATTAGGATGATTTCGTTTCTCTCAGTTTGTATTCTTTCTCTTGAGTAGTTTATCCCACTCAAAAAAAAAGATCCAACTCTGAGATACTTATCCTCCCCACCACGTGAAGGAAGCAGATACTACCAGGGATGGATAAAAAGGATATCAAGGACAGGTATCATGAATATCCCCCTGGAAGACCCGCAATCATCCACGGGGAGGCTGCCGAAATCACAGGGGTGGATGTCAACCTAATACAACGACTTCGTGTAGTATTAGCTACCGTTTCAAGTGGCCATGCAATAGACGTTGAAAAATTTCGGAGTTACGCTTTAGACACGGCACGCTACTACGCGACAAAATATCCGTGGTACCCAATGTCACCTACGATGCACAAGTTTTTGATCCACGGACCTGAAATCATTGCATCTGCTCTTCTACCTATAGGCCAATTGACTGAGGAAGCACAAGAGGCTCGTAACAAAGATTTTAAAAGGTGAAAATGATGTATATCACTTAATAATAGTCTATATTTGTCACAGTGGACTCGACACTTTGAAGGGAAAAATTTGACTTCTCAAGTACTGCAATCAGTTTGATACATTGCACAATACGTTTTTGACTACTAGGCAAACTATATATTTATGGTAACCACGAGAATACATGTTCGCGAAGATTGTTTTGTCCTGGTAAGGAATTCGGCGAATTATGAATATTCATATACTTTTTTTCATTATTAAGCCACATTGTTCATCCTCTGGAAACATGAATTCATAGACTAGAAAACAATTTTGAGAATCAAGTAAACTTATGAATTAGAGGATTTATTCAAAACTTTATACTGATGACCCCAAAGTGCAGCTGCTTTCTGTTTTTCCTTGATTTTGCTTGTCATGTTGAGATCAAAAGCTTTAACGGTGTCGATGAATACATAATTATATTCAAGTATCTTAACAACATTCATTTCCAAAGGTACCGAGAGCATCACTCCAGGAAATGCAGTAGAGAAAAAACGAATGAAGACATTTTTAAATGGTTCCCTTTGAGTTCTGATCCAATGTTATCGAGTAAAAGACAGTTCCCCAAGAGAAAACTAAAGTTTCTCCCTAGAGACGTGTTAAGTTTGATCAAAACTCCGGATATACTTGATAAAGACAACGTAACTTTCCCATTATCTTCCTCTGAGAGTGAAGAAGAAGACTGATCTGAGTAAAAAAAGTGTGGCAAAAGTAAACATATTCGCCATTTCGAATTTTGAAATTCTGACAACGGATTCGTAATCAGTGACCCCATAAACTTCTCGAGTACGAAGTCGCAAGCAAATTTGAGAGCCCCTTATAATTTTGTCCAGCTTTTTGGCATTTGGCCCCACTGTGCGTCCTCTCTTTGGATTTGGTGATGTTAGAATCCCGTTTTCAGCTACCAACTGTATGGCTTTCCTAACTTGACGTTCCGAAGCGTTGAATTCAGTAGCCAATGTCCTTCGTCCCCATGATTTTGGAGCGAAGGTTAGAAGCAAAATCTTTTCTGAGTAACTGGAAGACTGTTTGAATTTTTCTTTGATTTGATGGAGAACTTCAATAGCTGATTCATGATGTTTTATTTGACACTTTCGATTTGAATTCTCAGACATTTTTGTTGATGGAACGGAAAAATCTTCTTCATTTATATCAAAAGTGTCCTCCTCGTTGATTCCAAGGTGTGGGACATCCTCCTCTTCTTCGAATAATGTTTGATCCTAAGAAATAATAGAAATTTCTCAATTATCCCAGTTTTCTCCTAATTGGAACATTTTGGGGCTGCACTGAGGAGAATAAATAGTGGACTCAACTACGCACGACAGTTGGATATGTTCAAATGCGATACTTCTTTGATTCAATTAGATTTGTAGTTGACTCAACTACGAATACTTGAATGAACCTTGAATTCAAATTGAATCGACGAAGGATTGTATTTGAACGTATCCAACTGTCGTGCGTAGTTGCCTCCATTATTTTTTTTCTCAATGTATACTGTGTACTTTTTTGATGAATCGAATAATAAAGCGGAACTACCTCAAGTGAATTATTCTCGCATGTATCCATCCGAATATATTGGACATCGTACAAAGGTGACATTGAAGACAGTACAGTCATGTCTTCCCTGCATCTACTACATATTCGGGTATCAGAGGGTAGATGATATTTTTTTCTCAGATTTGAAGATAAGGTTCGAAGATCTGAAGATTTTTTGTGACAGGGATATTGGAATGGATTGGAACAACGATCACCTGAACTCCTTTGTTTCATTGTGTTATCAACATGTGGGGAAAAGTCCTTCCTCAATAGAATAATTCAGCAGAAAATCAATCACAAAAACTTCATAAACAAGTTTGATTTGATATTTATCTCTGTACATTCAAAACGACACAAAACCGTTGATGAGTTCAGATTGAAGGGAATGAGGTTGGTGAGGTTACAAATAAAAAAGAATCAGGTTGCCCTGGTAATCTCCGCAGTCACTATTCAATTGAAGCTTCAGGGCAGAAGTTTATATGATTGATAAGAATGAATTCAAATTCTCAGTGAATTAGAATCAGAGAATAACATTAGGAATCAGAGGATATTTGATTTCTGGAAGTCATTTTCACTGATGATGATACAGAAAATTACGGCAGAATGAATTATTCATTAGCATAAAATATTATTACACAATGTTGGCGTAGTGTTGTATTTATACACGATGGTAGTGGGTGGACGTGTGAGATCTGAGCACTCAAACCCCTCTGTAATTGAGAGGAATCTTCTTATCCCATTTTTAAATCTGGATGATTTCGAAGCCAAGGAATCAAGCTTTTGATTTATCAACGTTTCATCAATATCAGAAGGGGCGCAGTGACCGAAAAATGCGAAAATACTTTTAAAAATCGAATTTCTATGTCAAATATTCCTTCTGCATGAGTGAAAGTATTTTTATCGTAAAGTTTAGGAAAAATCCTTACAATATCAATGATAACATCTTCTCATTAAATGGAATTAATGAGGATGGTGATTTTTCTAAAAAACGCAGATCAAAAAAATCTTGAAAATTTTAACCCCTGTACCACGAAAACCTGACTTCCTAGAAACCTGGTGTTAACACAATTTGAAGAGGGTCACTAATACAACAAATTCATGGAATTTCATCAACATTGATGAGATTGAAATCTTCAGGTGGGAACACTTGGCGAATTTTACCCCATGTTGGGAAAGTACATCAGAAAAGAGCAAACGAAATGGCCTGCAATATTGAAAGCAATTGAGCAAATACTAAATGATACCCAACATGCGAGTCACAAATTAGTACCAGTAGAATTACACGTAGAAGAAGAAAGATTATAAATACCGGAAGAATTTCAACTAATCAATCATAATTACACGAATTTGAGAGGAAAGGGTGATTATGCGTATAAAAATTTATTGAAAAACGTAGAAAAATTTAATGGAGATCTCGTATTAATCAGGAAACATTCGTTTATCATCAAACATTAAGAAATATACATTCAAGTTGGATTCTGAATACCAAGGTCCATATCAAATAACTGATGTGCACGGTAGTGCATACACCGTAGAAAGGATGAATGGGAAGAAAAGAGAAAGATGGAATATTCGACAGTTCAAGGGATTCAAAATACCGAAACTCAAACCGCGGAAGCCCCCAGCATATTATAAAGACCTCTTCAAAAAAATGAGAAACAAAATGAGTGAGATATCTAATACTATGGAAGGTGAGTGTAAGCATAGTGAATCAAGTTATCGATAGTGTAGGGTTGAGGATATTGTCGAATGTGAACACATTAACGTGAATCGATAGCTACTACGAGGAGATGCGAATAAATGGTAGGGTACCAAAATCCTCACATCCCATTCACCCGAAGCCGCAAGTTCCCGAATTTCAAGATCCCGAAAGGCCATCCACCCGAATCCTCATTTGCCCGAAGTCTTATAATTCCGAATCATGAATTATGAAATGTGAAGGTAAATACTTGATACTCTATTGATGTGCATGACAATCATTACTATCATTAGTGCTGTGAGTGATTCCCAAATGAAAAGTCCTTGTTCCTCGTCAAAATTCAGAGAAAAGGCATTATAGATAGAATTTTCACGGCAATGAAATTCAAAAATAGCAGTGTCAACTAGAAAGTAAGTACAAAATATTTCACATTGAGATAAAATCATCTGAAGACGAAGTGAAAACATACAGCAACATTAATCTTTCTCGAGTTATTTTATTTAATTTCTTGAAATGTTGAATTTTTGAGGTTAGATATGATCAAGTTGAGAGAAATCTTCGCACAAATTGGTTTCTGTATTCAAATTTAGCAAGTTGATAATTCAATTTATTCAACAAGGGACATCCTTCATAATCATCCGTTGATCCCTAATTATGTTTTGAAAACATCTTGTGCATCCATTTCAAATAACATGAAAATTTTCTCAATCTCAGAGTAACCACATATGTATAGGAATATTAGTACATGCTAATCATGCATCCCAACCATAGAAAAAACCTTAAAGATGCAAAAAAGTAAAAAAAGTCAAATACCAAAAAGAAAAGACCCTCAAGAGATCCATTTATATATGATGATTACGAGTACTGTATAAATAAAATCTACAAAGGAATAACGTAAGTAACCTAAGTATTTTATATCCAAGAAAGTACATAGCCAGAGGAAAAGGTTTTAGGGATTGAAGCTTTGTCTCTAATCATATCAAGTATACACGTTCCTCAAATTTCAGGAAATATGTTTGAAATTATAAATATGAATATTGTTGCATTCAAAATCCAAAGTGTTTTAATAATCAAAATATATATTATACAGATATCTGGAGTGTTTGGAACGCAAACGATATTGTCGTGCAAGAGTTGAATTAGATCAATCAAAAAAATTCACTCTTCTGAGAAAGCACACCACACATGCTACGAAAGAATCTGCAGCATCCTCCCGCCTATTCAGAAACCAACTGGAAGAAAGATCGAAATGTATCTTGAGAATTCCGAAAAAAATTATGACTATCTGAGAATTCTGTACGTGAGATTCTTATATACGCAGTAACAAAACATTTGAGAGATGTTTTTATATGTAATATTCAATTAATCAATTTGTATCATATTTATTTTCAGTTACCCTGATGCAACACAAAATTTAACGTATCCATAATCAAAATCTGGTTTGAGTAGATGGAAACACAAAAGTTTCCCTTCTGTGCCTCAAAATTTAAAGGAATTTGGACTTCTATTCGAGAATAATGATTACACTAATTTATCGACCCATGAAAAAGGGGTACTGAATGTTGAACTCTTGGATGAAGATAATGATACCAATGTCATCTTATGGGACCCAGAGTTCGTTTCTGAAATTTCCAAAATTAAAAATAATGATCAGATGTTCGTTGATGCCACGTATCAAGTAATGCCGGTCATGAAGGGAGCCTATCAATTTCTGACCTTGAAGGTCACTGAATTCGATCACGTGCGTATTCCTTTTATTCAATAATAATTGTTATTACTTTTGATTCCAATCAATCCGAGACTTTTTACAGAAGAATATTTTCTATTGTATATTCTTGTAATTAATTTTGTGAGCACACACAAATTTTGTACACATTCAAAAAATATATTTTCTCTCCAGGCTTCCATTTGTATGGGTATTAATGAATCACAAAAGTGGAAATGCATAAAGGGAAGTTTTTCAATATATAAAAACAATATTACACTCAACATACAACCTACGCATGTAATATGCGACTATGAGGTTGCGTTGAGGAACAGTATCTTCACGACTTGGCCATCGACAGAGGTGCAAGGCTGCTTTCTCCACTACTGTCAGGTAAAGATAAGTATGAAATGTATCTTACTAGCACAGGATATTCATATAATGTCAACCCAGTATTCTATACCAATGTTCATTGATTGTTCACGTGTACAGCGAATTGCTTTAAGTATAACGACACCGATAAATCTGTATTTCATTAACAAAAGTCTTCTTGCATGTCTATATGTTATTGTATTTTTGATTCAGCTTAAACTTCATCGGGTTACTTCCCACCTCGGTTGTATTTCAGGAGATTTGATTTAAAATACATTAGCAATTGATTAATGTTATCTAGGATTTTTTCACATCATTCTGCCTTTGCTCACGATTTGATTTTATCATAAGAGCGTTTATCAACAGGCTTTGCGTAGGCGGGCTCAAAAATTGGAATTGTTGTCAAACAAATGTAACGATGAAGATTGCTACGTCAAAATCTTTAAGATTCATCTATAATTAGCGGAAACTCTGAGGAATTGCCGAATCAGAGTCTGACAACCCCTTTGATAACTCCGCTTTAGGTAGGGATGTGCCTACACAAGGACCAGGGTTAGGATGCCGAAATGAATTGTCTCATATATATATATGTATATATTTGATTATTGAGGGGAATTTGAATATGCGATTGAGCGATCTAAATCCAATAAAGCCGCTGGTCCAGATCAGATAACAAACGAATTCATAAAGGCCCTACCCCTAAATTGGAAGTTATTTTTAATTAATTTATTTAATAGCGTCTTAGCGAGAGAACAAATCCTAAAAGCCTGGTCTAAAGTAATAATGTGCATGATGTACAAAAGAAATGGAGACGTAAAAGATGTGACAAATTACAGAGGTATTGCACTAGTCAATCACATTACAAAATTATTCACCAGCATTCTAAATGACAGAATCTTGAATTGGGCCGAAAAGAATAGCATAATTCCAGAGGATCAAACAGGCTTTAGAAAACAGAGAGGCTGCCTTGACAACATCTTTACCCTTCAATCAGTTTTGCAAATTAATCTCAGACACCCCAAAACTCCCGTTTTCGGGTTATTTGTTGATTTTAAACGAGCATTCGATTCTATCGATCATAGGATTTTATGGTACGAGCTATCAACCATAGGTGTCAGCGCTAAAATAATGAGAACTTCGAAGAGTATGTATGATAAAGCGACCGTATGTATAAAACAGAACGGGAAATTCTCGAGTAACTTCAATATAACGGAAGGAGTTCTACAAGGGGAAATGCTAAGTCCCATATTGTTCATTTTATTCATTTCCGATCTCAATTGTTTCCTTAAAAGTGAAGGCTTACAAGGTGTGAACATCGATAACTGGCATGAACTCCTAAATTTACTATATGCAGACGATCTTGTAATCCTAGTAAAATCAATACTGGATATGAAACGCTTATGAACCGCTCTAGCAGAGTACTGTTCACTAAGCAAATTACGAATTAACATCGAGAAAACTAAAATAATTGTATTCAAAAAAGCCGGCCGTCCATTGAAGAACCAACCGATATTCAAATATTTAGATGGAAAAATAGAAATTGAAACAACTTATATCTATCTTGGAATGCCATTTTCCTCCTCTATTTCCGAATATGATATGTTGAAGAACGCAATTAAGAAATGTGAAATTGCGATGTGGCCTGTACTATCGATAATCAATAGGGCGAAAATTAATTCGAAATTGCTTCGAATTTTTTTAAACACGTGGGAAGGGGGTTTTTCGGGTCGCTGATGACGAATCCGAACTCAGATTTCCGGAATTACAAGTGGCGGATCCAATATGGCGGTCGGAAAAATTATGAATCTCTCGGATTTGTGCAAACATTGTCATACTGAGGTTTTCGGGGTCGCGGAACAATGATCCAAACCCAGATTTTTGGAATTGCAAATAGCGAATCCAATATGGCGGCCGGAAATTGAAATATTGTTCCGAATTTTCTGAAACATTGGGGAAGGGGTTTTTTTTGGGTCGCTGATGACGAATCCAAACTCAGATTTCCGGAATTACAAATAGCGGATCCAATATGGCGCTCGGAAGAATTAAAAATCGCTTAAATTTGCGGAAACATTGGCATACTGAAGTTTTTGGGGTCGCTGATCAAGAATCCGGACTCGAATTTCCGGAATAGCGGATGAGTAATCCAATATGGCGGTCAGAAGAATTATCAATCTCTTGAATTCGTGGAAACAATGTCATACTGAGATTTTTGGGGTCGCTGATAGACATTCGAATCCGGATTCTCGGAATTATGGATGGAAAATTCGATGTGACGGTCTGGATATGAGGAATCATCCGTCCTCTGACGTAAATCTTTGTTCCGAGGAAGTTCTGGTCGTTCATTATGAACCTGAGGTCAGATTCCGGAAACCAGAACGAACGCACCACGTTCAATGATCCGCAAGCACATTCAATATGATGGAATCAAATATTATATTGATTTCAAGAATTATTTGGGGCCTGATCATACTCATCCTGGAATTTATTTTTGAAGTACTGCTTCGCTCTGTCTCTGGTATGGATAATCCCATTCATTCTTCTCACATCCCGTTGAATTTGAGAAATTAACAAAGTCTGAATAGCATAAACAGCAAAGGTGTTGTGTTTTAGACTTTCTGATCAGAATACGTAACTCTTGTGCTCAACATCGCGTCCTTGTGATAATAAATAGCGGGAAACATGGTGCATTGTTCGGTATCGAAATTCAAATGCTTTTGAGGCATCTGGGCAAACATATACTTAATTCTCAAAAAATCAAACGTAATCGGTGCTTCGCCATCGCGGAGATTGTGTTCCCGTTCCTGGATGAAAAGATTCTGTCGCTCAGACATGATTGAATGAGGTTTGAGTATTGTCAGTTTATTGCACAATTGTTGTATAAAATTATCGATTCCCAGCATTACTGTTTGTAGAGTTGAACGATCCGTTGCCGTCCAAACTGAATATTGAATACCCGTGATCAATGAATTCTCCAGTGGATCATGTAATTTCTCGAAGAACTGAGAAACTCCTGAACAATCGAACTCTCAATACTTCCAATATTCCCATCTCTATCATTCAATTCATCAACCACCATGTCATTTCGTAATTTGTACGATGAACCTTCTTCCATACATGCAGCTTAAATTCTGGGATTCGCCCATAAGTCAGGGAGTTCCTGTAACTTAACTTCTGATATCTCTCGCGAATTTCTACCATTGTGTGCGGCTGTTTTGAGTGAATAAATCATTGGCTTCTGTGGAGAATTCGCGGCTTCGTATATCAGAATGTCGAATGAATCAGCTGAAAATAAACGAATGAATGCGTGAAATCGATTCTTATCAACTGACAGTGTATTGTTCAGTAATGTCTGCACCTAATTTCATGTGGTTTCATTGTAACGTCAATTGTTTTTCTCGTCTCCTGTTATTTATCGTTTTACATTTGGCCTTTATGAATGTTCGCGATGTTTAAACCTCAAAGTTTTTGTGTTTCAACTCATAAAATCGTACTAGGAGTTCGCATATTCCCATCTGATTTATCTGATCATCTAATACACGATGCCACGAATTCTTCGAACGGACCGATGTGCAAATCCGTTCAAAACTGCCGGGCACGTCGGTAGAGATTGACGAAAGATATCGGAGGTTATGTTACAGCAATTCCCTGACTTGTGTGCGGATTCGAGGGTTTGTGCTGCATGTATAAAAAAGGGTTCATCGGACAAATTACAAAATGACGATGTGGTTCATGAATCAAATGATAGCGGTGAAAATATTTGTAGTATTGAGAGTTCTATGAGGATGGATGTTCAATTGGAGAATGAGACACACGAAGGTCTCAATGATACACGCACGAACAGAGAAATTGGACGGGAAGGAATGCTGGATGAGCTCAAGGAGGAATTTTCAACCTTGGAACCCAACAATCCATTGAAATTACAAATTTTAACTATCGCCCCATCATCTTGGAGTGCGAGGAAAATCACCCAAGAATTTGTTACAACGCGATATTTGGCCAACAAATCAGAGGAATTGGAGATGGAAGCTGGCATTTTACCCGATAGTATTGCGAGGGAGGGGAGAAAACTCTCTCAAACAACTTTAGAAAAAGTACATGGATTTTATACGAGTCACATGAATAGCAGGATAATGCCTGCATCGAAAGATGTCGTTCCGGTGAAAATTGATGGAGAGCGAACGCTGAAACAGAAACGTCTCTCACTGGTGGGTTTGAAAGAACTTCATACCGTATTCAAACAGTCTCACCCAGAACATATTATCTGCTTCAGCGCGTTCGCTTAACTGAGACCGAAAAATTGCATACTCCCTGGGGCTTGTGGACTACATTCAGTTTGTGTTCGCACAATACATCAAAATCCGAAATTGATGTTGAATGCAATTGATATTCCAAAGCTGACGTTGAATACACAAAAGCCACTAACTAATTACAAAGACTGCCTCAATGAAATTGTTTGTGAGAGACCTCGTGCTGATTGTTATCTAGACGCATGTGACGACTGTCCAGGAGTTTCACAGTTTTCGGAGAAATTACTTAATCTACTGGAGAATTCATTCATCACAGATATTCAATATTCAGTTTGGACAGCAACTCTACAAACAGAAGTTATGAAAATTGATGATTTTATACTTGAATTGTGTAAAGAACTGACAATCCTCAAACCTCATTCATTCATCTCCAAGCAACAGAGTCTTCTTATCCAAGAACGAAAACACAATCTTCGCGATGGCGAAGTACTGGTTGAGTTTGATTCTTCTGAGGACTACGCATATGTTTGCCAGGATGCCTCACAAGCATTTCATTTCGATAACGACCAATGCACTGTGTTCCCTGCCATTTATTATTATGAGGGAGGGCGCGATATTAAGCACAAGAGTTATGTATTCTTATCTGGGAGTTTCAAACACGACACTTCCGCTGTTTATGCTATCCAGACCTTGTTAATTCCTGGAATTCAACGCAATGTGAAAAAAGTGAATAAGATTATTTATACCAGTGACGGAGCAAAGCAGCAATTCGAAAATAAATTTCAAACCGCGAATTTAGTTCATCACAAAGAAAATTTCAATATTGACGCTGAATGGCATTACAGTGCAACTGCTCATGGTAAAGGTGCTTGTGACGGGATCGGTGCTACTTTCAAAAGAGAAGCATACAGAGCGAGTCTGACTGCCGAACCTCAAAATGCTTCATTGACGCCCCAAAAACTCTACAGCTGGGCAAAGAGTCATTTTGACACCATAAGCATCATGTACTATGATGAAGTATTCCACGAGAAGATGAGACGGAAACTCAACAAACAATTCGAGAATGCCCAACCTGTACCTGAAATTCTGAAAAACCATGGGTTTTTGATACGATCCGATAATGAAATGCTCATCAAAAGGTACTCTAACGATGAATAAAACAGAGTATGGTGGCCGAATGGACAACCATGAGGTATTGTACGCGTGGTTGCAAACTTGTCAATTGAGAGGCATGTGACAATCAACGGCCCTTTTCAGGGCCACTCGATGTGCAAAGTCTGATCGCGCAACCTCCTCGTGGTGCACATTGGGTTATGCTAATGCCGACAGCTTGGAGCCTGAATACATAAATTCACAAGTCAAAAACCAGCAGTATTCATGGTTTGGTTCGAGGAAGATTTGCAAGGAGTTTCATTGGGAGGGAGTCTATTGAAAGTGCGTGAATTTGTGTGACCAGACCCCAAATAATTCCTGAAATTAATATAACATTCGTTTCCATCATATCAAATGTGCTTGCGGATCATTGAACGTGGTGCGTTCGTTCTGGTTCCCGGAATCTGACCTCAGGTTCATAATGAACGACTAGAACTTCCTCGGAACAAAGATTTACGTCAGAGGACGGATAATTCCTCATATCCAGACCGTCATATCGAATCTTCCATTCATAATTCCGAGAATCCGGATTCGGATGTCTATCAGCGACCCCAAAAACCTCAGTATGACAATGTTTGCACAAATCCAAGAGATTCATAATTTCCCCGACCGCCATATTGGATCCGCCATTTGTAATTCCGGAAATCTGAGTTCGGATTCGTCATCAGCGACCCGGAAAACCCCCTTTCCATATGTTTAAAAAAATTCGAAGCAATTTTGAATTTCCGGCCGTCATATTGGATCCGCCATTTGCAATTTCAGTATCCCAACCGCATGCAATTAATCCGGGAGGCTCGAATTACATGCCCCAGTCCACGGAACTATCCAACACCCACGTTTCATATCCTAGGACTGGTTTTGATTATTCTCAACACATTTCCTCCTCGTTTCAGCCGCCATATTGGCAAAATGGCCGTCATGTTCAAAAAACATCATACGGCAATGAAAAGTAGACACTTCAACGAAAATTTTGATTGGTCTCCGAGATCCCTTCCTTCAAAATTGAGATGTGCAGGGGGGGGTTGGCCGATTTCACAACGAATGTCCCATATATATATTTATATACAGGGTGGGGCATTTAAAGTGTCGCGGGCGTTTTTTCCAAAAATAAAATGAGATACGAGAAAATTTTTCAGACAAAAATTGTAGGGTATCGAGGGGGACATCCGATGGTGGCCTTGGCTTTGACCTCGAATCTCATCTTCAAGGGCATTCTGAGGTCAACTCTTGTTTTTTAAATAGCATCTTATATTTTTTACTGCAGGTTTGGATTCGAGGTCAAAAACCAAGAAACTCTTGTCTGAACCATTTTCCTGAAATCCTCAAAGATGGCGCTCTAATCGATATTGTTCCATACTGAATCTGACATTAGAATAACTCGAAAACGAAGGGTCTTGGAGAAAAGTGTTTCGGACAGAAGTTGTCTGATTCCAAGGGGGACCCCTCGAACTGAAACGGAGGTGATGGGGTATAACAAACAAAACACAACACATTTCAATCGTCTACATCACTTGGATAATTTTAATGCAGTAGATGCTTAAAATGATGGCCTTCGACCCAATACACATTTCAAAACGTTTTACAAAAGATTGCTGAACTCATGCTAAAATATCTTCATTGATGCTCGCGCATGCATTGATGATTCGTTGACGCATATTCTCAGGTGTAGTCGGTGCTTGTTGATAAACTGTATCTTTTATGTATCCCCATAAAAAAAAATCTGAAGAAGTAAGATCCGGAGAACGGGCAGGCCAATGAATTGGTCCACGACGTCCCATCCATCGTCCAGGATAATCTCTGTCCAATATTTCTCGAGCTGTGACTGCATAATGGGATGGACAACCATCGTGTTGATACCACATATTCAATCGTTCCTGAATAGGTATGTCTTCAAGTAATGTTGGCAGTACTTGATCTAAGAAATGTCTGTACTTCTCTCCATTTAGCGTATCTGCAATGAAGTACGGTCCAATTACTCCAGATCGAAAAATACCACATCAAACATTCACAGCCCATTGTCTTTGATGCTCTACTTGACGTAACCATCTTGGATTTTCTGTCGCCCAGTAATGCATATTATGTCGATTCACTTGACCATGATTGGTGAACGTCGACTGATCAGAAAATGATATGTTGATGAAGTTGTTATTGTGCATTTGCGCTAGACCCCATCGACAAAACTGTATACGATTTTCGAAATCATCACCGTGAAGGTCTTGATGCAAACAAATGTGATACGGATGGAATTTGTGACGTTTCAGTATTCGAAGAACACTTCATCGAGAAATTCCCGAATGGAGTTCAATTTCACGAGAGCTCACGTGTGGATTATTGGCTACTGCAGCTAGTACACCAACTTCCGCATTTTCTCCGCTAACAGTTCTCATTCGATGTCGTTTTTCCCTCGTCACACTTCCCGTTTCTGAGAATAATTTTGTAATGCGTTGAAAATACCTAATGGATGGCGTTGTTCTTTCAGGAAATCGTTCTGCATACAAGTCATATGCTTGTCTGGGGTTCTCATGCACTTCACCGTAAATGTAGATCATATCGATCTTTTCAGAAACCGTGTATCGGATATCCATGATTTTCAATTTGTCATAAATCAAGTAATAATCAAATGTAACTGACAAACTGACTTTCAAAATCGTGAATTTCCACTGAACCCCGTCGTTTGTTTACATCGCGTGAGCTCTGAATGGTGGTAATGTAGACGATTGAAATGTGTTGTGTATTGACAACTTTTGTACGAAACATTCTTTCGCAAGACCCTTCGTTTTCGAGTTATTCGAACGTCAGATTCAAAATGGAACAATATCGATTAGAGCGCCATTTTTGCGGATTTCAGGAAAATGGTTCAGACAAAAGTTTCTTGGTTTTTGACCTAGAATCCAAATCTGCAGTAAAAAATATGAGATGCTATTCAAAAAACAAGAGTTGACCTCAGAATGCCCTTGAAGATGAGATTCGAGGTCAAAGCCAAGGCCACCATCGGATGTCCCCCTCGATACCCTACAATTTTTGTCTGAAAAATTTTCTCGTATCTCATTTTATTTTTGGAAAAAACGCCCGCGACATTTCAAATGCCCACCCTGTATACATGTATGGACATGACGTTGAATTCTTTGATTAGATGGTTCAGGGTTTTCTATTTGGTCTACATTTAGACTATTCAATCATAATTCATCTGATGAATTAAGAGAAATCAGTATAAGAGAATTTTATCGGTTTGTGTGAGTGGAATGAGGGAAGAGTGAGAGAGACAGTGACATTCGAAGTTACTAAATTCATCGAATTCTCATTCGTTGATAGTTTGTGAAGTGTTATTCGTTTGTAGATCTACATTGGCTGAATCATTCGATTGGATCTACTTGTTTGATTCATCAATGATTCTATCCAAGGTTGTCAGTGAAGAAGAGCTCAAAAAGAGTTCTTCGGTTACATTTTGTGCAAGATAATGATATACTATCATGAAACTTGTGATGACTCATACAAATTCGATAACATTTGAACAGAGATGGGAGAAGAATTCACATCGTTTGAAGAGATTAAGAAGAGTTCCAAAAGGTTGATGAAATTCACAGGAAGTTTGAAAGTATTATGAAAATTTATTGGAGATTTGAAAAGGATGAAAGAGAATGATTTGTCTATAATTCAGAAAGAGTTTATAAAGAGTTCATATGAACATTTGATTGAAATTTATCAGAAGAATTTATATTCAATTAAACTTATAGAACGGCGAGAACCAGAAAAGGACAGAGATAGAGAGAGAGACATCTCGTTCCTAGAGGATAGATTCATACATATATATAGGTTGAAATTTGATAGGAGCTGTTGATCAACATTGAGATGTTTTATAAGAATGTTCACTAAACTGAACATTCGTGGTGAGAAATTCACAGAAGTTTCCATGCATAGTATGAGAGGATGGGGGCCAAATCAACGAAAAACCAAATCAACACATACATCATACATCTCTTCCTTTCCAACCAATGGTTTCGTGCATTTGTCTTTTCGTTGATTTGGCCCCCACCCCAATTGTAAGAGAATTGTGACATAGTTCTTCGGTTGTTAGGAGAGTTGACCATCCGTCTATACCGTTCCTTTATGGTGGGGTTGTTTATGGTAGGTCGTGTCGTCTTTCGTCTGTCGATTCGTTTGTATGAAGAAAAATTGAGAAGAAAAGAGGCTCTGTCTTAGGTATGTATGGTATTGACTATATGGTTGTAGTGTGTGACTATTGATTTTGGAAGAATTTTCGTCGAGTCGATTATTTCAGTGGACTCGTTCTGTCTCATGTTTTCTTTGTCTGTTCTTCGGTGGCGGAGAAGAGGAATCGTTTCGTAGTGGGGTATCGTATAGTATCATGAATTTTGATGGGGTGTACGGAAAACTGTGTTGTCTGCAGTGGTCATTTCAGGAAAAGAGAGGGAGAAAACTGTTATATCGATATCGATATTTTCTATGGGGGTAAAAGAGTTCGGAAAGAGATTTTTCATTAGATCGATTACCTACATAGAAATTCGTA
Source organism: Gonatopus flavifemur (assembly GCA_018340375.1). Classification (NCBI taxonomy): domain Eukaryota; kingdom Metazoa; phylum Arthropoda; class Insecta; order Hymenoptera; family Dryinidae; genus Gonatopus; species Gonatopus flavifemur. The sequence continues at coordinate 11,510,494 of JAFFJZ010000009.1, forward strand.
TTAGCGCACGCATCGGGCCTTACGTTTCGTACGCTTACGTTCACGTTGTGACGTGATATATCGTCACAAAGAGAATCGTGGGGTGGCGCCGCGCACCATCGTTAGAGTCTGTCATGTCATTTGGAAACACTTTAGTTCGCTAGGGAGAACACTGCTGTCGCTCGCTCACAGGAGAATCGGGAACACATTTTTCCTCCTCAACCAATCCCGACCTCCTCTAGCTCCTGTCTTTCTATGATTTGTCGAGTCTTCCTGCCCCGAAGAGGCAACGCCATCTGCCACGGGGTGATACGGCGGTCCCTTACCACCGGAGGACGATCCATCAATCACGGGAGTCCATCTTCTCTCACCCCAGGCCAACCGTCAGCGGAGAAAGAAACGCCCTCTATCGCCCTCTCGCCAAGGCCGTCAGCACGGAGGGGAGAAGCAGGACGCATGTGCCGTTCAACATCCCCCTAGAAGAGAAGAAGGAATGGATGAGAGAGACGTCTCGAACCCCGACACTTCCCGTCACTCTCACACTGGGAAAATCAGTCAATTGAGGAAGGACAGAACCCCTGCCCCACCTATACCGACACTCACCCAACCACCAATCAGAGACCAGCACCGTCAGAACCAATGAAACGAGTTCAACAGGCGAGCTCCAACGGAAAGGCACCGACGGGGTTCCGTGGATCGTTTTGCGAACCCACACATCGGTGAAGAAGAAGGGGAGGTCATCATGGATTCTCACTCCTTATGTGCTCGAGCCACGGCGACGTTCGCCTGGGAGAATTTCCTCGCGTAACTTGGAATACGGTGTGTGTACGGTGCCACTGGGATCTAGTTTTGGATTAACTCGCATCTGCCGTATCGTCCATCCGGACTGAGAGTGCCAGTGTGGTGGTTTTCGGTGGAGTATTGCGTGAAAGTCATCCTTCTCGTGGCATCTTCCACGTGCTACCTCATTCGAATTTCCCTTCGCCCTTAGTGTTTGTCCCCTCGGCCGATTCAGTCCACCGTCGTGTACGATTAAATGGTTGCGGTTTCCCTGAGCCCTCCCCTTCTTCGCGAATGTGAACGTCGTGGTCCGTATAGTACATTCTCTCATGGTCGTGCCCTCCGTGCTTCTTTGAATTCTCTGTGTTCCCCCAGGCCAAATGAATGAAGTTTGATGAATTGTTTATGTTTTTCTCTTCGCGACGAAGTCGCGTGATTAACATAAGACTCTTGGACTTGAAATATATATACGTGCTCTGACACGTGGTTAACTTCATCTCGAGATTGGTTATTCCAGTGAATTAAAAGCAACCCACCCCCTCTCCCTGAGCGATCCTCATCTCTCGAACACATCCACCTCATCGTGAACTTTTTACTTTTTCCATTCCGATATATTTCAGGTGCCGCCACTACTTATATATATCCACAACGGGGGTCGTGGAGGCGCTTGGAACTATACGGGCCCTTGTGTATGGGTTCGAGGGAGAACCATCACAACGTGTACACATACGAGAAGTAGCATTTGTAGAGGTGTATGTATATATATGCGCATTTTTTGTCAGATCAGCCATCCCCCCTGCACGTTTCGATTTTTGGGATAAAAAATGTTTGATGGGCTCAAAATTTTCGTTGGAGTGTCTACTTTTCAATGCCGTATGGTACTTTTTGAACATGGCGACTATTCAACCAATATGGCGGTGGAAACGAAGAGGGAACGTGATGATGATGATCAAAACCGGTCATAAAACTATGATACACGGGGGTTGGATAATTCTGTGGATTGGAACATGCAATTCGAGCATCTCGGATTGATTGCATCCAGTTGGAATATCGAAATTGCGAATGGTGGGTCCAATATGGCGGCCGGAATTCCAGAATCACTCCGAAGTTCCTGAGACGTGGGGGAAAGGAGTTTTTCGGGTCGCTCATGATGAATCCGGACTCAGATTCCCGGAGTTACAAATGGAGAATCCAATATAGGGGTCGGAAAATTTCTAATTCACTTCAATTTGTGGGAACATTACCATCCTCAGGGTTTCTTGGCCGCTGATCACGAATCCGGACTCAGATTTCCGGGATTGCAAATGTCGAATCCAATATGGCGGCCGGAATTTTAGAATCACTCCGAATTCCCCGAAACATGGGGGAAATGAGTTTTTCGGGTCGCTCATGATGAATCCGGACTCGGATTTCCGGAATTACAAATGGAGAATCCAATATAGGGGTCGGAAAGAATCTAATTCGCTTCAATTCATGGAAACATCAACATTCTGAGGGTTTTGTGGTCGCTGATCATGAATCCGGATTCAGATTCCCGGAATTGCGAATGACGAATCTAATATGGCGATCGGAGAAATTCAAAGTCTCTTAAATTTGTGAAAGCATTGTCATACTGAGGTTTTTGAATTCGCTGATCAAGAATCCGGATTTCTGAAATTACGAATTGTGAATCGAATATGGCGTTAGGAGAAATTGAAAATGAGGGAAATTCGAGAGAGGATTGTCGTACGGGAGTTTGAGGGATCGACGATACTCATTCGAACCCAGATTTCCGGAATTATGAATGGAAGATTCAATGAGAAAATTCATGACGGTCTGGATATGAGAAATCATCCGCCCTCCAAAGTAAACCTTTGTGCAAAAAAACTTCTGATCGTCGATTACGAAATTCAGGTCACATTTCTAAAATCGGAATGGACGCATCACGTACAATTATCGACCAAGACATTCAATATGATGGGAACGAATATCATACTCATTTCAGGAATTATTTGGGGACTAGTCACACAAATCCGCGGACTTCCAATGGAATCCATTCCAACGAAACTCCTTGCAAATCTTCTCTGCCCCTAACCATGAATACGGCTGGTTTTTAGCTTGTGGATTTGTGTATTCAGGCTCCAAGCTGTCGGCATTAGCATGACCCAATGTGCACCACGAGGAGGTTGCGCAGTCAGACTTTGCACATCGAATGGCCCTGAAGAGGGCCGATTATTGTAACATCTCTCTCAATTAGCAATTGTACAACTCAGCGTACGTACCTGATGGTTGTCCATTTGGCTACCACAATCTGTTCCTATCATCATTCGAGTACCTCTTGATGAGCACTTCATTATCGGATCCTATCACAAAACCGTGGTTCTTAAAAATCCCAGGTACAGGTTGGGCATTCTCGAATCGTTTGTTGAGTTCCCGTCTCATCTTCTCGTGATATGTTTTATCATAGTACATAATGCCTATGGTTTCAAAATTACTCTTTGCCCAACTGTAGAGTTTTTGGAGCGTCAATATGGCATTTTGAGGTTTGGCAGTCAGGCTCGCTCTATATGCTTCTCTCTTGAATGTAGAACCAATCCCGTCACAAGCACCTTCACCGTGAGCGGTTGCGCTGTAATGCCATCCAGCGTCAATACTGAAATCTTCTTTGTGCTGAATCAAGTTCGCGATTTGAAATTTATTTTTGAAATGCTGCTTCGCTCCGTCACTGGTATAAATAATCTTCTTGACTTTTTCAACATTTCGTTGGATTTGAGGAATTAACAAAGTCTGAATAGCATAAACAGCGGAGGTGTCGTGTTTTGAACTTTCAGATAAGGGAATGAAACTCTCGTGCTTAACAACAGGTCCTTCCTCATGATAATAAATGGTAGGAAATACGGTGCATTGATCGTTGTTAGAATGGAATGCTTGTGAAGCATCCTGGCAAACATACGCGTAGTTTTCAGAAAAATCACACGTCACTAGTACTTTGCCATCGCGGAGATTGTGTTTTCTTGCTTGGATGAGAAGATTTTGTTGCTCTGAGATGAATTAATGGGGTTTCAAAATTGTCAATCTATTGCACAATTCGAGTATAAAATCATCAATTTTCATGGATTCTGTTCGTAGAGTTGAATGATCCGTTGCCGTCCAAACTGAACATTGAATGTCTGTGATGGATGAATTCTCCAGTGGATTATTCAATTTCTCCAAGAACTGTGGAACTCCTGGACAATCATCACATGCATCAAGATAGCAATCAGCCCCAGGTCTTCCACAATGTCATTGAGGCAGTCTTTGTAGTTCGTTAGTGGCTTCTCTGTATTCAAGGTCAGCTTTTGAATATCAATTGCATCCAACATCAATTTCGCATTTTGATGTGTCGTGCAAACACAAACTGAGTGTGTTTCACAAGCTCCAGGGAGCATGCAACTTTTTGGTCCGAGCCTAGCGAACGCGCCAAAGCTGATATTATCTCCTGGGTGAGACTGTTTGAATACAGTGTAAAGTTTCTGTTTCAACGTTCGCTCTCTATTAATATTCACAGAAACGACATCTTTCTTTCCGGGCATTATCCTACTGTTTATGTCACGGGTATAAAATCCGTTTACTTTTTGTAAAAATGCTTGAGAGAGTTTTTTCCTCTCCCTCGCAATGCTATCAGGTGAAATGCCGGATTGGGACTTCAATTTCTTCGATTTGTTGGCCAAGTATCGCGTTGTATCGAATTCTTGGGCGATCTTTCTCACACTCCAAGGTGATGGGGCGATAGTCAAAATTTGTAATCTAAATGAATTGTTAGATTCCAAGGTTGAGAATTTCTGCTTGAGTTCATCCAACATTCCTTCCAGTTCGATTTCTCTGTTTGAGCGTGTTTAATTAGAACCTCCGTATGTCTCATTCTCCACTGGGACATCCATCTCCATCGAACTCTCAATATCATCAATATTTTCACTGATATCATTTGATTCATCGACCACCTCGTCAACTCGTAATTTGTACGATGAACCCTTTTTCATAGATGCATCATAAATTCTAGAATTCGCGGATAGATGAGGAAATTTCTGCAACATAACCTGCGATATCTTACGTAATCTTCTACCAATGTGTCCGGCTTTTTTGAATAGATTTGCACATCGGTTCGTTCGAATAATACGCGGCATCGTGTGTGAGATGATCGAATAAATCAGATGACAATATGCGAACTCCTAATAAGGTCTTATCAGTTGAAACACAAAAGCTTTGAGGTTTAAACGTCGCGAGCATTCATGAAGTGACAACGTGAAACAATACAAAACAGAAGACGAGAACAACAATTGACGTTACAACGAACCAACATCAAATTAGGTTCAGAGATCACAGGACAATACAGCATCAGTTGATAAGAATCGATTTCATGCATTTATCCGCTTATTTTCATCTGATTTATCCGATCTCCTGATACATGATACCGCGAATTCTTCCGAAGAATTGATACTTAAATTCATTCAAAAAAGCCGGACACGATGGTAGAAATTTACAAATGATATCGGAGATTATATTGCAGGAATTTTCTCATTCATGTACGATTTTCCAAATTTGTGTTGGATGTGTGAATAAAGGGTTCCTCGTACAAATTACCAGATAACGAGGTGGAAAATGAATCAAATGGTATGAGAGAAGGAATTGAAAGTATTGAGAGTTCGATGAGCATGGACTCTCACTTGGAGAATGAGACACTCGGAGATGTCAATGAGACGCGCTTGAACAGGGAAATGCTTGATGAACCCGAAGAGGAACTTGCAGTCTTGTAACCCAACAATCCATTGAGATTACAAACTCTACCTATCGTGCTGTCATCTTGGGGTGGGAGAAAAATCGTCCAAGAATTCGGTGCAACGCAATATTCAGCCAACAAATCGAAAGAGCTGGAGTTCAAAGCCGACATTTTACCTCTAGCACAGGGTTTCTACTACTGGGAGTTCCGATTTCTTCCATTGGACATTCTTTCCATGGCATATAAATGATTGGTCGATTCCATTGAATCTCCAGTATCAGTAGACACCCTGTCGCAGTGCAAGGGGGGAAAACTCTCTAACAATTTCGGAGAAAGTAGATGGATTTCATGCTAGTAACATGAACAGTAGAATAATCACCATATTGGATTCGCCATTCGCAATTCCGGAAATCTGAGTCCGGGTTCGTGATCACCGAACCCAAAAACCCCAGTATGACAATGTTCTCACAAATTCAAGGGATTTCGAATTTTTCCGACCGCCATATTAGATTGACCATTTGCAATTCCGGAAATCTGAGTCCGAATTCGTGATCAGTGACCACGAAACCCTCAGAATGTTGATGTTCCCATAAATTGAAGCGGATTAGATTTTTCGACCTCCATATTGGATTCTCCATCTGTAATTCCGGAGATTTGAGTTCGGATTCGTCATCAGCGACCCCAAAAACCCCCTTTCCATATGTTTAAAAAAATTCGAAGCAATTTTGAATTCCCGGCCGCCATATTGAATCCACCATTTGCAATTCCAATATTCCAACTGTATGCAATTAATCCGAGATCCTCGGATTGCATGTTCCAATCCACAGAATTATCCAACCCCCGTGTATCATAGTTTTATGATCGGTTCTGATCATCATCATCACGTTCTCTCTTCGTTCCCGCCGCCATATTGGTTGAATAGTCGGCATGTTCGGAAAGTACCATATGGCATTGAAAAGTAGACACTTCAACAAAAATTTGAAGCCCATCAAACATTCTCATCTCAAAAATTGAAATGCGCAGGGGGGGTGGCTGATCCGACAAAGAATGCCCCATATGTATGTCGTAAGACGTATATATATTGTTAAGGATTAGAACATGTATTTGAATTCGATGCGCTTTGGCGCTGAATTAATTTGTAATGGCTATTCACATGCTCTTGATTTCTCATAGTTTGAACGCTTGTTCTTACGAACACGCGTGAGAATCCCCTCTTCTCGTCTATAGGCATGAAGAGATGATATGCAAATTATCAAGTCAGTCGTTACGCCGCCGTTCACTCGATCGAGTTCGATGATTTTGTAGATCATCTTAGCATCAGTTCTTTGTTCATTTTGCCGCCCTTTTCCGTGAGGTGCGTTTATCACCGTGGAAGTGCTTTTTCTGCTCTCGTTGTCGTCGCGTAGCTTAGTAACTTCTTGAGTGGAAGCTAATCCACTGATTAGCTTCATATTCTATAGATTTTTAATGGAATTTTCTTAGTAAACGATCGCAGGACGGGGCGTGGTGGCTCGCGTACCAAATTCGAAAAACGCGGTTAGCGTGTAAATTTGACTGTTCCGGATGAAATCTTATTTCTTAGATCGAGACTACAGCTCTATTCTTTTGTGGATTATAGTTTAATTATTAGATGTATGAGTGCAATTCTGTACGGTGTGCTCAGGCTTTATACTTACTCTCTTTTGTACTTTCAAGAGACTTTTTTTTGTTCTTTCCAAGGAATAAAGACTGTTCAAGGGAATTTCATGAGATTCTTTCAACTTCCCGGCCTCATCCGAACTTTGATTATTTCCTTAGTTTTTCTTTGCAATATTAGAGGTTACTCCTCTTGAGTAACACTTTAATCATATTTATTTTCCATTTTGTTTCATATATAGTATGTCTTTAGGGGTTTAAGAATGTCGAAAATTTCAGTACACGTTACAAGATGAATCGCTGTTGACGAAATTTATGGCGTTGGCCTTATTACCTGAAGAACTTGTTCGTGACGAATATCAGGATATTCTATGCAATTGCAGTGCAAATCTACTCCAGAAATTTTATCCGTTTTTCAAATTACGAAAAATATTGACTAATTCAAGTCACTCCTGAAATCTTTAGTGTATTTAATGCGTCGAATCGCACCAATAATGTTTTGGACCGGTAGCACCGTGATTTGAAGGAGAAGATGGCTACTCACCCCAGCATATGTACATTTTCACCTAAGTCCACAAGCGATCATGATCCGGGGTTAGGGATTTCTTTATATTATACTCCTCCATGTACCATATCAATTGTTTGTGCGTACGAATTGCAGAACAACTTTTGAAGATACAGACTTTCATTTATATCGATTTCATGAGCTTGAAAACGGGCAAAAGAATCACAAAACCCAGGCAGACGAAACAGCTATTAATCAATACGGTGATTCATAATGCTTGGAAGAATTTGCAGAATAACCGGATGAATTCCGGAGAATTTATGAATAATGCCACAATGTGCATGGAACAATTTTATTCGAATCTAATGGTTCTCATGGAAAGTAGTGAGACCTACTCGACTGTCGAAAACAGCAATCATAATATTTAGGGATTTGATATTAATAAATATTTTTGAATCATTGAAGTACATTTATGTTTGATAATCATTCTGAAACTAATCCAACCACCACTACGTGTCCTAGGATGTTAGAACGCTCTTAAAATTCCCCACAAGTTGATTGAAGGTTTCAATAACGTCTCAACCCTGGTTGAAGAGTCCCATTGAATCCCATTGATTCCGATGCGGAAAACCCATTGAGGATGGGTTTGAATGAGTTTTCTGCATCAGGATCAATGGGCATCAATGGGATCCAATGAGACTCTTTGACCAGGGAAATGCACGTTGTATGGTTCGGAAAAAAAAACATATTGCATACGCATCGTTTCTGAAATACATATTACATATATTACAGATGACGGAGATGGTATAAATACATCGGAACGTGAATACGATGAAAACGCTTACGTAAGTAATTCATCCACACAACATGATGAACATCAAAACATGACTGTTAATATCCCAAACAAACAAGGCAAGGAAAATGGGCATTCCAATAATCACAATGTTGACATGCTTTGCTTCCCATCAAACAATAAAATTCCGAATGATCATGAAGATTATATTGTTCAAGATTCATGTGAAGATGAAGAAAATGCATACCCTTTGATTGATAACAGAAATGTCACCTTTCCTCATTTCATTTCACGCACCAATCAAAACAAAGGTAAGCACGATTTAAACTGTGGACTGAAAATGATAATAAGTAAATGATATCCTTCTTATCAGGGTTGTTGGATGAGAATGTTAATAGAGAACATGAGATCCTCAATAGCGCTCCCAAGTTGAACAAAAGGAGTCAATTAAACAAGAAGATTCATCATGATCATGAAGATTTATTCTCCTTACCTCCAGTCAAAGTGTTCATAGTCTCTGACCAGGAAGACGAGGATAAAAATAATAACATTCGCAGCTTACCTAACAATACTAGATTACAGACATGGACTTGTAGTGATGAAAGTACGTTTGATTTTTCCCCGATTTCAATACTTTCAAATACAAAAAAACCCTACAACAAAAACGGTCATATTGATAATGCATATGGAGAACATAAAGGCTATGAGATCATTAACAATACAGATGAGGATGAATTGTTATTCTCATCATTTTCATGTGGGGACAACCAACAAAAATTGAAAAAGAAGCAGTATTATGAGAACAATAATGGGTGTGATGATAGTGGTCATCACCCGTACAGCACACCTCCGTGGCCTCCACGGAGAGCAAAGGTGGATCCTCCACGTAAGCAACGTGGAGGCTACGTAGCCGTTAGGTGGAAAACACGTAGAGTCTGCATAGAGGCGGCGGAGAAATGTCCGCCCTATGCAACGTTGCCACAGCGTGGAACGAAGGTGGTAGGAACGTGGTGGCTAGGTGGAACGAAAGTGGAGGCAACGGAGAAGCGAGGTGGAACAAAGGTGGACGCAACGGAGAGGCGACGTGGACGCGTTGTAATATTCGGAAAGGTGGCGCTGCATGCGTCTATTCTGATAGGTGGCATCAACGTTGTTCCTGCGTGGTATTGATACATCGTACCACCTCGCCTCCACGTCGCCACCACGGAGATACGACGTAGAAACACACGCACTGCAACGTGGTGTACACGTGGAGTGAATTTTTACAGCTAGGTTTTGGCACGCAAAATTTGAATGTTTGCAAGCATTTCAAAATTTCAAGACTATGCGAATGATTAATTCATTTTTAGTTTGGGAAAGAATGAAAACACACTGGATCTCAAGGAAGGTAAGTTGGCAACAATATATATTATTTTTGTGAATCAAATGAGAATGTTCTTCACATTGTGCTGCGAAGAGGCAGATTGAATAAAAAAATGCACAATTTGTCCGAATTTTTATTATATATATATAAAATACACTGGCAACAGTTTTTGGATTGGTCTTACATTATCCAATGATTTATTATAAAAATTCAACGTCACGCATGATACCTGAATTTCCAAAAAGAAAACTAACCAATGACAATGATTGTTTCATTGGAAGCAAAAAAAGAAAGTTGAATCAATAATCGAAATTATGAAGGTTGGAATTTCTGATAGTTCCAATAATAATTTAATTACTTAATTATTACTCTATTCTTACAGGTAATCAGTACGATTTTGTCTTCATAACAAATTCACATGAAATATAATTTCTCCTAGCAAACTTTCATCATATTCTTACAAAATACAATATGTCATATTGTTTTAAATCAGTCTCAAATCACAGAAATCCCCAAACAACAGACGAATAACGAAATATTTCATGAATTCACAATTGATATGATTTTCCGTTTTTTCCAATCTCTTCTACATATTTCCGTACATCCGCAATATATTTCGATACACGTATGCTGCTCGAAAATTTCATATTTATACATGACAGATAATAATAGATACGATATATTGACCTTTTTTTCACAGGTAATGTGTACAATCGAACGACCTCATTCATGGATAATGCAATTTATAACAAATGAAATTACGCTACGGAGTACGTTGCAAAACGCAAATTTCTCTAATGCATCGAACGATACTATTGCTCTTACAATTTACAAAGTCTTCCCTATTTAGAATGTCCGATAAAATTCAACAAAAAATTGTTCTATTCTTTTGGACAGTTTTCATCTCATAAACACCAGTCAGAAAACAATCAGCTTTCCACTCGGTTCTGTCCGGAATTCCCAAATTGAATGACTCACTTGAAATCTGACAGAAAAAAATTGGCAGAACAAGAACTCTGTTCTTCATTTCTATATTCTCAAATGACTATTTTCTTCAAAACGTCTATTCTCAAATAATTTTGTTCCTAATGAACTCTTTTCGCAAATGAGTCTATCCTCACGAATCTCGATCGATCGGTATCGATTTCGACTTCGATTTAAATTTTTTATAAAAGAATGGAGATTTGTGGGAGTACAGATTCATAGGAATAGATTTATCTGAGGAAAGAGTTAATTAGGAACACAGATATTCGAGAATAGAAATTTTTGAGAATACAGTTATTTCAGAATAGAGAAATAAAGAATAGTCCTCGTTCTACCAAAAAATGTCCTTATTCTGCGACTTGATATCACTATCGGGGCATCTTGAACAAGATCACTTTTCCAAAATTGCTGTCAGTTTTTGGACGGATTTTTCAATTCACAAATTCCGGACAGAACCGAGTAGGAAGTTGGTGAGTTTTTGATTGATAACCGTCAAAACCGTTCAAACCCACACAATAACTTTTCGTCAGCTTATGTCAGACGTTTTAAATACTGCTAAAACATTTCCACAGTATTCGCAATCGTTCAAATAACCGAACTCTCATATGATTCTTCAAATTCTAAAAGCCTCAAAATTACATGAATCGCAATTCTTATTTTCGATATATCATGAAGCTGGAACCAGCAAATGTGAGTTAGTGAACTCGAACTTCGAGATCATTGTGAAATTTTCATAGAATAATGAAACCAGGACCTGGATAATTTATGAATTATCATCCCCGAGAATATATATTCGCTCAACCTTGATTGAAGAATCTCATTCAACTGACTGGTTCTTACATTGGTTTCGATGGGTAAAACTGATTCAAACCCATCACAAATGAAGTTTGGATTTATTTGAATCAGTTCTTCGCATCGGAATCAATGGAAATTGGAAATTGATCGGTTTTAAAGATGTTCATTCAATCAGGGAATTCAATATACATTCCAGAAGAGATGTCTGTAAGAAGGGACGGCGCCTTCGATATGTGTACATACACGAAGAACAATACTTGGAAGTTGATATAACATATTTTCTACAACTAAAGAGTGTCATGAAACTGTCGCGGATAACGGTGACACATTGGTGACATGGATATTGTAACAAATTAGACTGAACGCCAGCGTACAGAGTACGTTGCGAAAAGAACATGTTCATAGTTCATCGACCGATACTATTATCAATACTACAATTTGGAAAGTCCCTATTTAGAATGTCTCACAGAATCCGACAAAGAATGATTCTATTGTTTTGAACAGTTTTCATCTTATAAAAACCGGTCAGAAAACAATCAACTTTCTACTCAGTTCCGTCTGAAACTTCCAAGTTGAAAGACCCAGTTGAAATCTTACAGAAAAAACATCTCCATTTTGCGACTGAATACTGCTATCGCATTCTGAACAAGATTACTCTCACAAAATTGCTTCCCACAAGATTTCCTGATTCAAAAATTCCGCACTGAAACTTGTAGAAAGTTGGTGAGTTTTTGACTAGTAACCGTAAAAACCGTCCAAACCCACACAACTTTTTGTCAGATTCTGTCAGACGTTTGAAATACAGCTACAACATTTTCACAGTATTCGCAATTTCTTAAATGACCGAACTTTTATATGATTCCCTTAATTCTAAAATCCTTAAAATTACACAAATTGCGATTCTTGTTTTCAAAATGCCATGAAGCTGAACCCAGCAAATCTGAGTTAGTGAACTTGCAATTCCAGCTCATTGTAAAATTTCTATAGCACAATGAAACCTGCTCCCATGAAATTCATGAATCATCTTATTATCTCAGGAATAGTGTTCCAAAAGTATTCAAATGCATACTTGCTCCATTCAATATACTCTTCTTGCTAGTTCACGTTCGTTAGTTTTAGCTTAACCAAAATGTACATTTCGGGGCATTCCAGAGGAGATGCTTAGAAGAAAGGACGGCGCCTTGAACATATATACCTACATCAAAAGTAATATTCGAATATGGAATAAAATATTTCCTACAACTAAACAGTACAATAATACTTTCGTGGTCTTGAATAACGCGATATATTAGTGAGACAAATATTATGAATGAAAAAGGAAATACTGATGCGGCAAACATTGAAAAATGTGTTCTCATAAACTAAATAGTCCCGATAATTTCGAAGCGATATGTATGAGCATTAAAATCAACGTTATGGAAGAGGAAATTGAGCTCCTTCCAAATTATGAGTGGAATCAGATTACGGTGTTTCGTTGTCGCTAGCGCTATCCACCGGGGCATTCCCATTGTCTTCGGGATGTTGGTAATCCTCTCCTGAAGAACCCAATAATCTTTGATGGTCTTGATCAATTTTCCCCTGTTTTTTTTTGTTACCCATCGATTTTAAACGCTTCCCCGCGTCTTTGAACCAATTCTGCATTTTCAGATAAATATTCGCTCGTGTGCTGCCTTTGACCGTTGATGAAATTGCGTCTGAAACATTAAAGCACGATATGAACAAAGTCTGCAAAAATGTCTTCGTCAGATTACTTCAGGCGTACAGTCCTTCCCTTGAAAGATAACATAATGCACTCGAAATACCTTTTTCTTACCTGTGATCAGTTCCGTAATGCGAAGCGTTGACGCCACCTTCTTCTGCTTATTCCTTCCTTCCCAGCAATAACCAGCAGCGACTTCGTTACTGAAGATTTCTCTCAAGATTGTATGAACCGCTGCACCATCGTTCCTCCCACCGAATGACCGTAAGTACCTTCGCTAGAAACCAACAATACTTGTTGTTTCCCATACATTGTAACCCACCATCCACATCGCAACCATGCAGGACATCTACTTCGCCTCTCCGTGAAATTCAAGGGGAGAAATTGATTGATAGATACAGCGTGGTAAGACAGAGAAGCAGTAGTATACAATAATCCTAAATCCTCATGACACCGAGTATTATGGGTTGCGTTTTCGTCGTATCACGTTGTATCCACTGCTCCTTTTCTTCTCCCCCAATTCCACGGACACTGACGTAGCCAGAAATTCACTATCCTTCTCCAATCGACGTGTAACAAAGGACAACTGAGGGGTCCGGATCTGCAAAGTATCTGAAAAAAACTCGGTAATGTCAGTGGAATAGAACATTTTCAAAATTCTTCATGACTCCATTAGTTCGAGGACAGTTGTACAAGAATTCTGTTTATGTTGTGGAAAAAGAATTTTTCCGTTTTTTATATGGGAATGTGAATGCTGGAAATACAATTGCCGTTTTCTTCTCACGGTCGGATGAGATCATTTCTTCAAGTGCATCCAAATCTGGATCTTCTAACACTGGGAATAAATCTCTGATCTCTGTGAAATCAGTATTCCCTTCTTCACTCGTGTTGAAAGAAAGTTGTTCAATCTGACGAATAATAAATCGTAAACTAGCAGATTGATTCTCAGAACGTCTCAATAGTGCGTCCAGATTTTCTATTGATGAAAGATTTCTATTAAAAATTCGATAACGCACCATGCTTGCCACGTTGCCTCACCCACATCACCCCTCATTGCCTCATTCACTCACCTTCGCATTTCAAATAATCTCGGTCTAGGGTTGCCCGTTGCATGACAGGATTCCGGTTCTCCCCAAATGACTTAGATTTTGTTCCATTTTGTTGCCCCCACTTTTTGAAAGCCATCGTTGGAATTGATTGTTCCTCAATATCATAATGATGTTCTACGATTTATCAGCGCCATGGAAATAGTATTTCAACCGAAATTCTATGCAAATATAGCAGATATTTTACCTCCATTATGCTGTCTCTTCTTTCCGTGTCGCGATACTTTTGTTGCAGGTTCTTTGAATAATTGTTTACCGGTATCGTTATTTTCAGAATTCTCCCTTGTTTCAGATCTTCGAACTTCGTTGAGCAAAGGGTTGTTAGGTTCATGCAGCGATTCATTGCCTTCTTCATCTAAAAATTTTTTTGAAACAATTCTGTCAGTCCGTCATTTGCTTATGTGGTTTTACTGATTATTTTCGAGACTTTTTTATACACATTACCAGCGATAATTCGTCTATCTTGCATAGAGTAATCCTTGTTATAATCAATTTCTTCTTCATCATCTGTTTCATCATGTTCACCCTCATTATGAGGTTCAGAATTCTCATGATGATGATGATCATTTTTATTATTGTTATTACTATTATCATCGTCATTTTTGTCATTATTATCATCGCCATTATTTTCTATATTATTTTCAACGCTGTTATTATTTCCGCAATACTCTACATTTGTCAATCCACATGCTCGCATACTCTGGGATAATGTTAGTTCTGTTTCTTCGGATGATAAAATATCTTCATCAATCTAAGTATACATTTCATTCTTTTCATGAACAGTCCCTACGAGAATTCAGAACAAAATCTACTGATTTCCGTTTTGATAAATACGTATAAAATGCTTATACATCCCAGATCTGATTGGAGATTGGTATTCTGTGCAAACCTTTCATTCTTTTCAATTGGTTGGATGCTAATGGACGACACACTCCTGATTTTTCCTCCGTTTTGCGGGATTCTGAATTGTTCAATTCTTCATTTCTGGACGATGTTCCAACGTTAGTGTTGATTGTATTCCCTACAAAGTAAAACAGAAAATCACTTGATTTACAATAACAATATCTTCGTCAAACATCCAAGTTACATTCAGTTCTTGCTAAACCGATAGAACAAACAGGTGATAAGCCTAAACATGACAGATTGATACACCCGTGCCATCTTTTAACTGTGAACAAATGTGACTACACTTCATGCAGCACTGCGATTGGCAGAGAATTTTGTAAAATTCAGATATAAAATCAGTGGAAGAATGGCAGCATGAAGTTCGAGCGATGCGAAGGTGGCGGAGGAATGTGCAGATTCGATTTTCATGCGGACATTTCTCCGTTCTCTTCATGTTGGTTCAGTGTCGCCAGATACACCGCATCTCCGCATTTCGCACCACGTGTTGACCATCTCATTCGCAATCCGCATTCCACGATATGAAATACGGAATCACAGCGTTCTGTTTGTTCATGGGAATTCGATTTCAATACCAGGCAATCTATCTTTCTCCTGGGAATCCTCATTTTACATGCAAGTTCCACAATCCAAGGTTTGCGCACTCGCATTCCAATAACTGGAGTCTGGCAGTACTGTGTTGGTTCAACTTTGATCCGTCAATCCTCCACTGATGTACCTCATCCATCAATTAGGCTGTAGGATGCAACAACCGGCCGCTCACTCGAGAACGCGGAAAACCATTGTCCCAGCTGTAATTTCGAGCGTCAAAATGAAAATTTAAATTTGAAGAAACGAAAAATACCAGACGATATACTGGGAAAATTTTTATCATGAAAAGTCGCTTCATATGACAGAAACTTCAGGATGTTTCTCACAGCTAACTGAAAGTGAATTCAATTTCATGAGAACGAAGAATTCATTGCGGGTAGACATACTATAGTGGCCTAATAATGTATCATCATGATAGTACATTTTTCCCGTGTTGGATTCTTTGTTTTTATATAATTGAACCTATATCCAGTCACGAGTATCCTGAAGTGGTTGGACTTTCTACAGCCCAATTTTTTCAGTTCAATTATTAAGGGCACTCAAACATCAGAAGAAGCGAGTAGGGTTTTGCACCAACTTTTTTCGTGAATTCCTTGATAAATTTAAATTTTAAATACATAATAATTGAATGAATACATGAGATTCAACTCTGAATATAAATTCCAGTTACTTTATGGTTTATAGATATTGGGAAACAAAATCATAAATTTTAGACAGTTGAAGGTTATTGATTTTAAAGTCTTTCTATGCTTACCAAGGAATCAGTAAAAGAGTGGGATTTATATTTAGAGTCTAATCCTGGTCGTAGATTTTACTATTATGCACTGGAAATTCATGTCGAAGGCATAATTTATGAAAAAAGTTGGCGCATAATTTAGCTCACTTCTTCTGATGTTTGAGTGCCCTCAAATAACGGGTGTCGCGGCAAAACCAACTAGCGACACCTCTCAAATGAAGACGGTTATTTTTTTATTGTTCAAAACTGATGCGCTAAAAGCAAAAGTGACCCCGAATTGCTGTCAAACAAAATCAGGGTGGAAATCTTTGAGAGTAAGAATGGGATGTTATAAGTTGCGAGCAAAAACAATCCGGCCAAAGTTTAAAATAGAAAGCAACCACAGAAATCTCCGGGCAAAACCAAAACACTGAGGAGCCTTCCGAAGTAGCTGATCTGATCACCTGGTCATGACCAGATCACCTCTGATTGGTTGAGAAAATGATCTGGCCATGATCAGATGATCAGGTCAACTACTTCGGAAGGCTCTGGCTTGAGCAAAAATAAACCAGGGCATGGATCCTGCATGTGGGTTGTGCGTTGGTCCGCTCTTGCCCCGATTTTTCAGGGGCTCTTTTGGTCCGGAGATTCCAAAGTAGCACAAGAGGTTAGAAATGCTGATAAGGTTCTTGGAAGTTCTGAGCATGGTTTGTGAACACTCTCAGACACTTCGAATGAGACTGCTTCAGGTAAGTATATTCTATACACATCCTCAGAATGTCTTCTTCGGATTTATCCAAAATAATCTCATCCACACATCTTTGCATGATCACAGAATGAGCGCAGAATGTTAGAAAAGTTCTTGTGTTACTTGGAGTTCTGCGCTTGTTTCTCATTCTAAATTTTGGGGATATCGTTTTTACTCAGAACTTTTAACATCCCATTGTTCTGCCGTCCTAAGCCAAAAAGTCGTATGTCAAAATTTTGAAGTCTTGAGTTATCAAGCATTCTGTTTGAACTTGTACATGTAAAATGATACGAATGCCGTTATTTCTGAATCGGTGTTTCCATACTCTTCAATGGTGTAAAGATTTTTTGAATTGAAACACACATGAAAGATTCATTCGAATATGAATATGGGAAAGAGAGAGGAAAATTTTCTTGACATACGGCCTTTTGGCTCAGCATGGCAGTGTTACTCTCAAAAGTTTCTACCCTGATTTTGTATACTCTTGTAGGTATCACTTTTGCTCTCAGCGCATCAACTAAGGATGAGTCATGAATCATGCAAAGTAATTGGAGTATCTGAATTTACTCAAAAATCGTGAATCTATACACTTATGAGAAATTGAGTGGAAATTATGTTTCATACAGCTTCTCATATTTAAACTGCAAACCATATAGGAATCATGAAGAATATAGGTTATGAAAGAATCGCTGTATTTTTCAAAATACAAAATAGATCAATCAAGCTGAAACTTTCCACAGAGTTAATCCATACACGGAAAAAATTAGTCATCCAAATTTTCGTTGACTAGTATGCCACTTTTGGACAGAGCATGGATTCAAGAAGAATCCGTACACTGGATTTTAATAATTCGTTGACTCTTTCCGTTATTTCAACAATGGATTCCACTTTCCATTCTAGTCGTCGAAATAATGGGGAGAGTCAATGAATTATTAAAATCCAGCGTACGAATTCTTCTCGAATTCGTACTCCGTCCAAAAGTGACATACTAGTCAACGAGAATTTGAAACACCTATTTTTTCCGTGTACACTAGCAAAAACCTTTGTCGCTGGGAATTTTCTGCTACTTATATTTCATTGATCGCTGTTTTATCCCGAAGTTCCAAAACCAAGGTTTGAATTGATAAATTCATAATCTGCATGCATTTTTCGTAAAATTTGTCAATATTATTGTCTTCGGTTAAGTCTCACGACTCAATCAACGACTGAGAATTAAGAAGATTCAGGTTGATATGTTTAAAAATAAATAAGTTACACCTAGGTTGATGTTCAAAAGCATCGATTTCCCGAGTGACAATATTTGCGGTTTGCATTTTTTACGAACAAACCATTGATTACAAAAAAAATCACAAGAAGAGATTGGAGTTGAGTTTTCAAGACCTACCCTTAAAGCACAAATGTCTTAGCAATATCTCCAGAATATTGTGAAACATTACTCAGACATTTGTGCTATGTGGGTGATGCGTAGTTTTTTTTCGTTTTCCTAAATTTTCATTTTCATTTTGACGCTGAATGTCACATCTTGCATAATACTTTTTCGCGTTTTCGTAATGACATGACTGTGAATTTTGAAATTTCAATTTGAACAAAATATACTGTGGAATAAATCACAGTATGAGGCAAAAACAGATGTTTCTCTTATAATGTGAAGTGTTAGACAATACATTTCGTACAAATTTTCATTTGAATACTCAAAGTGACGCGTGGTCATCCTGCGTGTTAAATTTATTCATTTTTTTGTGTAGCAATTAACGGATAGTATCTCACAACATTCGGAATTTGGTACACAATACACAGAGAAAATTTTGTATTCAAGATTATTAGACAAAGTATCGTACTCGTGGGATATACCTAGTTATGACCATACAAACTATAATTTTGTACTTTCTGATTACTCCGCATGTTGAACTGAAGGAGACCACAGTAAAGGTATATCCCACGGCTACGGTATAAATACTTTAATTCTCACTACATAATTTTATCCGTGTACTCAAGTCCACGTCTTCATTTAGTTCGGATGATCGAGTCAATTACCTCCCTCCGGAAGGTTACTAGGAACTGCTGGATAAGATGCCAAATCCACATCATTATCGTAAACAAATTCGTCGTCCCAATTTCTTTTTCTTCGGATTTTACGACTCCTTTTGCTTTTTTCCTCGTCAGTCGTACTGTCGTATAACTTGTTCTGTGCTTTTACTACCTTTTGATCAGCTAATGAAAGTGAACCTGTCACAATAATTTACATTGAATATGTGGGATTATTACTGATCCTAATACATGATTGTGGAATTACATTCTTCTTGAAATTTCAAGCATTGAAAACAATATCAACGACTCATGAAAATAAGTTGAATTTGCAAGAATGACTTTTTAACACCTCACTGTGGAAACGTGTGACGCAAAGGCACCGTTTTCCGACCACCATTCCCACTGTCCGACTACCTGATACTTTTTCGAATAATTATTTGAATACGTATGTAAATGGATCAAATTTACTTGCAATGTGCTGACTAGATGTTTATCTGTTTATCCTTATTCATTCAATACAAACGCGTGCGAACGATTTTTCTCATAATATAAAGTGGACGGACTTAGGAGAGTGGTCGGAAATCGGTGCCGTTGCGTTATGTGAAAATTCCTATGAATTCATACGACGTCATTAACATTTAAAAGCGTTGGGAATTTCCCGTACTTGTCTGAAAATTTACTGTGAAGTGGTGATGAAAATCCATTGAACTGTATAAGCGTATACCATGGATCTAAGAATATTCTGGATGGTGTCTACACCTCTAATTTAGACGAGGGGTTTCTCCGTACAGACGGGAGGGGAATCAGAGGGTCGCCATATTAGGTGGCACAATAAAGACGTTGATCAGAGAGAGATGATTGTATATCAACGAGAGATAGAGAGAGAGAGAGAGAGAGCAATAGTGCCACCTAATATGGCGACCTGATCCCCCTTCCGTCTGTACGGAGAAAATACCGCACTTTGATGCACCATCCAGAGTATTCTTGGATCCATGGTGTATATACCCTGTTAGAACATAGGCCAGTTACATACCAATGATATAACGAAGGCATCCAAATGTCCGCTTCAAACATGTACCAGTTACATTATATAGCTTTATACATTATTTCTACATCACAGGTATATCAAAAGCCCTGTGATGTAACTGCTCCTTGTTTAAAGTGGACATTTGGATGCTTTTGTTAGATCATTGGTATGTTCAGTTCTAATAGGGTATACTGGAATGAGCACTCTCTACACCAGTGATGCTAGACTTGACACGAAATCGCTACTGCACACCGACGCAACGGTACGTACGTGTGAACTTGTGATATGTGCGTGCCTCCACACGTACGTGATATTGCGTCTCTATGAGTAACGGTTTCGTGTCAAATCTGGCATGAGTGCTTTACATTGACAGAGAAACGATCTGATTGGAACACTAATGGTTGCAATAACTTAAAATCTGGTTCTACTCACCAGAAAATATGATTATGACGTCCAGGAAAAATGTTTGAAGCCGAAATCAATTAAATTTCTCAGGCCAGGAAAACCAAATTCTTATTTTTAGTGTAATTACCAGATTATAAACAATTTTCAAACGGATTTTAACGCCGCTGCACAGTGGGATTTTATGGTACTGTCATGGACAATAATCAACTTCTGCTCCAATTTTCATCGGATGGATTTGAACTTTTGTTCAAAATACGCTGAAAACATTGCGCTTCACAAGAAATCTGCTTCTTTTCTTATCAATAGTCGTACTAAATGGGGGGCCGATTAGTTATAAATGTAACAATGTGAGATAGGAAACACATCTGCCGTACAAGTTAAAGACAAGGGATTCATGTGTATATGTATGCAGATATTACAGTGTGCAGAGAATAATTTATGTGGGTGTATATATTTGTGAGTCCATGCCCATACAGCACAAGAGTCCCCGCGAAGAGCTCCCGTTATGACAGTAAATATGAATTCATTATGAATAGTTTGGATTCAAAATCAACTCTTGATGAATAACTTAATCTTCAGGAAGAATTTCATATCACGAATTCATAAAGAACTATTCAGGCATCCAACATGTATGAATTTGTAATTCATTGACTTCATATCGAATTCATTTTTACTGTCATAACGGGGACTGTTCAAGAAGTTCTTTCTGAAGTTTTTGTGAATTCAAAATGATCATTTGTGCTGTCTGGGTGTGGATGCATTCACAATTGTTATACATAATAATATATATAATCATAGTGGGTGACAACTACTAATCAAAAAATGCGCAGATTTTTCGTGAAGCCCGATCTTTTCTGCGTATTTTGTAGAAAAATTCAAATCAATCCAATCAAAATTGAGGCAGAGGTTGATTTTTGTCCATGACAAATCCCACTGTGCGCCGTACGGAAGGTCCGTTGAAATAAATCCATATGGATACACTAATTTCTGCTTCAAGAAATTCTTCTGATATGTCAATTATTTGTGATGCAATATCCATCTCAATTCAGTCCAGTGGAGGTCTCTTATGGTGAAACTAAGATCTGTCTGAAAATTATTCATTCAACTTCATGCCCCCTGGCACCATAGTTCAGAGAGAGTTCTTATCGAATTCATTTGGAACTATAGGAATTCAAAATGAATGCATTAAGAACTCTTTGTGAACTGTGGTGCTGTGTGGGAATCACATTTCCTGGTGAATAGAATTAGAATTGAAGTTATTGCGACCACGGATGTTCCAACCAGATCGTTTTTCTATCTGTATAGATTAATGCGGTCAGAATGGTATAGTTAATTGCACGAGCAAGAGAGAATGAGACACCCCTATAATATTTCCCCTCTTCCTGTGGAATGCATTGATGAGAAACATAAAACCATCACACAAAATACTGATCTTCATCTCTGACCGGTCGATTATTATAAAAAATGCAGAGAGGGTTCATTCCATTATAGTATTGAGTTTAGTGTGGAAATTCCATACAGTTTGGAATTTTCAGTTACATTGATGGGAAATTTCATACACATTTATCAGAAATTGATTTCCTACCCACTGAATAGAATTTTTTTTTTTTTAGTGCTTCTCCATTTTTATACTGAGTTCAAAATTCCAATTTTGCGGAGCTCTCTTCGGTCTCACATTCTGTGAGACTGGAGATGTGATTCGTGATCCATGTACGAAAATTAAATACAACTAGGGCTGAACTAGGCAAGCATTGTGTATAGAAATGGACATAGAAAACTATGCATGTTGAAGTAACTCATTCATTGATTCCCTTCTTAAATATCAAGGATACTTTCTGCATGCTCATTTGCATACATAATTAATGTCTAGTTTAGACCTAGCTGGTCTACTTTTTTCACATGAGAAACTATCGTACACGATGCATAAAATATCCATTTATGCGAATTTCACATCTCTTCATGAGTTCGATTATGAATAAGTTGATAAAGAAGAAAATACTATGTGTACCACCATCAATCAATTAGTACGGATTTGATACGGTAACTTAGGTTGTCATTACATCGAGTTGAAAAACGACAGAAAGCGAGTCTTGGAAATCTCTTCGTTGAAAAGTGAGGCGAACACTCACCTCTTTTTTTAGCTAAGGGTTTCGCGATTCGCTTTTTGCCCTTTCGCAGAGCCATGTGACGCTCACCTTAGCGCGAATACAATTCATATTGAATACTAACCGTATCTTCCAAATACAGAAACTTTGTATCTTGTAAATTTGAATTTGTTCAAATTTATTCTTTCTCCTTCCAAAACATTCCTTGAAATTTTGTCTGGCATATTATCTGGGTACCTGCAAAATCCATCCTTCACCCAGTCTGCAGGTACAATTTGCACCGCGTTGTCGCAAGAGAAAATAACAACACAGTACTGCATGTTGTTCCTTTATATATATATACACATATACATACATACACACATATGTAGCCTGAAAAATCGTCATAATAAACACAAATGTTATACATGTTCCTTGGAGGATCCATCATCGGACTCAAGGGAATGCTAGCGACGTCATCAAACCTCTCTTTCTTCCGTATAGACATGGCCTTTTCTAACCAACGTGGTCAGTCGATAAACGCTAGTAACCCCTTAACATCCACAATTCATATTTACAAAGATCAGGGAATGGAAGTTTTTGGCAGGTATGGTTTCAAATGACACCCATGGATTGAAAAATTTCATCTGAAAAACTTCTTCCCATATCAGCAAGAATTTATTCATCATGGAGACCCGATTGAAAATGACTGCTTCACAAAATAATAAGGAGAAGGGTTCAAAATTTCGAATGGAATACATTCCTTTGCCACAAAAATTGATTTCGAATTCATGTTCAACCTATTCTCACTAACATGAGAGAAATGTATGTACAGGGTGGGGCATTTAAAGTGTCGCGGGCGTTTTTTCCAAAAATAAAATGAGATACGAGAAAATTTTTCGGACAAAGATTGTAGGGTATCGAGGGGGACATCCGATGGTGGCCTTGGCTTTGACCTCAAATCTCATCTTCAAGGGCATTCTGAGGTCAACTCTTGTTTTTTAAATAGCATCTCATATTTTTTACTGCAGATTTGGATTCTAGGTCAAAAACCAAGAAACTCTTGTCTGAACCATTTTCCTGAAATCCGCAAAGATGGCGCTCTAATCGATATTGTTCCATACTGAATCTGACATTAGAATAACTCGAAAACGAGGGGTCTTGGAGGAGAATGTTTCGGACAAAAGTTGTCTGATTCCAAGGGGGACCCTTTGAACTGAAACGGAGGTGATGGGGTATAACAGACAAAACACAACACATTTCAATCGTCTACATCACTTGGATGATTTTAATGCAGTAGATGCTCAAAATGATGGCCTTCGACTTCAATACACATTTCAAAACATTTTACAAAAGATTGCTGAACTCGTGCTAAAATATCTTCATTGATGCTCGCGCATGCATTGATGATTCGTTGACGCATATTCTCAGGTGTAGTCGGTGCTTGTTGATAAACTGTATCTTTTATGTATCCCCATAAAAAAAAATCTGGAGAAGTAAGATCCGGAGAACGGGCAGGCCAATGAACTGGTCCACGACGTCCTATCCATCGTCCAGGATAATCTCTGTCCAATATTTCTCGAGCTGTGACTGCATAATGGGATGGACAACCATCGTGTTGATACCACATATTCAATCGTTCCTGAATAGGTATGTCTTCAAGTAATGTTGGAAGTACTTGATCTAAGAAATGTCTGTACTTCTCTCCATTTAGCGTATCTGCAATGAAGTACGGTCCAATTACTCGAGATCGAAAAATACCACACCAAACATTCACAGCCCATTGTCTTCGATGCTCTACTTGACGTAACCATCTTGGATTTTCTGTCGCCCAGTAATGCATATTATGTCGATTTACTTGACCATGAATGGTGAACGTCGACTCATCAGAAAATAATATGTTGATGAAGTTGTTATTGTGCATTTGCGCTAGACCCCATCGACAAACCTGTACACGATTTTCGAAATCATCACCGTGAAGGTCTTGATGCAAACAAATGTGATACGGATGGAATTTGTGACGTTTCAGTATTCGAAAAACACTTCTCCGAGAAATTCCCGAATGGAGTTCAATTTCACGAGAGCTCACGTGTGGATTATTGGCTACGACAGCTAGTACATTAACTTCCGCATTTTCTCCGCTAACAGTTCTCATTCGATGTCGTTTTTCCCTTGTAACACTTCCCGTTTCTGAGAATAATTTTGTAATGCGTTGAAAATACCTAATGGATGGCTTTGTTCTTTCAGGAAATCGTTCTGCATACAAGTCATATGCTTGTCTGGGGTTCTTATGCACTTCACCGTAAATGTAGATCATATCGATCTTTTCAGAAACCGTGTATCGGATATCCATGATTTTCAATTTGTCATAAACCAAGTAATAATCAAATGTAACTGACAAACTGACTTTCAAAATCGTGAATTTTCACTGAACCCCGTCGTTTGTTAACATCGCGTGAGCTCTGAATGGTGGTAATGTAGACGATTGAAATGTGTTGTGTATTGACAACTTTTGTACGAAACATTCTTTTGCAAGACCCTTCGTTTTCGAGTTATTCGAATGTCAGATTCAAAATGGAACAATATCGATTAGAGCGCCATTTTTGCGGATTTCAGGAAGATGGTTCAGACAAAAGTTTCTTGGTTTTTGACCTAGAATCCAAATCTGCAGTAAAAAATATGAGATGCTATTTAAAAAACAAGAGTTGATCTTAGAATGCCCTTGAAGATGAGATTTCAGGTCAAAGCCAAGGCCACCATCGGATGTCCCCCTCGGTACCCTACAACTTTTGTCCGAAAAATTTTCTCGTATCTCACTTTATTTTTGGAAAAAACGCCCGCGACACTTTAAATGCGCCACCCTGTGTATTATTGAAAGAACTTTTATAGATTCAAATTCCTCATTTACAATCATTGTAAAAAATGTTCATGCAAAAATAAAACACGGAGAAGGCAGCTTGGAAATGGAGTAATTTTTAGGAGAATTCAAGAATATTCCTCAATATGTCAATAATATTAGGACAGCTTGCATTTTTGTGGCACCGTCCTCGACAAGACTGAAATATGAGAGGAAATCGATGAATTTCAGGACGCTTTCTGTTCAGGAAATTGTTAAATTGTTGAAAAATTGTTCATTACTCTTATGTGGTGTACCTGTTGATACTTGGTCATTTCTCAAAAGTAAAAGTCATCAATGTTTTATGTTCATTGAAGGGACAACCCAATGTGAACATCAAAAAACCAGCAAGTTTTCAAGAATATTCTTTCGGGAACTATTGAACATAATTGGATAAACCTTTTTTTCCCCTAAATATATGATGAACGAGGGTGGGAAAAAATTTTGGCCATGGAAAATATTCATTCTTGTACTCATAATGGCAAATAGAAGTATTGAAAAAACAATGTTTCCTGATCGCAGGGGTGATTTTTGCCCTCCTAATCAGAATCAGAAAATCAAATGAGTTTCTCAAGATGTGTTATCGCCCCAATCGCCCGCACCTCAACCATTTTATTTTACCGAGAATTAACAAAATGGTGGCGCTTCTTGCACGAGTATAAGAAAAAACACCTTCTCTGCGTCATAAATCAGGTTAAATTACAAGTTAGAATTAAAATATCAACAAGGTTGAGGTACGGGTGATAACTATTGAAGCACTGAATATCTTGTTAAAATTTGAAGCTGATATGTTGGGTCGTTTTTGAGTAATAACCCCTGCGCGGAATCCGAAACCTGTCGCGAAACTCAAGCGAGCGCAGTTTGAGCCTTTTTCCCAAGCATCACAAGGCAGAGAACACCCTGGTTGAAAAAATCCATTGAATCTGACAAATGGAATTTCCTGAAGTTTGGCCAGAACATTGTCCGTGATTCGATGAGAATTCGCGAGATTCAACGAGATTCACATTGAAAGAATTTATTCTTCTGACCAAATCTCATTGAGAAATCACTGTTGAGATTTGGCCAGAACATTGTCCATGTTTAATTGTAATCCAGTGAGATTTGGCGAGGATCAACTGATTTTTTCAACCAGGGCACTTGGAACTACCGTAGGATGACAATTATATTGGCAAAAACTATCGACAAATACAAAACAAACTGATTTGAATGTTTCAACCCGTCACATTAGAATGTTCCCTTAAAACACTATGAAATATCCTTGGATGCTCTCAAAAGTTACTGCATTTTGCAACCGCAGTTTTGTTCGTGCACTATTTATCGTTGTACATACTACAATCCATAATTATTGGTGGAATGTGACATGAATTTGAGGAATTATCACGAAGTGAATACCCAGCCATCAAAATGCTCCCTTGTTGGGCCCCTACTACTAGCAGTGCTATAGGAGCCTTCCGAAGTAGCTGACCAGATGATCAGATCAGCTACTTCTGAAGACTCTATAGTAGTAACATAGTAGCATTCCCACATTCGGGAAAATTTTTAGTGATTTCAAATGATCAGGTTGATTGAAAAATGCGACAACCGCTTTTTATAGATAATTTATCCGTTTTTTCAATTACAATAACTAATTTTTCGGTTTTTCTAACTGGAAGGATACAGTTATCTTGATTTTGTTAATTCAACTGATGCAAATTTCCTTCAGTATAGGATTTGGACACTGCCCTGCTACCATAAGATATATGTATTTCAATTTATAATGTAGCATTGCATCAGCCCTCCCAAAATTACCATACAGTGCTACCGAGTAGTGCGCACCTCTAGAAAGATACTACTAAATTGCTCCTATTTCAATTCAGACATCAAGACACATATACGCAAGGCACTTTCCAATGTATATGTGAATGGTAGCATTGCTGCCAGAAGTGTTGCCTTGATTTTGTTGGCTGAGTACTTTGTTTGATTTACGGATTTTTTGTTCTAATCCATTTTATGAATCACAATACAATAATAAGATCTCAGTGATTTCATATGAATACGTAAAGTAACATAAAATTCAATTCAATGCAACCCAATGAACACGAAAATCAAAATACAGCCACTCCATAACATTGAACTCTACATACTGGTATATGCACAATCCATAAAATTTTTCGTCACAGAAACATAATCGAGTTTAGGGTGAACATAGACTTGTGAGGTACGTGAACTCAATTTGAATCAGGGTTTCTAATTTGAATCAAAATGTAATTCTTGTTAAATTAATCAACAAATTATCGCGCATAACAAACCAAAATGTTGTGGGAACCCTATCCTATAAGTGCGAATATTATAGTAACTTGTGGTTGCGACAGATGACGCGCTACAACAGAAAACATGGAAAGCAAACTCAAATGAGCATGTTTCGTGTGTTCCCAGCTGTAGCGCGTCGTCTGTCGCAACCACAGCTCACTATTGTACCCGCAATCATAAAGTAGGGTTTCCCAAAATTTTCATTCTTTATGCACGAAGATTTGTTGAATAATTCAACAAGAATCACATTTCGATCCGGATTAAGAACCCTGATTCCAAAGAGGTTAACTCACCCTAGTACTAGACCGAGCGATCCAGTAAGTGGCTCTATCTGGATATCTATGGTGCAGACATAGAGGATAAGTGAACGTGTCTCTTTCACATAAGCTCCGCCCTGTGTTCACGTACACCGATCATGTGAAAACCGAGAATATGTGCATTTTTTGGCGGTAGAGTGTTGCAGACCCGAAGGTTCATTTTCCCGAAAGTTTTACATTTTACATTTACCGAATTGCAGAGGAGCCTTCCGAAATAGCTGATCTGATCATCTGGTCATGACCAGACGATCAGGTCAGCTACTTCGAGAAGCTCCAGAATCCCGAAGGTGCACAGTCCCGAAAGATTTTCAGTAACTTTGAATAGAATTGTCAGGTGACTAGTAATGTCTAGGAATAATTCGGGACTGTGCACCTTCGGGATTCTGCGATTCGGTACATCGGACTTTCGTGAAAATGAACCTTCGGGACTGCGACACTGCTCACTCATCATATCTGAAGTTAGTGTAACACAGAACGGAAGAAATGAAAGCGCGACGTAATATATGGAAGTTTCCGTATGATCCTGCATCTCACACAGCACAGCTATGTCTTAAATGAACTCACGTTATGTCCGTTCCGAAATGATTCTTGAAAAATCTTTTTGGTTTCTTTTTGAATACCAGGGATTCATAAAAAAAACTGTTTATGGACTACCATAACGAAGACTCTTGATAAATTTATAGAGAATTCTGTATCAATACATCGGGCCCATCGTGTTGTATGGGATATACCATCAAAAATCAGCAACTGGACAAAATATCTGCACAAAAGGCTATTTTTCGTTCATTTCAGATTCGAAATCTCAGATTGAAGGATTGTGATGGCTACAAAGTGGACATTCTACACAAATTTTACTGCGCGATTTTTATGCTTATATTTGTAAAAATGTTCCGAATATCGTTTAGTGAGAAATCTTCAACAACTCTCTAACACACAATTGATGATTGAACCCTTAATGATTGGAATGTTTCTATTTGGAAGAGGAAAAGCGCAAGAAAGAAGGAGAACAAGTTACAGAGTGGAGGACGCACAAGAATCATGCACAGACGGATGGGCATATCCGTCACAAAGAATTTGTCTGTGTGCGTGATTACTTACTCCAATATATTTGGAATTCCTTATGCTCATATTCACACTGATCATCAGCTATCATATATTCTAAACCGATTGTTTGTGTACAGGTTTTTTTTGTGATTTCATTGTGATGATATTGTTCATACAAACAGACAATGCATGTGGAATACTGATCATAATTCAGAATAACTATTTCGAACAAAATAGTTATTTCATATTCATGTAATAATGCTTCACTTTCAAACAAACTGTTTAGGTTGATTGATACAGTTGAATTATTTCTTCAAGCGTAGGTCAAAAGTAATAAGATTTGAAAGTTCATGTGTTGATCATATCAGCTACAGTGGTGAATGAAATTTTTTCAAAGTGAATTTTATATAAAACCCTCAATTCCATGTAGTGCAAAGGGGTCATTCCTTTTCAACGCCACGGATCAACTGAATCGTTGATCCACGAGATGAATCGATTACTTCAAACCTTCTTAATAACAACCGTATACATACAATAAACACAGGTATCTAAGATGAAAATAAAATTTGGAGAACAATCATCTGAAAATTTGAAACTCTGACTCTGTACAGCGAATAATAAAATTTTATAGATTGATCGTGAGAACTTCGATTCTCTCATGGATTTCACTTTGAGTCATTTGGTATAGAAGAAAATTCAACTGAATGGTACTGCCACTGCCTGACTGTTAGTATCCCATCCCTGTGTATCTCGTGTATACCATCTGGGTTTCTCAGAATTTGAAACTTAAGTGTTGTATAACTAGTATAAACTTGAATCCTGATTATGTTGATGATAAGAAAACTTTGAAAAAAAGTTCGATAGAAAACTATCTTGAATTTTATTTTTAGTCATTTGGTATGATGAAAGGAAACTCTATCCAATGATGCTACCCAACTGTTGATATCCTTGTATCCGATCTGTTTTTTCCACAATCCGGAAATTTAGTTGTATATAACTACCGTGAACTTGAATTCTGATTATTTTGATTAAGAAAAGGAACAATTCCGACACAATGAGCGCTCATGTTTGAAATGTTGAAGAACATTCATTCTATATAAAATGAAAGCAACGGCGGCTTGAGAATTATGAGAAGATATTATGTTTTAGGTATCCCTCGTGAATGCAGTAACAGCGGTAAATTTTCTAACATTCAATGGGCTTGATTTCGCTGTAAAAAGATTGTTCCTGAAAATCAGGAAAAATGTATCTTGCACTATGAACTTTCAAAAAAATTTGCCGATTTGGAGGAAATGTTGCTGACTTTTTAGAACAAATTTGTGTAATCCAAAAAGTAGTTGATGAAAATTTTGTGAAATCAATTGTGACATTTAAGGAAAAACGATGGTACCCCGAGAAAAAAAAAATTAGATCCAATGAAATTTATGCAGATGTCATGAGATATATGTACATTTCTTCAGATGTAAATGTTGACAAAGATCTGTATAAGTTTCCTGATATCTACTTACATACAAGGACTTCAACTTCTGAAAAAATCCGAAAAAACATGGGTAGATTCAAAAAGATCTGTGGAGATCTCTTCACATTTCCACGCATCGTTTAAATCTCTCTCTCTCTCTTGCAAAATTCAAATCCTTGAATGTAAGTAGATATCAAGAGGTTTGTACACATTTTTGCCGAAATTTAGATCTGAAGAGATCTACATGTGTCTCAAGAGATGTACACACACGGAAAACCCGAATGTATCAATATTTGGAAAAATGACTGTCAATTTAGAGAAAAAGACAATCGCTGAAAAATCTTCGTAGTGAATCTACCATGTATTGATAATTTCACTGTGAGAAATAACAAAAAGACTATCAACCGTCAGTATTTTCGCTACGAAGTTTCGGTGAACTCACTGAGGCTGGTGTACCACGAACGGAAAAAGTGACGGAAGACGGATCGCGGTCCCAATACTTTCCAAGTATGCCTAGTTGTATCTGGTTCCATCCAACAGTCACTAAAAATTCTGAAAATCTATTGGTTCCGCGATCCGCTTTCCGTCACTTTTTCCGTTCATGGGACGCCAGCCTAAGAATATTCTCCACCGAACCTCTTTTTCCCTAGATTGATAGTCATCTTTCTGAATATTATCAAACTCGGTCTTTCCGTAGACCTCTCATTAGATCAAATGTTTTTTTTTTCCTCGGGACAACACAATATTCAACCGACTAATGAAAAACATTAATTAACAGTGTAACAAAGTAAATGTTGCAAACACACCTTCTGATTTTTTGACCTTCTGAGGAGCATTAATTTCTTCTTCACATTACGGATGGACCACATTTTTGATTTGCGCGATAATCTGCTCACTCGACAAATCCCGACCAATGATGACGCACACGGTAAGTCATACAAGTTTTTAATAACGGTAAAACTTCGACCGACTATGACCACTTTTTTTTCAAATGTACCAATTTCGTCGATCCGTATGATTCCCCCAGTATTCATTAGACAGCAACCATTACCCTTTGAAGGAGATAACATAAAATTTTTGAAATATACCTTTTGGTAGCGAGGATTCGGAGAATACCCACAGTAACGGTTAAGCTTGTAATATTTAGTCTCTGTTTCGACATGTTGTTTTTCTTGAGTAGAAGGAAACTTTATATTCAAATTTTTCATTTCACCATACCGTTTAATGATTTGTTGGAGTGGTTTTTCTGCTTTGCGAATCAATCTTTTCAAGTGTCGTAAGAGATTTTCAAAAACAAACGCACTAAATGAATCTAGAACACCATGCCGAGTTACATCTTCAGCCAAGTGAATTGAACAATGAACATTGAAAGAGATGAATTTTTGTCCATACAGTTCACTAAATTCTGTAATAAAAAGTTTCAATAGCTCGTGAGCATATGTAACAACTTCAGAATCGGTATTCGAACATAATATGCGAATGGCAACGTGAAATACGGTAAAGTGTCGCAATAAACGATCTCTTTCATTCACGATGGATGAAAGGACAATAGGACCTTTGTACAATAGAAAGAATCGGAATTCCGTTGCCTTGAATTTTCCCAATTCTGTCAAACTTCTCATTTTACGGGAGAATTCTACTGGAATATAACTTTTGATACTTTCGATATATTCTGATGTTATCCTTTGATTATGTTTCGAAAGAAGCCTTACTTGCAATGGACCTTTAAAACTCCATAACTCCAACAGTTTTTTCATCACCCCAAGAAGAACAGCATGCATGTAATCAATAGGGATATTAGTTACAAAACCGAATCCAGGTATATCAAGGAGAATACTCCGACCTCGCTGATGAGAATCATCAATTTCATCATAAAAATCTTCATCGACTCTTTCAGCACAATCAATATTGGGAAAGCATATTCTGTCAGAGTTTTCTCCACGTACACCTTCTATTTTACACTTCATGCACGCATAATAACCGGAATGCCCCTTTGTCTTAGTTAAATAGGATTTGGCTGGGGCATCACAAATCAATCATTTGAATGATACCTTCACCCGTGAGTTATTGTATTTAAAACCATTAATTACCAAAGTTGACATCTCTTCGACAAAATGGAGTAAGAAATCATTACATTCTGGTTTGCTCACACCAAAGTAACACCCAATGATAAATACGTTCTTATCATTTTCAACCTTCCCCAGAATGGGCCAAAATCCTTTATTATTGCTTATAAATAAAGGGGCTCCATCGATTCCCACTTGTACTTTTATATCATCAATTTTCTGTTCATTTTCGTTCGATAATATATATTCTTTTAAACCGTGTTCAACCCCCAAGTACCAAAATTCCCCAGGTGGCATATTGATAGTATGTGTTCTTCTTAGGGTCTTCAACAATGTTCTTGGACAAACCGGTAGATTATCCTCTGGGTGATACTTATTCCATAATGATAGAACGAATTTCAAATCACATAAGGGAATACAACGTTCAACAGCCCAAGTAGCCAAATCCCTTTCCAAGTCATCTTCTATTTCCACTAAATTTGATTCAGCTATTCCGTTTGATGCAGGGGACGGGATATTTGAAATTTCGCTCTGGAAGTCTATGTCGAACCTCGATCTTCTCTCATAAAATCTAACATCTCTGGTGAATGTGGAGAATTGTTTTCATCTGATGAAACTGTGGCATCGGGAACATCAACATGGACATTACATTTTGAAGATCTCAAAATTGCATGATTTTCTTGTACCTTTGGTTTACCAATGTTCGAAGTAGTATACACTGAGGTGTTATTATTGTTTAATGCAGTTGAATTATTATAGCGCTCGTTAGTCGTCTCATTACGATTTTTAAGTTTTTCGTCTAATGAAAATGATAAAACTGAGATTTGCTCGGAAATTATTCTTCGTTGGTGTCGTTTCGATGACTCGATCAATGATTTCATCTTTGGCATTTTGACCTTCACATGAATAAAATATGATTTCTCTGCCAATATTAGAAATTGATTGTATAGTTTTTTTTTTGTAAGATGTTCAAAGTAATGTGAATTGATTCAAGTATCCCAAACAGCTTATTATTATTAATAGTTTCAGAATTATGATCAGAGCACATGAATTGGTATTATATCCTTATCATCTGAAAATGACGGAAGTTGTGTTCCAACTCATGGTTTTCTTTTTTGTATGGAACTCCCGTACGCATCATTACTTCACCCTGAAACAATTATGAGAAACTCAATCACCTTTGCAATCACACAACCTCCACGTCAGGAAGAGAAAACGGGATCAGATCATAAAATTCTGGGCACGCAATTGCAAAAGGTACCAAACACTGTTAAATTCTGAGGAAAACTTTCGAACAAATTCGTGAAATTACTTCTAAGAATCTTATGACATCCTTGCTAAAAACAGCACGTGGGATTCCTATCATTCCATATTAGACGTAGGAATGTACTCCAAACGTTCAACCTGGGTGAGATTCTCACGTAGGATTCCCAGTTGTACATTGGATTCTCACATGGGAATTGTACCCAGATTGGGCGTTTCAGATACGTAGTTTTGAGTATTTCTTATGCCATGATCCCACGTGGGTTCTTTCAGCAGGAATTATATGACACAATAATTGAAAAATCAATTATTACATTGGCATAGCTGTTCAAATTCTAACATAATGTTTTTGGCATTCAAACAAATTCGAATACAAGTTATCATTTATCTAAAAGAATTTGTCACACTGAGAAAAATTCAAACAGTCACATCAACTATTTGGGCACAACCATTCAAATTCGGTATTCAAAACTATATAAATGGTTGGGGTAACTTTTTTATAGTAAGCACAACTACTTATACAGGTTGTCCGAGAATCCACCATCCGCCTTTCTATCGCATATTCTGCAGCCAAAATGTAATAATTCCCCGTTTGAAAAAAATTTTCTCGACGCTCAGTTTTGGGAATATGAGCATTTTAGATTTTTTTTCAAATCCAAATCATTCGAAGGCACTGTGTGCTACATACTTGGGCTGCACGCCATTCGCTAAGTTGGGAAACAGTGGTTCTGTGGAAAAGTCGACTATTTTATGATTGTTAGTTCCTGAGCTATAGCGATTTGAAATTTTCGAGCTTGCAGCCAATCAGAATTCAGCAAATTTGGGACACTATAGCTTTGGATCTAACAATGATAAAATAGTTTGATTCTTCCTCATAGATCTGCCGTTTTTCAACTCAGCGAATGGTGTGCAGCCCAAGTATGTAAGCGCAGAGTGCCTTTCAATGATTTGGATTTGAAAAAAAATTAAAAAATTTTCATAACTTCAAAACTACGCGTCAAAACTAAACGTCAGAAAAATGTTCCCGAACGGGAAATTATGGCATTTCGGCTACAGAATATGTTGTAGAAAGGCGAATGATGAATTTTGGGACACTCGGTATAATTGCATTAACTATGTAAAGAGTTAGAAAGATTACAATTGAATAGTTATCTCCCTAACATAGTTCCCGTGACTGTAAATTCCTGTGCGTGCAGAAAATTTGCATCAAATCGCGAGAAAAGCTAACAGTCATCACCAACTGTGGTGAATATGAAGTGTAAATTCGCGACATGAATTTTATTCTGTACACGTTTGTGACGCACTCCACAACGTGAAATATCGCTTTGGATATATTTGGATCGACCTCCCATTGCACTCCGACACTTCATTTTCGCCAGGGATGGTATAAAAGGAAGCAACTACGGCTGATTCGCTAAAGCCATTTATGCATAACCCGTATGAAAATATTTTGCCGAAACGTTTCTGGAAAGATATGAATAATCTCTCAGAAAATACAGCATTTTCTCAATCAAAATCTGAAATATTTTTTAAATGTGTGAAAGTTGAATGCAAAATCGAACAAATTTGGAACAGTTTGTACTAGGTGTTTAAAAAAAAAATTTCCCCGAAAACTGATGCTCCCCAGGATTTTTCTGGTTCCTTTGGTTCCTAAAGGAAAAACTGAGGAATTTCGACCCCGTAGGTCGAGGGGAAAGTTTGCCCCTACTGATTTGAAATTTCGAAATTTCAGTGAAAAATACAAAAATTGAGAATAATTATGTGATATGAAAAAGCGTTTCTTTTTTGTTAAATAGACTTCGTTGGTGTTCTTCAAGACTCGAGAAGTATCATACATCCAGTGTGTTGTCCCTTAAGATTCATGGGATGTGCAGTTACACATATTTCATAAATCGTGAAATTGCAAGAGGTGCGAGGATACTTCTATTTTTCACAAAACCAGCACAGGCGAACAAGGGTCAAGTAACAAGAATTGTGTTATACTTTTCCGAAGCATTTTGGTGGTTTGCGCGTGCTCTCAGGTGAACCTATATATGAGCACACGAATTTCAAATTGTCGTATCTCAGAGGGAAAAAAAGAAATTTCAGCGAACTCAACGGCATTTGGAAGAGAATGACTTATAATATATACTTATAAAGTATAGTTCAAAATGCACCGACTATTTTTGTGAAAAATAATGAACATTTGATTTTACGTACCCTTAAGTACGTCGGAAGACCGTATTTTTTACACTATTTGGTTAACGTGTCTCAAAAACATGACATGATAGTGCCATTCTGGAGCCAGATTCGGAGTCAGCGTGCCAAAATGGTTCGGAAATGTATAACACAATTCTTGTCACTTGATCCTTCTTCGCCTGTGCTGGTTTTGTGGAAATAAAAGTATCCTCGCTTCTCTTGCAATTTAACGAATCATGAAATATGTGCAACTGCACATTCCATGAATTCTGAGGCACGGAACGCTGGATGTATGATACTTTTCAAGTCTTGAAGAACACCAACGAAGTTCATTTAATGAAAAAGAAACGCTCTTTCATATCCCATGATTGTTCTCAATTTTTTTATTTTTCGCTGGAATTTCGAAATTCCAAATCAGCAAACTTTCCGCCAAACTTACGGGCTTGAAATCCCACAGTTTTTCCTTTAGGAACCAAAGGAACCAGAGAAATCCTGAGGAGCATCAATTTCCGAAAAAAATTTGTTTTGCAACACCCTACTTTGTACAGATTATTTCGAGATTTCATAGAAGGTTTTTCATTTCCTTCTTTTCAAAGTAATGAGGACGAAATGACGTTCTGAAAATATTCTGATAAAACGGTGATAAATTGAAAATCCAGTGCATATCCATAAATACACTCATATGTGGTATAAAAATCCTTCAATTATTAATTTTGGATTATTTTTGCAACTGCAAAAGCGACCGACAACCACACCACCTACTTTGGAGAGTCACATGACAAAGCGCGTCATCGATTATTATTACATCATTTTTTGATAAACAAATTTTTTCAGTACCTTGTAATACATTGAACAAGTGACAAAAAGTTTGAGTTCTTTACTTGTTTCCTTCTAGCAAAAGAAAAAAATTCGATAAAATGTCCTATTTTTGGAGTTTCCGAGGGGAACCTCCCCTGAAAGGATCAAAGAGGGGGAACAGCTGCCCCTGCATTCTTTCTTAATCCGCATGTTCGAACGCGCGGAAAGGGAAATATGAAATTTGCTGGTTACGCTCGTGATGTCACGCAACACACACCTATTACTAACAAATTCTGAGAAAGGAACTCCTTTTAAACTCTTTGAGAAGTCTAGAATTCTTGGGATTTCAAAAAAAATTCGATTCATCGGACATTGACAAATTTCCTTTAAATTCTTTGGAGAATGCCTAATGAGTAGAATTCTTTTTGGAACTCTTTGAGAATTCTAGAGTTCTGAAAGAGTTCAGAAGGAGTTATTTTTTCAGGATTCATTAGTGGTCTTCCTGTGCTGTCTGGGATAACATCAATTTCCCATATTTTTCTCAGATGTTGATTTATAGAAAAGTTCGTATTTCAACACACTTTCAATATTTTCAAAGAGAGTGGTATTAACGTGATTTTTTACGATCAAATTGTGCACTTTCCGTGAATTCTAATAGCACTTCAAAACTACGCTTGAGCATAGTGTAATGTTTACCTAGGAAAACTTATGAAAATGACTGGAAATATCACGCAATTCCCGTGAATACATGAATTTGATGGATCATACACTGAGAAAAAAAATTTCCGGCAACAATAAAACGTTTGGTTGGATAGTCGCAACAAAATATTCCATTGAAGGTGTCCCCTGGTCGATTTTTTCACTAAAAAACTACTAGATCGTTTCAACCATTATGTCATTAATATTCAATTAATTACATCGATTTTCAGATGCAAAAATTCAGAATAAATCAGAGATGCCGGCTCTGGTCTCAAAATAATTTTACGTGGGTTATACTTGTGATAATATCAAAAAAACTGAAGAGAGTTTTCTTATTGGCTGATAACGAAATTTTGTTCTAATTATTTATGACGAGTTAGTTGAACAACAAAGAAACCAGACCCGGATTGTTTGATTGATTCTGAATGTTTTGATCCAAAGTTTGATGCAATTGATTGAATATTTTTGACGTAAAGTGGTTGAAACGATCTAGTAGTTTTTCAGTGAAAAAATCGACCAGAGCACTCCCTTAATTCAAATGAACTTTCATTGCCCGAATTGAATATTTATTCAATCAAACAAATATGTTATACGTTATAAAATATTTCCTCCACAAAAACAAATATTCAATTGATTCAATAAAACTTTGTTCAAAGCAATGAGGTATTTCGTTGCGACTTCTCAACTACATATTTTATTGTTCCAGGGAATTTTTTCTATCAGTGAATTTCTATCAAGTCGTACAAAATCCCACATTCTTCAGCAAACTGTTTGATACACTATATACCCTCGGGAAAATGTACGCCCTTGTGACCAAAACACTACAAAAAATTTCTTTGTAGATTTACAAAAAAGTTTGGAAGTTTTTTACACAACTTTTTTTCCGTTGGATTTCAGAAAAAAGTTCATAGAAAATCGAACAGTTTTCCCGCACAGCACAACTGTTCAGAAGGAGTTCATAATGAATTCATTTGGAATTATAAGAATTTCGAATGGATTCATTATGGACTCTTTCTGAACTGTTATGCTGTCTGGTTTGTCGACCAACAAAAATTGTCCAAGTTCTCTCCAAACTCTTTTTAGGAATCCAATGAAAAAAAAAATTGTGTGAAAAACTCGAATTCTTCTTGTAAATCTACAAAGAAATTTTTTACATTGAATTTTCCTAAGGGTGTTGCTCAAATATCCATAACCTCAAGAAAACACAAAAAATGAACGACTGGAATGAATATTTTCGATATTGTAATTGATCTGATTCAAAAGTTGCATCAATTTTATAATAACTATAGAAACCTCATTCTTCATTGTTGAGAAAAAGCAGAATTTTCTTCACAATCAACTCACCAGTATATCAAAGATTTTCGACAAGGTTCAATATATTCGTGTCGAACGTTATGATTGAAAGAAACGGCGTCTTCTGTCCTTACGGTAAGATGGAGATCATCAATCACTCTGTGGAAATTCCGAAGGATTCCTCGAATCCATCAACTGTAAAATTGTCAGATTATAATTCTCGCCGTGGAAGTATTTGATTTTCAAGCACACGCGATTCCCAGAAAACAATTGTATTAACACCTTGTGTGACTGTCGTCAGACCTCTGTTAAACTGAAAAAAATCACCCAACGGTTGAAAGATACCAATGAATATATCGCAAATACGTAAATTTGATGAATCATGTTTCGATTAAGTCGTATTAAAAACACTATATTTTCCGGAAAAACTGTTCTAATAAAAATTTTATTCATCGTTGTTGAGCAAAAATAGAATTTTCTACACAATCAACTCACCAGTATATCAAAGATTTTCGAGAAGATCCGATATATTCGTGTTGAACGTTATGATTGAAAAAAACGGCGTCTCGTTTTGATGAGGTAAAATGGAGATTATCAATGACTTTGTGTAAATTCTGAAAGATTCCTCGAATTCGTGAACGTCAGATAATAATTCTCACCATGAAAATAATCAATTTTCAAGCTCACTCGATCAAAATCCAATAAAAATGTAATCGTTATAATGGTGGTTTTGTTCTATGTGTTGTTCCTTCGTTAGAAATGTTTCAAGTGACATCGCGTCTTCTCATCCTCATCCCCTCCAAGTTCCGTCGATTGGTGGATCATCGTGACAGTATGAGTCCGTGGCGGATAAACAATCAACGGCGCACGCCGCTCATAAGCTGTGAGAGAAGAAGTCGTTGATTATTTTAGGTTTTATTACCAATCGTAAAAATTGCAAATCACTATTTTTCCTGTTTTTATATAATTCCAATGTATTTATCCACCGTTGAGTATAAGTCTTCACACAAACGAGGAAATTCTGATTTATAAATTATTGATTCACAAAAAACATGTACATAATGGCATGATATGTAAAAGATCATTGTGATTGGTCCAACAAGTGAGGTGACAGAGATCCACCAATCGATTAATATGTTACAAGATGAAGAAGAAAGCGTCAAACGGATGTAGACATGCGGACTGAACAGCGACGTTGTCACGCCGCGTATCGATTGCGCCTCATTCCGTCGCGTTCGGTTTGGCACCTTCTTCTTCATGTTGGTAATGAAAGCTGAAACAATCAACGATTCCTTTTCTCACCATTTCTCCCTGCGTGTGAGCGGCGTGTGCCGTTGATTGTTTATTCGCCGCAGACTAATACCGCCACAATCATCCACCAATCGACCGAACTTGGAGTGGAAGAGAAGACGCAATGCTATTTGAAACGTTTCTAACGCAAGAACCATACATAGAGTGAAACCGCCATTATCACGATTGAATTCTTATTTGATTTTGATCGCGTGTGCTTAAAAATAAAATACTTCCACGATGTGAATTATTATCTGACGTTTACGAATTCGAGGAATCTTTCAGAATTTACACAAAGTCATTGATAATCTCCATTTTACCTCATCAACACAAGACGCCGTTTCTTCCAATCATAACGTTCAATAGGAATATATATACGCGGAGTGAAATGTATAAAAAGACATTGATCGAGGTAAAACCACATATGAGTGACCTGTATGAAGTGCGAAGTGTTTGAAGTGCAGATTCATTACAAGACGCTGTTTCTCCTCCATTACAAGGGATTAATGGATGTTATAACAATGGTAAGTTGCTGTTTAATTTTTTTCTTTGTAAAACTGGAAACTACGATTTCGCGTCGCAAAGTTTGTGTTGGGTTTCATGTACACGTATATAACTTTCAATTTCGGTTCATCTCTCGTGTACTATGTTACTTATGAGGACATTTGAGGTTCACTTTATCATTTTCAAAAGACAGTTGTCTTGGAGTTCACTTCATGACATTTTTCATTTCTCCCCTGCGATACTTCATTAAAATATATTCTCAGAGTTTCACTGTTGAAAAAAATACAAAATCTTGTGTCAAAAATTACATTAAAACTCGTAACGAGTTGTGAAACGGAATTCCGTTTCAAGAATGATCCTAATTTTTGTAACAATGATATTAACAGAAATGGCCGCATGCGTTGACATGACACGAAATTTTGTAACACAGCACTAAAAAATTTTTATGGGAAAAACATACATGTATGTGAAGTAATGAACACATCCATGGAGAGGAAATTTCCCTGAAATATTCGGGAATATCCTATAAATTTTCAGAAAAAATCCCAGAAAACCAGGAATTTTCATACATTTTCATGTGAAAATTTCTATACCTGTACCGGAATTCAATTTCCCCATACACGTATGGGAAATTTCCTTGACGTAAGTATGGGAAAATTCCGAATAGTTTTTACAGTGTGACGTAAAAAACTCCGTATCCGTGTTATGAAGTTTTGTGCTGATTTTTCTAACAGTGTTGGATCGTTTATTAAAATGGAATAATAAACGAATGTTGGCAAATCTAAGGATATGAATGTTCAGAATTTCTCAATACTATGTCTAAGGGACAAGTTGCGCCGAAAACCAAACATTTTCCGACAATAGCATTCATTACGCAATATATTTTGTCATCCTCATCTCAAATTCCATTCCAACAAACGATTCAAAGATCAACGAAAAAATACCGTTCTAAAAATCTTAAGCAAAAGCAGAGTGAAATTTCATGAATTTACATGAAGTAGCGGGAAACCCAGACAGCAAAACTCTTGAAATATCGGACAGATTTCTTTTAGTTTTTTGAAAAAAATCGGATGCAACAGTGTCGAATGTCTCAAATATATCTCAAATACAATCAAAGAAGTACTTGGTCGATACAACTAAATTCTGTTGCAAAATATTTTGTCAACGTATGAAAATAATACGAATACAACGATTGGAAGAAATTCATCCATATAATTCAATTTTTTCAACAAAATAATTTTTATGCAACAATAACATTTTTGATAAACCATTGAGTTGTTTTGTTTATTCATTCAAAAACAAGGAACCAAATATTCAGCCGGATCAGAGTCGCTGATTTTTTTTTCAGTGTAAAATATCTTGAAGATCACAAATTATGAAAATAATATATGACTGAGAAATATTTTAGAATCTCACTTAAGATATCTCGTAGAACATGAAAACTGTTATATCCGATGCCTTATGAAGTGGAAGCTGGCAGCCGCGAGCTGGCGGCCGCAGGGGTTATGTTTTGGCTGGGACTGTACCTGAACAAAACGATCGAACTATTTGGATATTTCCTACATAAATACATGCGGAAATGAAATAATGGTGATATCTAAAGACATGAATTTGTAGTATTTGAGACGAGGAATTCGAAAACATAAGATTTGTCTCGATACGAGGTCGTTTTCATAGAATTTTTTGCAGAAAAACGAGGGGTTATGTATTGGTTCAAACGAATTTCATCACCTACTGATGAGACGGCGTTCGATTCAGAGGATGAGAAGCATCAATTCTTATAGGATTTTGTCTGGGGAATCCAATGGTATAAGTTTCATTTTGTTACGCGGCCGTTTTCGTGGGTTTTTTGTCGATAAGAAGCGACATTTCTAACAATGTTGACATGATTTCGGTGAATTTTGTTATTTCGTGACAGGACGTCGTCCGACCTAGGGATGGAAATCCATCAATTCTTATGGGAAATTGTCCAAGGAATCCAACGGTGTATGACTCTTTCCGTTACGCGGCCGTTTTCATGCAGTTTTCGTCGAAAGAAAGCGAGACTTTTGTCAATTTGCCCACAATTTGTGTGAATTTCGTTATTTAATGACAGGTCGACGTCCGATTATTGGAATAAAATCTATGAATTCTTATGAGGAATTGTCCACAGAATCCGACGATATACGGCTCAATTCGTTACGCCGCCGTGTTCTTGAATTTTCACGCGAAAACGCATTGGCTGGTCATTGATGGAATAATCCAGATTATGCGAATTCCTCCAGCAGCCGCGGGGTTGTCGTTCGATTGGAAGGATGAGATGCATCAATTCTTATAGCAAATTGTCCAAGGAATCCAACGGTGTATAACTCATTCCGTTACGCGGCCGTGTTCATGCAGTTTTCATCGAAAGAAAGCGAGACTTTTGTCAATTTCCCCACAATTTTCATGAATTTCGTTATTTAATGACAGGTCGACGTGCGATTATTGGGATAAAATCTATGAATTCTTATGAGGAATTGTCCACAGAATCCGACGATATACGGCTCAATCCGTTACGCCGCCGTGTTCTTGAATTTTCACGCGAAAACGCATTGGCTGGTAATTGATGGAATAATCCAGATTATGCGAATTCCTCCAGCAGCCGCGGGGTTGTCGTTCGATTGGAATCATGAGATGCATCAATTCTCATAGCAAATTGTCCAAGGAATCCCACGGTGTATGACTCTTTCCGTTACGCGGCCGTTTTCATGCAGTTTTCGTCGAAAGAAAGCGAGACTTTTGTCAATTTGCCCACAATTTGTATGAATTTCGTTATTTAATGACAGGTCGACGTGCGATTATTGGAATAAAATCTATGAATTCTTATGAGGAATTGTCTACAGAATCCGACGATATACGGC
This sequence comes from Gonatopus flavifemur, assembly GCA_018340375.1. NCBI lineage: Eukaryota > Metazoa > Arthropoda > Insecta > Hymenoptera > Dryinidae > Gonatopus > Gonatopus flavifemur. The sequence continues at coordinate 11,554,347 of JAFFJZ010000009.1, forward strand.
TCAATCCGTTACGCCGCCGTGTTCTTAAATTTTTACGCGAAAACGCATTGGCTGGTAATTGACGGAATAATCCAGATTATGCGAATTCCTCCAGCGGCCGCGGGGTTGTCGTTCGATTGGAATCATGAGATGCATCAATTCTTATAGCAAATTGTCCGAGGAATTCAACGGTGTATGACTCTTTCCGTTACGCGGCCGTTTTCATGCAGTTTTCGTCGAAAGAAGGCGAGACTTTTGTCAATTTTCCCACAATTTGCATGAATTTCGTTATTTAATGACAGGTCGACGTCCGATTCTTGGAATAAAATCTATGAATTCTTATGAGGAATTCTCCACAGAATCCGATGATATACGGCTCAATCCGGCACGCCGCCGTGTCCTTGAATTTTCACGCGAAAACGCATTGGCTGGTGATTGATTGAATAATCATTACATATGCGAATTCTTCCATAGGCTGCTAGCACTCTCTTACTTCTTCCCACACTGTAAAAAATTCCTTTGTACATTCACAAAAAAAGTTCGGAAGTTTTTTACATAACTTTTTTTCGTTGGATTCCAAAAAAAAGTTTGGAGAACATCGAAAATTTTTGTTGGTTGACGAAATTTCTTGATTTTCTGCAAACTTTTTTCTGAAATTCAACGGAAGAAAAGTTATGTAAAAAACTTCCAAACTTCGTTTGTAAATCTACAAAGAAATTTTTTACAGTGTGATGAATGAATTTTGAAAGTTATTTCAACATCTACGATTCCAAATATTAGAACAAATCACGAAATCTAATGCGTGTATATATTTCTTGTCACAACAACAAATTTTCCAGGTGATGATCCCGCAAATATCAGGTATTGGAATGTTCAGGTAGATTTTCGGTTACATAACGAGTCCATTTTGGACGATTTCGAGGTCCAAGGCGATGGCAATTGGATACCTAGAAAATTTGAGGATAATGAAAACAAAAGATACGGATTGTGATTCCATACACATCCGATAGCGAAACGTTCGTCGTCATCGATGTAATGGAAGAAACATATTTCGAATGACATTTTCACTCATACAGGAATGGAAATCACACAGTAGAGAATCCCTGTGTAGATTTACAAAAAAGGTTTTTTACATAACTTTTTTTTCGTTGGATTCCAGAAAAAAAGTTTGGAGAACTTCGAAATTTTTGTTGTTTGACAAAAGTTTTTGATTTTCTGCAAAGTTTTTTCTGAACTCCAACGAAGAAAAAGTTATGTAAAAAACTTCCAAACTTTTTTTGTGAATGTACAAAGGAATTTTTTACAGTGTGGGAAGAAGGAAGAGAGTGCTAGCAGCCTATGGAAGAATTCGCATATGTAATGATTATTCAATCAATCACCAGCCAATGCGTTTTCGCGTGAAAATTCAAGGACACGGCGGCGTGCCGGATTGAGCCGTATATCATCGGATTCTGTGGCGAATTCCTCATAAGAATTCATAGATTTCATTCCAATAATCGAACGTCGACCTGTCATTAAATAACGAAATTCATGAAAATTGTGGGGAAATTGACAAAAGTCTCGCTTTCTTTCGATGAAAACTGCATGAACACGGCCGCGTTACGGAATGAGTCATACACCGTTGGATTCCTTGGACAATTTGCTATAAGAATTGATGCATCTCATCCTTCCAATCGAACGACAACTCCGCGGCTGCTGGAGGAATTCGCATAATCTGGATTATTCCATCAATTACTAGCCAATGCGTTTTCCCGTGAAAATTCAAGAACACGGCGGCGTAACGGATTGAGCCGTATATCGTCGGATTCTGTGGACAATTCCTCATAAGAATTCATAGATTTTATTCCAATAATCGCACGTCGACCTGTCATTAAATAACGAAATTCATGAAAATTGTGGGGAAATTGACAAAAGTCTCGCTTTCTTTCGACGAAAACTGCATGAAGACGGCCGCGTAACGGAATTAGTCATACACCGTTGGATTCCTCGGACAATTTGCTATAAGAACTGATGCATCTCATCCTTCCAATCGAACGACAACCCCGCGGCTGCTGGAGGAATTCGCATAATCTGGATTATTCCATCAATTACCAGCCAATGCGTTTTCCCGTGAAAATTCAAGAACACGGCGGCGTAACGGATTGAGCCGTATATCGTCGGATTCTGTGGACAATTCCTCATAAGAATTCATAGATTTTATTCCAATAATCGCACGTCGACCTGTCATTAAATAACGAAATTCATACAAATTGTGGGCAAATTGACAAAAGTCTCGCTTTCTTTCGACGAAAACTGCATGAAAACGGCCGCGTAACGGAAAGAGTCATACACCGTTGGATTCCTTGGACAATTTCCCATAAGAATTGATGGATTTCCATCCCTAGGTCGGACGACGTCCTGTCACGAAATAACAAAATTCACCGAAATCATGTCAACATTGCTAGAAATGTCGCTTCTTATCGACAAAAAACCCACGAAAACGGCCGCGTAACAAAATGAAACTTATACCATTGGATTCCCCAGACAAAATTCTATAAGAATTGATGCTTCTCATCCTCTGAATCGAACGCCGTCTCATCAGTAGGTGATGAAATTCGTTTGAACCAATACATAACCCCTCGTTTTTCTGCAAAAAATTCTATGAAAACGACCTCGTATCGAGACAAATCTTATGTTTTCGAATTCCTCGTCTCAAATACTACAAATTCATGTCTTTAGATATCACCATTATTTCATTTCCGCATGTATTTATGTAGGAAATATCCAAATAGTTCGATCGTTTTGTTCAGGTACAGTCCCAGCCAAAACATAACCCCTGCGGCCGCCAGCTCGCGGCTGCCAGCTTCCACTTCATCGATGCCTTTTACAGATCTAAAACAAATGTTTTCGATATGTCAAAAATTCTGTCTGTCTGGGAAAAATCAGAATAAGAACATAGACTCATCTTCAAAAGTTTAAGACTGTTTCTTAAATCAAGTCTGAAGAAATCTTACCGACAATATTTTTACTCGGGTGGTACGCGGGTATCTCCTCACAGGGTTTCAAAAGAATTGTATTTGTTAGACATTTGCGAGTTCTCTCAAAATTCTATGAGAATTCTTTCAGAATTTGAACGGAACTGTTGAATGTCTGACGTATCGAGTTCTTTTTGAAACTCTTCGAGAACACTTTGTGTTGTAAAACAGTTCTTAAAGGATGCTTTTTTCAAAATTCATTTCAGATCTTTGAGTGTTATGTGAGTGACAGCCGATGGATATAGATTTTCATAAAAACATTCTATTCAAGATTCAAATGGTTGAGAAGGCGTTGTCTGAAGCTCGTGAATTAAATTTTTCATATTAATTCAAAATACTCAAAGAAAATTGCACGAAAAGTTATAACAATTGCCCGCAATTTTTGGTTACAATTTCTCCGTGTACACCAAGAGAAATTTATCAGTACGGATTACTGAATTTCTGTCACCAAATGGTGAATATACTTTACATGAGGTCACAAATTAATGGGAAGTTCATTAGTTTTTGATAACGTTATTGAAACCGAAAAAAAAGTTATCGTTACTAGCATCGAACATAATTATTTGTGATTATGAAACTTCCCGCTTCCCCTGAAACCACATAACATTCTTGCAAATTTTACAATTCTCAATTCATATTCACCCCACTAATTGAAATTGTTTTTATTGTCGTTGTGTTGAAAAGAAATTACTGTTTTTGCACATTAACTCTTACTGGTTGTAATTCTCAGATTTCCTAGTATGAAGAATTACTAGTTTTCCTAATCAATTTGTAACCTCATATCAGGTGTATTCCCTGTCTAATGGGAAAGCCAGTAATATTTGATAATTGAATTCTCTCAGTGGAAGAACACAATGAGCTTTTTGTGGACTTGTTCTGAAATGTTTCAATAGATATATTGAAGGTATGTGAAAAAATGTATTATGCAACAGTTGAAGATTTTTTACTTATCTCTCGGATATTTTCGTATGTTGTCTTTTGTCTTCAAGATGTCTGAAGATAGGTTTCTCAGAATATTCCAAAAGTCCCGTAGGAAAGTTTTCCTTGTTATTTCCCTGTTCTTCCCATGGAAAATTTCGGTATTTCTTTGCACGATTTCCCCTGTTATTTCCCTATTTTTTCCATGGTTTTTCCCTATTTTTCCATGCTTTTTCCCTATTTTCCCATGCTTTCCCCCTGTTCTCTTCCATGTTAGTACAAACATCACACATGTTCACAGGGAACATCAGCCCTCAGGATGATGTTCAGGGGATGGACATCATTTTTGTACAGGGATAATCGTGCAAAAAAATACCGAAATTTTCCATGGAAAGAGCAGGGAAAAAACAAGGAAAACTTTCCTACGGGGTGACACAGAAAAGTTCAAGATGTCTCGTATACTAGGATAATTATTTTTGAGATCTTGAACTGTTTCTCTTTCTGAAACATATGTTCAAAAACTTGTAAGAAAATTTCTTATGAATTTCTTATGATGAGAGTTCTATAAAGATCGAAACAAATTTTGTCAAGTGTCTTATAAAGTACATACCTAGGCTTCAGAAGCTATTAGTTGAATTTTTAAATAATGTTCGTTATGATGATACCAATGAATTCTGTACGAATTAGAAGTAGAAGATCTGGAAAAAAATTCATTTTTGAGAATCGTAGCATCGTACAGGTTGAATCCGATCTTTCAGACTGATTGAAACAAAGAAATCGATTTCCCTGTGTCGGGACAAGTTGAAAAAAATTGTCGCTTCTAATGCTCTCCATTTTCTGTTCAGATCAATTGAATTCATTGTGCTCCTGAATGAGCAGAAAGAGAGATAAAATTGAAACTTTTGAAAATGTAAACTCGATATCATCAATTTCATCAAATATTTCGTTATTGTAGAAAAATGTTACTCGCGAGGACCAAAATATTCCATTCTTTGTGCATTGTTTCTATGAATGTTGAGAGAATTCCTAATTCATGAATCTGATCAAAGATCTAATGAGAAAAAAACCTATTTTTGTAAAAAAGTGAAATATAAAAAAATCGTTATGAAGACACGACTTTTTGGAGGACAAATCGAGATGTCTTGTCTGTTCTATGGATATATGGGTGAAGTTCGAAACTTTCATTGAAACAAATTCGCAAACAAATCGATGGCCCCGAGTTGCTTTATCGTAACTCATGCGAGTGCGATTATTTTATCTCATTTTAAACGTCGCGTAATAAACTATCTCAACTCAGTATACCGTTCCACCGAGTTGAGATAGTTCTCCGCGCGGCGTTTGAGATGAGATGAAACAATTGCACGCGCACGAGATAAGATAAAGCAGCTCATGGCCATCGAAATACAGAATTACTCAACGAAAATATCTTGATTTTCCTCAATAACATATGTTGTAGTTATATTCTGTTTAGCAAAGTTGATTTAGAAGCACTCTTTCGAACTCTGAATCGGATTTCTTCGTACATGAGTATGAATTCATTCCGATAAACGATTCAAACTTCAACAATATGCCCAAAGAATTTTTTGTGAAGTCATATGAGTTGTTCTTGAACATTTATATTCAATGTCGTAACGAGGGCTTTTCACGAAGATTTTTGTGTTTCACGTGGAAGCAAGTTTATCAGAAAAATTTTCAACTTCCCAAAGCAAAACGTTGAATACCATGCATTCGGAAGCAAAAGCATCAGAACCCGGTTAAGTAAAAGTGTGTAAAGCATTGAGAAGGATGTAAATGTACTCATCTTTACTCGTACCGATGATTCATATACCGTTGAAAAAGTATCACTCTCGAACACAGTTTGAGAACTCACTGATCGCATCTACATTCTGGTATGAAGCGACAAGCTCGTGAGAGAAAAGTATACTTGTCGATCGGAGTGAATCGGAGAGGAGTGCGCGCGCAAGATTCATGCGTTTGCTGCTTTGAGGGGGCTAATAAAATACTTGCCAACGTTAATAGAAAATTACCAGTGATGAAGTGTTTTTTAAAGTTGATATTGTAAATCAGGGAAATTAACTCAACCATGTCCACAATTTTGTATTGGTCTATTACTGCGGCTCTTTACTGATCACACTGGAAATTTTCAAACCTCAAAATGCAATTGACGTACTCTTGGAATGCGAGAAAAATTTCTTGATTGATGTTCTAATTGATGAGCGACACACATGACACGTTTCCCATACAGACGAAATTTTTGAGATATTGTAAACATCCCCTTCAGATTTCTGGAAGACCTTAGGTGTAACAGTTCTCAGGGTGTAAACGATATCCCAAGTAAGATTTTCAAATGTATGTCAATTATGTGTTTTTATCATAATTCGTCATATTTAAACAATGTTCTGAAAGATATCGTTCCCATGCAGCATCAGGAGAAGTTATAATACGTACAGTATCCTATGTCCAGTGAGTCAAAGAAAGTCCTTGTGCCCTCTGACGGAATGATTTTCGGGATTTTGTTACAATTCATAATAATTAGACCCTTGTAAGATATAATCGAAGCATTAAAACTCGTTATCTCCTCACTCAATGGAAAGAAGATCTCAGAATTTCATAAATAACGACAGGATATCAATAACTTTTCCGTTGGAACTGACGAGGATTTTTGTTACCCACTGTACACGTTCAGAAGATGATTATCCAAAACAGTATCATTTGAAGGTTCTAAGCATATTCATATCACATGTAAAACATCCGTATGTCGCTTCCCATGTGGAAAAAATGACCAAAAATGTATACAATTGTACACGAATTGTATACAAGTCATATACAATTGGATACAGTTTTGGTCGTTTTTTCCACATGGGTTGGGTTTGTACCATGAAAATTCTTGCACCCGACTTCTAGGAAGATAAGTGACAAGTTTTTGATGTCTCAAAGATTTGACTATCTGAGTAATTCAGTATTTGATGAGTGAAGTAGCATTTAATACTACTCATTGTAGGTTTTGCCACGGTTGAGTTAGTTTTCAATGTTGACGTAATTTATGATACCACACAGGAGAGAAATGATCGACTGCCACTATGAAAAAACAATGTACCTACACTGTGAAAAAACTTTTGGTAAATTTACTGAGACTCCTCGGGAAGCAATTAAGAGGATACCAGCGCATAGGTGGCTCCATCTGGTAGCATTTTCTTTTTAACCAAAATACTCGAAGCTGAGTGCATAAAAAAGTCTGGAATTTTCAGGGATGAATCTTCCAAGGTTCATCTAGGTCTGTAAAGAGCCGGATTTTCAAATTTCGAAAATCAACATGAACAATTTTTCTGCGTTGTTCAATAAAAAATTATAAAGTGTAATCAGCGATACTGTATCATACAGGATACCTTCTGCCTCCTCGAACATATCGTTTTCGTCCAATGTGTGATCTCTGCACTTTTTCCTTGTTTCTCGCGAATTTTCGAAATTTTTGAAACTAGTAGCGTTGTGGTGCGAGTAGGTATAGGAGGCTCAGATAGGAAGTAAAAAGCATTCCCAAAATCATAGGTAGACTTTTTTGATGTTTATGAAATTTTTACAAAATGTTTTTGAATGTATGTCTTTTGAAAACCCGTGAGAAGGAACGCTTTCTTCATATTGATAATAGGAAATAGTCCCTTGAAAGACTCCCAGACCTGTTTTCATTAGCTGAATTATTCCAATTCCCATCAATATCAGTTGTATTAATAGTAGTATGTATAGTCATAGCTACACTGAATTGAACTACACTAGGCTTGAGTATGCTTAATGTACGACCAGAGTAGGTTACGTCAGTTCAGAGACAATTCATAGAGAATTCTTGAAAATCCTTTGAGAATTCTTCTTGCACGCTAGAGAATCATAAAGAACTCATTCTGAAATTCCATAACAGGAACTCTTTGAGAACCCCACTGTCTCAATCATTGATGACATTTTGAAGGGAAGGAGTTTCATGACTTTTTTTTCTGACCCGCGGGGTATTATTCATATCATTGTTGATTCCTTCCAAGTTTTATAAATGTTCACAAAATTTCAATTCGATTAAATTGAATCTTGCAAACGATATCATTTTTTCTTCCAATTTATAGATTGTGGGAGCCACATCTGCTATAGAATCAATCATCTTCATTGGGTTTCTAATGAATTTTGTTTCTTCTTTTTTTTCAGTGATCTCTGGATGCCTTATAATATTATTGTAATCTACGCTGCCACTGCTGATGAAGATTTATTCATCGTAGGATGATTCAATACCTTCAGTATATGTGCGTTATTGAATTGAATTGTTTATATTCAATGTAATTCTGATCGCCGGCAGAATGATGGATCCAATGGTGAATTATAAGGAAGCGCAAGAGATGTTCCTTGCCTATAAAGCAAAAGAAACCAAAAATCAGGAGCAAAAAGCTTTGCGTAGCAAAAAGAATTTGAAAATTGGGAATATTCCTCCTCCTGGAGTGCGCTATCCATCTGATCCGATGAATTTTTTAATACCGATTGACATCATTCCTCAACGGCCTTATCCGCAAATATTCAATGACATGAATGAACCAATATTAACACTAGTGTTCTATAACCTGCCCATAGATGCGAACAAAGAAGAAATTGAAAGATTGATCGCATCAAGTGATATTATACCAAAAACTGTAACAATACATCAATCACTGGTAAAGTGCATAGCATTTGTGGAAGTAAAGACAATACTTGATTCGATACGGATACAGATAGCTGCTAGAGATAGGCAATATGAACTCAGAAGAAGTTACAATGTGAGAGTGGTACCTGCTAACAAACAAAAAAAATGTCAACCGAAAATGTTTAAAGATCATCGGTCTTCATGTGATACATGTCCTTCAAAATTAAGCAATTTACCGGAATATGAATTTGAACAAACAGTAAAATATCTGCCATTCGAGTCGCAATTGTCTCTCATGCGATGCTCTTCATTGATGGCAAAAAAAATGATGAACATTCGAAGGGCATTGGAAATAACAAATGAGAATACAAAAAGGCAAATTTCTCCCGATGATATGGAATTTTATCTTAAACCGTTTGGGTTCAAGTGTTATAATTTAAGAAAAATTCAATTGGCAAGTCACGAGGCATGTTCCGCCCTAGATAGTAGTGTAATTAGCAATTTGGTACCAACACATACGCCTTATAACATATTACAAATGTTGGATCTCACTGGGATTACAATTTCATCAAACGCTATTATTCTAATTGGACAGCAGTGCACGTCATTGAAAACATCTCACCTAGGAAACACGACGGGATCTTGCGACTTTCAGTTGGAACAGATTTTATCGAGTGAGTCTCTTACAAATTTCGGCGTATTCAACAATTTCCACTTCAGAGGGCCAGTGCTGACCGATGAGTATGGTATGAAAATAAAAGATTTCAGTTTGGTCAATTGTATCAAACTGCACTTGAAATACGTAATGAGGGTAAGTTTATATGTGGAACATTGATAAATTATGGCAGTATTATACTAATATTGGAATTTTGTTTTCGCAGTACTTGATCAAGAATTCTGAGCTGAGAAGTTTCGTTTTTGAAAACTGTCGGCATCTGGATACGGATATATGTATCGACACTCTAATGGAGAATCTGTGCAAAACCCAGTTGGTAAGATTTACACTCATTAATGGATCTTTGCACAAGTCTCATCATCCGGAATTTGGAGCTTGCATGACATGGCTAGAACCAGCTGATACCCTGAAGGAATTGACTATCAACAGCGCCAGTAATATAAGTTCCGAAATTCTGAATCAAGTTTTAACAAATGCTCCGAAATTGGAAACGCTCATCATTTTCGGTGAGTTCTAAAATGATTTATATGTAGCATACTTCATGTACTATGAGATTGAATCTGATACAGAGATGTTTTAAACTCCATTTCAATTACGTGATGTTGATTTTCGGTACAGATTTCGACTTCAGAGGGTTGAATTTAGATTTCAGCCAATCTCCACAACTAAAGCATTTACATTTCGACAATGTATGGAACTTCGGACCTAACTTTTGGACCAGTTATTTAGAGAATGTGAAGACCATTTCATTTAGGATTGAAGAGATATCTTGCCGTTCGATGCTATATTTAATCGCACAAAATGACGTGACTTTGGAAGTGATAGATGTGAGGGGAGTATACCTGCACAATGTGGGAGCTCTGATGCATTGAGCGAGAAGTGAAAGTTCATATACATGGAAAACTCCCATCAAAATAATCGTTAACGATCACGTATTGAGAAAATGGGCAAAAAATAACAGTTTGGCACACTGTAAACCAAATAATCCCAAATTAATCCTGACGAATGAAAAATCAATTCATCCAGTAAGTATTATTTTTTGCACAGTAAATGTATCATCATCTGAAATAGAACGGATTCTCATCAAGTACATTGTGATATGAAAAAATCATTTACAGCGGATCACCATTCGTCCACTGCCAAGAGAAGTAAAACTGGAATCATCTGGAATCAGATATTTCTGAATTGGAAACTATAGTCGACACACCCTTGGATATTGTGCGGATTTTTACGGATCGTGCCGAGTAGTATGCTGCCGGGTCTGGGCCGTCACAACAAACTGCACCTGTATAGATAAGATAAGATAGTCTGTCTGAGATAAGATAATCCACCTGTATAGATTAGATAAGTCGTCTGAGATAACAGGTGGTAGGTGGAACAGGTGTATGAGAGTTTCGAAGGGGGGCTGAGGGGGTGGTGGTGGGTGGTGGGTGGTGATGGAATGTTGGGGGGATGGGGTGATTGGTGCTGGTGCGTGGTGATGGGGGTGGTGATGGGGTGGAGGTGGTGTGGGTGGTGGTGGGTGGCGATGACTTGGTGGGAGGTAGGTTTTTTCTCAGGCGTAATATATGGCTATTTCTATCGTTGTTCTATGTAAGAGATTTTACCTGTGTAATGTCTATGTATAAGGAAGGTGAGAGAGAGAGAGCTTCTTCATGTATAGGGTATGCTGAAGAAAGAGACAGTGTTATATATTACAGAGAGAGATATGGTTCCTCTGTGTCTCCTATGTCCAAATGCATATACCTATTGAAGAAAGCGAGAGATGTATAATGTATTTCTCCTCTCTCTCTTGACCGTTTGTTTTGTTTTGAGGGTGAACTAGATGTTCCTCTCTCTCTCTCTCTCTTCCCTTCAAGTGTGAGATTATACCTGGCAAAACCCAAACTCTTCGATGTCTCGGTACTGTCTCTGTACCTGTACTGAACCTTGGTATTATGACCTGTGAGGGAGGTTTGAATGAAATGAGGATAATGATGGAAGAGGATAATAGGTAAGATGATGTAAAATGTATCAATGAACTCTTAACGTATTTTAGGATTTGAATGGAAGAGTCAGAGGTAAGTATTTCAAAAATCAACCTTTTTACACATTATGTAAGATTACACAATAAGATATTCATTTCAATTTCCACTACAAATTCGATGATTCACAAAAAAAGATTGTAAGATGGTACAATTCTTTATTATTTCATATAATATGTATATCATTACAGCAAAATTTATGAAGAAATAGATTCGATTGTTTCCATACAATTATTTACAAACAAGATTCATTCGAAATACAGATTCATTCTAGTGTTTCGAAACGGAAGAAAAATTATTTCATAACATTATTTGAGTTTCCATTAAATAAACAATTAAATCATCCAAATGAAAAGTGCATATTTCTACATAAGCAACATCGAAATGGGACTCACTAAACAGATTTTCACTCATGAGCTCACTTTTTACAGCTTCTTTGATGTTTTCATCATACATGTTGAATACTTGTTCAATTAAATCCTTATCGTGGAAACGATTTGGTAATCTTGAGATGAGTTCCCTATGTAATTCGTTCACACCGTCTGAAATATTTTCTAAATAATTCAAACGTTGAATTACACACCGATGTAAATTCTTCAATCCTTCAAATGACACTTTTTGCAAAGTGATTGAAACGGTGAAAATGTTTTTCCGTTTTTTCACAGCACCACCGTCACGTTCTTGTATTTCACCTTCCAATCATACGACGGTATCCTCTACCACAGACTCGTACTCGTAATCGTATTCAAAAACTATCACAGGTGTATTATACGTGGTTTTGAATGAAATTCTGAACGTATCGGTAACGATGGGTGTAAGTGGAGGATTTCTTGATTTTTTATTTCCAAAATGACGATCGATAGTTGGAAAATGTTTACGGAGTGTTATCCAATTATCCAAATCAAAATGTATACCTTTGGATTTCTCTGCTTGCAGTTGTATGCATGGAATAAATTTTCCTTCTTTGTACAACACTAGTCCTAGAACAATTCTTTTCGTGCCCGATTTATTGAGATTGTATACTGATGAGGAAATCATGTAATTGTGATGATGATGATGATTCTCCTGCATCCTTTTTCCTGCATCCAAGGAATTTGAAACATTGTTTGACACTCGATTTGATGAAGTCACTGATGTGTCGACGGTGATGTTGGTATTTTCCATGTTGAAACTATTACTTCAAACTTGAAAACAACTTTCAATACAATTCAACTGGCTTTGAAAGTATCTTACGAGAGTTTTTTCGTCTACTGATATTTTTTGGAACCATGTCTCGCTTTTTATATTTTCCGAAGTTGATAAGAATATTTGGGATAATGTATAGTGTCTCACTAGATATACACTTTTTATCTATTTTCCGAAGGAGATGAAAATATTTGAGATAATGTATGGTATCTCACAAGATATATACGTCTATCATATCAATGATAAACACTGAATTGTCCAAATTCATGCATGCTATGTGTATACACGATAACTATTCCTCCATCCAAATAAAATAGGATGGAAATATTTACGATAAACAAACGCATGAGAATACCGATGAGAAAAACTCAAAAATACCGATTTCTTGTCTAGACATAGGCCATGATGATCTGTAAAATTTTATCCTGTTTGAACCACTTCCAGATCAAATAGGGAATTGGTTATCTTGTGAAAATACATACATTACACCAGACCCCGTCCTGGAAAAACTAAAATACTCGACAGGATGTGGGATCTTAAGATTCCACAGAGAAAAAATTTACCTGAATCGGATAAAATGTTATTGAACGCTATCTACTACATTAGTATTGAGGATTACCATTCTTTCCCATGATTTTATCTACCTTTCCTAATAAGGAACAATTTTGACAAATGTTGGAGGTGGTGGGGTTTCGAAACCCATAGATTTAACAGGGTGAAAATACATGTCTTGTCAAATTTTCAACAGATACATTTGATCTATTGCATCGTCAACATTTCGTGTATACCTTGTAGTAGTGTCTCTTCGTTCTTCACTTATTGTTAGACATTAGTATATTCATTTCGCGATTTTTTGTACAAGTGTGAATTTTCTCGGGTTAATTGCGGATCACATCGGTGATTTCCCCAAGTTTCATCTCGCGGAAAGTGGGAAAGTGACATTTTTATAAACTGTAAGTGATTGTTCTAGTGTTTCTCATTAGTATCATCACTATTGTTACTATCTTGTGATTTTTTTATCTTTGTGTTTCACTTGTTTTACGTTCTATAATGAGTGCCATAAAGAAGTGCATCATTAAGTGTGCCGAATGTGCGTTTGTGGCTACAGGTCACATTGGATTTTTTAATGATTATGTACTGAAATTGAGACAAGACAATGTGGAAGAAGATTGTGGAGAACTATTACGCTTATTTGGAAAATTAGTGATTGAGTGTGGTGCATCTTCAATGGCTCGTATATATTTCGTAAATAAGCTCGATAATATTGCTGTATTACGTGATATTTTAGCAGAGACTCTTCTCTCTGATACACAGAACACGAGCAGGATCCCTCATGTGAATGAAGTGCTAGAAAACTATCACGCATCAATCGGTAAGTACCACAAACGAATTGTATTCAATATATATTTGAATTAAAAAATTTGAAATTTTCTTCGTAAAATTTTAAAGTATCGTGAGTGAGAAAATCAAGGGAAAAAAATTTTTTCAAAGTGTCAGATTTTATAGGTACAGAATGGGAGGGAATTGCAGCACCTCTCCCCCTCATTGCAAGAAATACATACGGCGAAGTAGAAGACCTCTCTTCGGAAATGGATATGGAACAAGAGGGCATCTCCACCAGTCAAGAGACACACCTGGTTTCCTCCCCTGATCTTGAGGTATGGAGCCCGGAATATGAAGTCTACGAGCCAAGACGTCAGTCTCCAGGTAATAGAATAACAAGAACAATTCGCACGATATTCTCTTCTCAATCTTCAAAAAAAAAAGATATTCGATTTCTTTCTTTAGTTTTCTCAGATCTCGTGGCTCACCGGTGGCATATTCGACGTTTAGAACCTCGCGAAGAGAGACGTGAGAGGAGATTCATTCCTTATAGTCCTCTTTAAGGATTGACTCAGGAATCATCCTCCTATGACGAATCAATATCGTGTTTTCGTGATTTAACACCAGAGGAGTGAACAAAACCCCTTAATAACAATAGCATGCAATGATTATATCACTTATACGTACATATATACAGGGTGGGGCATTCGAAGTGTCGCGGGCGTTTTTTCCAAAAATAAAGTGAGATACGAGAAAATTTTTCGGACAAAAGTTGTAGGGTACCGAGGGGGACATCCGATGGTGGCCTTGGCTTTGACCTCAAATCTCATCTTCAAGGGCATTCTGAGATCAACTCTTGTTTTTTAAATAGCATCTCATATTTTTCACTGCAGATTTGGATTCTAGGTCAAAAACCAAGAAACTTTTGTCTGAACCATTTTCCTGAAATCCGCAAAGATGGCGCTCTAATCGATATTGTTCCATAATGAATCTGACATTAGAATAACTCGAAAACGTAGGGTCTTGAACTGAAACGGAGGTGATGGGGTATAACAGACAAAACACAACACATTTCAATCGTCTACATCACTTGGATAATTTTAATGCAGTAGATGCTCAAAATGATGGCCTTCGACTTCAATACACATTTCAAAACGTTTTACAAAAGATTGCTGAACTCGTGCTAAAATATCTTCATTGATGCTCGCGCATGCATTGATGATTCGTTGACGCATATTCTCAGGTGTAGTCGGTGCTTGTTGATAAACTGTATCTTTTATGTATCCCCATAAAAAAAATCTGCAGAAGTAAGATCCGGAGAACGGGCAGGCCAATGAACTGGTCCACGACGTCCTATCCATCGTCCAGGATAATCTCTGTCCAATATTTCTCGAGCTGTGACTGCATAATGGGATGGACAACCATCGTGGTGATACCACATATTCAATCGTTCCTGAATAGGTATGTCTTCAAGTAATGTTGGAAGTACTTGATCTAAGAAATGTCTGTACTTCTCTCCATTTAGCGTATCTGCAATGAAGTACGGTCCAATTACTCCAGATCGAAAAATACCACACCAAACATTCACAGCCCATTGTCTTTGATGCTCTACTTGACGTAACCATCTTGGATTTTCTGTCGCCCAGTAATGCATATTATGTCGATTTACTTGACCATGAATGGTGAACGTCGACTCATCAGAAAATAATATGTTGATGAAGTTGTTATTGTGCATTTGCGCTAGACCCCATCGACAAAACTGTACACGATTTTCAAAATCATCACCGTGAAGGTCTTGATGCAAACAGATGTGATACGGATGGAATTTGTGACGTTTCAGTATTCGAAAAACACTTCTCCGAGAAATTCCCGAATGGAGTTCAATTTCACGAGAGCTCACGTGTGGATTATTGGCTACGACAGCTAGTACATTAACTTCCGCATTCTCTCCGCTAACAGTTCTCATTCGATGTCGTTTTCCCCTTGTAACACTTCCCGTTTCTGAGAATAATTTTGTAATGCGTTGAAAATACCTAATGGATGGCGTTGTTCTTTCAGGAAATCGTTCTGCATACAAGTCATATGCTTGTCTGGGGTTCTTATGCACTTCACCGTAAATGTAGATCATATCGATCTTTTCAGAAACCGTGTATCGGATATCCATGATTATCAATTTGTCATAAACCAAGTAATAATCAAATGTAACTGACAAACTGACTTTCAAAATCGTGAATTTTCACTGGACCCCGTCGTTTGTTAACATCGCGTGAGCTCTGAATGGTGGTAATGTAGACGATTGAAGTGTTGTGTATTGACAACTTTTGTACGAAACATTCTTTTGCAAGACCCTTCGTTTTCGAGTTATTCGAATGTCAGATTCAAAATGGAACAATATCGATTAGAGCGCTATTCTTGCGGATTTCAGGAAAATGGTTCAGACAAAAGTTTCTCGGTTTTTGACCTAGAATCCGAATCTGCAGTAAAAAATATGAGATGCTATTCAAAAAACAAGAGTTGATCTCAGAATGCCCTTGAAGATGAGATTTGAGGTCAAAGCCAAGGCCACCATCGGATGTCCCCCTCGGTACCCTACAACTTTTGTCCGAAAAATTTTCTCGTATCTCACTTTATTTTTGGAAAAAACGCCCGCGACACTTTAAATGCCCCACCCTGTATATATATATATATATATATTGTACAATATTTGAGCAAGTAATTATTGTCTCATTTTCTAACAAAAATATTCCAGAATCCTCTGGACCATCGCAATGGGGAGGTGGCAGGAAGAGGAAAACCTCTCATCATCAAGATTCATCCTCTTCTTCCACCATCAAACCTCCAAAAAAAGATGGATGAGACGACGACAACAACAACAACAACAACAACAACAACGACAACGACAACGACAACGACAACGACAACGACAACGACAACGACAACGACAACGACAACGACAACGACAACGACAACGACAACGACAACGACAACGACAACGACAACGACAACGACAACGACAACGACAACGACAACGAAGAGCGACAGCGACAGCGACAACGACAACGATAACGACAGCGACAACGACAGCGACAGCGACAACGACAGCGACAGCGACAGCGATAATGATAAGCGACAACGACAATGACAACGACAGCGATAATGATAACGACAATGACAATGACAATGACAATGATAATGATAACGACAATGACAATGACAATGACAGCGATAATGATAACGATAATGACAGCGACAATGATAATGACAATGATAATGATAAGCGATAATGATAACAGCGACAGCGATAATGACAGCGACATGATAATGACAATGATAATGATAATGACAGCGACAGCGATAAGCGACAGCGACAGCGACAACGACAGCGACAATGACACCGACAACGACAACGACAACGACACCGACAACGACAACGACAACGACAACGACAACGACAACGACAACGACAACGACAACGACAACGACAACGACAACGACAACGACAACGACAACGACAACGACAACGACAACGACAACGACAACGACAACGACAACGACAACGACAACGACAACGACAACGACAACGACAACGAACAGAAGGCGAACAGAGACAAGTTCAGCCTAACGCCGAGCCACAACCATCTACAAGCCGAGATAATTCTAATGTGAGTTCAAATAATATAAATGAATATTTTACCGTGAAAAATCATAATGAGAAATATTTCAAACGCTTCCGCACCACCGGTCAAAGTTTGAATCTCATTCTCAATCAGCCTGATATACACAGTGATATCGTTGCATGGTTAGAATGTGGTTTTCGTGAAATTTTCAAATTGATAACGGAAAATTCCGATCCTCGTGATTATATAGGGATTAAATTTAATAATAATAAATTTACTAATGGTGCAGCAGGGTTATCATTTCGACGTCTAGAAGATTTGGAATATGAAGATTGGTGGCACATTGTGAATTCCGTCACACAAAGTGCCACAACATTTGATATTTCAGATGGATTCGACGTCGAAGTGATGACAGTGAATGAGACCACTCGTGGTGGTGGGGAAGCGTTGGAATTGATCAGGGACAAACACACAAAAAAATCAATTTTAAGAATCCGTGGGGACGATGGGTTATGTCTTCCCTGATCAATTGTCACCGGAATAACTTTTATGGAAAAAGGAGAATCCAAATCAGGATTCCTTTTTGATCGGTGGCAATCGGTCAGGAAGATGAACAGTATCGTTCAAACTCAACTGACCCACGAATTAAAAGACAACGTTGGAATCGAGATACCAATTGAGGGTTGTAGAAGTACCGAAGTCGAGCAATTCCAGCGATATTTATGCAAAATGGGTATTGCGTTAGTGGTACATTTATCCTCATCTTTTGGGGAGAATGGACCGCTTTTCGATGGTACCGTTTTTGTACAAAAAGCTGGAGTAGCCTTCAAATTTCGAATACCTATGATATTGTACGATCGTGAAAGACGCGGTCACTTTGAACCAATTTTGAATTTGAAAGCTGCTTGTGCTTCACGACAATTTTGTGAGCCTTGTGGTGTTAAATTTGGACGGTATCAAAGTCACTATTGTACAAAATCGTCCCCTCGTTGTCTTTCTTCGTCTATGTGTGAAAGCGAAGAACAAATCAGGTGTGACAGTTGTCGTAGACAATTTTTCGGTCCATCTTGTTTCAATCGTCATATCCAACCTAGTTCGTTCAATAATGACTACAGTGTTTGTGAGGGTTTAAGAATATGCTCAATATGTGATCGTCACATACGTATAAATTCTAGTAGGCCTCACGAATGTGGTAAGGTTTACTGTAGAACTTGTAAAGAAGTTGAAGATTGGAATCATTTATGTTACATGAAACCAATCAATAACAAAAAGAAAGATCAAGCCGTAAAGCATACCGCATTTGTTTTTTACGACTTTGAAACTAGGCAGGATGAAACGATTGATGGGGATGATCGAACAAATGTCCATATCCCAACCCTTTGCGTTGCACAACAAGTTTGCACTTTTTGCTTGCACGATGATGACATTTCGGGAGATTGTCTTCACTGCGGGCGGAGGCAATATATATTCAATCTTGATCCACTCCATCAACTGGTACAATTTGTTACTCGTAAGCTGGACTCTATCAAAGAAATAATATGTATTGCCCACAACGCAAAGGGGTATGATGCACAATTTGCTCTTCGTTATCTGGTGCATAATAATACAGCTCCGGAGATTGTAACAAATGGGACCAACATAATTTCAATGACAATAGGTGAAACAAAATTTATTGATTCCTTCAATTACTTACCCATGAGTCTCTCTTCATTACCTGAAGCTTTCGGTTTAATTAATGAAGAGAAAGGTGTTTCCCCTCATTTTTTTAACAAATTGGAAAATCAGAATTATGTTGGACCAATCCCGGACATTGTATTTTATGCTACAGATACCATGCGATACGAAGAAAGACAGAAATTTTTAACCTGGTATGATACTTGTAAGAATACCGATTATGTTTTCGATTTCAAAAAAGAAATTCTCAAATATTGTATTAGTGACGTGAATATTTTACGGAAAGCTTGCCTAGCTTTTCGTAAAATATTTTTGGAGTGTGGTAACGTATGTCCGTTCACGGAAAGCGTTACCATAGCTTCGAGTTGTATGCGTTTATATAGAAAAAACTTTTTAGAGGAAAATATGATCGGTATTGTACCCTCAAGTGGTTATAGACTCCGGAATAATTTCTCGAGAGTAGCTTTAGAGTGGTTGTTTTGGTATGAAGACCAATACGAATGTGAAATTGTACACGCCGGACGCGGTTCTGAGTATCGATTACCCGAAGGACCGATCGTTGACGGTTACTTCGTGGACAATGTTGATACTCGTACCGTGTTACAATTTCACGGTTGTTATTGGCATAAGTTGCCCGAAGTGTTATTACTACAATCGAAATGTACCTCTTCATACAGGATATGATGAGGAAACTCATGATATCAGGTATGAACGTACAGTAAATATGACAAAACGTATTAGGTCCTATGGGTACAGGGTGATAGAACAATGGGAATGTGATTTTTACCAAGAAAAGACAAATAATCCAGACCTTAAAGAATTCTTGGAAGATGACGAATTTCTAAAGATTCTACCACTAGACCCTCGCGATGGATTTTACGGTGGTCGTACAGGGAATACTCATACAATATATGATGTGAAAAATAATGAAAAAATCAAGTATATTGATATTTTTTCATTATATCCATATATATTGAAATGTGGTGATTTTCCTATCGGTCATCCTAAAATCTATGTGGGGGAGGAGTGTAATCGTCTTTTCGGTGGAGATGATTTCAAGAAAGTGGAAGATATGGTAAAATATCTAGTATTACCTCCTCAGAATCTCTGTCACCCCGTATTGCCTTTACGAATGCATGGGAAATTGATGTTTCCTTTGTGTCGTAGTTGTTGTGAAGTTTTAGAGAGCCAAGAATGCACTCATTCGACCGATGAGCGTGCGTTCGAGGGGACATGGGTATCTTGTGAACTTCACAAAGCTATGCAAAAAGGTTATAAAATATTGACCATTCATGAGGTGTGGCAATATGAAACCACTCGCTTCAATTCTGATACGAAACAAGGTGGTCTCTTCGCCACATACATCAACACTTTCCTTAAAATCAAACAGGAAGCGAGTGGTTGGCCCAACGAATGTGTAGAGGACACTTCGGAGGAACGTTACCTTGAACAATACGAACGTAACGAAGGGATCATCCTGGAGAGGGGAAAGATCTCCAAAAATCCTGGACTACGTTCGGTAGCCAAACTTTGTTTGAATTCATTTTGGGGTAAATTCGGTCAAAGATCAAATCTACCACAAACTGAATTAATAAAGTCACGTGAACGCTTATCATTCTTACTGAATAGTGGTGAACACGAAGTTACAAACATTTTACCTATCACCGAAGATATAATGTATGTAACATGGCGATATTGTAAGGAAGCGGTAACTGTTTCACGCCAAACCAACGTGGTTAAAGCAGCTCATACAACAGCTCAGGCACGGCAGAAATTATATGAATACGTCGAGAAATTAGATCGGCGTGTATTATATTACGATACCGACTCTTGTATTTATATCAGTCACGAGTCAAAAATTGAATATGAGCCTGCGACTGGTAATCTTTTGGGTGACATGACAGATGAACTAACAGGATACGGTGCAGGTAGTTGCATCGAATCGTTTGTATCTGGTGGCCCAAAATTCTATGCGTATGTCGTACGAACACCCTCGGGTGATACTGTGGAATGTTACAAAGTTGAGGGTATTACTCTTAATTTTGCGACATCACATCTCATCAATTTCCATTCAATAAGAAGGATGGTATTGAATGAGGAGGAAAGCGAAAGAACAGAAATGGAAGTTGCTGGGGATAAATCCATCAAATTGAATTTCCGTTTAATTCGCCGTACAACCACACATCAAGTAGTGACCCGTGATGTATCAAAGACATGTACAGCAGTATGTGTTAAACGTAGGCAAGTTAACACATACGATTCTGTACCGTATGGTTATCGCTTAAATTAATTTTTTCTCTGTGATATAAATGAATGAAATTGATTTTTTCCCATCATTCTCATATATTATGATTTTTCACATACTTGTATATACAATTTATGATTATGAAAGAGGTGTAAGGCCATGAATATTTGAACAAATGTGTATATATATTGATGAAAATTATGTGTAAAAAATTTTTGTATATTTGTATATTTGTGAATTTGTGTGTGTATGTGTGTGTGTGTGTGTTTATTTGTATGAATGTATGCCTTCCTATACATGTTTTGTTCGTTTACATATGAATATATAATTCTGTATACTTCCTGATTTATTTTTATAACTTTTTTGTCTTCTATATGTATTATTCCCAACATTTTTTCATTTTTATGTAAAATCTGTAAATTTCCATGATTTTGTTTTGTTTTTCTTGTATACAGGGGGATTCAAAATTCCCGCACTCTTTTTTGGGAGTAGATTCCTGATGCAATTCTAAAACGATTCGTCCTTTCGCACAATGCTCTCCGACGCATAATTTCCGAGATATAATCAATCAAAGTTGACTAATTATGAGGTGGATCCATCGGTCATTCAGGAGCGTCATAACAGAACAAGAGAGGAAGGTGCTTGCAGAGGGCGCTCATACGATCAGCTGATCGGTATAATCGATACGATTTACCAACATACAAATCAGTAAATTTTCTATGTAGAACGATTGAATTCGTCGACACTGTGGAAAAATTGATTATTGTCATGAATTCTTATC
The DNA here is from genome assembly GCA_018340375.1 of Gonatopus flavifemur. NCBI lineage: Eukaryota > Metazoa > Arthropoda > Insecta > Hymenoptera > Dryinidae > Gonatopus > Gonatopus flavifemur. Next base: position 11,576,434 of record JAFFJZ010000009.1, read on the forward strand.
ACGATATGCTGTAAGTGAAAGTTGTAATTTCAGTAATGATTTTTATAACGCAGACGAATGTAAAATAGTGTTCTTTCGTAGGGATAGGGATTCAAGTGAGGAAAAAAAGTATAACTACTCGTTTTCAATCAGAATTTTCATGTTAAAAAAAAAACATGAGAATCCTCATTCATCCGATACCCAATTTGAACGGTTTGATTAGTGGGTTTAACACGAGAGATTGGATTCCGAATCCTGTATTCTGATTGGTCGAGAATCGATGTATGTTAGATCAATCCTCGGCCGTTTCAAATGATTCTTCTGAAGAATGTGTTTTCGACTTATCCCAACCACAACATTGAACAATGATGAATTTATTCCAATTCACCCTTTTTACATCATTCGATGATTATGAAGGGTTTATCGAACGTTAATAACTTACTTGAGATCACTCAAGATCATTCATGTTTAAATCAAAATCTAATTCAAATTGTGTGCAAGTTCGAGCGCGTTTCTACGTTTAGAAAATGTATTCGTCCTAAAAAGGACGGATTTGGTTAATCTTCAAAGACAATTCTTTTTCCATTTGAAATAACAATATGCCCTTCGAAGTCATATGTGCTTCAAATGGAACTGTTTCGAGCTGTCACCTGATTGGTTGATTCGTATCACGAATGGTTGATTCAAGCTAAACAAACCGTATGTGATTACATAGTCAATCAAGTGCAAAGATCGAGTCGTATACGATGCCTCACCTTGTATTTTCGTCAAAATTGATGGATTCTGCAAGTTGGAGTAAGTTATTACCGTTCAATAAACCCTTTATAATCATCGAATGATGTAAAAAGGGTGAATTCCAATAAATTCATCATTGTTCAATGTTGTGGTTGGGATAAGTCGAAAACACATTCTCCAGAAGGATCATTTGGAACGGCCGAGGATTGATCTAACATACATTGATTCTCGACCAATCAGAATACAGGATTCGGAATCCAATCTCTTGTGTTAAACTTACTAATCAAACCGTTCAAATTGGGTATCTGATGAATGAAAATTCTCATGTTTTCTCCTTCACATGAAAATTCTGATTGAAAACGAGTAGTTATACTTTTTTCTCCCACTTGAATCCCTATCCCTACGAAAGAACACTATTTTACATTTGTCTGCGTTATAAAAATCATTACTGAAATTACAACTTTCACTGACAGCATATCGTGATAAGAATTCATGACAATAATCAATTTTTCCACAGTGTCGACGAATTCAATCGTTCTACATAGAAAATTTACTAATTTGTATGTTGATGGATCGTATCGATTATACCGATCAGCTGATCGTATGAGCGCCCTCTGCAAGCACCTTCCTCTTTTGTTCTGTTATGACGCTCCTGAATGACCAATGGATCCACCTCATAATTAGTCAACTTTAATTGATTATATCTCGGAAATTATGCGTCGGAGAGCATTGTGCAAAAGGACAAATCGTTTTAGAATTTCATCAGGAATCTACTCCCAAAAAAGAGTGCGGGAATTTTGAATCACCCTGTATAACCCTGTATTTTCATGTATATTGTGAATTAAACTGATATTTTTCAAAATAAATTTATAAATTCTAAACCATGAAATGTCTATATTGAATTTTTTCATGATGAACAAATTCCGCCATCCCGCATTCCACATTCCTTATTAGTCTTTCCTGTAACACAACGTGTGTCAGTGGTACAACGTCTGGGTTAGTGAAGATGTATTTATAAATCAATGATTCCTTCGATTGATATCATTATCATTGGTCAAAGCTTTATTCCTAGGAGCACAAGTAACGCTTATTATTATTATTATTATTATTGTTATTATTAACGATATGGATGTACGCTGGAAACATCCTTGGACTTCTATGATTTGTGGACCTACAGGTTGTGGTAAAACTGTCTTTGTCAAAACTTTCATACGATATTTAAGTGAAATGAGTGATACAACTTTCGCTAGGATTCTTTTCTATTATTCCGAGTGGCAAGTTGGATATAGTGATTACGGTACAGAAATTGAATTTCATGAAGGTTTACCATCTACACAAGATTATGGTGATGATCCTAGATCAAAACTGATTATAACACAGGCCTGCGAAATTTGACTTTTTTTTTCCCCCTCAAACAATAATATCTTTTTCCGAAGCATTTTGATCCGCTGAATCCGAATCTGGCTGCAGAATTGCTCTATCACGTCAGGTTTTTGAGATATTTCGACCTAAAAATGTGAAAAACACTGTTTTTCGACATATTTGGGGTTACGTAAAGTCGAAGGGTAATTTTTTTTCTCAAAACCAATACATGCACCTCAAAGTATAAGTCCTCCTCTTCCAAATGCCGTTGAGTTTGCTCAGATACCTTTTTTTTTCATTGAGATACGACAGTTTGAAAATTGTGTCTCCACCTATTTATTGAGTACATGAGCGCACAAATTTAAAATTGTCGTATCTCAATGAAAAAAAAAGATATTTCAGCAAACTCAACGGCATTTGGAAGAGGATGACTGATACTTTGAGGTGCATCTATTGGTTTTGTGAAAAAAATTACCTTTCGACTTTACGGAACCTCAAATATGCCAAGAAACAGTATTTTCCACATTTTTAGGTCGGAATATCCCAAATACCTGACGTGATATAGCAATTCTGGAGCCATATGCGGATTCAGCGCACCAAAATGCTTCAGAAAAATGTTGAATGAATGAAGGGGATTGACTTTGGATTGTATTCTACATGAAACACCTTGAGTAGGCCAGGCGCATCACAACGATACGCTAAATTTTTTTCTTGAGCGGAATACGGTAGAAAATGCTTATAGCATATCACATAAATATATATTTATGCAATATGCTACACTATTATAATCGGACGCCTACAAAATTCACGCGCCGGGCGGTAATATCCTTCGAGCCAGCACTGCTGAGATCGTAGATTGTTTGTTGCTATGTTCAGACATTATTCCACTAATTCACTCGGAATGTACTGATTGTTGTTCTAATTTTTTCCTCCGTGTACAAGTATCGAGTGTCCAGTAATTGTTGTGAATTTCGTGTATTTAAAAAAAAGTTTCACAAATGGCTTCTCGAAAATGTATCAATGCTCCAGATAACTTCTGCTACATATGTGGAAATTATGTAATAAAGAGACAGCAACAAATAATTTCTAAATGTATTGAAGAACTATACGATAGCTATTTCAAAATCAACATAAAAAACCAAGACAAACAATGGGCGCCTCATAAAGTGTGTTCGACATGTGTACGTGAACTTCGGAAATGGTCAAGAGGAGAAAAACATTGTTTTAGTTTACAGACTCAATGATTTGGATGGAACCGCAAAATCATATCAACGATTGTTACTTCTGCTGTTCAAGCATAAAAGGATTTAATTCTAAAAATAAAGCAGCGATAAGTTATCCTGATATTCGTTCTGTGATTTTACCTACGTATAAAGATCCTGATAGCAAAGAGTTATGCCATCCTGCCCAACCATTTTCATCTGATCCTAGTTTATTTCAAGAGGCTATAATGAATACTTCAGATCCTGACGATGAATATTACGAGTGCAACGAAACACCACCACTGTTTTCTCAAAGTGAATTGAATGATTTGACAAGAGATCTTAATCTTCCGAAAGATGCTGCGGAATTACTCGGTTCCAGATTGAAAGAAAAAAACATGCTGGATCGTACAACGAACTTTTATTGGTATAGAAATAGAGAGAAGGATTTTCTACCGTATTTTGCTCAAGAAAAAATTTAGTGTATTGTTGTGATGTGCCTGGCCTACTCAAAATGTTTGATGTAGAATACAATACAAATGATTGGAGACTTTTATAGATTCTTCGAAACGGAGCCTCAAAGTAGTATTGTTACATAATGGTAATAAATTTGCTTCTTTGCCTATTGGACATTCTACTCATTTGAAAGAATGTTATGAAAATTTGGATTTCGTCCTCAGAAAAATAAATTACTCCAATCATAACTGGACTATATGTGGTGATCTCAAAATATTAACTATGTTGCTTGGTCAACAAGGAGGGTATACAAAATACCCCTGTTTTCTATGTGAATGGGATAGTAGGAATAGAGCACGACATTGGATCCAGAAAGATTGGCCACAGAGAGCATCATTGAACCCTGGAAGTAAAAATGTTGTACACGAAACACTAGTTGACCGCTCCAAAATTCTGCTACCTCCGCTTCATATCAAATTAGGCATTATGAAGCAATTCGTAAAGGCATTGCCTAAAGATGGTCTTTGTTTCAAATATTTATGTGATAAATTCAAGCATTTATCGGATGCGAAGATAAAAGAAGGCGTTTTTGTTGGTCCAGACATAAGGAAATTGATGCAAGATCCTGACTTTGAAAAAACTATGAATAAAACCGAGAAGCTCGCTTGGAAGTCATTTAAGGAAGTCGTACAACATTTTTTAGGGAACAGAAAAAGCCCTGATTATGAAAATATAGTCAACAGCATGCTTAACAATATCAAAATCCTGGGTTGTAATATGAGTATAAAACTCCATTATTTGCATTCCCATATTGACTTTTTCCCCGAGAATCTTGGTGCTGTCAGTGAAGAGCAAGGAGAGATTTCATCAAGACCTTAAGGTTATGGAGACCAGATATCAAGGAAGGTGGGACGTTAGAATGATGGCTGACTATTGCTGGATGTTAAAGAGAGATGAACCGAATCATGAGTACAACAGAAACATCAAACAGAAGTTTTGAAGAAACTAGAAGAAGATATCATAAGTCCTTTTGATTTATCTAGTATCTTAGGTCTTGTGTGAAACCAGTGCAGCCCCATGTCTGAATTTTATATAAAACGTATATATTTTTCGTTCATACAAATTGTTTAAAAAACTGTAAATATTCATATCTCACATAAAAATGAATCCCGATGTGCTGTAAAAAAACTGGCGTTATATTTTAGTTCCACAATCTGAATACCTGGAAAGGAACCATTATTGTTCGAAGGGAAAATAAAAACTTATATTCCGCAGGTCTGTGAATTATCAACCCTTTGGGGAACCCATTGTTTTGAAGGGAAATTTTCCTTGAATATGTGAACATATAAGTTTTTGGGTCGCTGAATAAGAATATCATATTAGAAAATTAGAATTTTCATTCCCATACATCCTGGCAGCACCCTCAGGAGATCCTAGAAATATTATAATCTTGGGGATATATTTCACAACTTGGAATACTCGTAACTCTGCAAGGAGAAATTGTAGGTCACCGATTAATAGCTTATCTTGAAGAGTAAGAGTAGTACTGGATGATGCAATTAGAAGAAAAGACTAAAAAAAATTGTGCACTCAGTACATGAATTCCAAAGTAATCAAAAAACCCATTTTTCGTGGACCTAATCTTAAATATCTTGAAATGCTTACGCGATGGCCCAATCCTGACTCCGGATTTGGATTCTACGCAGAAAATTACTTCAGAAAAGAGAATTTCATTTGAAGGAGAATTTCATTGTCGATCAGTGTAATAAATGCGAATACTCATTCTGTTGTTGGGACATATTACACAACTTAGAATGGTCGTAACTTTGCGAGAAAAAATCGTACATGAACGTTCAATAGCTCATTTTAAACGGGAAGAGTAGTGCAAATTGATGAAGTTGAGAGAAAAGATCAAAAAAATTTTATGCGTCCTGTACATAACCTCAAAAGTAGCGAAAAACCGCATTTTTTGCGTATTTACCCTCAGATATCTCAAAATCCTGACGTGATAGCCCAATTCTGGCTCCGGATTCGGATTCTACGCAGCAAATTACTTCGGAAAATGGTCACCAGTTCCAAGGGGGAAAAACCTCGCAGGCCTGTGTAATTGATGATCTCATGCGTGAGTCGTCAAATAATAACGTTGTTGATCTTTTCACTAAAGGTAGCCATCATAAAAATCTTAGCGTAATTTTTATAACGCAAAATATATTCCATCAAGGACGAGGACAACGAGATATCTCACTGAATGCTAATTATATAGTGATATTCAAGAATCCCCGAGATCGAGCACAAATACAGCATTTAGTTAGACAAATTTACCCTGAGAACCCAAGATTTTTACAGGATACATACGAAGATGCAACATCTCGACCTCATGGATACTTACTTTTGGATCTGAAACAATCAACACCTGAGAATTATAGATTTCGTACCAATATATTTCCTACGGATTCTTTTCATTACGCCTATATTCCACGTGCAAGATCATCCTTATCATAATAATAAGTATAAGAAGGCTACAGTGGTATAAACATTCGTCAGTCGTTATGGCACCTACATGCGAGAAGTTACAGTTTTTGATCCAACGATTCGGCAAGAAGAATTTATCCATTTTACACACTTTGTGTCACTTGAAAAGAAAGCGACGTTGTGCTCTATTACGAGATGCAGATATTTCACTCGTCCGATGTATTTGCGAGTGTGTGTTGAATACCTCAAACGGGAACGTGCTTCTTAACAACCAATGTAAAAGACGATTGGGACTTTATAAACAAATTTTACGACGTATTGCCCGTCAAAAAGGGAACTGGAAACATAAAAAGCGCTTGATAACTCAATCTGGTGGAGGTTTTTCACCGTTATTGATTACCCCGTTATTAGGTCATTTACTGACTCATTTGATAACAAACTTCTCGAATAATGGAGCACGCTAAAAAAATGGTATTATTACCTCAAGAGAGTGTAGAAAAATTCCAACAATTCCACACGAGGAGTAATATTCAGAAATCTTCGTTACCTGGAATAGACTCGTTATCTAAAATTGAAGAAACAAATACTGTCCAGACTCCAGGCGATATTTCAACACGTCTCGATAAAGAAATGAGTGATATCCTAAATTCACAAAAAGATAAACGTGAGAAATGGAATTCATATCAGCAAGCCTTACAAAGATTTTTATTTTTCTTCAAAAATTCTCATTCGATGCATTTTGAACAGTATGAAGATAGAGAACCAATAAATAAAGAACATACCAGTGACCCCACACTAAAAAACGGATCTCAATGGAGCATAAAGAACAATTTGATACTCAAAAGTATTCCAAAACTTCATCGTGAGGAAGCTGAACTTTTATTAGAACATTTACAATCATCATCGAGAGTGAGTTGTAACGATAAAGGAAATATTGTTATAGATAATCATTCGATCACAGGTTCCAATATCATTGATTTGATTAATGATGCTATGCGTTCTAGAAAAACTGTAAAATCTATTGGTCAAAATCAATTTGCTCAGCTACTTTTTGATATCAATACACCTCTTGAATATATTGGTAACGCTGATATGTGGAATTTGACAACACCTCCTGGAATGTCTACTCCTTTACCAAATAAGAAGTTGAATAATACCTCGGAACAACCAGAGAGTGGTGAGAGTTTCAACAACGCAGTTGGTCAAATCACTCAGTATTTATCTATGAATGACAGCAGTGAGTTAACTGACAATAAACGTAGTCGAAATAAAACGAGACAATCTATGAATAAATCACGTACGACGAAAACACCTAAAAAAGATGATATACACAGATGAGACTCTATGAAATTCAAATAATGGACGAACTAAAGGAAATATATTATAATCCATCGCATTATGCAGGATATTCTTCACGAAACAATCTTATAAATGCTTCGCGAACTCATGTACAGAGCAAGCAAAAAGTAATTGAATGGTTGGAATCTCAAGATGCTTACACCTTACACAAACCTATTCGTAAAAAATTCCCTCGTATACATTATAATGTCACAAATATTGATGATGTGTGGGAGATCGACTTGGTAGACTTACGGAGTCTGAAAACTCATAACGACGGTTATTGTTACATCCTCGTTGTCATTGACATTCTGAGTAAATTTGTATGGGTGGAACCATTGATGGATGAAACAACCACAGAAGTAACGCAGGCTATGAAACGTATTTTTTCAAGGAGTGATTCTCGTAAACCACTGTACATACAATGTGACAAGGGTAAAGAATTCGTTTCTGAAATTTTCGGCGATTTCCTGACTGGAAACGATGTAGGGATACGTTTCATACGAAATCCAGATGTGGAAGCTGCTGTAGTTGAACGATTTAATCGTACATTGAAAGAACGAATGTGGCGTTACTTTACGCATATGAATACGAAACGTTATATAAACGTATTACAAAAGATTGTACACGCGTATATTCATACTATTCATCCGACTATAAAAATGAGTCCTGTAAGTGTGACTTCACAAAACGCTTCGACAGCACTCGAAAATACCAGGAGACGTTATAAAAATCCCAAACAAATCTCACCTGTATATAAGGTTGGTGATTTCGTTCGTATCAGTCGAGCGGAAGGGGTTTTTGACAAAGGGTATGAAGCAGGATGGAGTGAGGAAATATTTATTATTCATCGTTTATTACATTGGCGGAGACCACATGTATATGAGTTGGAGGATATAAATGGAGAAGTCATTGATGGATTCTTTCACGAACCAGAATTGAATAGAGTGAGAACAAATTTTGAAGAAGAAGAATTTCATATTGATCAGATTATAAAAACCAAGGGACGAGGAAAAAAGAAACAGTTGTTCGTTAGCTGGCGTGGATACCCAGAGAAATTTCATTCTTGGATACCGGCTTCGAATTTGAAAAATCTTTCTACATCATGAATGATCAGTTTTATGTTGTGTTACCAAGCAATAGTAGTATGAAATATTTTCCTGAAAATACAACGACACATTATACCACAGAGTTACCCAATCAAACGGATTTATCAGGGAAATGGGAAGTTGCTCTCACTGAAATTCAATTCCCTAAAAGTTTCCTTCATATTCGAGATGATGGAGGGGAAATCGATTATTATCGTGTGCTAGTGTGAATGATCCAAGAAGAGAAAAAATGAGTCCAATCCTATGTTATCGGTCTATTAAAATTCGTTCTGGAGTTTACAAATGTGTTGAAGACATCGTGAATGCTACAAATCGAGCACTTCTTGAAATGGATTCTGGCGATGTAGAGCATTTGACACTAATTTACGATCCTCACAATGAAGGTCGACCTTACCTTATACCGACATGTATACAAAATAAAAAATGTCAAGATATTCATTTCATCCATTTCGACGACAAACTCTCACGTATATTGGGTTTTGAAATGGGTGCTTCTGATAGTGAAGATATCAATCATATTTGGAAAATTAAAGATATTCAAGAATATCTACCGCAGAAACAACGATTGAAAAATTTTAAAAACTATTATTGCCTGTACAGAGAGGATTCTCTGATTTATGCTAATCATCCAGCTAGCTTGTCTCGGGGTATTCCTGATAAATTATTTGTATATTGCGATATATGTGAACCATATATAGTTGGCGACGTTAAGGTTCCACTTTTACGTATTGTGCAAACTGATACGAAGGACTATGTGTATGGTTCTCACGAAATGAAATTATATTCATCACCACAATATATACCTCCCTTGAATACATGTTTCCGTACAATTGGAATGGATATAAGGGATCAACTTGGTAATGTGATACCATTCGAGTTTGGAACTTTGACTGTTACATTACACTTCAGACGGTTTTATTAAATCGTTCCCCTCCTGAGTGATACATGTATGAGGTTTATAACCAACCTTGAAACAATGAATGAGAATTTTTATAACGGAAACGATCAAATCGGCTATGGTTTACAGCCTAGGAATATCGATCGTCGATTTAGTCGCGTTTTCGTGGGTTCACCTTATCAACGAGGACATGGTGTTGGTAGTTTTTTAGGTGGATTGTTTCGTCAAGTTTGACCATATCTTACACGTGGAGCCAGTATTATTGGCAAAGAAGCCATTCGTTCAGGTATGAATGTGATAGATGACATCAGTAACCAACATATACTGCTGAAACAAGCTATAAAATCACGGTTCAGAGAGTCTAGGAATACACTGAAAAGGAAAGCTGAAGGAGAAATCAGTAAACTTATGAAAGGATCTGGTTATAAAAAGATGAAAATGATCAAAAACACTCAGTCCCCGTTTGCTCTTCCATCAACATACACATCGTGTCGTAGGAAACGGAAGAGTGAGAAAAAAAAAATAAATAAGAAGAAAATTGTGAAGAAAACGGAAAGACGTAATACAAAACGTACAAGAAGTTCTACGAAGGAGAATAGGGAAAGAAGCAAGGTTGGAAAAACAACCGTGAAAAGACGTACTGTGTCAGATATATTCAACACTATTTGATCAAACGATAATTGGAAAAATGTCTTTCTTACACTCTCATTCTTGTGAATGTATGAAATCCGAACTTGATTTATTTTCAATACCACCAACGCAAACTAGTGTAGAAAGTTCACAATGGATACATTACAAGTCCGTTTCTTCTCTAACGGATGACTCTCCGATAGAATTCGTCATACCAGGCCATGGAGAAGAATATTTGGATCCTACACACACCATGTTAAGTGTACGTGTACAAGTGGAATCTACAGCTGCACCTGCCGGTACATCGACTTCACCAACAACGGGCGTTGTAGGTCCTGTGAATAATCTTCTGCATTCAATGTTCAACCAAATTGATGTATTTTTCAATCAAAAACTTGTTTCACCGCCTAACAATGCCTACGGATATAGAGCCTACATCGAATCATTATTAAATTATGCATCGCCAACTAAAAAATCCCATCTTACATCGAGCCTTTGGTATCAAGACACTCCTGGGGCTATGGATGCTCAACCAGGTTCATCAACAGCGCCTAGTCTGAATACTGGACTTGCAAAACGACAAACATTCGTTAGAGGTGGTAACACAATTGATATGATGAGCCATTTACATTGTGATGTTTTCAATCAAGACAAATTTTTACTCAATGATGTTGAAGTTCGTTGACGTTTGATCCGTGCGAAGGATTCTTTTTGTCTCATGGAAACGCAAAACTCATCATCGAAATTACATATCCTTGAAGCAGCATTACTGATACGTAGAGCAAAAATCAATCCCGGTGTTTTAATCTCACATGCTAAAATGTTGGCTAAATCTTCAGCTAAATGTCCTTTAACACGTGCTGAAATGAAATCCTTTACTATTCATACGGGTGTGATCAGTGAAACATTGGATAATGTGATATTGGGTCAACTACCAAAAAGAATTATTCTTGGATTCGTGGATAATAGAGCTTTCAATGGTGATCGTACTTTGAATCCTTATAATGTCCAAAATTATAGTATCAACTTCTTATCTTTATACGTTGATGGTACACAAATTCCTAGTAAACCTCTTCAACCATGTTGCAACAAAGATAAAGGACTTTACGTTGACGCCTATCACACACTCTTCTCTGGGACAGGGATTCATTTCTTGAACGAAGGGAATTCAATTGCCAGAGAAGATTATCCTGATGGTTATTGTTTATTTGCATTTGATCTAACACCAGACCTTTCCGCTCATTGCGCAACACATTGGAATCTTGTGAAACATGGTTGTGTACGAATTGAAGTACGTTTCGATGAGAGTTTGCAACAAACTATCAACGCTATTGTATACGCTGAATTCGATAACATATTGGAAATTGATTCATCAAGACAAATCATGATTGATTTTAATGGATGAATCTTTCGGAAAAGAGGAAAGATCAACGAGAACATCTCTCTGAAAGTCTTAGAAACCTTCCTCCACGTATCAACGAAATCATCTTGTTTGGATAAAAAAAATATAAAAATATTATCTTGTGTCCACAAAGGTGACCACTAGAACTGAAATACATAGTCTTCATAAGTTAGGAAACGAAGATAGTAGAACTTATCTACTTCTATATTTCTTGTCCATTCCTGTGAAAAAGAGGAGAGGGTGAGAATACAGATATAAAAAGACGTTTGTGCAGAGCAAGAATGTCAGTTCATAGTAAGGGTCTTATTTGAGAGACTTCGATTTCTTACGTACTATGGATTTTCTATTCGACATCCAAGGTGTATATGATTTGAATGGTGAATTTATATCCAAAGGAGTTGCTGTAGTGTGTATCGATTCATCTTACTACGCACATTAGATTGTTGCTCCACCACATTCATTCGCTGAACTTCCAGAAACATATAGGAGCAAGAATAATTATTTATCAAGACACTATCACGGTATCGAGTGGTTTGATGGTGACATAAAGATTGAACAACTTCATCAAAATCTACGAGATATTGCCAGATCTGCGAACGTTATATACGTAAGAGGGAGAGAAAAAGTTTCCTATTTACAAAACGTTTTAACGAGGGAAGTTGTGAATTTGGAAAAGAGGTCACCGGCTTTCGAAGATTTATTCTATGAAGACGAACGTTGTATACATCACGTCTTGAATACCGCCGAGACATATCGGTGTGCATTGACTAACGCTATAAAATTGAAATATTGGCTTTTGGAAAACAATTCAATTCGTGAATCATATTCTAAGCCCATCAATAATTTGAGCAAATCGTCTTCTGGAAATATTGGACCAGATGAACAGCATAGAAATACAGAGAGTTTTGAACCGATTCGATGCCAACGACATGGGAGTTTATCCTGTAGACCGTGTCCCGCGGGTGTGGACGAGACCGACGGCTATCGTGGCCAACACCGATGAACACACAAAACCAGGAACCCACTGGGTCGCAATGTATGTCGATAGTAAAGGGAGAGGAACATATTTCGATAGCTATGGAATGCCACCACAAGACTCAAGATTCGTCCAACGATTGCAACGAAACACATCATCCTTCGTCTGGAACACTCGACGACTCCAAAGCATTACATCCTCATATTGTGGACAATATTGTATTGTTTTTTTACATCATATGTGTCGTGGCTACAGTCTTCGCCAATTTTCGGGGCTTTTTACCAACAATACACGAATCAACGACAAGAGAGTCATGCAACTTTACTGAAGGATGAATAGGTTTCCTACTTGTGTATACAATCGGAATGGAATTCTACGTGGTCATGGTCAAAGACGACGATCTCGATACTTCGTTTCGCCCCATATTCAATCTTGTATTAGTAGACTAGCGTGTTTAGCTTGAAGATGTATCACTATTATATTGGACAGGGAATTGTTTTGTTGTTCATGTTATTATAATCATATACATATTGTATTAAGTAATAAAAAATTGTACCATCTTACAATTTCCTTTTGTAAAACAACGAATCTGTGATGGAAATTGGAATGAATATCTTACTGTGTAATCTTACATAATGTGTAAAAGGTTTATTTTCAAAATACTTACCTCTGACTCTTCCGTTTGAATCCTAAAAATACGTTAAGGAATCATTATTACATTTTACATTCTCTCCCATTACCTCTCTCTCTCTCTCTCTCTCTCTCTCTCTCTCTCTCCCTCTCTCTCTTTCTCTCTCTCACCTTCCTTATACATGGACATTACACAGGTGAAATCTCTTACATAGAACAACGATAGAAATAGCCATATATTACGCCTGAGAAAAAACCTACCTCCCACCAAGTCATCGCCACCCACCACCACCCACACCACCTCCCCCATCACCACGCACCAGCACCTATCACCCCATCCCCCCCAACATTCCATCACCACCCACCACCACCACCACCTACCACCCCAATCACCCAACATTCCATATCCACTCACCACCCACCACCACCACCCGCCCACCACCCCCTCAGCCCCCCTTCAAAACTCTCATACACCTGTTCCACCTACCACCTGTTATCTCAGATGACTTATCTAATCTATACAGGTGGATTATCTTATCTCAGACAGACTATCTTATCTCATCTATACAGGTGCAGTTTGTTGTGACGGCCCAGACCCGGCAGCATACTACTGTGCCGTCATATTTACTAAGCCGCTGATGCTTCCATCTCATTTTCAAGTTCAAATTTTTCATATAATCATCTTATCAATGCAATGCATTATCCGCGATCACGACAGCTTTATTGTAAGCATTTGTTCTACAACAAATTTTATCCCATATATTGGCTTACCGACCGATTGAATATTTTCTTGGTGGGAATGCTCAGAATTCAATTCATGAGAATTCTGAAATCGTTTGAAAATAACCTGGAGTACTTTATGTATTGCAATACAAGACCCAAATCTCTAATTTCAAAAACGATATTTCGATCAAAATTCTCAAAATGAAATATTTTTCTGAAATTCAAAATATCTAACATGCGGCAAACAGCGCATATGAGATTAAATCAATGTGCATTTGACTGTTTTTGAAATATATGTTCTGGAACTATAGTTGATAAATATGATTCGTACAGATTTTATTACTGTCTCAAAGTGTCTGGTCCTAGGAATTCTCGTTTGTTTTATGGATGACTGATATCAAAGCTTGGTATATGTTGCTCCAAAATCATCGGCAATATTCAATTTTGAGGAACTCGTTCCTCAATTTTTGCCGCATTAGTATCAAGCTTTGAAATTGATTAAGGGAATATCACGGTATAGAATATAAAAAAATAAGCACTTTTTGTGAATTTTTCCAAAAGCAACTATTCATCATATATTTTTGCAATCTGCAGCGTTCGTTGTTGACATATTGAAGAGTTGGAATTAATTTTCCGGTGCAATCAAATCTCAGCGAACAAAACCAAGGGAGCACTTCTGGCAGCGGCGCTACCATTCGCTTATACATTCACAAGTTCCTTGTATACATACAGCTTGAGTTATGTTTTGAAATGGGAGCGACTTGATAGTATTGTTGTAGGAGTACTACTCGGTAGCACTCCCTGATGATACTAGTAAGGCTGAAGCAGTGCTACATTATAAATTGAAACATATTATAGTACAATATTATAGTATTGAAACATGTTATAGTAGCGAGGCAGTGCCAAAATCCTGGGAATGCTACCATGGTACTACCGCAACACTGCTGGTGCTAACAACGCGAATTTAGTGGCGCTTCGCTGGCTGGGATGAAAGTTTGAGGGAAGTATAGTGACAAAAATCTGAGTGTTATCAAAAATTGTTGCTGCATGGTTTTTTTCGTCTGGGGAGTATGAAAAAAAATTTTTTGTGAAGTTTATAAATGTAGTTCATAACTGTGTCTGGAGAATCGACTCACTGGTGACACGATAGAAGGTAAGGGATCGTTCATATATCACGTAACGCTGTTCACTATTTCCTTCTCTATCTCACCCATCAGGGCTGAAGTTGGCGCGACAGAGAACGAGGGAAAAAAAAAGCGTTAAGTAATTTATGGACGATCCCTAACATGTCAGTTTGATCTTCAAATTTTTTTCACGGCAAAACTTGGAGTTCTTGAATCTTGGGAAAGGAGTATCTTGAGAAGAAATAATCATGGACTCATTGGAAGGATCAAGATGTTCATGGAAGAATGGGGAAAACCAAATTTGGTCGTTTCTGCGGTAAAAAATTGAAAATTAGAGATAAAATTAACCAAAATGCTTCAAACACAACGAGGATAAAAGTTAACAAATCTATGACTTGTGCCGTTTTGACTTCATTCAAGATATGTGGAATGACAAAATTAGTCACATTGGAGCCTTCCGACGAATAATTTTTGTCAGAAAAAATGAAGAAAATAATTATTCAAAAAAATCATGTTTCGCATACCTACATTGTTTACATATTTCTCTAAATAATAGTCCTCATCATGCAAAGTTTCTTCTTCTAAGTTTAGGTATAAATTCAATTGACTTCATTCACCTTCAATTTTTGACGGTTCCCAGTCAAAACTCACCAACTTCCTACTCGGTTCTGTCCGGAATTTGTGAATTGAAAAATCCGTTCAAAAACTGACAGCAATTTTTGAAAAGTAATCTTGTTCAAGATGCCCCGATAGTGATATCAAGTCGCAGAATGAGGACATTTCTTTGTAGAACGAGGACTCTATTCTCTATTTCTCTATTCTAGAATAACTGTATTCTCCAAAATTTCTATTCTCGAATATCTGTGTTCCTAATTAACTCTTTCCTCAGATAAATCTATTCCTATGAATCTCTACTCCCACAAATCTCTATTCTTTTATAAAAAATTTAAATCGAAATCGATACCGATCGATCGAGATTCGTGAGGATAGACTTATTCGCGAAAAGAGTTTATGAGGAACGGAGTTATTTGACAATAGACGTTTTGAAGAAACTAGACATTTGAGAATATAGAAATAAAGAACAGAGTTCTCGTTCTGCCAATTTTTTCCTGTCAGATTCCAAGTCAGTCATTCAATTTGGGAATTTCGGACAGAACCGAGTGGAAAGTTGATTGTTTTCTGACTGGTGTTTATGAAATGAAAACTGTCCAAAAGAATAGAACAATTTTCTGTTGAATTTTATCGGACATTCTAAATAGGGAAGACTTTGTAAATTGTAAGAGCAATAGTATCGTCCGATGCATTATAGAAATTTGCGTTTTGCAACGTACTCCGTAGCGTAATTTCATTTGTTATAAATTGCATTATCCATGAATGAGGTCGTTCGATTGTACACATTACCTGTGAAAAAAAGGTCAATATATCGTATCTATTATTATCTGTCATGTATGAATATGAAATTTTCGAGCAGCATACGTGTATCAAAATATATTGCGGATGTACGGAAATATGTAGAAGAGATTGAAAAAAACGGAAAATCATATCAATTGTGAATTCATGGAATATTTCGTTATTCGTCTGTTGTTTCGCATATTTCTGTGATTTGAGACTGATTTAAAACAATATGACATATTGTATTTTGTAAGAATATTATAAAAGTTTGCTGGAAGAAATTATATTTCATGTGAATTTGTTATGAAGACAAAATCGTACTGATTACCTGTAAGAATAGAGTAATAATTAAGTAATTAAATAATTATTGAAACTATCAGAAATTCCAACCTTCATAATTTCGATTATTGATTCAATTTTCTTTTTCTGCTTCCAATGAAACAATCATTGTCATTGGTTAGTTCTCTTTTTGGAAATTCAGGTATCATGCGTGACGTTGAATTTTTATAATAAATCATTAGATAATGTAAGACCAATCCAAAAACTGTTGCCAGTGTATTTTATATATATAATAGAAATTCGGACAAATTGTGCATTTTTTTATTCAATCTGCCTCTTCGCAGCACAATGTAAAGAACATTCTCATTTGATTCACAAAAATAATATATATTGTTGTCAACTTACCTTCCTTGAGATCCAGTGTGTTTTCATTCTTTCCCAAACTAAAAATGAATTAATCATTCGCATAGTCTTGAAATTTTGAAATGCTTGCAAACATTCAAATTTTGCGCGCCAAAACCTAGCTGTAAAAATTCACTCCACGTGTACACCACGTTGCAGTGCGTGTGTTTCTACGTCGTATCTCCGTGGTGGCGACGTGGAGGCGAGGTGGTACGATGTATCAATACCACGCAGGAGCAACGTTGATGCCACCTATCAGAATAGACGCATGCAGCGCCACCTTTCCGAATATTACAATGCGTCCACGTCGCCTCTCCGTTGCGTCCACCTTTGTTCCACCTCGCTTCTCCGTTGCCTCCACTTTCGTCCCACCTCGCCACCACGTTCCTACCACCTTCGTTCCACGCTGTGGCAACGTTGCATAAGGCGGACATTTCTCCGCCACCTCTATGCAGACTCTCCGTGTTTCCCACCTAACGGCTACGTAGCCTCCACGTTGCTCATGTGGAGGATCCACCTTCGTTCTCCGTGGAGGCCACGGAGGTGTGCTGTACGGGCTTCGACTTTACGTAACCCCAAATATGTCGAAAAACAGTGTTTTTCACATTTTTAGGTCGAAATATCTCAAAAACCTGACGTGATGGAGCAATTCTGCAGCCAGATTCGGATTCAGCGCATCAAAATGCTTCGGAAAAAGACATTGTTCGAGGGGGGAATAAGATGTCATATTTCGCAGGCCTGTGTTATTAGTTATATATCACTCCTTTTGGAACAACAATGTTTAATTTTCAGTATTTTTTTTTTCGTTGCCGTAAAAATTACCTTTCAACTGAGGATCACCCGTATATTATAGGTAAGGTATACTACCGACACTGAGCATGAACAATTTACAGAATTGTTGTGATATAACCATGTTGAGCGTGAGACTTTTGCAAGTGAATTGATTTTTCCTGTGTCGAGAGTGGGAATATTACAACAAACTCTGCCGTACAAGGCAAAAAAGTGGTGAACTCAATTTTTTGTCATAAATGAGAATGTACCCTTGTACAATCCTGATTTATCCTTGTACCCTTCCATTCAGAGAATTTTTCAAGTCCGATTCGGATTCAGCACTCTCGAAAACCCCTAGAACCCGCGTCTCATGGAAATAACCAATCCACGTCCGCCATTTTTGATCCATTTCTTGATTCCAGATTTGCATTATACAACCTTGAAAACCCCTAGAACCCATGTCTCATAAGGTCTGATTATGGATGCCAAAACGAATAGATTCACGTCCACCGTATTGGATCCATCATCTTGAATTCGATTTTTAACGTCAGATTTGGATTCCTCATCCTCGAAACCCCCTAGAACTCATGTTTCATCAAAATCCATGTAAGTAAGTTAGGGTAACAAACGTGTAAACATCGCAGAGAAACCGAGTTTTATATACAGGGTGTTCCAGAATCCGCGGACCGAACGCACAGGCATATTCTGCAGCCAAAATGAAATGATTTCCCGTTTGAAAGAAATTTTTCCAACCCTTAGCTTTGGATATATGAGCTGTTTCAGATTTTTTTTCAAATCCAAATCATTCGAAAACACTGTATGCTACATACTTGAGGTTAACAACATTTGCTAAGTTGGAAAACGGCGCATTTGTGGAAAAAAACTTACACTACTTTATCATTGATAGTTCCGGAGCTGGAGCGATTTGAAATTTTGTAGCCTTCAGCCAATCGGAATTCAGCAACTTCAAATCGCTCCGAAACTATCAATGATAAAATGGTGTAACTTTTTTCCACAAATCTGCTGTTTTCCAACATAGCGAATTGTGTTCAGCTCAAGTATGTAGCACACAGTGTTTTTGAATGATTTGGATTTGAAAAAAAATGTGAAAATCCTTATATCTCCAAAACTAAGCGCCGAGAAAATTTCTTTCCAAACGGGAAATTATTGCATTTTGGCTGTAGAATATACCTGTGAAATCCGGTCCGCGAATTCTGGGACACCCTGTATATATAATCCATATATTCCAAATCTGTATACAGGGCGTCCCATTTGGAATAGGACAGCTGAATAACTCTTCAGGGAATGGAGGAGGAAACAAATTGTTCAGGTAAAAGTTGTAGGGTTCGAAGGGGGCCATAAGATTGAGACCTTGAATTTGACCTTCAGGTCAATTTTGAGCATAATTGATGGTCAAAGTATGTTTTTTCGAATGGGAAACCCTACGTCTGACCTCAGGAATGGGAAGAGCGGAAAATTTTACGTCCGAATATGTTAACATATCAGGTCATTTAGAGGTCATTTGAAGGTCAAGAAACCATTTTCTATGGATTTCCACGGAAAAGCCTCAAACGAGTTGTTTCTCTGACCAAAGTTATTGAAGTTAAAGTGGAACCCCACGTTTCGACCTTGAATTGAGAGTAAACAGAACTCACCTTCAGAGTTTATTCTTCATATCAGTACGAAAATGATCATTAGGAAGTTTTCATCGTTTACGGTGTAAGTGCGGGTTCAAAATGATTTATTCACCTAACGAATGTGTTGATATTTCAATGATCTTGGGTGAGTGTCGCGGAGTGTATCAAAGAGCGTCAC
Source organism: Gonatopus flavifemur (assembly GCA_018340375.1). NCBI lineage: Eukaryota > Metazoa > Arthropoda > Insecta > Hymenoptera > Dryinidae > Gonatopus > Gonatopus flavifemur. The sequence goes on from JAFFJZ010000009.1 coordinate 11,596,129, forward strand.
GATTGTACAGAGAGCGGTTTGGAGATCGGCAGCATCATCCTTCTCCAGAAGTCATTCGCCAAGTTGAAAGAAATTGTCGACAAGGAAGGATTGGTCAACGCCGAAACAATCAAGGTTTCAACTTCAACGACCCTCGATGCGTTGCTGTTTTAGCAATAATACACATGAATCCTCATGTTAGTTTACGTGATATTGAACGCGATTTGGGTATTCCACGCAGTACGGCACACAGAATTCTACAAGCTGCTCAATATCATCCGTACCACATCACACTGACCCAAGAATTATCTCAACAAGATATGCAGAATCGGGTTAACTTTTGCCATTGGGCTTTACAGAGGTTGGACGAAGCGCCCGATTTCTTTCGATATGTTCTTTTCAGTGATGATTCAACGTTTCAAAGTACTGGCTTGTTAAATCGTCACAATAACCACTATTGGTCAGCGCAGAACCCGCACTGGACTCAACAAGTTGATCATCAGCATCGGTGGAGTATAAATGTTTGGTGCGGAATTCTAGACAATCAAGTTATTGTGCCGTATTTTTTTGATGGAACTGTTAACGGTCCTAATTATCTACAGTTTTTACAGAATGAATTACCAGTTCTCATGGAAGATGTGACATTAGCAACTAGGCAAAGGATGTGGTATCAGCAAGACGGTGCACCACCACACTTTGCTCGATGTGTGAGGGATTATCTAAATATCCTTTTCCCCAATCGTTGGATTGGTCGAGGTGGATTTGTACTGTGGCCGGCAAGATCTCCTGATCTGAGCCCTCTAGATTTTTATTTGTGGGGTTACGTAAAAAATGTCGTTTATACCAACCGACCAACAACACCTGTGGATCTACAACAACGCATCAGATACGCAATTGCGAATATTCGTGCAGAAGTTTTTCAGCCTGTTCTTGGAAACTTTCGACGCCGGCTGGAGTTATGTATTGAAGTAAAGACGGTCAATTCGAACATCTCCTGCAATAAGTGTGTCTTACCCGTCAACGGATTTGTGCCATGTGTAATAATAAAACGACGAACTGGAAAAATAAATAATTTTTGAATTATTGTTTCGAATTTGGCATTCATTATCGTTCTCAAGGTCGAATTCTAGGTCGAAACGTGGGGTTTCACTTGAACTTCAATAACTTTGGTCAGAGAAACAACTCGTTTGAGGCTTTTCCGTGAAAATCCATAGAAAATGGTTTGTTGACCTTCAAATGACCTCTAAATGACCTGATATGTTAACATATTCGGACGTAAAATTTTCCGCTCTTTCCATTTCTGAGGTCGAACGTAGGGTTTTCCATTTGAAAAAACATACTTTGACCATCAATTATGCTCAAAATTGACCTCAAGGTCAAATTCAAGGTCACCATCTTATGGCCCCCTTCGAACCCTACAACTTTTATCCGAACAATTTTTTCACCCTCCATTCCCTGAAGAGTTATTCAGCTGTCCTGTTTCAAATGGGACGCCCTGTATACAGGGTGGGGCTTTTAACGTGTCGCGGGCCTTTTTTCCAAAAATAAAGTGAGATACGAGAAAATTTTCCGGACAAAAGTTGTAGGGTACCGAAGGGGACATCCGATGGTGGCCTTGGCTTTGACCTCAAATCTCATCTTCAAGGGCATTCTGAGATCAACTCTTGTTTTTTGAATAGCATCTCATATTTTTCACTGCAGATTTGGATTCTAGGTCAAAAACCAAGAAACTTTTGTCTGAACCATTTTCCTGAAATCCGCAAAAATGGCGCTCTAATCGAGATTGTTTCATTTTGAATCTGACATTCGAATAACTCGGGAACGGAGGGTCTTGCAAAAGAATGTTTCGTACAAAAGTTGTCAATACACAACACATTTCAATCGTCTACATTACCACCATTCAGAGCTCACGCGATGTAAACAAGCGACGGGGTTCAGTGAAAATTCACGATTTTGAAAGTCAGTTTGTCAGTTACATTTGATTATTACTTGGTTTATGACAAATTGAAAATCATGGATATCCGATACACGGTTTCTGAAAAGATCGATATGATCTACATTTACGGTGAAGTGCATAAGAACCCCAGACAAGCATATGACTTGTATGCAGAACGATTTCCTGAAAGAACAACGCCATCCATTAGGTATTTTCAACGCATTACAAAATTATTCTCAGAAACGGGAAGTGTTACAAGGGAAAAACGACATCGAATGAGAACTGTTAGCGGAGAAAATGCGGAAGTTAATGTACTAGCTGCAGTAGCCAATAATCCACACGTGAGCTCTCGTGAAATTGAACTCCATTCGGGAATTTCTCGAAGAAGTGTTCTTCGAATACTGAAACGTCACAAATTCCATCCGTATCACATTTGTTTGCATCAAGACCTTCACGGTAATGATTTCGAAAATCGTGTACAGTTTTGTCGATGGGGTCTGCGCAAATCTAGCGCAAATGCACAATAACAACTTCATCAACATATTATTTTCTGATGAGTCGACGTTCACCAATCATGGTCAAGTAAATCGACATAATATGCATTACTGGGCGACGGAAAATCCAAGATGGTTACGTCAAGTAGAGCATCAAAGACAATGGGCTGTGAATGTTTGGTGTGGTATTTTTCGATCTCGAGTAATCGGACCGTACTTCATTGCAGATACGCTAAATGGAGAGAAGTACAGACATTTCTTAGATCAAGTACTTCCAACATTACTTGAAGACATACCTATTCAGGAACGATTGAATATGTGGTATCAACACGATGGTTGTCCATCCCATTATGCAGTCACAGCTCGAGAAATATTGGACAGAGATTATCCTGGACGATGGATAGGACGTCGTGGACCAGTTCATTGGCCTGCCCGTTCTCCGGATCTTACTTCTCCAGATTCCTTTTATGGGGATACATAAAAGATACAGTCCATCAACAAGCACCGACTACACCTGAGAATATGCGTCAACGAATCATCAAGGCATGCGCGAGCATCAATGAAGATATTTTAGCACGAGTTCAGCAATCTTTTGTAAAACGTTTTGAAATGTGTATTGAAGTCGAAGGCCATCATTTTGAGCATCTACTGCATTAAAATTATCCAAGTGATGTAGACGATTGAAATGTGTTGTGTTTTGTCTGTTATACCCCATCACCTCCGTTTCAGTTCAAGGGGTGCCCCTTGGAATCAGACAACTTTTGTCCGAAACATTCTGCTCCAAGACCCTTCGTTTTCTAGTTATTCTGATGTCAGATTCAGTATGGAACAATATCGATTAGAGCGCCATCTTTGCGGATTTTAGGAAAATGGTTCAGACAAAAGTTTCTTGGTTTTTGACCTAGAATCCAAATCTGCAGTAAAAAATATGAGATGCTATTTAAAAAACAAGAGTTGACCTCAGAATGCCCTTGAAGATGAGATTTGAGGTCGAAGCCAAGGCCACCATCGGATGTCCCCCTCGATACCCTACAATTTTTGTCCGAAAAATTTTCTCGTATCTCATTTTATTGTTTGAAAAAACGCCCGCGACACTTTAAATGCCCCACCCTGTATTTCTATAGATAATTTACGTCATTTTTTCACTTGAGAAAATTCGTAGAAATTCTCAGCTCTCGTGCAACTCTTCATGATTGAGTGATTGTTATTTTAGTTCTGGAACAAAAGTACGTAATTTTATCCACGCCTAATTCTATGCCAAGTGGCGTGGCGTCAACTGTTCTAATTTCTCGTAGTTTTTGGCATAGTTTGGCGTAGAAATATTTCCACAAGGAGAGTATATATATATAATTGTTTTTCCACTAGCGTTTGTAGTGAATATTAGTTTTCGTAACTAAGGAAAAGGAAGTATTTAATCTATATGAAGTTTGTCCAAATCTTCGATTGGAATTCGATACATATTGTATCCAATTATATTGATATTTCCCATCCCTATTCATAATAGAATTTATATGAAAGAACCATCCCATGTGACACAGAATATTCTGGAAATATTCTTACAACATCCGTAAAATGTACCATATCGAATATTCTCACAAAGAGCGTAGAAGCTTCGTCAATATTCATAGGAGATTCTTAGAAAATTTGAACGGGACTGTTTCGAATATTCTAGGAACGTTCGTACAATATGCATACAAAGTTTGTAGGGAGATCGATGAGCAGCGCATGCACAAGCATCGTAATGACATGAATCCAGTAATTGCTGATAATGTAGTTGACAGGCTATAGACCCTTGGATAATATATTATTTTAATTCGTGTTTGGGGAATAAGAAATTTATAAATGTGCATTTTAATATCCTAAATGTTCTGAGAGTGCCATGCGTGAAAAATAATCATCAAAAGTGTAGTAAAATATCAAGAAATATCGTATAATGGGGCTGGAAGAAAAAGTTTCGGGAGAAAGTTGCAGAGTTCTGAGGGGGGCATTTAATGGTAACTTGACTTCGACCTCAGACTCCATCTTCAAGGTCATTTTGAGGTCAACTTGTGTTTTTCAAATGAGACCTCCTATTTTTGACTACATCCTTGGAATGTGCGTTGAAAACCAAAAAACTTTTGTCTAAACTAGTTTCCTGAAATTTGCGGAGGTGGCGATTCAATCCATAGAGAAAGAAAGGAGATTCGAGGAACACTCTTACCGCTTTCTGTGCGAAACGACACTTACCTCTTCAGTTATTTCTTCCCAACAGGGCCGGTTAAGGGTCAATGGCCCCATCACCTGGGGCCACCTGCCTTAATCTGGCCTTGGTTCCCAATCTTCGTGGAACTGCCGTCGGCATCAGCGTTACCTAATGTGCACCACGAGGAGGTTGCGCAATCGGACTTTGCACATCACTGTGGCCCTGACAAGGGCCGATTATTTCGACTAGAGAGGTATGTGTCTGTGAGTTTTGGGAATAGTCGGGGAATAATTGAGTGATAATTCCCTGATCCAATCATCTCGTGAATTCACCCGTACAACACCGGACATTTCTACGTTGCCTCCATGTTACCTTCCCGTGGGATCTCCGTTCATCCACGTTCTATCCACGTCCACCATTGATCGACGTGGAGTTCACGGAGTTGCGACGTAGAAATCGGTGGATGTGCTGTTAGGGACTAAATGCTCAAATACGTTACCTTCGTTTGTGATACATACACGGCCCTATTGAGGAGAAAAAAACTGAAGAGGTAAGTATTGTTCCGCACAGAAAGCAACAAGAGTGTTTCTTGAATCTCCTCTCTTTCTTTATCGATTAGAGCGCCATCTTCGCAAATTACAGGAAACTAGTTCAGACAAAAGTTTCTTGGTTCTCAACGTACATTCTAAGGATGTAGTAAAAAATAGGGGGTCCCATTTGAAAAACACAAGTTGACCTCAAAATGACCTTGAAGATGGAGTCTGAGGTCGAAATCGGGGTTATCATCAAATGTCCCTCTCTGAACCCTGCAACACTTTCCCAAGGATTTTGTTTCCAGCCCCATTACTTTGGGAGATATAAGCCCTGGCTATTCAAAATGGGGCATCCTGTATATTATGATTGTTTGTTATGATCATAAGTATCTTACCCATCTATGTGGATCCATAATATTGCTAAGAATCCATGGTTAAAGATGTGTAATGAGTGAGAAAATTTATTGTGAATTAGTTTTCGGTTACATGCAGAAGTTACCATTGTAACCATTGTTACCATTGTGAAGTTACCATTGTGAAGTTACCATTGAAGTTATATTTACGGGAATTTCTATTTCAACAGCATTTGTTTCTAATATTCCCACAATATTCGTGGTATAATATTCTGAGAATATTTGAAACAGTCTCATTCAAACATTCTGAGAATGTGCGTAGAATATATTCGCACGTGATAAGAATCTTCATAGAACATTCGAATATCCTCAACGTTTATTCTCAGAACATTCACAGAACGCGCTTGTGCTACCTGGGATGTGACCATTAGAAATTTTCATTTGCAACATTTTAGAGGCGACAAGTTGTCCAATCGCTTCCAAAGAATCATCTTTGTCCTACATTGTGAATGTTTCTTCGGAACATTCCCAAGTAACACAAGAAGTTCTAAGAATGTGCTCGAACATTCTAAGAATGTTCCAGACCATTCTTAGAATGTACGAGCACATTCTTAGAACTTCTTGTGTTACTTGGGTTACATGTGAACCCAGACAGCACACAAGTCCCTTGTGAGTTCGCAGAGAATTCAGAGTAAAGAATACCTACGGAATTCATTTCCATGAATTCATGGAGTATTCTAAATGAACGCTTAGAGTGTGAAAAGAATTCTTGAAGAGTTCTTGATGAATACATGTGGGAGTTCTTGAAATACACATAAAAAATGCATGAAGTATTCGTAAAGACTACCCGTTATGACAGTGAATATGAATCTTTATAGAAGTTCAAAATGTAGTCCTGTTCTGCCCAAAAGAATTTATAACGAATACCATGAGCTTCGATCAACAAGAATTCAATCAGAGTCTTCCTGAATTTGTAAACGTCTTTGAATAAAAGTAATGTCCAAGATACAATTAGTAGTATATTTTCTCTTATAAATTGATTGAATAGGTGAGCGTACGAGGATTTGAGAGTGCTCAATAAAGTAAAGTGAATTGTGCAATGTGATAATCACACTGTGAAAAATATACTTCTTGAACTGCCAAAGAAGTTTGGCAGCTTTTTACACAAACTTTTTTTGTATATTACCAAACAAAAGTTTGTAAACATTCAAAAAATTTTGTGATTTCACGAAGATTTTTGAGAATTCACAAACTTTCGTTCGGCAATTCACAAAAAAGGTTCGGAAATTATTTTTCCAAACCAAGTTTGTAAATTTCCAAGCATTTTTGTTTGGAATTCAACAAATTTTTTTTACAGTGCAGTTAGTAATTCATTTCAGTGCAAGAAACATATAATAAATGACATATCATATGATTTTAAGGTTCAAGTTTTGTATACAACAAAGTGATGTAACTCTGAAAAAGAGAAGTGTGTGAAGATTCATGAATTGTTCGTGGATAATAAAGTGAATTATTTATTACCTCAAAATATGTGAATATTGACTGTAAAAATGCATTCATGCAAACGATCTTTCATGTATTAATGAATGATTCTCTCATGTAGTATGGAAGAATTAATCGATTGCATCGAGTATGGAAAATCCCTCATAGAAAACGATGGAAAAAACTCTGTGATCTCTATCCTTTTCAATAGGAAATTTGTATATGACTTGATATTCAATTACAAAGATTTATTGAATTATAAGAAAGTTCAGAATGCCTGTTTTGTGGTGTGATTTATTTATATGAATTCAGATGTGAATGCATTATGAATTCTCTTAGGCAGATTACTTGTTCTTTCTAAACTTCTATATGTTTTCATTTCTACTGACATAACGGGCATAGTTTTGGAATTATTTTTGAATTCAAATGAACGATTGTGCGTATTCTTAAAGAATTCTCTTAAAAAGCGTGGCATTCAAATGTTATTCTCCAAGAACTGTTTGAGAACTAGTAGTGCTGTCTGGGAAACTTCAGTTAAAGATTGTTGGACATCTCAAGTTTTCTACGCCCAATGAAATATGATCAGCAAAAAGTACATCATAATTGGATAAATACAAATCTTTCAATCCAATCCCAAAAACCAAAAAACAGCAAACAAAATTCGCCTCATTATTTCAGGGTGTCTAGTAATCACCAACGTTAAAATCCCCGGATATTTCCCGGGTAGAATTGAAATTTCCCGGATTTATAGTGATATATGTAGTCAATATTTCCTTTTGCAATAATAATTGTTTCCGAACATAGAATCTCTCAACATGATTCAATTTTTATTCTCTATTATTACAATTTTTTGAATACCGATCAATAATTCACGAACTCAAAAACAACAAACCACCATAATCAGAACTTGAAACTTTCAGAATTGGAACATCGACTCTAAATAAGAAGAAAATACAAAAAAAACTTCATGTTATCCTTGGAATGGATGTATTCATTAATTTTTTCCGTGAGTTCAACTCATCAATAACTTTACAGTTAAAAACTCTCATCTTTTTCACAATAAATACAGCGTATCACATTGGAAGCGGTTTTCCGAATTGTTAAGCAATCACATAAATACTTCAAACAATAACAAATCTTATAAAACACACTTGAAAATCAAAACCTAACTTCCCTGCTAAAAATTTCCCATAGAAAACGATTAAATTTTTCCTGTCGGTTTCAATGTGGTTTCTGAAACTGGAATTCCCGATGCTGTATCGTGGATTTACGATAAAATTTTATCGATTCTTGAGGTATTTCATAGGATTGAGGATATATGTATCTGGTTTTATTGTGAAATTCCCATAGAAAAATTATTAATTATTTGGAAAAATATAACCGGTTTCCTTCCAAATAAGTAGTACATCTTCCATAGGAATTTCACGATAAAACCAGATACATACCTCTTAAATCCTATGGAATACGATAAGAATCGATAAAATTTTATCGTAAATCCATGATACACCATCGGGAATTCCAGTTTCAGAAACCACATTGAAACCGATAGGAAAAATTTTATCGTTTTCTATTGAAAATTTTAAGCAGGGTTGTAGAATGACTTACTTAAATAACAATATTGTATTCGAAGATCATTCATTCAGAATAATCCAGCGGAATATTTCCATACGGAGAAAACCCATCATATTTGTGAAAATATTGGGAAAGAAACTTCATTCCCGTGTTTGCAATTATATGTGATCCATTCAAATTCAAATCGAATGTGATTTCACGATTACTGTAGAATCAGATATAATGTATTTAATTGGGAATTCACGATGCACGGGAAGACAGGGGATTCAGGGAATGCAGGGAAGACCAATTCCATCGGAATCGGTCAATCAAAATTCCAGGTTGAACGAAATGACCAATTAAACAAACAAAAATTCCCGGACTAGACACACTGTGAAACTATTAATAATTGAAAAAGTGACTATCAACCCATACAGCACGCTCGTCCCGATCAATTCATAAAAAGTTCTTCATGAATCCATCGTAGGATTCTTTAAGAGTCCTCATTATAACAGTTCAGTACGAGTTCTTCATGGATCCCTGGTATTCAAAATGAATTCCTAAAGAATTATCGAGAATTCTTTATCAATTCTTTCGGAACTGACATAATGGAAGTTCATCAGGGACAAGTTCGTGCCATGCGGGAATTCACAGAAAAAGAGTATCGATGGAAGACGTTTTTGATGAATTTGAGGGGATACCAGCGATCCCTGACGATACAACTCCGGCCAAATCTTTTCTGACAGAATATTCGAAAATGAAGCACTAAAATCGAAATATCGCTGTATAAAGACCATCTTTATTGTTTGAAAAAAGTGTGAATAGAGCGATATTTTGATTTTATTGCTCCATTTTCGAATATTTTGTTAGAATAGTTTTGGTCGTGTCCTTTTCGAACCAATAGTTCTGGTCGTATCTGCAGGGGTCGTTGTCATCACTTTAAGAGGTGAAATAGATTTCGAAATTTCAAAAAATTGATTGTTTTTTTATTTTTCGATCTGGTAATTAAAAATTTCAAGAATATTTCCCCGAAGTTCTGGAAGTCAATCAGAGTGAAAGTCTAAGAGAGGGGAGTTATCGTATTCACTGCGAGGGCACTTTTTCTCAAGAAGTATCCGAAAATCAACCCCTATCGGCTAAGTTTTCAAAATTTTCAGTTCAAAATTTCGGAAAATATTGTTCAAATGTTACTGTTCTATATATCGGTCGAAATTGAGAAATAATTGATTATCTCAAATCTTATATGTTCTAATGAAACATTTAACGCATGGATTTCCGACTTTGTACATAATGAAACGTAATAATGGATCTTCCATATTGGTCGTATGAACAAAATCAACCAAAATATGCTTCCGATATCGTTTCAACATACCGATTTTGCGGAATCTATATATCGAAATGACATCGGAAGCATATTTTGATTTATTTTGTGCATAAGACCGAGATGATCCATTATTCCGTTTCATTATGCACAAATTCGAAAATCCATGCGTTAAATATTTCATGGGAACATGTAAGAATTAAGATAATCGATTCCCAAGTAACACACGAATGTCCATAGCATGTTCTGCGAACCTTTTTAGCACATTGAATGTCCTATGCATGTGCTGTGAATATTCTCGGCATGCTTTCCGAATGTTGTGTTACTAGGGTTATTCCTCACTTTCGCCCGATATATCGTATGCATGTTTAACTCTTCTAGATGCCTAAAACTTTGGATGAAACATTCTTTTACATTATTGGAAAACAAATTGAAAAAAATATGCTTCTTTGCTCCTGAAACTTATATGTCACTCCCTACAACATACACTGAGAGGAAAAAAGAATGAAGACATCGCGGACAATAGAAGATAATTTTTCGATATTCAATAAATTTCTATTCGAATGACGGAAATTACTATTCAAATAGTGATTTATTGAACTGATGTTGAGCGATTATCTTCTATTGTCTGCGATGTCTTCAATTTTTTAATGAAGATTGTAATTTTTACGCTTTTTTTTCTCTCAGTGTTTGTAGTTTTACTGCAAGAACAATAAAACTATCAGATTTCAGTATTTCCACTACGAACTTTTGGTGAACTCACTACGGATATTCTACAGCGATGATCTTTTGTCCCGAATTGACAATCATTTTTGTGAATATTAATAATCTCGATTTTTTCATGTACGAAATTATCATTCATTTCAGTTGCCGTGCCTTCTTGGTTTTAGAAGCAATTTCCAATGAAGATTTTATATTTTCCAACGCGGTTTTGAGTATTTCCCAATGATTTATATTGAAAAATTGGATAAGTTCTCGACGCATAATACTGTTCTAGGGAGTATTTAAAGATATGAAACTGAAGCTAGCAGATGACGTAGACTCTAACTAATTGCAAAATTTTCGTAGAGTGATGAAATCTGTATCAATCAAATTTGTGGATCCTAATCTCCGAAAATGTGTACTTTAGGAAAATTCAAATGCACATTGGCTCGGTTCAATATACGCTGTCTGCTGGTTCATGTCTGCCAGCTTCATTTTGAAGATTCCTAATGAATATCATGGAAGATATGACCGAAAATATTTTGGAACAGACACATTACAAAAATTGAAAATATTTTTTGTTTCATCCCATGAATTCCCGATTTCTCAGAAAATTCCCGTACATTTCCCGGATTTTCCCCGAGTAAAAAAAATTCCCGTACGATTCCCGGATTTCCCGACTTTCCCGGATGCTAGACACCCTGTATTTCCATTCTCCACAATATTTGATTTTCTGTACGACAACTTCAATGGCCCGAAATCAAGAGACGCGGTAGCGTCTCGACGCCAAGTACATGGAAACCCTGAAAGAAGAAAAAAATGAAAAAGCATAAGTCGTGCGCTACCGTGTATCTTTACACGAAAACCAAGATTTTCTATAGTCAAAAAATCTTTAACCCACAATAACTCATCACACATTGAATTTCACGAAAAAATAATTACACTTCTATTATATAATTCGAATACACACTTTCGATTGAGCACACTACGATGTTGATGCGATCCCGAGATACAAACGTTTCAAATTTTCATGCGATCAAAACATCAGGATTCTTCTTCATCATCATCGCCACTTTCGATTTATTTTAATCACGATAGCGACTATAGTTTTTCGTTATCGGAATTCGGGAGGGTTTCTTCCATCGGCATAGAGATATTCTGTCTCTTTCCTTCTTGGGACATCCAATATTCTGTCCTTTTTCCTTTCTTGCGATATCCAATAGCATTCACTCCAGTTAATGTATATTATAATCCAAACATCCAATAGCGTTGATTTCAGTGTAATGTGGTCTATACATTGTCAAAACATAAACAAATAACCTGTCAATGAGGCAATGTGTTGATAGGTTATTATAATATTAAAAAAACAATTGAAAAATGGATAAATTGCTGGGTACTACATTACAGGTATATTATAACAACAATCAAACGCACACAAATAACCTGGAATTATATATACTTTCATATATGACTTGAGAAAATTCATGAATGAATTAATGAATAAATGATGAAGAGGTTATTTGTAAAAAAAACAGGAGAAGTTCGAGGAAGGTATGGGTAAATCTATTTGCTACATTCAGGAAATTGGTATACGAGGGTGGATTGATAAGTTTCCGGCCTGACCAAGAGATGGCGCCACTAGGCCTACCTTGAGGTGGCGTTCTATAGTACCATCCTTAGATAGCTTGTAGCTATAGTTTCAGTCCGATCGCCATGTTAGTTTAGTTTTGAGAGCACGCTGACCAAGACGCCTCTGTGTTTTTCGTAAAAATGGAAAAGCTGGAAAATCGTGCTGTCATCAAATACTTTTATTTGAAGGGGTTAACGCCGAAGGAAATTAAAGAAGAGATGGACTCAACACTGGGGACATCCTCCCCATCATATTCAACCGTTAAGCAGTGGGTTTCCGAGTTTAAAAAGGGTCGTGTGAGCACCTCTGATAAGCCTCACTCAGGACGCCCCATTGAGGTCACAACTCCAGATATGATCGAAAAAATCCATCAAATAGTGCTGAAAGATCGCAGATTAAAAGTTCGTGGGATAGCTGAGACCTGAAAGATGTCATATGAACGTGTACAAAATATTTTGCACCAACATTTGTATATGGAAAAGCTCTGTGCAAGATGGGTGCCGCGTTTGCTAACAGTCGACCAAAAATTGATTCGAAAGAACATTTCTACCGCCAATTTGGCGTTGTATAAGCGTAATCCAAGCGAATTTTTGCGTCGATTCGTAACCGTTGACGAAACTTGGGTCCACCACTACACTCCTGAAACCAAAGAACAGTCTAAACAGTGGATTGGACCAGGGGAACCAACTCCAAAGAAGGCAAAAACAATTTTTTCGGCGAACAAGGTTATGGCTACTGTTTTTTGGGATGCAAGAGGTATTATATACATTGATTACCTTGGAAAGGGTAAAACTATCACTGGTCAATACTACGCAGACTTATTGCAACGTTTGAGCCACGAAGTGAAAATTAAACGACCTCATCTGGCGAAGAAAAGAATCTTGTTTCATCACGATAACGCACCAGCGCACACGTCAATCGTTGCGATGGCTAAAATCAACGATCTGAAGTTTAAATTAATGCCGCACCCTCCCTACTCTCCAGACCTAGCCCCGAGTGACTATTATCTGTTTCCTAACCTCAAAAAATGGCTTGGCGGTAAGAGATTTGCGGACAATGAAGAAGTAATCGGAGCTGTAAATGGGTATTTTGAGGAGCTTGACGAATCAGTCTATAGAGATGGCATTACTAGACTAGAACACCGCTATGAGGAATGTATCAGCCTTGGAGGAGATTATGTTGAGAAATAAAAAAAAAAAATTCCCAAAAACGTTGTTTTTCTTGGTCAGGCCGGAAACTTATCAATCCACCCTCGTATACTGTGACGTAACCACGTCTTTTTCCATATATTTTTTTTTTCCTCTCTTCCGCGATTATCATGCATTGAGTCTTTCCTCGAAGTTCATGTCGAGGAACGAGTCGATGCATGATATGCATGAGAATATACATAAGCATCTTCAACCTATACAAAAAAAAACTCCATTGTTTCAGAGTAAGATAGACCGGACCCTGAGAAAATACTTTTCCAAGATCCGATTGTCTACATGTGTCGCCTACAAGTGACTTTTTTTTTGTCGACCCTCAAGCACCGGCAGGAAACCTGCAGTTGAGGAATGCACATAAAGAAAGAGGTACTACTCGTGGAGAACAGTACTGACCAACATCGTTGCCAACTATTTTTCGAGTGAGAATTAATTTCAAATATCCTATTTGAATCGCGTTAAAATCCTAACTTCATGGAACTATGTAGATTTTACGAAAGACAGGTGTACCCCTGTAATGAGGGGATATAACTGCAATAGGGACCTGAATAAAATCGAGTAACTTTTAATGAGCACAAAATCAAGTTTGAAATTAGTTCTCCATAGAAGAGTGGCAACAATGTAAAAGAACATAGAAGGAAATGTCGAGGCCCCAACAATAAATAACCAGACAAAACCGGACGTACAGATTAGAAATTCCATACCCGCATCCTATAAAAAAATTCCGTTATCTGAAATAACAAGACACATGATATAAGAGAACAACGAATATATTTGATATACAAACGCCAACACTCCTAAACATGAGCAACAATAATGTTGAATATTGTTAGTTCATATTTAGAAGGTGTATTACAAATGAATTGATCATTATCGTTTCTCCCTTCTAAACAGCAATGTGATTAGATTAAAAAAAAAGGAAAACAAGGTTATATTTAACAATGAATCTTTAAACATTTAGCGATAAACAACCATGGAGATCCTGAAATATAAAATATTTGAATCATCCAACAGCCAAATAATAATCAGACTTAGAATCAATAATCTTATCTGAAATTATAAAACATTCAGCAAATTCTAACTTCACAGGTCCAGCGATTCCAAATAATCACTTGGATCATTGACTCGACTGAACAGTCCAGTCTACAAAATTCAATAAAAACCAATACAGTCACTTCGCGGCTGGTAATTTATACCTTTCCCAAGTAACTGAAGGTGACAAAACTATTTCTAAATACCACGTAAACACCAACACACAAGATTTGAAAACTGAAACTTGCGTTTTCTCATAACCGCATAGTTGAAATTGCGTTTAAAAGAATTCTACTACTCCAAATCATTTGAAACTCGGTACATGAGTTTGTTTTGGCCCAACAGCCTTAACAAAATCATTTACAAACACTTTGCATACTCAATTCACTAAACTCGAGAACATACCACTTGAAATTTTTGTTATCGCAACCTCAAAAGTGTTATTGCGACATAACTGTCACTCTAAATTGTTTGGAATTTGGCACACAAGTTTGTTTTGGCCCAACAGCCCCAATAAAACCAATCATAAACACTTCACACATTTTTTTCAATAAATTTGGAAACACACTACTCTAGCTTTTCGTTGTCGCAACTTCGAAAGTAGCTTATGACACTTTCTGTCACTTCAAATCTTTGTGTCAATGACTCTAAAGGAACACTTCAAACTACTTTACAAACCCTAAAACATGAAAGTTGAAAATCAAAGTTCTCGGTTTTTGAGAAACCGCAAACTTGAAATAGAGCTACAAGCAAAACTATCGACTCGAATTGATTGAAACTTGGTATACAGGTTGCAAACACACTACACTGATTATCAAAAGAATTTAGAGCCCTATAACACACGTGAAACAAAACTTGACAAAATGAAGTTGACAGTTCTAGGTTATCCGTAACCCTCAAACTAGTTTCAACTAAACCTATCACCCGAAACCTTTTTGAATTCATTTTTCACGCACTCACACGACACACATACACTAAACAACTCACTTGGAACACTATTTACTTCACTACAACACTCGGGACTGAATTTATGGAGCGACTCTCTTAAAGTCGTGCAGATATTTGAAGTCCCTGGATTTTCTCCAACGTTGTATCGGGGAACGCTTTTGTTTCCTCGATGAAATCTTTCTCCTCATCACCACAGCAAGGTAGAAAGGACTGGTAATACCAGTTGACGTCCCACGAAGACTATGAAACTCCAATCTGGACGACTCAGACCTTCTGAATCGTGTATTCAATCTTTTTTCGGAGTTGTCGAATACTCAACTTGGTGATCCATATTTCTCCATCACGCGTAAAACAGAAAGTACATTACGATTCAATTCATTCAAAGGAATAGACACATTCGCATGTTCAAAGATCAAATATTGAAGTTACCTTATGAATTGTCCATGGAAGTTCACGCTTCTTGAAGAAATCAACCATTCTGAGGTTGTACCAGAAGGAATACAGATTCGAATCTATCTTAAGATTCAAATCTGTCTTGCAGCCCTCGTAGGCTGCAATATCGAGAGCTCGTCAACTTCAATCCTATACTCGACTCCTCCAGTAGTCGAGGGAAATATTCTGAAAAATAGGAGCATCATTAAAATACTATTTTTATAGCTCATTTCATACAAAATTGAAGTTATATAAATATATCCGAACTACTCCCACTTTGAATTGATTTATATTTCACCAATTCAATACTTATCATCCCCCTCGATAGACATTACACTGCCTCGTCTTGGGTTTCCAGTGGGGAAAATCCATGGACGTGGGAGACGACTCAGTGAAAACTCTTAATTTGGATCTCAGAGCTTGACAAAAGGAAAGAAAAGATCAAATTAGAGCATATAAAGTTAAATAAGAGAATTGATACATGAAAGTATACAATCCTCAAGTGAATCCATACCCGAGAACTGTATATTCTCAAAATTTTTTGAAGGAAAAGGTAAAATCAGAAATGTACGAGTAAATAAATAATACTCACATGATTGAAATCAACTCCTTTTCACTTTTTATCCATACATATATGTATAGGAAATCTGGATCTCTGGACTTTTCGGTTGGTAGACCACCAAATCCTTGATTGACCAAGTGCTCTTCTATATTTCAGATTCTATTGGGAATATTTGGATGATTCCACAATCCTAAAAAAGGAGGATCTGAAGAGTTAATTACATTAATAATCAAACACATTTACATGCGATTAATAACATTTAACATCCTAATACACTTACCCTTTGTTATTCAAATTACTCACCTACATATATAGGTATATATATATATTTATATACAGGGCGTCCCATTTGAAACAGGACAGCTGAATAACTCTTCAGGGAATGGAAGAGGAAAGAAATTGTTCATATAAAAGTTGTAGGGTTCGAAGGAGGCCATAAGATGGTGACCTTGAATTTGACCTTGAGGTCAATTTTGAGCATGATTGATGGTCAAAGTATGTTTTTTCAAATGGAAAACCCTACGTTCGACCTCAGAAATGGAAAGAGCGGAAAATTTTACGTCCGAATATGTTAACATATCAGGTCATTTAGAGGTCATTTGAAGGTCAAAAAACCATTTTCTATGGATTTTCACGGAAAACCCTCAAACGAGTTGTTTCTCTGACCAAAGTCATTAGAGTTGAAGTGAAACCACCCCACGTTCCAACCTTGAATTCGACCTTGAGAACGATAATGAATGCCAAATTTGAAACAATAATTAAAAAATTATTTATTTTTCCAGTTTGTCGGTTTATAATTACAGATGGCACAAATCCGTTGACGGGTAAGACACACTTATTGCAGGAGATGTTCGAATTGACCGCCATTTACTTCAATACATAACTCCAGCCGGCGTCGAAAGTTTCCAAGAACAGACTGAAAAACTTCTGCACGAATATTCGCAATTGCTTATCTGATGCGTTGTTGTAGATCCACAGGTGTTGTTGGTCAGTTGGTATAAACGACATTTTTTACGTAACCCCATAAATAAAAATCTAGAGGGGTCAGATCAGGAGATCTTGCCGGCCACAGTACAAATCCACCTCGACCAATCCAACGATTGCGGAAGAGGATATTTAGATAATCCCTCACACATCGAGCAAAGTGTTGTGGTGCACCGTCTTGCTGATACCACATCCTCTGCCTAGTTGTCAATGTCACATCTTCCATGAGAACTGGTAATTCATTCTGTAAAAACTGTAGATAATTAGGACCGTTAACAGTTCCATAAAAAAAAAAGGCCCAATAACTTGATTGTCTAGAATTCCACACCAAACATTTATACTCCACCGATGCTGATGATCAACTTGTTGAGTCCAGTGCGGGTTTTGCGCTGACCAATATTGGCTATCGTGACGATTTAACAAGCCAGTACTTTGAAACGTTGATTCATCACTGAAAAGAACATATCGAAAGGAATCGGGCGCTTCGTTCAACCTCTGTAAAGCCCAATGGCAAAAGTTGACCCGATTCTGCATATCTTGTTGAGATAATGCTTGGGTCAGTGTGATGTGGTACGGATGATATTGAGCAGCTCGTAGAATTCTGTGTGCAGTACTGCGTGGCATACCCAAATCGCATTCAATATCACGTAAATTAACATGAGGATTCATGTGTATTATTGCTAAAACTTATCAGTCATATCAGTCAAGTTGACCTGGAGTTGTTCTGCAACTATTTCTATGATCAGAATATTGTATCTGCTCAATTTTCGTTGAGTTAATCCTAAACAGTCTCTCTGATCATTCGTCAATTGGTCAGTGGAATGCACCCGATGCGAAGATTTGTGATATATCCACTGCGCATCTTTTCTGCATTTTCCTCCAACGCTACCTAATGATCATGGAAGGATTCAACGTACAGATGTATGGTACATCTACATCCTTTTTGCTTTTTCTTCATCCACTTATGATTCTGTTGGAAGAATCTGATAGTGGTATTATTCAATGCAAGGACTTGTATATCCACTGCACTTCTGCTTTTCCTTCATTTTCCCATGACGCGGCCTGATGACATTGATCATTGTGGTACGTAACATAAAGATGTATGGTGATATGCATCCTTCTTGCTTTTTCTTCATCTACTCGTAATTCTATTGGAAGAATCTGATAATAGTGTACCTAACGCAAGGACCTGTAGTATATTCACTGCACTCTTGCCTTTTCTTCATTTCCCTTCTACACTACCTGATGATATTGATCGTGGTAGTGAGTAACATACAGATGTATAGTATACCCGCATCATTTCTACTTTTTCTTGATCCACCTGTAATTTTACTCAAAGAATTTACTCACTGAAAAAACTTTTCACCTGGGTACTCAGGAATAAGGATATTGGATAATATATAATCCAGGGGCCAAAATATTGATGAAAAATCAACAGAAACTCACGCGTTGAACGTAATGGGTCTTCCTAATGTTGACGATGTTTCTTCTTATTTGAATGCAGTAATGAGGTATATATTGTACTGTGTTTCTAAGACAAAGCAATTACTTTCATCTGACCCCAATGATATCATAAATATTTCAATTCAGAACTATAATTCGCAAAAAAACCTTCATATCATAGCTTTCAAACAGCTTGCAGGTCCACAATACTTGCATAATCACACACAAGATGCGGGAGAATTCATCGCTTCTATTTGCGAAAATTCAATGGCTATTAAAAATTTAGTGAAGCACCAAATAACTACCGTAACGGAATGTACGAAATGTGAATATACCGAAAATATTGTTGGTACAAATTGTGTTACACGTCTTGGGCTACCTCCAATTTCACAAAAATCATTTGAGTTTCAAGAAATATTCGAGTTCAATTTTTCAACATGGAAAATTTTCGAAGATCCTTGTGACAATTGTAATAACTTGCATAAAACTGAAGAATCATTCATAACAGCCTCAGAACGATATGTAATTGTGCAATTGATGATATTTAATCACAATAATGTTGGAGCAACAAAGGTAGAAAAAATAAACATTAAAGCAGTACCAACTTCAAAGAGTAAAATTGCACAACACTTTTATGAAGTTATAGCTATTGTTTTTCATCAGGGTAAAAATATTTCTGAAGGTAATTTCACATGTATGTTACGAAGTGAAGGTACAAAGTGGATATTTATTCATGATCTGCAAGTTGAAGAGCGACATTGGCGACGCAATGCTAAAGAATCGTATATATATTTCTTTGAAAAGCAATAATTTCGCTTCATCATGAAATTAGAATTCCATTACTGTGATATTGTACAGTTTTGAAGAATATAGAATACCTTTGTAATATCATAGCGAACCAAATATTCTTGAAAAATTTTTTCGAACGATTTCGATGGATATTTCACAAAATTCTGGAAAATGTCTGGTACAGTACTAGAAAGTGTCTTCAATCTGATATCTTGAAGGTATATCTTTTTGTTGCATGATAAATATTTGACATTTCTTCACCCAGATAGCAAAAGTTCCAAGAACTAGATCCCATTGAATCCTTCTGGAACCACAAAATGAATCACTGAAATGTCAGTAGGATGGAGTTCTTGGAGAATTCAAATCGCCTCTTGTCATACTATACAGGGTGGGGCATTTAAAGTGTCGCGGGCGTTTTTTCCAAAAATGAAATGAGATACGAGAAAATTTTTCGGACAAAAATTGTAGGGTATCGAGGGGGACATCCGATGGTGGCCTTGGCTTCGACCTCAAATCTCATCTTCAGGAGCATTCTGAGGTCAACTCTTGTTTTTTAGATAGCATCTCATATTTTTTACTACAGATTTGGATTTTAGGTCAAAAACCAAGAAACTTTTGTCTGAACCATTTTCCTGAAATCCGCAAAGATGGCGCTCTAATCGATATTGTTCCATACTGAATCTGACATTAGAATAACTCGAAAACGGAGGGTCTTGGAGCAGAATGTTTCGGACAAAAGTTGTCTGATTCCAAGGGGCACCCCTTGAACTGAAACGGAGGTGATGGGGTATAACAGACAAAACACAACACATTTCAATCGTCTACATCACTTGGATAATTTTAATGCAGTAGATGCTCAAAATGATGGCCTTCGACTTCAATACACATTTCAAAACGTTTTACAAAAGATTGCTGAACTCGTGCTAAAATATCTTCATTGATGCTCGCGCATGCATTGATGATTCGTTGACGCATATTCTCAGGTGTAGTCGGTGCTTGTTGATGAACTGTATCTTTTATGTATCCCCATAAAAGAAATCTGGAGAAGTAAGATCCGGAGAACGGGCAGGCCAATGAACTGGTCCACGACGTCCTATCCATCGTCCAGGATAATCTCTGTCCAATATTTCTCGAGCTGTGACTGCATAATGGGATGGACAACCATCGTGTTGATACCACATATTCAATCGTTCCTGAATAGGTATGTCTTCAAGTAATGTTGGAAGTACTTGATCTAAGAAATGTCTGTACTTCTCTCCATTTAGCGTATCTGCAATGAAGTACGGTCCGATTACTCGAGATCGAAAAATACCACACCAAACATTCACAGCCCATTGTCTTTGATGCTCTACTTGACGTAACCATCTTGGATTTTCCGTCGCCCAGTAATGCATATTATGTCGATTTACTTGACCATGATTGGTGAACGTCGACTCATCAGAAAATAATATGTTGATGAAGTTGTTATTGTGCATTTGCGCTAGACCCCATCGACAAAACTGTACACGATTTTCGAAATCATCACCGTGAAGGTCTTGATGCAAACAAATGTGATACGGATGGAATTTGTGACGTTTCAGTATTCGAAGAACACTTCTTCGAGAAATTCCCGAATGGAGTTCAATTTCACGAGAGCTCACGTGTGGATTATTGGCTACTGCAGCTAGTACATTAACTTCCGCATTTTCTCCGCTAACAGTTCTCATTCGATGTCGTTTTTCCCTTGTAAGGCTTCCCGTTTCTGAGAATAATTTTGTAATGCGTTGAAAATACCTAATGGATGGCGTTGTTCTTTCAGGAAATCGTTCTGCATACAAGTCATATGCTTGTCTGGGGTTCTTATCCACTTCACCGTAAATGTAGATCATATCGATCTTTTCAGAAACCGTGTATCGGATATCCATGATTTTCAATTTGTCATAAACCAAGTAATAATCAAATGTAACTGACAAACTGACTTTCAAAATCGTGAATTTTCACTGAACCCCGTCGTTTGTTTACATCGCGTGAGCTCTGAATGGTGGTAATGTAGACGATTGAAATGTGTTGTGTATTGACAACTTTTGTACGAAACATTCTTTTGCAAGACCCTCCGTTCCCGAGTTATTCGAATGTCAGATTCAAAATGGAACAATATCGATTAGAGCGCCATTTTTGCGGATTTCAGGAAAATGGTTCAGACAAAAGTTTCTTGGTTTTTGACCTAGAATCCAAATCTGCAGTAAAAAATATGAGATGCTATTCAAAAAAAAAGAGTTGATCTCAGAATGCCCTTGAAGATGAGATTTGAGGTCAAAGCCAAGGCCACCATCGGATGTCCCCCTCGGTACCCTACGACTTTTGTCCGAAAAATTTTCTCGTATCTCACTTTATTTTTGGAAAAAACGCCCGCGACACTTCAAATGCCCCACCCTGTATACAGTACAATATACAGTATGACAAAAGGCGATTCGGATTCTCCAAGGACTGCTGACATTTCAGGAGTTCGTTTTGTGGTCACGAAAGAATTCAATGAGATCTAATTTTTGGAACTTCTGCTATCTGCTACTTCTCACAATGATTCAAAAGAGTGACCGAAAAATTTTTGCTGGAAAGCTATTTTTAGCTTCATGCTAAACAGTACAAATTCTATCTTGCAAACAAATTTTTGTTGGATACCTTGAATATATTGTACGCAAGTTTCCTCTGTCTGTAAGATCTATGTTGTTTCGATTTTCTTACAATGATTTCTTGAAAACACTGGAAATTTCCGCACAAGACATGTTCAGCACAATATCGTGGGCTGTTTCGAGCGGCGTGAGCTACTTTGAGCGCTGTGAGTTGCTTTGAGCGCTTTAAGCTGCTTTGAGCGCCAACTTATCAGTCAAGGAAAATCTAGTTCTCGGAATTCTTCACACGTATATTTGTTCCTGGGAATTCGCTTTTCTTCCCTTCTTTTCTCCATTCTTTATTTCGATAATCTTTTGCCGTCCAATGAGGAGATGACTGATGGAAATCCAAGTGGATTCTCATATCACATAAGTTATCTGAGGGCATTTCCTTCATTCCTATGATGGCCATAAACTCGACAGGGGTATTTCATATATATTTGGGTTCAGTTGGAAGCATGATCAGAAAAAGAAGTGAAATCCCCCAAAAAAACTCCAAAAAAGTGAAAAAATAACGCCAAGTACATGAAAATCCCAAAAACAAAGAATAAAAAAATCTAAAAACACATTCCAAAGGAAAATTTCACTGCATTCAGAATTTCGATAGGAAATAAAAGGATATGCTCCATTTGAAAAAAAAAGATATGAAATCAATATGAGCGACCAAGTACATTCGTTATCCAAAGGATATGTGAAAGATTTTTGGTATATTGTAACTTCAGTTTGTTTGAACTGTATTGAAGGGAATTCATGATTTTCAAAAAAGCATTATTGTATCGACAAAATAAATAAAACAAACGTTTCGTTCTGCTCGTATATATAGATACCAAAAAGTGAAAAAAAAGTAGAATTCCACAAAACATACAAATGTCTCACAAAAACCCCTAAAAACTCCAACACAGTAAACAATAACGTCAAATCCCAAAAACCATACAAACGTTTTACAATAACACTTGAAAAAAAATCCTTGAAAACAATACTTCACTCTTTCCGGAAGATTATTTGATATAACAAATATACCATTAAAAAAAAAGATGTGAAAGGCAACCCTGTTTCGGAATTCGCATCAACCAGCAACACTTGGCGTGGCCGAAGAAGATTTTATGAAATTATATCATTCAAATTTCTTGTTTAATGTTCTATAGAAATTCATTTGTATATAATGAAGGCTGAAAACTTCTACCATCGGCCACGCCAAGTGTTGCTGGTTGATGCGAATTCCGAAACAGGGTCGCCTTTTACATCTTTGTTCTTAATGGTATCTTTGTTATATCAAGTAATCTTCCGGAAAGAGTGAAGTATTTTTTTCAAGGATTTTTTTTTCAAGTGTTATTGTAAAACGTTTGTATGGTTTTTGGGATTTGACGTTATTTTTTTACTGTTTCGGAGTTTTTAGGGGTTTTTGTGAGACATTCGTATGTTTTGTGGAATTCTACTTTTTTTCCACTTTTTGGTACCTATATATACGGGCAGAACGATACGCTTGTTTTATTTATTTTTTCAATACAATAATGCTTTTTTGAAAATCATAAATTACCTTCAATACAGTTTAAACAAACTGATGTTACAATATACCAAAAATCTTTCACATATCCTTTGGATAACCAATGTACTTGGTCGCTCATATTGATTTCATATCTTTTTTTTTCAAATGGAGCATATCCTTTTATATCCTCTCGAAATCCTGAATGCAGTGAAATTTTCCTTCAGAATGTGTTTTTAAATTTTTTTATTCTTTGTTTTTTGGATTTTCATGTACTTGGCGTTATTTTTTCACTTTTTTGGAGTTTTTTTGGGGTTATATATTCACTCCCGAAAGAATCATTCCATGATTGTGCATGACCTTCATTACGTTCAAATGATTCGTGGATTTTCATTTGATTTCGATTCGTTTATTCTAATCCTTGACATTCTTTTCTCTTTGATGATGATGATGATGATGATGATGATGATCATCATCATCATCATCATCTTTCTTATCCCTATCCCTATTTTCCTGCGCGTTCAGTTTATCTATCTCTGTCAGACGCGCACTCCAGACACGCCTCCTACTTATGATCCGACTGGCACTCACTTCAGACACTTTAGCCTGCGGAGTTTCAGTCGACGCCGAGCCGTCACGCGTGTTGGCTGAACGATCTTTCTGAAATCCTGTATTTATCGTTTCCTCGCGTTGTTTTGAACGTGAACGCGTGTCCTTTCATCTTTTATTGGTATCCAACCCTCTTCCCAACTCTTCATACCACAGTTTTATGTACAAAAAAACGACAAATCACCGCGCACATGGCTAACCTTTTTGAATAAGATCGATCGAAATGATGTTGGATCGAGTAGATATCCTGTGGAAGTTTTCTCTGTGAGTGTATTTGCTGGTTTGTCATGAAGAAAGATTTTCAAAACAACTAACGAGGAAAAAAGGAGGAGAAGAGGAGGGAAGACTTTTCGTAAGAAGAGTGACAACTATCGTGATTTGTGTTGTGCGGAGAAAACCACGTGAAAGGCACACATAAGTGAGAAGAATCATCCGAAATATATATATATATATAAAATACATGTGTATTATTATTATATATAAATTACGAGCAGTGCGTTGTGTCTTGTGCAAGCGAGAAACTGGTTTCTTCCTCTCTGTTGTTCGTGTTTTATCATTGTTCTTTTGCTCGCCGCTATCTCCTTGCTTTATTTCCTCTCTCTTCGACGACGTCGTTCGCGAAAGAAGAAAAGTTCGCCGAACGGGAAAACTGATTTCCTCGTTTCTTGTATCATCTCTGTTGACATTGTCTCTCCTCTAGTATATGATTTTTTTCCTCGCCTCCCTAGTGTTCTTTTTCCAAACATTTCGCGTCCTCGTTTTATCATTCACATTCTATCACCACCACCATAGTGTGTGCAAGTAAAGTTACTGACTCTCCTTTATATTCGTGTTTCTGTTTTTTTATTCCTTTTTGGATACATCGTATCAACTTGGGAAGAAATTCATCAGAGTGTGTGTGATTTCTGTTTTTATTGTTGTTTCATCCTCGGGATTGTTGATTTTCAGCGAGTCGGAAAGAAGTAACACGACATGGACTTCGTAATATTGAAGGTAAGTTCAAGCTTCTAATAATGATAATAATAATCATCATAATCATGAGTGTTGTTGTATATGTTGTATAGAGGCTTAGAAGTTGGACATTGTTTCCGATATATCAAGAACAATAAACGCGTACACTTTTCGTTTTCCGATGGTTCTCCTTACATGATTTTGGAGAAATAATGTGCAAGGATCTTTCTTTGCTGTAAACCCTCGAGCGAGAGGCTGTGTGTTTTCCTTTGTATTCTCTCCACGTGAGATTCAAGAGATAGCAAAACTTTTATTTTCGAGTGTTTTCCATATGTCAAGTGGGAAGGTGCATCTTCATTTTTCTCAGAAAATATGTGTATGAGATGATGATCTTGGGGACGGTTGGAGATAGACGTGCAAAGATATATATATATATATATATATATATATATATCTATATAACACATAAAAATATTGGTTTTGAAAATTGAAGACGTGAAATGATATAACACCATCTCATGTTATCACTATTTAGTCGGTATACTATTGTTGTCAGGGAACAAGGAGACTAACGTATTGATTCGAGATGAACGTGTCTTAATTCAACCAGCGACGATAACAACAAGGGAATATAATACGCTCTATTCTGTGAATGCGTTTGGACTATTTCGGAGAATTATACACTTTGCGTATTCGTAGAATGCTGTTTGATGTTCTTATGTTCCCCAGAAACTGACAGTTATACGTTATATGATTCAAGAGAAAACGAAATGACAGGGAAGGACGTACTGAGAATAACGCAGTGTCGTATGTGATGGTATCTAGCGTGAGTTTGGTAGCGGTGACTTTCATCATTATTGGAACGCACTGTACCAAGGGAAAAAAATTGATTTCAACAGGAAAATCAGCATATTGCGGGTACTTTGGCTTGAGGAAATGTTTATACATGTAATGTTGGATACTAGGAACAGTAGTGTATAGGTTAATTGATACAATCCAAGATTATATCACAAAGTTAACGATTATTTATTCAACGAAAGAAGGGGAATGAGGGAGGCAGCCGGAGGTTTCGTCTACATTGGATGGCCAAGAATTTTTGTAAAATTGTCCAAATGCATTTTGATCAAAGATCATAACCTAAGCGAACATTCGAAAGGCGTTTCATCAATTATCGCGACTGTTAACTAATGTTTATTAACAATTGAAACGGGAGAAAGCACAGTAATCCGAGTTTTTCTCGAAGATTGCCTGTAAAAACTGCCGTGGAATTTTTGTAAATTTTTCCGAATGCATTTCGATCAAAGATTATAACCCTAGCAAACATTCAAGACACTTTTCATCAATTATCGCGATCGTCAAGTAATGTTTATTAACAATTCAAACGGGAGGGATTCGGATATTCCAAGTCTTCCTCGAAGATTGCTTGTAGAAACTGCCGTGGAATTTTTGTGAATTTTTGCAAATGCATTTTTATCGAAGATTATAACCCTAGCAAACATTCGAGACACTTTTTATCAATTATCGCGAACGTCAACTAATGTTTATTGACAATTGAACCGGGAGGAATTCGGATATTCCAAGTCTTTCTCGAAGATTGCCTGTAAAAACTGCCGTGGAATTTTTGTAGATTTTTCCGAAGGCATTTTTATCGAAGATTATAACCCTCGCAAACATTCGAAAACTTCTCATCAATTATCGCGATCGTTAACAGATATTTATTAACAAATCAAACGGGAGGAATTCGGATATACCATGTTTTTCTCGAAGATTGCCTGTAAAAAGTGCCGTGGAATTTTTTTAAATTTTTCCAAATGCATTTTTATCAGAGATTATAACCCTAGCAAACATTCCAGACACTTTTCATCCATTGTCGCGATCGTCAAGTAATGTTTATTAACTATTGAAACGGGAGGAATTCTGATATTCCAAGTCTTCCTCGAAGATTGCTTGTAGAAACTGCAGTGGAATTTTTGTAAATTTTTCCAAATGCATTTTAACGAAGATTATAACCCTAGCAAACATTCAAGACACTTTTCATCAATTATCGCGATCGTTAACCGATATTCATCAACCATTCGAACAGGAGGGATGCGGATTTGAATATGTCCGAGTGCCTTGAATGTTTGCTAGGGTTATAATCTTTGATCAAAATGCACTTGGGAAAATTTACAAAAATTCCACGGCAGTTTCTACGAGCAATCTCCGAGGAAGACTTGGAATATCCGAATTCCTGCCGTTTGAATTGTTAATAAATATTAGTTAACGATCGCGATAATTGATGGAGAGTGTCTTGAATCTTTGCTAGGGTTATAATCTTCGATAAACATGCATGCGGAAAGATTTACAAAAATTCCACGGCAGTTTCTACAGGCAATCTTCGAGGATCACTTGACATATCGGTACTTTTCGCGTTCATTTGTTAATAAATATTGGTTAACGATCGCGATAATTGATGAAAAGTGGCTTGAATGTTTGTTTGGGTTATAATCTTTGATAAACATTCATATGGAGAAATTTACAAAAATTCCACGGCAGTTTCTACAAGCAATCTTCGAGGAAGCCTTGGAATATCCGAATTCCTGCCGTTTGAAATGTTAATAAATATTAGTTAACGATCGTGATAATTAACAAAAGTGTCTTGAATGTTTGCTAGGGTTATAATCTTCGATGAAAATGCATTTGGAAGGATTCACAAAAATTCCACTGCGGTTTCTACAGACAATCTTCCAGAAAGACTTGGAATATCCGAATTCCTCCCGTTTCAATTGTTGATAAACATCACTTGACGATCGCGATAATTGATGAAAAGTGTCTCGGATGTTCGCTCGGGTTATGATCTTTGATAAAAATGCATTTGGGGAAATTGACAAAAATTCTATGGCAGTTTTTACAGGCAATCTCCGAGAAAAACATGGCATATCCGAATTCCTCCCGTCCGATTTGTTGATAAATATTTGTTAACAATCGCCATAATTGATGAAAAGTGTGTTGAATGTTTGCGAGGGTTTTGATCTTCGATAAAAATGCATTTGGAAGAATTTACAAAAATTCCATTGCGGTTTCTACAGACAATCTTCGAGAAAGACTTGGAATATCCGAATTCCCCCCGTTTCAATTGTCAATGGACATGACTTGACGATCGCGATAATTGATGGAGAGTCTCTTGGATGTTTGCTAGGGTTATAATCTTTGATAAACATGCATTCGGAAAAATTTAAGGGAATTCCACGGCGGTTTCTACCGGCAATCTTCGAGGATCACTTGGCATATCGGTATTTTTCCCGTTCATTTGTTAATAAATATTAGTTAACGATCGCGATAGTTGATGGAAAGTGTCTTGGATGTTCCCTAGGGTTATAATCTTTGATAAAAATGCATTTGGAAAAATTTACAAAAATTCCACGGCAGTTTCTACAGGCAATCTTCGAGGATCACTTGGCATATCGGCATTTTCCCCGTTCATTTGTTAATAAATAATAGTTAACGATCGCGATAGAGAATCTTCGATAAACATGCATTTGAAAAAATTTACAAAAATTCCACGGCAGTTTTTACAGGCAATCTTCGAGAAAGACTTGGAATATCTGAACTCCTCCCGTTCGAATTGTTAATTAACATCACTTGACGATTGCGAGAATTGATGAAAGGTGTCTCGGATGTTTGCTTGGGTGAGAATCTTCGATAAACATGCATTTGAAAAAATTTACAAAAATTCCACGGCAGTTTTCACAGGCAATCTTCGAGAAAGACTTGGAATATCCGAATTCCTCCCGTTTGAATTGTTAATTAACATTACTTGACGATCGCGATAATTGATAAGAGGTGTCTCGAATGTTTGCTAGGGTTATAATCTTTGATAAACATGCATTCGGGGAAATCAACAAAATTTCCACGGCAGTTCCTCCAGGCAATCTTGGAGGATCACTTGGCATATCGGTATTTTTCCCGTTCATTTGTTAATAAATATTAGTTAACGATCGCGAAGATTGATGGAAAGTGTCTGGAATGTTTGCTAGGGTTATAATCTTCGATGAACATGCATTTGAAAAATTTACAGAAATTCCACGGCAGTTTTTACAGGCAATCTTCGAGAAAGACTTGGAATATTCGAATTCCTCCCGTTTCATTTGTTGATAAATATTAGTTAACCATTGCGATAATTGATAAAAAGTGTCTCGAATGTTTGCTAGGGTCATAATTAGTGGTGTGCGAACCTTGAATTTTTCAGTCGAGCCGAACCCCAACCGAACTTCAAATATATTTCCCAAATCGAACCGAACTTCAAATATATCTTTCAAATCGAACCGAACCGAACCGAACTTTGAAAAGTCGAACCGAACTCGAACTGAACTCGAACTGAACTCCAAATGTATTTTTCAAGTCGAACCGAACCCGAACCGAACGTTGAAAAGTCTAACCGAACTCGAACCGAACTCCAAATTTTCCCAGTCGAACGGAACCGAACTCCAAATATATTTTTCAAGTTGAACGGAACTTTGCAATTCCGAACCTACTTCCAACTTCCAAAACGTCTAATCGCAAGGCCAAAACTAAATTAGAAATACATTTATGAAAACAGAATCCATCATGAATTCATTTTTTAAAGTGACGTTTCATATGCAGCATGTTGCAGTAATAAAACAGTCTACCCTTGTAGCACCGAAAGTACGTAAAACATTTTGAGAATGTTTATTAAACGTTTGGGTAATTCAGAAACGTTCGGAGAATATTCTATGAGTCAATTCAAAATTGAGTGCAGATAAATTTTTTTCTGTTTCCAAATGTTCAATTGCAGCGACTAGTATTTGAATATTGATAAAATGGTTGCAAAATTGAGGCGAGTAACAAAGAACACTCCAATTCTTCAATAAATCACAGAAAAGTGTCCATAGTGTAACAGAGTGGTTTTTTATGTGAGTTCCACATATCCCACGTTCGAAGTTCGAACCGAACCGAACAGTAGGAGTTCGGTTCGGTTCGGTCGAGATTCGAACGGTTCGCAAACCCCTAGTTATAATCTTAGATGAAAATGTACTTGGGAAAATTTACAAAAATTCCACGGAAGTTTTTACAGGCAATCTCCGAGAAAGACTTGGAATACCCGAATTCCTCCCGTTCCCATTGTTAATGAACATTACTTGACGATCGCGATAATTGATGAAAGGTGTCTTGAATGTTTGCTGGGGTTATAATCTTTGATAAAAATGCACTTGGAAAAATTGACAAAAATTCCACGGTAGTTTCTACAAGTAATCTTCGAGAAAGCCTTAGGAATACCCGAATTCCTCCCGTTTCAATAGTTAATAAACATTACTTGACGATGGCGATAATGGATGAAAAGTGTCTGGAATGTTTGCTAGGGTTATAATGTTTGATGAACATGCATTTGAAAAATTTACAAAAATTTCACGGAAGTTTTTACAGGCAATCTCCGAGGAAGACTTGGAATACCCGAATTCCTCCCGTTTCCATTGTTCATAAACATTACTTGACGATCGCGATAATTGATGAAAGGTGTCTTGAATGTTTGCTAGGGTTATAATCTTTGATAAAAATGCACTTGGAAAAATTTACAAAAATTCCACGGCAGTTTCTACAAGTAATCTTTGAGAAAGACTTGGGAATACCCGAATCCCCCCCGTTTCAATTGTCAATGAACATTACTTGACGATCGCGATAATTGATGGAAAGTGCCTCCGATGTTTGCTAGGGTTATAATCTTTGATAAACATGCATTCGGGAAGATTTACAAAAATCCCACGGCAGTTTCTACAGGCAATCTTCGAGGATTACTTGGCATATCGGTATTTTTCCCGTTCAATTGTTAATAAATATTAGTTAACGATCGCGATAATTGATGAAAAGTGTCTGGTATGTTTACTAGGGTTATAATATCTGATAAAAATGCATTTGGGAAGAGATACAAGAATTCCACGGCAGTTTTTACGAGCAATCTTCGAGAAAGACTTGGAATATCCGAATTCCCCTCGTTTGAATTGTTGATAAATATCCGTTAACGATCGCGATAATTCATGAAAAGTGTCTTGGATGTTTTTTTGGGTTATAATCTTTGATAAACATGCATTTGGAAAAATTCACAAAAATTCCACGGCAGTTTTTACAGGCAATCTTCGAGAAAGACTTGGAATATTCGAATTCCTCCCGTTTGAATTGTTAATTAACATTACTTGACGATTGCGATAATTGATGAAAAGTGTCTTGGATGTTTGCTTGGGTTATAATCTTCGATAAACATGCATTCGGGAAAATCTACAAAAATTCCACGGCAGTTTTTATAGGTAATCTTCGAGAAAAACATGGAATATCCGAATTCCTCACGTTTCAATTGTTAATAAACATTACTTGACGATCGCGATAATTGATAAAAGGTGTCTCGAATGTTTGCTAGGGTTATAATCTTTGATGAAAATGCATTTGAAAAAATTTACAAAAATTCCACGGCAGTTTTTATAGGTAATCTTCGAGAAAAACATGGAATATCCGAATTCCTCACGTTTCAATTGTTAATAAACATTACTTGACGATCGCGATAATTGATAAAAGGTGTCTCGAATGTTTGCTAGGGTTATAATCTTTGATGAAAATGCATTTGGAAAAATTCACAAAAATTCCACGGCAGTTTTTACAGGCAATCTCCGAGAAAAACATGGCATATCCGAATTCCTCCCGTCCGATTTGTTGATCAATATTTGTTAACAATCGCCATAATTGATGAAAAGTGTGTTGAATGTTCGCTAGGGTTTTAATCTTCGATAAAAATGCATTTGGAAGAATTTACAAAAACTCCATTGCGGTTTCTACAGACAATCTTCGAGAAAGACTTGGAATATCCGAATTCCCCCCGTTTCAATTGTCAATGGACATGACTTGACGATCGCGATAATTGATGGAGAGTCTCTTGGATGTTTGCTAGGGTTATAATCTCTGATAAACATGCATTCGGGAAAATTTAAGGGAATAGTTAACGATCGCGATGATTGATGGAAAGTGTTTCGGATGTTTGCTAAGGTTATAATCTTCGATAAAAATGCATTTGGAAAAATTCACAAAAATTCCACGGCAGTTTTTACAAGCAATCTTCGAGAAAGACTTGGAATATCTGAATTCCCCTCGTTTGAATTGTTAATACACAATGCTTGACGATCGCGATAATTGATAAAAAGTGTCTCGGATGTTTGCTTGGGTGAGAATCTTCGATAAACATGCATTTGAAAAAATTTACAAAAATTCCACGGCAGTTTCTACAAGCAATCTTCGAGAAAGACTTGGAATATCCGAATCCCTCCCGTTTGAATTGTTAATAAACATTACTTGACGATCGCGATAATTGATGAAAAGTGTCTTGAATGTTTGCTAGGGTTATAATCTTTGATCGAAATGCACTTGGAAAAATTTACATAAATTCCACGGCAGTTTTTACAGGCAATCTTCGAGAAAAACTCGGATTACTGTGCTTTCTCCCGTTTCAATTGTTTATAAATTGTAATAAACATTAGTTAACAGTCGCGATAATCGATGAAACGCCTCTCGAATGTTCGCTTAGGTTATGATCTTTGATCAAAATGCATTTGGACAATTTTACAAAAATTCTTGGCCATCCAATGTAGACGAAACCTCCGGCTGCCTCCCTCACTCCCCTTCTTTCGTTGAATAAATAATCGTTAACTTTGTGATATAATCTTGGATTGTATCAATTAACCAATACACTACTGTTCCTAGTATCCAACATTACATGTATAAACATTTCCTCAAGCCCAAGTACCCGCAATATGCTGATTTCCCTGTTGAAATCAATTTTTTCCCCTTGGCACAGTTCGTTCCAATAATGATGAAAGTCACCGCTAGCAAACTCACCGCTAGATACCATGACATCTCTCAAACCAATGAAATCTGAATTGGCTTCTGAAGTCAAGAGAATTCTCAATGGTTTCCGAACACCATTTGCTGCATCAAGGGCAATGGGTCGTCCCACTGAACAATGGGATGATCTATCAGTCTATCATATTCGGGCTCTATTGGAACCCGAAACAAGGGAACGTTGGGAGCATCTCCAAACAGGAGCCAATAGACAGAAAAACATCCCTCCATTTTACCTCCACATGCTCGCTTGTCGTACTTGCTGATTAGGTTCAATCATACACTGAGAAAATAAAAAGAGAGGAATTCATATGAAAGTGCACAAGTTTTACATCTTCTAAGGGAATTTTCGACGTGGTGCGAAAAAAATTGTGAATTTCATATTCCGAAGAGAATTCAAAGACCACACCGTGAACATTACATCTTCGAGAGACAACCCAGGAAATTGAAAGCAGCCACAATAAATATTACATTCTCAGTATGCAACATAGAAAATTCAACGTAGATCCAAGAAAGTTTACATTTTTCGCAGACATCACTTTGTTCAATGCGAATAGCAGGGAAAATGTACTATTTGCTTCGTCAGAATGTAAACTTGACATTATTCTGTGAGGGACAATGCATCGAGAATTCGGCAATCAATGCTTCCATGAATGATATAAATTGAAACTATTTTCTGAATACATTCTGCTAAAAATTCCCAATTGTGACGTAACCACCCTTTTTCCACATATTTTTCTTCCCCTCTCCCACGATTATCATGCATTGAGTCTTTCCCCGATGTTCATGTCGAGGAACGAGTCGATGCATGATATGCATAAGAATATACATAAGCATCTCCAACCTTTACAAAAAAAACTCCATTGTTTCAAAGTAAGATAGACCGGACCCTGAGAAAATACTTTTTCGAGATCCGATTGCCTACATGTGTCGCCTACAAGTGACCTTTTTTTTGGTCGACCCTCAAACACCGGCAGGAAACCTGCAGTTGCGGAATGCACATAAAAAAAGAGGTACTACTCGTGGAGAACAGTACTGACCAACATCGTTGCCAACTATTTTTCGAGTGAGAATTAATTTCAAATATCCTATTTGAATCGCGTTGAAATCCTAACTTCATGAAACTATGTAGATTTTACGAAAGACAGGTGTACCCCTGTAATGAGGGGATATAACTGCAATAGGGACCTGAATAAAATCGAGTAACTTTTAATGAGCACAAAATCAAGTCTGAAATTAGTTCTCCATAGAAAAGTGGCAACAATGTAAAAGAACATGGAACGAAATGTCGAGGCCCCAACAATAAATAACCAGACAAAACCGGACGTACAGATTAGAAATTCCATACCCGCATCCTATAAAAAAATTCCGTTGTCTGAAATAACAAGACACATGATATAAGAGAACAACGAATATATTTGATATACAAACGCCAACACTCCTCAACATGAACAACAATAATGTTGAATATTGTTAGTTCATATTTAGAAGGTGTATTACAAATGAATTGATTATTATTGTTATTCCCTTTCAAACAGCAATGTGATTAGATTAAAAAAAAAGGAAAAAAAGGTTATATTTAACAATGAATCTTCAACCATTTAGCGATAAACAACCATGGAGATCCTGAAATATAAAATATTCAAATCATCCAACAGCCAAATAATAATCAGACTCAGAATCAATAATCTTATCTGAAATTATAAAACGTTCAGCAAATTCTAAGTTTCTTTTTTAATATTTAACAGTAGAATTAAATTTCTAATAACTTTCGTCATTAAATCCATAACAATATAATGAGAATTCCTTCATAGATTATTAAAACATAGAATAAGTACACACACACGCATATATACATATGTATACATGTACCGTGCTTTCTCTCTCGCACCCGCAAGAGTTCGAGGATCCAAGTCGCCCTGCGAAGCGAGGAACCAAGTATCGATAGTCGAAACTTGGTCCACGCGTACACTTTTCCAGGCGAACGGATATAGAATTCCAAAAAGAAAGATCAGAAACGTCCACCAGCATGGAAAATCAAAGAGGGGGAAAGCCCTTAAATACAGGGCCCCCAGGGCTAGAAAACACACTCCTTGTGAAAATCTTGTTCAACTATATAGTTGCTCTTGACGACCACATAGGATCAGTATTTTTCGAACCAAACTTTTTCTCCAAGTCCCAAGTGACATCCTTAAAAAAAAATTTTGTTCAAGAAATCTCGCGATCGGTAGTCATTGTCCAGTACAACCAAAGTAAGTATTCAGATTCGAAACGTTTTTTTTGTGAAATTGTTATGCGCCCAATCTGTATCGCAAAATCAGAGCGTTGTTCATGGTAAATTCGAGTGAATCAATATTTAAAGTGAATTTATCATTAACTAAGTTCTGTGAATTGGTTGAATCTGAGATATTTGAATAGTATCTTCAGATGCGAGCAATTCGCTGCAATTCACAAATAACATCTTTTCATTTCGTTTTCCTTTTGTGCTAGTGAAAGTATTAACGAAAATTAAAATTTCAAATTTTCATCTTTCTTATCGGTATCAAGCTATCGTGGTATTGAGGTTTATTAAATGGAACCCTCTTTTGTTCTTTTTTGGTGCAGAACATAGAAACTTTTGATTTAGAGGGCGTAGAGAAAAGGATTAAGTTGATTCACGACAGGATCGCTAATCGTCGTGTCAACGAGGAAGACGGGCTTCTGTTCCCCTCCGAAAAGGCGCGAAAAAAGTTTGAGAGTAATAAGATCAAAGACGCCCGCGACCTGGAGTGTTTGGAATTCCAACACAGGGAAATTAACTATCCTTCAAATTTCGGGAAACAAAGGTTCTCTCCTCTTCGCCCTCCTCCTCCTTGGACGAGAGCAAAGATATCGGAGTATAGGGAAATCGGCAGGAGCACCCTTGGTTCTTTGATTTGTGGGGCGAGAATTCCCTGTAAACTGTTGGCAGGGAATGTCAACCGATGTATACAGTGTCAACGGATAGTTGACCAAGGCTTGGAACCTTGAATATCTTATATGCATATGTGTGTATGAAGAAGTTACCTGAAATCAAAATCAAAATCGTCAAGTTAAAAGTAGATAAATATTGAAGATGAATGTTCATATCAATAAGGTGAAGAAAAATTGATAAATTTCACCCTTTAAGATGAGAATTATTCTCCAACACAGGGTAAATCAAAATCTGCACTTTGTTTTATTTCATTCCTCAATTGACACCAAATCACAATAATACACCTTACAAAGACACAACTTTCATTCAGAAGACACTTGTTCGAAAAAATTTCCACTCCACAGGTCCAGCGATTCCAAATAATCACTTGGATCATTGACTCGACTGAACAGTTCAGTCTACAAAATTCAATAAAAACCAATACAGTCACTTCGGGGCTGGTAATTTATACCTTCTCCAAGTAACTGAAGGTGACAAAACTATTTCTAAATACCACACAAACATCAACACACAAGATTTGGAAACTGAAACTTGCGTTTTCTATCAGGTTGGCAACTAAGTAATTGCGGATTTCACTCATAGATGGTGTCAGTTGAATTTTTAGGTTTGCAGGCGTAGTACAAATGTAAAACACATCTTGTTATTTAATAGTTGGCAATTCAGCTGTCAATCAGTAACAAAAGTTTTTTGATCGTTTGCGTAGTTTTCGTTTGGCGTTCGTTGAAAAATGGAAAATCAAAAGGAACATTTTCGTCATATTTTGCTTTTTTATTTCCGCAAAGGGAAAAACGCATCGCAAGCTCATGAAAAGTTATGTGCCGTTTATGGTGACGAAGCCTTAAAAGAACGGCAGTGTCAAAATTGGTTTGCCAAATTTCGTTCTGGTGATTTTTCACTCAAAGATGAAAAACGCTCTGGTCGTCCAGTTGACGTTGATGACGCCCTAATCAAAGCAATAATCGATTCGGATCGTCACAGTACAACACGTGAGATTGCAGAGAAACTTCATGTATCACATACATGCATTGAAAATGACTTAAAACAACTTGGCTATGTTCAAAAACTCGATACATCGGTTCTTCACGAACTGAAAGAAACGCATTTAACGCAACGTATTAACATCTGCGATTTGCTAAAGAAACGTGATGAAAATGATCCATTTTTAAAACGACTGATAACTGGCGATGAGAAATGGGTTGTGTACAACAATATCAAGCGGAAAAAATCGTGGAGCAGGCCAGGTGAACTAACTCGAACAACAGCAAAAGCTGATATTCATGAAAAGAAGGTTTTGTTATCAGTTTGGTGGGATTACAAAGGAATTGTCTACTTTGAACTCTTACCAGCCAACCGAACGATCAATTCTGATGTCTACATTGAACAACTAACGGAATTAAACAATACAGTTGAAGAAAAGCGGCCCGAATTGACAAATCGAAAAGGTGTTGTAGTCCATCATGACAATGCAAGGCCACACGTATCTTTGGTCACTCGGCAAAAATTATTGGAGCTTGGTTGGGATGTTTTGCCACATCCACCATATAGTCCTGACCTTTTACCATCCGATTACTTTTTGTTCCGGTCTTTCCAAAACTCCTTGAATGGTAAAAATTTCAGTAATGATGATGATGTCAAATCGTACCTGATTCAGTTTTTTGCTAATAAAAACCAGAAGTTTTATGAACGTGAGATTATGATGCTGCCTGAAAGATGGCAAAAGGTCATTGATCAAAATGGGCAATACATTACAGAATAAAGTTATTTAGTTCCATGAGAAAAGTGTCTTTGATTTTCTAACAAAAATCCGCAATTACTTAGTTGCCAACCCAATAATAACCGCAAAGTTGAAATTGAGTTTAAAAGAATTCTACCACTTGAAATCATCTGAAACTCGATACATAAGTTTGTTTTGCCCCAATAGCCTTAACAAAATCATTTACAAACACTTCACACATTCAATTCACTAAACTTGGAAACACACTATTCTAGTTTTTTTGTTGTCGCAACTTCAAAAGCAACTTACGACACTTTCTGTCACTTCAAATCTTTTAGTATTACACTATACACTCTCAATCACGTCATTGACTCTGAAGAAACACTTCAAACTACTTCGCGAACCCTCAAACACGAAAGTTGAAAATCAAAGTTCTCGGTTTTTGAGAAACCGCAAACTTGAAATAGAGCTACAAGCAAAACTATCGACTCGAATTGATTGAAACTTGGTATACAGGTTGCAAACACACTACACTGATTATTGAACGTATTTAGAGCCCTATAACACACGTAGAACAAAACTTGACAAAATAAAATTGATAGTTCTAGGTTATCCGTAACCCTTGAATTAGTTTTACCTGAACCTATCACTCGAAACCTTTTGGAATTCATTTTCCACGCACTTACACGACACACATACACTGAACAAATCACTTGAAACACTATTCACTCCACTACAACACTCAGAACTGAATTCATGGAGCGACTCTCTTGAAGTCGTGCAGATATTTGAAGTCCCTGGACTTTCTCCAACGTTGTATCGAGGAAAGCTTTTGTTTCCTCAACAAGGTCCTTCTCCTAATCACCACAGCAAGGTAGAGAAGACTGGTAATACCAGTCGACGTCCCACGAAGATTATGAAACTCCAATCTGGACGACTCAGACCTTCTTAATCGTGTATTCAATCTTTTCTTGGAGTTGTCAAATACTAAACTCGGTGACCCAAATTTCTCCATCACCTGTAAAACAAAAAGTACATTACGATTCAATTCATTCAAAGGAATAGACACATTCGCATGTTCAAAAATCAAATATTGAATTTACCTTATAATTTGTCCATGGACGTTCACGCTTCTTGAAAAAGTCAACCATTCTGAGATTGTACCAAAAGGAATACAGATTCAAATCTATCTTAAAGCCCTCGTAGGCTGCAACACGAGAGTTCCCAAATTCAATCCTATACTCGACTACTCCAGTAGTCGAGGGAAATATTCGGAAAAATAGAAAGATCATTAGATCACTATCTTTACGTCTTATTTCAAACAAAACTGAACTCATATGAATATATTCGAACTACTTTTACCTTGAATTGGTATATTTCACCAATACAATACCTATCATCTCCCTCGATAGACATTACACTGCCTCGTCTTGGATTTCCAGTGTGGAGAATCCATGGACGTGAGAGACGATTCAGTGAAAACTCATAATTTGAATCTCAGAGCTGAATAAAAGGAAAGAAAAGACCAAATTAGAGCATATAAAGTTGAATAAGAGAATGAATACATGAAAGTATACAGTTCTCAAGTAAATCCATACCCGAGAACTGTATATTCTCAAAATTTTTGAAAGAAAACTATGAGATCAGAAATAACCAAGTGAATGAACAATACTCACACGATTGAAACCAACTCCTTTTCATTTTTTATCCATACATATATGTATAGGGAATCTGGATCTTTGGAGTTTTCACTTGGTAGACCACAAAATCCTTGATCGACCTTTGAAACCAAGTGCTCTTCTATTACTATATCTCACATCCTATTAGAAATATTTGGATGATTCCTCAATTCTAAAAAAGGAGAATCTGAAAAGTTAATGACATTAATAATCATACACATTTACACGCAATTAATAACATTTAACATTTTAATACACTCACCTTTTTATTCAAACTACTCACATATATATACAGGGTGGGGCATTTAAAGTGTCGCGGGCGTTTTTTCCAAAAATAAAGTGAGATACGAGAAAATTTTTCGGACAAAAGTTGTAGGGTACCGAGGGGGACATCCGATGGTGGCTTTGGCTTTGACCTCAAATCTCATCTTCAAGGGCATTCTGAGATCAACTCTTGTTTTTCAAATAGCATCTCATATTTTTTACTGCAGATTTGGATTCTAGGTCAAAAACCAAGAAACTTTTGTCTGAACCATTTTCCTGAAATCCGCAAAAATGGCGCTCTAATCGATATTGTTCCATTTTGAATCTGACATTCGAATAATGTTTCGGACAAAAGTTGTCTGATTCCAAGGGGGACCCCTTGAACTGAAACGGAGGTGATGGGGTATAACAGACAAAACACAACACATTTCAATCGTCTACATCACTTGGATAATTTTAATGCAGTAGATGCTCAAAATGATGGCCTTCGACTTCAATACACATTTCAAAACGTTTTACAAAAGATTGCTGAACTCGTGCTAAAATATCTTCATTGATGCTCGCGCATGCATTGATGATTCGTTGACGCATATTCTCAGGTGTAGTCGGTGCTTGTTGATAAACTGTATCTTTTATGTATCCCCATAAAAAAAAATCTGGAGAAGTAAGATCCGGAGAACGGGCAGGCCAATGAACTGGTCCACGACGTCCTATCCATCGTCCAGGATAATCTCTGTCCAATATTTCTCGAGCTGTGACTGCATAATGGGATGGACAACCATCGTGTTGATACCACATATTCAATCGTTCCTGAATAGGTATGTCTTCAAGTAATGTTGGAAGTACTTGATCTAA
Source organism: Gonatopus flavifemur (assembly GCA_018340375.1). NCBI lineage: Eukaryota > Metazoa > Arthropoda > Insecta > Hymenoptera > Dryinidae > Gonatopus > Gonatopus flavifemur. The sequence continues at coordinate 11,636,718 of JAFFJZ010000009.1, forward strand.
GAAATGTCTGTACTTCTCTCCATTTAGCGTATCTGCAATGAAGTACGGTCCAATTACTCGAGATCGAAAAATACCACACCAAACATTCACAGCCCATTGTCTTTGATGCTCTACTTGACGTAACCATCTTGGATTTTCTGTCGCCCAGTAATGCATATTATGTCGATTTACTTGACCATGATTGGTGAACGTCGACTCATCAGAAAATAATATGTTGATGAAGTTGTTATTGTGCATTTGCGCTAGACCCCATCGACAAAACTGTACACGATTTTCGAAATCATCACCGTGAAGGTCTTGATGCAAACAAATGTGATACGGATGGAATTTGTGACGTTTCAGTATTCGAAGAACACTTCTTCGAGGAATTCCCGAATGAAGTTCAATTTCACGAGAGCTCACGTGTGGATTATTGGCTACTGCAGCTAGTACATTAACTTCCGCATTTTCTCCGGTAACAGTTCTCATTCGATGTCGTTTTTCCCTTGTAACACTTCCCGTTTCTGAGAATAATTTTGTAATGCGTTGAAAATACCTAATGGATGGCGTTGTTCTTTCAGGAAATCGTTCTGCATACAAGTCATATGCTTGTCTGGGGTTCTTATGCACTTGACCGTAAATGTAGATCATATCGATCTTTTCAGAAACCGTGTATCGGATATCCATGATTTTCAATTTGTCATAAACCAAGTAATAATCAAATGTAACTGACAAACTGACTTTCAAAATCGTGAATTTTCACTGAAACCCGTCGTTTGTTTACATCGCGTGAGCTCTGAATGGTGGTAATGTAGACGATTGAAATGTGTTGTGTATTGACAACTTTTGTACGAAACATTCTTTTGCAAGACCCTCCGTTCTCGAGTTATTCGAATGTCAGATTCAAAATGGAACAATATCGATTAGAGCGCCATTTTTGCGGATTTCAGGAAAATGGTTCAGACAAAAGTTTCTTGGTTTTTGACCTAGAATCCAAATCTGCAGTGAAAAATATGAGATGCTATTTAAAAAACAAGAGTTGATCTCAGAATGCCCTTGAAGATGAGATTTGAGGTCAAAGCCAAGGCCACCATCGGATGTCCCCCTCGGTACCCTACAACTTTTGTCCAAAAAATTTTCTCGTATCTCACTATTTTTGGAAAAAACGCCCGCGACACTTTAAATGCCCCACCCTGTATATAACCTGTCACACAGCATTTCATCATTCATTGACAGATCTTTGTTTATTTGTATACAACGTATACCATACTATACTGAAATGAACAATGAACGCTATTGGCTGTTGGGAAAAAGAAAGAGAGAGAGTGACATGGGTATCATTGAAAACCTATCTAATCGTCTAGACACACAAGCTACGTAAGCGTGAACGTAAGAAACGGAAAGATGCGCAGAAACTGTATACAAGATCTGCGCATCCTTCCGTTCGTTACGTTCACGTTCACGTAGCTCATGTGTCTAGACCATAAAATGTAGCGAAAATTGAAAACCGGCCTGAATTGGTTCCAGCGAAGATCTGAGGTGTTTAGAAGAAAGATGACGATGATGGATCAGAATCGTAATATTTTGATCGCATGAAAATTCGAAACGTTTGTATCTCGGGATCGCGTGAACGGATCAACTTCCTAGTGTGCTTAATCGAAAGTGTGTATTCGAATTATATAGTAGAAGTGTAATTATTTTTTCGTGAAATTCAATGTGTGATGAGTTATTGTGGGTTAAAGATTTCTTGACTATAGAAAATCTTGGTTTTCGTGTAAAGATACACGGTAGCGCACGACTCATGTTTTTTCATTTTTCTTTTCTTTCAGGGTTTTCATGTACTTGGCGTCGAGACGCTACCGCGTCTCTTGATATTTTCAAACAGCCGTTAACGACCAGAAAATGTAATGTTTAAAGAGTCTTTAGCATCGACAGAAAAAGTGTAAACTTCACAGTAAGAACATACGCTATTCATATTATCGTGTTCATAACGCAATATTTACATTTCTTTGATTGCTATTATTATCGTGGTAACTCTGAATCTTTCAATATGAAACTGACTATTGGGAGTAGAGAATTTGTTCGGTGACATTTCCTGAAAGAAAATGTAATTTTTCAAAATAAAAACTTTACTTCTATTATTACATCTCATGATATAAAACATTACAGATTTCTCTGCTGTATTTGCAAGAAATTTGGTATAGAGCCAAAAATTACAGAACGAACTGTAATTTCTCTTTCTTTTTTCTCGATGTATTAAAACTTTGCACGGGGGAATACGGCTTACGCTTGCAAACACTAGGCAGAAGCATTGAATAATTCGTGCGGGCCAATTAGCACGTTCCGTGATTGACCAATGTAATACTTGTGTAAGATATGGGGGTAGTAAAACCTACCAAAAATTAGGCTCATTACCTAAGGTTAGGACCAAACCAGGCCGACCATCCGCCAGCTCGGGGGTAGATTATGCTGGCCCCTATCACATTAAATGCTCTCCTGGCCAAGGATTCAAGTTCTACAAGGGCTATATAGCCATTTTCATTTGCCTCGCTACCAAAGCTGTTCATTTGGAGCTCGTCACGAGCTATGACAGCAAAGGGTTTCTCGCTGCATTCAGACGGTTTGTCGCCCGCCGCGGGCACTGCATTGCCCTGTATAGTGACCAGGGCACTACTTTCGTGGGTGCTGACGTAGAGCTTAGAGCTTTATATAGCAAATCATCTGCTGTGGCCAAAGATATTTCTACTCCACTAGAAAATCAAGGGACTTCATGGCACTTCAATCCTCCGGGAGCCCCACATTTTGGTGGGATCTGGGAGGCTGCTGTGAAGTCCACGAAGCACCATCCGAGACGAGTCACAGGCTTAAGGAAATCTACGTTCGAGGAGCTCTATACGCTCTTAACTCAAGTGGAAGCTCGCCTGAACTCGAGACCTCTTCTGCCGCTTACTACTGACTCCCCCCCCCCCCCCCCCAGATACGCCACTTCTCACTCCGACATATTTCCTGATAGGGTCCAGCTCTTTCTTGGTTCCTGAACCTAGTTGTCTCGGTGAGAATGTTGCTCCGTTGAATCGTTGGAAGCTTCTCCAACAAATGCTACAGGGCTGGTGGAGGGGATGGTCTCGCGAGTATTTGGAATCCTTACAGACGCGATATAAGTGGACCACCCCCAACCTTTGATCCAAATAGACGATATAGTCTTGATTTTCGACGAAGTCTCTAACCCAGCCAAGTTGCCGGCCATTGTATAAAGTTGTTGCTACTTATCCCGGATCCGACGAGCTGACTAGAGTCGTAAAGTTACGTACCACCAACTCATTTTTGAAGCGACCAGTTCATCAACTGATCCCCCTTCCTAAGCTTGGTTCAGGTGCTTAGCTTTACCATACTCATCGCCAACCTTACCTTTATCGTAAATGAATTGAGGTCTAAGTTAGTTCTGAGCGCCATACTGATATCGAAACCTTTAAGCCTGAGTTTCGTTTTCGCTCACATAAGTCAAACCCTTTATTGTACCATATTGCCTTTTTTGTTTTTTATTTACTTTCCTACAAATTATATTTACTGAGAAGTGGACCATTTTTAACTGAACACGACGCGTATTTAAGGGCACCCGAGTGTATACCACAAGTTTTTCTTCTTCCAACCTATTCATTGGGAGGACAAAATAATATGTTGGAAAAGTATGAATGATGAACCGCTTGAACCACCTGGAGTGAAATCTACATTCTTAGAAATTTCTGCATGAAACTTCCATGACATATCATGAAAGCAATTTTCATTCACGTAATTGAAAAATTGCTTGAAATTTCGATTACATGTAGATGAAATCACAGTTACTGAACCATACAGATCGAATGATATACGATAGCAAGAACTGAAAATTCATTTACATGTGATTGAATTTTTCATCTAATCACTAGAAATTGAACATTTCATTTGAAACTGTGATTAAAGAATGAATGAATTTTGAAGGAACAACGTACGTTATGCTTTCATGGTTCATACTAATTCGAAGGTCATCATAACCACAAATTTCTTATTCGTGCGTTAGAATACCAAAAACACTCGGATTTTCCTCCATGTACACACGAGTAAGATGAAAGTTTCACGAACGGATGATAATGTGCAAAATGATACCATTTTGCGATATGGTTCATCTTGCCCCAATAGGTCAGTTGTTGGTTGAGTAATTTTGGTTTTTCCTTACACAAATAACTTTAATCGAAAAAAGTATCATAAATTACCTGATGCTGTCGAGAATAGGATGGGATATTAGAATCATCCAATTATGAATTTACATCAAAGATATAATGTTCACAGTGAACAAGAAAATTTAGACCAAACCCACAATTTACTGGAAGGTGACCTTTGTTTATGATTCGCACGACATGAAATGTGACGGAGAATCGTGTAACTAACTGCTCGTTGATATACAACTGAGAACTTGCTCATTCCATGTTGAACTACCAGAGGGTATTAGTGCCTTGGATTATTCAACAATTGGATCATCATGCCCCGCGGTTCATCTTACCCCGGCCTCCCCTACCTCATATTCTAATTAATGATTCCACCACTTCCGTGCGAATCACATATTACATAAAGTTGATGCAATAACTCCGCAGGTACCATTGGATGAATTCATTTCTTAGACTCAAAGAAAAATTCGTCAGTTCAAAAAAAATTTTTTCTCAGTGTATATTGAATGCATTGTATTCATATGGATTAACGAATAAGCACTCTCTGTCAGTCGGGAACATATTAACAGGTCACATGAATTTTTTCGATCACTCAATTCAATATACCGCGAATTTCCCTTTTGAATTCGATTCTCCCTTTTAATTTCATCACGATTTATCGCACGGAAACCGAATCCTTTTCTGCAGATTTGAATCTCTTATGAAAAAAATTGAAAATTGTATTCAAGCCCCATTCCGTTGTGGAAAGAATGTAAGTTTTGAAATTCTATTGTCTTGAACGCGCCATCGTACATCAATTGTAACTCTCTGAATCAAATAAATGCGTTCATAATTGCTGTTTTGCACGCATACGGAATCCGTGAAACGTTTTCAATTTACATCTCACTTTATCATCTTACAAGCTCCATTAGATAATGACGTGAACACGGACAGAATGGAATATGATTTTATACTACACGCTCGCATCCCTCAGTACCTTCTGAATCCTCCCTAGGAATATAAATATGCCGTTCGAATGGAGTTTCACTCCCAATATCCGATCTTCCCTTCTTTCATTAAGGTATTCAATGGAAACCGTAATCATTTCACACCTACGTGTACATTTTAGGAATAATTTTTCCTGATCGTGGTCGCTGCAGTGTACAGTTATATGCAGGCCCTCATAGGCATTCAGTTTGAATACGATATAGAAGTGCAGCATTCACTGTACAGTTTTCCCCCTTATTTTGAAGGAGGGGTTCTCCCAGGGTGCCGATAAAATGTTACAGCTTGTTGCCGAGTATACGCGTAGAGTCGTAGATGGCTATGAAGTAGGTACTTCGACGGCATTGAGGAGAGAAGATATTTCAGCAGTCATAAAATCGCCATTGCAAAGGATCGTGGACCATCAAAGAAATCATGATTGTGATCTTCGTGGCAGAGAATACAAAACAGTAAAAATGCGGAGAGGGGGGGGGAATGTTAATTTACTCTTTCCTTTATCGTCGCGCGATATCATTGTCTTTTGCAATTCGTTAGAGATATTTGATCCATCCAATATTTCTGGAGATCCTGTGGTGATATATTATGCCATTCAAACACAGTCGTACGCACAAGCCTAAAAATTCAAGTAGTAGGAGCAGTTCATCAAGGATCGATCGCAATACTTTAGAGTGACGCCGAAAACATATTCTAGATTGGTTTCCAATGTGGTTCTGTTGTGTTCACTGGTACGTACTCCTAATTGACCGGGAAAATCAACTGCACTGAGAAAAAAATTGGCTCGATTTTGAGAACATATTTTCTTGTGTTAAGAAGATACTAGCGGCGTGGCAGCAGCCAAATGTTTCTTCCAAATTATTTGAGAGTGGTGTAATAAAACCAACCAATTTTCATCCACCTACCTGGTATATGTGTCAATATAGGTCTCTAAATGAAAATTATCAAATTTTATTGTAAAACTTTCAAATAATTTGAAAGAAACATTTTGGCTACTGCCAGGCCGCTAGTATCCTCTTAAGAATATATTCACTTTTCTCATCCGAAGAGGATGCATACTTGGGGTGAGAAAACTTTCTTCACATCAAGCTGTACAATTTTGAATCAAGAAAATGTTTCCTGTCCTCAAAGAAAGTTTTCTGGAATCAAGAAAATATCGAATTGGACTCGGTCAATCCAATAGTTTCTTGGTTGAAGATTTTTTTCTCTCAGCGTGATTAACCAGTAGCTCGTTCGTGTATACAGGTCTAAAAACTCATCCAAAATTGGGCAGTGGGGGTGGTCTATTTGTTGAAGAATTTTTGCCTGAAATCCCTGTATCTTGTAATGACTAGGGCTTCCAATATCGGAAATTCAGAATCCCGTAATACCGTAATCCCGGAATTATTTGAAGCTTTTCCTGAAACCGCACTGTAAAAAATGTGGAGAGTTTTTCTTCACACTGTTGGTGGATTCCCCCCCCCCCCCCGCATATCGTAGAGGAATTGTTTTGCGATAAAAAATGAAGGATGTTTCCCCCACTGTGAGGAGTTATTTTGTTTTCTGGGTGTTTGATACTCCACAAATAAAGAAGAATTCCATCAAATTATTGTTAGAAATTCCCCACCTGTGGAGGAACTTTGCTGCCACAATTTTTTGGGGTAAAATTTCACAATCATTTTCCACAGCGCGGTATTCGTCATCCAATACCGGGATCTCGGTTTATCATATGAGCGTCATGTAGATTCAAATTTATGCGTGCTTCTGAGGTATGCTTACGACTATTGGGGTCTGTCATTATTACTCACCTTACTTACTTTATTCACCCAACACTGTGTAACATGGATGGTGGATGCAATAAGCTGTCTACGAATAATTTTATACTCATGTGATGGGTTTATTATATCGGTTATATTAATGTCGGCGCCATCTGTGTCAACTCCATATAAGTTCAGTAATTGTATTACTCCGCGCAGTAGGAGCATTGTCTTGCTCTCCGAGTATGCGCAAATAAGTCTGACGGTGTCTACTGTTTCTAGTTCAGTTCGTAAGCAGACGTCGTGTTGAAAGCATCGCACGCGTAATTATAAATCTCATGCCGTCACACATGTTTGTTATATTAAAAATTGAACAGTACTATATTCAATGTATCTATTCGTGAGCAGTAGAGAATTGCACTATAGAAATTGTGACGGTTCGTATAACGTGTGAGAGAAGAGAGAGATCGTTACCCCACAGGTAACGACAGTATTGAGGGGAGAGAAGAAGGGGGAAGAGTGATTGCCGGTATCACGGAGAAGGAAATAGCTCTTGGTCATCAGCCTTCCTAGAAGACGAATGTGGAATTGAAAATTAGAAACTGAAGAATATTTGAAAGAACACGTGGCCACGTACATTCGAAAGGACCAAACCACATCCGATCAATAACAAGAGGAACAAATTTCATGGGACCAAAAGGCCAAGAGTGTGGACCATTTCATCAAGACAAAAAGAAAGATAAGTCGACTAGTTTTATAATTAAATATTAGCGTGCACGCAAGACATTGAATTCCCTTTCTCTTCTCTCTCCCCACCGCGGGTATCAAGTAATATATCAAAATCTTATTCTTATATTCAAATGACAAGGTTTGGTCTCCTGTTAACGTGAAGATAATCGATGTGAGCTACCGACTCGGCTTGTGAGTTGTATATATATATATGAACATCGAATCTGTATGATTTATTTCATGTCAATTTTTAATATATTGTTTTAAAACGTTATCTTAAATTGATTCATTCAGTTCATTTTCATTTTAGTATTCAAATTCCATGAATTTACTCCACATAACATAAAAGAAATAAAAAGTGACAATTCGAAGGAAAACGAATTGTTACAATTGGCGCCCGACGTGTCCGGTAAAATATTATTAACATATTTCGAATCCAGTTTGATTGTTGCGTCGTGTATTCTTGTCAAAAGGTTCGCAAATTGTATGTGTCCAATGGAAAATATATTTGAATGAATTTGAACATCATTTTAATACGAAAATCGTGTATATAGAAATTGAATTGCGTGTTTTGTGATTAATAATATATATAAATTGTATATAGATTTTATATAGAATCAAGATCGGAATCTAAATGTCGTACAATATATCGTCGTCTTATCGAAATAATCAAGTAAACATTAGTTTGAGATAAAGTAAAGCCATTGATGAGCAGAAATTGTAAACACAACATCTATACAATAGTCAGACTTAAAATCGAAAACATAGAAACTTATTATCAAAATAAAGTACTCATCCAGAGTAAAATGATTTCATGTGTGTTTCGTTTAGCAATAAATGAGTGTTCAACACTCTCCACGTGAAACAAGGAAAGGAACAGAATTTGGCTTATATATCCAAGAACAATTAAAAACTGCGGATTCTGAAGCGGCACTTAACAACACGAATATGGAACAGGAAATAGAGCGTCTGAAGGCGGAAGTAAAAGCCGAAAAGAGAGAAACTCAACGATTACGTGCAGAACGCGATCAGCTAAGAGGTATGCAACAAACTGCAAGTGTATCGAGAAATACAGGTACAGACAATGGGTTGATAGAATCATTAATAAATAACATGCAAAACAATGATATAAAAATTACTGAATTTGACAATATTGAAAAAAAACATCCAAAAGAATTTTTGCAAAATTTATACAAATATTATACGATTTTAAAAATTACAACTGATGAAAGGAAACTGATATGCCTCGATAGGGCGTTAGAAGGGCAAGCAAAAATATGGTATGAGACATTTGAAGAAAAAATTTTGACTTTTAATTCATTTAAAGATGAATTCTTGAAGAAATTTTTCTCCATACCGCACAGTGGGCCAGGTAGCTGGAAAAGTGGCCAAAATTAAAAATGTCGTCGGAATTGTTCTAAACCTGGCATGAAAGGGTTTTTGAGGTCGCTGATTCCGAATCTACAGTCAGATTGGGAAAATTCAACATGGCGAATCCAATATGGCGGGCTCAAATGTTGAAATTCTCCGAATTCCTTGAAAATTGTTTTCCAGGGGTTTCCAGGGTCGCTGATCACGGATCTGTTGCCAGATTTCGGGAATTCAACATGACGGATTTGATATGGCGAGTTTAAATGCTCAAATTCACCAAATTTCCTGAAAATTTTTTCCTGAGGGGTTTTCAAGGTCACTGATTTCAAATCTGTATTCAGATTTGGAAAATTCCATATAGCGGTTCCAACACGACGGATTTTCATTTTCAAATCCATTGAATTCCCTTTGGCTCTTCCACAGTAAAAAATTTTTCGTCATTGTGTAAAGTGTTAAAATTTGTGTGTTGAATATTTAACATTCTAGAGTGTTGATTCAACACAATCGTTGTGTTGACACAAACGATTGTGTTGAATCCATTTGTGTTAACACAATGATTGTGTTGAATCAACACTCGCAAATGTGGAATATTTGACACACAAATTTCAACACTTTACACAATGACGAAAAATTTTTTACTGTGTCACTAAGAGGTTTTTGGGATCGCTGGTTTCGAATTCGATGTCAAAATTCCTCATTTAAAATGGTGAGACCTACGTGATTTCCGAAGATTTGGAATAAAATCCTGTGTTTGGTGGTGGCCAAGGTTGTTAATTCTACACATTAGGTACAAAATTTGAGATTCAAGATGATGGAATCGATATGATATCCAAAATTATTGAAATTCATGAAGTGTGCGAGAACAATGTTATTTAGAGTTTTTTAGACTGCTAATTACGAATTATTAATGAATTTTTTGTCGAAAGTTGTCTTTTTCTTACAGAAAAAATTCTATAAGATACCTTCCAAATACACACACTTTACTTTTTTGAAGCAACGACAATTCAGTTATACAACTTGATTCACGGCTGAGATTCGCTGCAGTTATGCACCCAGGATGTGCCACAAGGAGGCTCCTAGTCCGAATTTACATCCCATATTTTTTTTTGTATTTTTTCTATCACTTATTTTTTGTATTTGTTTTGTCTTTCTTTGATTTTTGTCTTTTTTTTTGTTTTTTTTTGTGGTTTTGTTAACATTTTTCAATCATTTATAAGTAATATTCATTCAATCATTATCACTGATTTCTTCATCAGATAATTCTACCCCATCTAACAATTCATTGAAAGAATTAAATTCAGTCTGTTCCACATCTCCTGTTTTGCACTCATCATTATCATCATCATCACTATCTCTGTCATCTATCGAAAGTAGTTGTCTGACTTCCACTGGTAATGGCAATCGTTTTCTTCTGCGAATTCGAGATATGATACTCATGTTGGATACAATTGGATCAGAGGAATCCATTATGCGATAAGACAAATCTTCCAAATTCGCTTCCCTGCTACAATGTCTACTATGGTTGAGTCTAAAACTTTTATAGTCTTTATTACGAGATTCAGATGCCTCTTCTCCAAACATACCTACTGGTAGAACACAGTATTTCGTTATGTCTCCAGCATGAACTAATATCTTATGAACTGTGGATGGCATAGGGTACCATGGATAAAGGGAAATATATAATTTCGCTGTATCCATACAGAACTCTTGGAATTTTTTTACGTTGACAGGGAGTTGGCAAGAAAGAGAAATGAGAATAATTTTAAAGTTATGCACCAACTGATAATCAATGTTCAAGCAGTCAGCGAAAACATCTGCATTTTGGAATGCTCTACGCGCCGTGTTTCCATCGTTAGTACTATCACTACCACCTGATTTTGGTTTATCGACTATTAGACCTAATTTATCATGTAAGGATTTTTGTATTTGAGCTTTTTGTTCTGCAAACAGCTTTTTCTGCTCATAAGTTCTGACCTGCCACTTTTTGATATTCATTCGATAGGCTATGTGCAAACAACATTCGAACAATCTAATCCATGCATGTAACGGACTAACACCATACTGAAGTGAGTTCTGATCAGGAAGAAAAGTGTTTGTTTGCCCAAGAATATTCTCTATAATATAAAATTGTTTTGGAGTAGATTCGCAAATAGGGCAGCTCTGTGAGGATTTGGTGTTTGTTAAGATTTGCAATACCTTCCCATCAATCAAAGTTAAATGCATAGAAAAATGGATTCTTATTTCATGGCCACTGCTCATCACGATACTCAAGGTATTTAATTGATCAATCTGATTTTGAATTTCCAATTTTTGGGACAGAATCACTTCCACTGATTCTTTGATAAATTCTAATTTAATAGGACGACAAAATCTTGGAGATTGTGAAGCATTATTGTACCAAATTACCTCTCCATTTTGGCATGTTGATTGTAAAGGAATCAGTGTGGTTGCAAAAATATTTTCATCATTTGAGCCGAAATTATCTGAACCAATATTGAAACGTTGCTTATACCTTGAATGACCACTGCTACCATCGAATCCCCAAGAACATGTTAAAACAAATTCTGATTCTGTTAATGCATATGTATCCATCACTCTCAGTAAAACTTCTTCTTGCATTTCGACTATTCGTTTACTTGTATGGTTCAATAGTGATTGAACGGGAACCTGTGCTATATGTTCATTTATCAGAATGTCATCTTTTGGTGGTTTCAAAATATTTTTAGTTTCTCTTAAGTTATTGTAAGCTGGCCATATGTCAGCTCCGCAATTCTTAGATTCTTGACGTATAGCATTGTTGTCTCCTTTGATAAAGATTGATCTAATAGAAAACCTAGAGCTTCTAAAGGAGTTTTCTTTCTAATTGAAGACGGTGCCATATTCATTAATTTCATCACCTTAGAAGCACGAGAGGGACTTTTTGTCATTTCATTTAGTATTACCTTCACATCATTTTGTCCAGATACATTAGCTGCATGACGTGCAGCCGATAGAAGTCTTTGTGAATCATTAGCATTGGCAGCACTAATAGCTGAAACATATCGTCTTTTTGATCTATCAGACTTCTCCGTGTAATCAAGAGATTTTCTACCAGGACCTGCTACTGAGGATCGGAATATAAAATCAGGTAAAACGAATTCAGAATCAAGCCATTTTTTATTTTTCAAAAGAAATCTATCAGTCATTCTATTTGCAGCCTCAAATTTTATATCCCGTTTTCTTTTGATAGTTGATAATGCAAGCTTAAGACAATCTATATTTTTTTTATCAAAATCACTTACGTTTTTATTGAGCTTATTTAATATGTATGTAACAATTGAATCTTTTTTTGGTGAATTTGAAAGCAACTCAAGAATTTCTCTTTCGGTGAATTTCATTTTATGCACATGAAACGAAACTTTCACATTCACCAGCTGCTATAAATTGAATCGACTCTTACAAAAATGAAAGAGACTGAATATTGATGAAATGCTCACTTTATCCTGAAAGATGAGGTTCATGTGATAAACTAAGTGCCATTAACCGAACTTCTCCGATAATCTTTGTATAGCATATAACGCATCAGAATCATAAGCGGAGAGTAATGTTGCCGCGAGCCGCAAAATAAGCCGTAACGAATTCCAGGTTTTAAATTATCTGAATCCAAAGTGACCTGCTCTTTAGTCAACGAAATTGCCCCAAAATCCAATTTATCAGACCTCCAACTGAATTTGAAGGTTCAAATTGTGATATATCTTTATTGAAAAAAGTTTTAAATCAATCTATACTCGAGCTGGACCTATGCTGTTGGATGTAGAAATCGGTTGCAAATTCAAATTACAGAACTACGAGTTTATATGAACTTTTGAATGAGACTATAGGACCATCCAACCAAGTATTCAGACAATTTTCACGTCTCATAGTCCTATTTGAATCCAGTTGAAATCTAAAGCTCGTTACGGCTCGTTTTGCGGCTCGCAGCAACACTAGCGAAGAACCTTCCCAACACACACAAATACTGGCGTTTCAAAGGACCATTAAAGGGCCGCTATCAGCATCGTTGGACCATTGATGGTCTATTAAAACGGCAACAATTGGTGTTTATGGGGTTAAGAAAATTTGATGAATTTTCAAATTTTATTTCGTCATATTGGATCCGCACTCTTGAATTTGCAAAATCTGACCTCAGATTCATGATCAGCAACCCTAAAAACCTCTGTACACCAGAATCCAGACGGTTCTAATGAAATTTTCAATTTTTACCACTTGTTCAAATATTTGTCCCATTGACGTAACGAGTTTTCATTCACATTAAATACGATTTTTCTGACTTCTGAATGAAAACGGGCAAAAAGGGGCATATCCACAGTGTTGAGAACTCTTTCACGAAAAGTTTGGTATATCATTCTGTCCATTCGGAAGTGGAAGCTCGGGGAAGGTTCAATTCAAAGGTACAGAAGTGCAGTAAAACCTAATGAAATGAGACAAACTGAAATGATTAGACTAAAAATATAGCATGGAAAATGTTATTTCTTTACAAATATCATTAGAATTATGCAATTACAAGATAAATATGCACTGCTGCAATGTCTAGAGAAATGATATTGAGTTCGGAGCATGTATAAACTCAATGACAATGCATTCATTTTTCAACATAAATTTGAAATAAAAATGTCCTTTATGAGGGACCTAAGCTACCAAAAGTAACAATATTTTGTGATTCAGTGTGTCAAAATATATGGAAACAAAATTATGATGTTTATATTTAATTTCGATCAATTTGAAAAAGAATCGTTTTTGGCCACGCAACTAGATTTCTGGCCCACTGTGTACCGGTTCAAGTAAATTTCAAAACTAGGTGGATGACGCGAAGGTACAGATCAACAGATGAGAACATGCAAACTTATTTCCTCAAACAACGCAGTGAAGCAAATTATTTTTCACCCTCAGTAACTGATTATGAAATCAACTATCAGATTGTACAGCAGTTACCGTTTAGAGTTATAGAGCTATTGACAACTGTTGATTTTTCGAATACGGAAAGAGTACTGGAAGCTATAGCTTGGCAAGATACGTTAGGCGTATTGAAAAATAATGACAATTATGCATATTATAATAGATATCAATCCACTGCAAATGTAAATAATATGCATATGCAAAGAAACAGTTCGTCACATGATAATAATTATAATAACAGACGTCATTATAATCGGTCGAATTATCATAATCAAAGGAGATGGAGTGGAGACAATCAAACGGTCAATGCTGGACAATGTGAACCAAGATCACATAATGAAAGGGATAATCGGAATTTCAGAATTCCTGATACATCAATTCCACCACCTCATTATAACTATCCTAATCATAGAAATGGTCAAGGGAAAAATTTCAACTAAGAAGCAGTGTGATCAAAACAGGTCCCACATCACACTGGAAGGGGGATAAATTATCAGAGGACCTACAAAAAGATATAGTACAACCAAGAGAACAATTCAATCACGAAATAGAAAGTCCGGTATCACCGAACATATTGATAAACCTCGATATAATGAAAATAATGGCTCTGATAGACACTGGTGGCGAAATTTCATGTATTTCGGATCAATTGTATTCAGAACTTGGTAAAAGCATCAAACTATGTGAACTTCCAGTGACTAATATGATGGTAATAGCCACATTTGGCAAAAAACCGAACCCAGTTAGGAAACAAGTGTTCTTGCAAATTCGAATAGCAGATCTAAAAATAAATCAGTCATTTCTGGTGATAGAGGGTCTGACAAACAGCATGATAATTGGAAACGACTTCCTTTTTATGAACAAAACAATTATTAACTATGGTGATAAAACGATAACAATAAATAAAAGAATAATAGATTCAATAATAGCATACATCAAAACAGATTTGGGAAGAATACGAATAATGAATGGAAAAGATATCACGTACATCAACATTATTCAAATAGATAAGGGAATACAACCTAGGAAAAAAAATCACTGCAATATGATTCAAAAAAGTTTAGGGGATGATCATGCACAAAGAGAAATGAATAGGGATAATCGTGACAAAAATAAAGAAACAAGAATTGTATATAAAAGTATAAATTTTTAAGTGGATAGTTTAAACCGTCAGAAGATTGCAATTGAAAAGAAACTCAGATTAAAAGATGGTTTAACCCAAAAAACGATTTCAAATGAGGGGGATGGGAAACAACTTCGAGAAAGTGTAAAAAATGTTCATGAAAATAGATCGGACGTGAATATAATCAACGAGAATAATTATAATAATGAAAATGAATCAAATATAAATATCAATAATAATTATGTTGATGGAGAAATAACGAGTGAAAATGGAAATGATAATATGTGCATTGAAAATGAAAAATTAGAAAATATAGGATATGAAATTACGTGCATGGGAAACAAAAATCAAATTGAATTGTGTACAAAAGAGGCATATGATAATGATGATGTAGATGATGATTGTCGAGAAATATTTGAAAAAGAATATGAGTACAAGCAACCAAATAGTGAATTTTTTGATGATTTGAAAGAGTTGAATGAAGAACTCGAAATTATAAATGAACATGAGAGAAAAGTATTGTTTGAATTATTAATGAAATATCAAGAATTGTTTAAAAAGAAACTGGGACATTTTTCTTTATATACTCACGGAATGAGAGTGTTGAAAAACAAACCAGTAGTGAAGAAAACTTATCCAATACCATTAAAGCACAGAGGAAAAGTCAGAGATGAAATTAAAATCATGTTAGAACAAGGTATAATAGAAAGATCCACCAGTGCTTACTGTAACCCTTTGAGAATTATAACTAAGAAGAATAACTTTATTCGAATTTGTTTGGACGCGAGATTTTTAAATGAGGTTATCGAGGGTGACAATGAGTCCCCTCCATTAATAGAGGAAATTTTACAAAATTATAGTCAATCAAAATACTTCTCCACCACAGACCTGTCGAATGGATATTGGCAAGTACCTCTAGCAGTGAAATCACGACAATACACTGCGTTCCTTGTTGATGGGAAATTATATCAATTTTGTAGAGTTCCTTTTGGAATTAAGATCGCCTCAAGTGCCTTCATTCGAGAAATCGATATGGCCCTAGGCGATGATAAAGAAAAATTTGTCACCTGCTATGTGGATGACTTTTCAGTTAATTCGAAAACTTTTGAAGAGCACATTGATCATTTAGAATGGATATTTTCTCGCCTTTTAAAAAATAATTTCACTTTAAATCTAACTAAATGCAGATTTTTACAAAAGTCGATACCGTTTTTAGGCTTCATTATATCTGATAAGGGTATATCACCTGATCCCAAAAGGTTGCAAGTGATCAAAGATTTTCCATCACCAAATAACATAAAGCAACTGCAACAGTTTTTGGGAGTCTGTGGATACTATCGTCGCTTCAGTCAAAAATACGCAAACTATATTGAGCCCTTTCGAGAACTATTAGTGTCAAAACCAGTGTGGAAATGGAATGAAGAACACTCTAGAGCATTCGAACAATTGAAAAATCAATTTTTGAAATGTGTTACCTTGAATCATATGTTACCAGATACTCCGTTTCGTATTCAGACTGATGCGAGTGATTATTGGATCAGTGGGATACTCTATCAGATTGATAATGAAGGGGAACATAACATAATTTCATTGGTGAGCAGATCCCTTACGGCGACAGAAAAAAGGTATTTTACAACGGAGAAGGAGCTTTTAGCAATTATCTACTCCGTAACCAAATTCAGAACTTATATATTGGGAACATCATTTACAATCGTGACCGACCATCATGCTTTAACTTTCTTGGAAGTGAGCAATTTTCACGACGATAGGATTATGCGATGGGCCACGCTCCTGCAACAATACAATTTTGAAAACGAATATTGCAGAGGAGCAGATAATTTGGTTGCAGACTTCTTTAGTCGAAATTTTGATGGGAAAACATCAAAAGAACCACCGAATAAGGTATTAATATCAATATTGAATGCACATGTTTCAATGGATAACCATGGAATTCAAGAAAGTTTACCATTCGTTCAAACGATTACGTTAAGTTCTAGTTTGAAGAATGAGTTAGCAAAAATGCGTGAGGCGCAACAAAAAGATAAAGTTATTAATTTGTGGATTTATAAGTGTCATGAAGAGGCCTTTCAAACACATTATAAAATGCACGATGATATTTTATTTCACAGGCGCGAAGAATCTGCTCCATTGTGTTTGGTGGTTCCTAGTGAGTTAACGCATTTACTGATTCAGTCTGTGCATGATAAATTAGCACATCCTGGTTCTTATAAAACTTATAAATACCTTGCTAGGTATTATTTCTGGAGGGGAATGCATCGCCAAGTTAAAATGATAGTCAAGTCTTGTGATCTGTGCCAGCGCGTCAAATATCTGACTCAAAAAAAGGAAGGGAAATATCGAATGGTAAAATCAGAAAAAATTAATGATTTGATAACCATAGATTATCACGGTCCTTTGCCGAGATCGGTTGGTGGGGTCCAGGATATCTTGGTCATGCTTGACGCCTTTTCAAAAATGACGTCATTGTATACAATGAAAAAAGCCAATACGAGGGCAACTTTGAATATAATTTTCAACAAATTTGTGCCGAAGTATGGTAAGCGCAAAAGAATTCCATCGGATCATGGCACGCAGTTCACTGCAAGAGAGTGGATGAATAGATTGGAACGGGAGGGCATCAAAGCACAATATTCTAGTATAAGGCATCCCCAATCTCACCCAGCAGAACGTGTCATGAGAGAGCTTGGTAGACTCTTTGGAACCTCATGTAGTGAACGACATACGACATGTGCCGAATTTATTCCTGAAATTGAGGAGTATATCAATATAACTACCCATTCAAGCACAGGATATAGCCCACGCGAACTGCATTTCGGCAAACAACCGGAAGATGGAATAAAAAGATTAATAAATCTTCCTCCTAATGAAGGAATTGAACATGATGAAATTATCATATTAGCGAGGAAAGAAATGAAGAAAAATTTCGAAAAAAGGTCGAGAAAACAAAGAACTATGTCGAAGGTTCAACTGAACGAGGGAGATCTAGTTTTGATTAGAGTACCACACCAGTCCAACGCTCTAGATAGGCTAACGCAAAAATTTTTCGAATTATATGAAGGCCCATACCTGATAAAAAAGATAGTTGGAAAAAATGCATACATCTTAGTAGATCCAAATGATCATGATAGAGTTAAAGCCACGGTAAATCGATGGAATTTGAAAAAGTATCATGAATTAAATTGATGGAGACGTAATGTAATTGGTTTTAGAAAGAATTTAGACAAATTTTTCTCCTTCTATAGTCGTGTTGTTGTGTATGGGTCGTGCGAGCATGTAATAATTGAGAAAAAAACAAAAAATTGTAAATATTAGCCATAAGGAGAATGATATATGATGAACATTATATGACCAAAGTGAATGAGTTTGTAGCAGGTTAAGAGGGATATTGTGACGGATTGTTTTATTTCCTTGTCATTGATATTGAAAAAAAAAAAATCGAATGTCGAGAAAATAAAAAGGGGGACATTGTGACGGTTCGGATAACGTGTGAGAGAAGAGAGAGATCGTTACCCCACAGGTAACGACAGTATTGAGGGGAGAGTAGAAGAGGAAAGAGTGATTGCCGGTATCACGGAGAGGGAAATAGCTCTTGGTCTTCAGCCTTCCTAGAAGACGGATGTGGAATTGAAAATTAGAAACTGAAGAATATTTGAAAGAACACGTGGCCACGTACATTCGAAAGGACCAAACCACATCCGATCAATAACAAGAGGAACAAATTTCATGGGACCAAAAGGCCAAGAGTGTGGACCATTTCATCAAGACAAAAAGAAAGATAAGTCCACTAGTTTTATAATTAAATATTAGCGTGCACGCAAGACATTGAATTCTCTTTCTCTTCTCTCTCCCCACCGCGGGTATCAAGTAATATATCAAAATCTTATTCTTATATTCAAATGACAAGGTTTGGTCTCCTGTTAACGTAAAAATAATCGATGTGAGCTACCGACTCGGCTTGTGAGTTGTATATATATATATATGAACATCGAATCTGTATGATTTATTTTATGTCAATTTCTAATATATTGTTTTAAAACGTTAATTTAAATTGATTCATTCAGTTCATTTTCATTTTAGTATTCAAATTTTATGAATTTACTCCACATAACATAAAAGAAATAAAAAGTGACAATTCGAAGGAAAACGAATTGTTACAAAATGAATAAAAACCAAGGTTAACTGAAAATCCGGGTGATAATCATTTATTACAAATCGACGATAAATTCTTAATATGATCACAATATTGAGGAAATTTTCTTCAGTTGAGAAGAAAAAGTCAGAAATTAATATGATGTTGCGTCCCCTAGGACCCATGTCTCATATAAATCTGTCCACAAATGCGAAATTGACTGAATTCACGTCGGCCATCTTGGATCTGCCATCTTGGATTTGAGATTCGACTCGGGATTCGGATTCTGCACCCTCAAAAACCCCTAGGACTCATGTTTCATAATCATTCATCGATTCAAGCCAAGATAACCATTATTCAGAGACTGCGGAGAGAATGACATATCTAGGGTGGTGCAAAAGTCTGGATACACCCTAATAACTCCTGGAGGGGTGAAGATAATGGGATAATTTTTTTTTTCAAATCCAACGGGGGAACAGAATATACCATACTAAGAGGGTGAGAAGTCCTCAATCTTGATAGGGGCGATGAGGGGGTAAGGGGGACGGAAATCTTGAATGAGGTGGGGAGGCTTGCGATAACTCATTTGATGGGGATTTTTAACCCGAATACAGCCGTTCCTTGTTTTTTGAAATCGGTCAATTTTTCGTCGAATTAGGACCCCTTGAAGATTGTTTTGGGAGCAGTCAGAGCCGGTGTAAACCTTCCTAACTCCCCATCGGATGAAGATCTTTGGACGTTATTTTTTGATCAAATGAGGGGGGGGGGCGCATGATGTATTATTCTAGGGAAGTGGATTCTCGAAAACATCGGGAGTGATGAATGATGATGGATCCATCAACAAATCAGGATAAATAAGAAATGAGTGTAGGATTGCACACATTACGTAGCCCCCTAACCAAACTGCTGATTCAGGATTTTTCACAAGTTTTCCTCAACTGCACTGTAAAAAATATACTTCCTCAACTGCCAAAGAAGTTTGGCAGTTTTTTACACAAACTTTTTTTGTAAATCACCAAACAAAAATTTGTCAACATTCAAAAAATTTTGTGATTTCACGAAGATTTTTGAGAATTCACAAACTTTTGTTCGGCAATTTACAAAGAAGATTCGGAAATTATTTTTCCAAACCAAGTTTGTAAATTTCCAAGCATTTTTTGTTTGGAATTCAACAAATTTTTTTTACAGTGTGTTCATTCGAATCATAATTTCTATTTTTGTCTGTGTTCCTCACCATGTCTGGCTACTTCCGATCATTTCTCATCATTTTACGATACTTTCGACAATTCTTAGACATTTTTGATCATTTTTGGATATTCTCGGACAAATTTCATTGTTCCCGACATTCTTGATAATTCTCGAACATTCTCCCCCCGATCTCCTAACGTCCATCACGCTGGAACAACCCAATGAGCAAAATCGAAAGAAACCTATATGGGAATTTGTCGCTCTCCGCGATTCCGAAATGATGAAGGTTGTGCTGGCGGAACTGTTCCGCTAGCACAATCCCGGTTCAAAGGGATGAGAAAAAAAAAAGGATCGCACAGGAATGTGTCGCTTTTTTGTCGCTCTCGATATACGTTGGAAAGAATTGAATTCGTTCATTGGTTGCTGAGATATTTAATATTTTGAGTTTGAGGATTGGAATATTGAATTCCAGCGGAATTCGGTGAAAGAATATGATGGTCGAAGGCATATTGACGCAATACAAAATGCAAACAGATGTGCAGGGGATGACGTTGGGACTACAATCCGAAGAAAACGGTTACATAAATGTTACATCGAGATTACGAAACGTAAAATGGAAATCACGTAACACGGTTATCAAATGCCGTCAGGATTTCCAACTGATTCACGTGACGATACGAGGAACAATATGACAATTGTGAATGAATTTGAAGGATATATTTAATATGTCACAATCATGCAACATACAGGTAATAGGCTGATTTACAGGATTTTCTGCCACTGATATATATGTTATGTATAAGAGTCACGCAAAAAAATCGAACATTCTTTGTTCACCTGTCTCTTATGGGAATATGTGAGTTTTTCATGTTTCAAAAGTTCTCTCCGAAGATCAGCTCAAGAGAAATTGCTAAACAGTTGCTGAATATTTGGAAAAATTTTGAGAAACTAAAATTAATTTTTTTTTATTTTTGGATTTTTTTCCTTGTTGCGATGGAATTTAGTGTTTGAAGAATAGTAACTTTGTCATTTCATGACACTAGATCGATTTGGATGCGATTGTGCTGGCGGAGATGCTGCGAATCGCCCTTATGTACGTATTTACGGATTGTTTGAAGTCCGGAGGACCAGGAACAGTGGAGCGACAAATTCTATGCAAGGTTTTTCTGGTAGCGCCAAATTGAAATCCACGAAAAATCGCGAATTTCATGACACTAGAACGATTTGGATGCGATTGTGCTGGCGGAAATTCCGCGGATCGCCCTTATATACATATTTCCGGGTTGTGTGAAATTCGGAGGACCAGGAACAGTCGAGCGACAAATTCTATGCAAGGTTTTCTGGTAGCGTCAAATTCAAATCCACGGAAAATCGCGAATTTCATGACACAGAATCGATTGGGATACGATTGTGCTGGCGGAAATTCCGCGAATCGCCTTTATATCCGTATTTACGAATTGTGTGCACTCCGGAGGACTAGGAACAGTCAAGCGACAAATTCTATGCAAGGTTTTCTGGGAGCGACAAATTCAGATCCACGAGAAATCATGAATCCCATGAATCTGAGGCAATTCAAATGCGATTGTGCTGGCGGAAATTGCAAGGATCACTCTTATATACGTGTTCACAAATTGTGTGGAATCCGGAGGGCAAGAAACAGTCGAGCGACAAATTCTATGCGAGGTTTTCTGGTAGCGACAAATTCAAATCCCAGGAAAATCGCGGAATTCATGACATTAGATCGATTTAGATGCGATTGTGCTGGCGGAAATTCCGCGAATCGTCTTTATATACGTATTTACGGATTGTGTGCACTCCGGAGAACCAGGAAGAGTCGAGCGACAAATTCTATGCGAGTAGTTGTGCATAAAAACAATGGATTTCGACAGAAATTACAGTTTTTCACGAGTTTCACCCCCGTGGAACCTTCTGAGTCTGAATTTTTTCACATTTCCTTGCAGTCGGAAGCGTTGGCAAAGAGTGACAGAAGTGTAATTAATTCACGCGGTGATCTGATTGGAATATAAGGGGTAGTTGTGCATACAAACGATGGATTTCGACAGAAATTACAGTTTTCTCCATGTTTTACCCCCGTGGAACCTTGTTAGTCTGAATTTTCTTACATTTTCTTACAGTCGGGAGTTTTGGCCAAGAGTGATAGCAGTGTCATTAATTTACGCGGTCATCTGATTGGAATTTGAGGGGTAGTTGTGCATAAAAACGAAGGATTTCGACGAGAATTACAGTTTTCCTCAAGCTTCACCCCCGTGGAACCTTGTTAGTCTGAATTTTTTCACATTTTCTTGCAGTTGGGAGTGTTGGCAAAGAGTGATAGCAGTGTAATTAATTCACGTGACGATCTGATTGGTATTTGAGGGTTGGTTGTGCGTGAAAACGATGGATTTCGACGAGAATTACAGGTTTCCTCAAGCTTCACCCCCGTGGAACCTTGTTAGTCTGAATTTTTTCACATTTTCTTGCAGTTGGAAGTGTTGGCAAAGAGTGATAGCAGTGTTATCAATTCACGTGGCGATCTGATTGGAATTTGAGGGGTAGTTGTGCACAAATCCAATTGATTTGGACGGAAAGACATGGGATGTATCATGCACATAAGAATTGTGCACTTATTTATTATGCACATGAAAAAATTGAATTAAATTTGTTCGCACATTAATTTTAGGTGTTCCTAATACGTTTGATAAATGTGCACTGATAGTCGTGCACAGTGAATTGTACAGATGAAAAAAAATGAAGAATATAAAATGTAAGATTGTGCACCTCACATTTTGCACCTTTGGGAATATTCAATATTGTTTTCCATGCGCAAGTAATTACGCACAAAATTTTTATTCACAAAAACTTGCGCATAAAAAACAATATTGAATATTCCCAAAGGTGCAAAATGAAAGGTGCACTATCTTACATTTTATATCTCTCATTTTTTTTCATGTGTACAATTCACTGTGCACGACTATCAGTGCACATTTATCAAACGTATTAGGAACACCTAAAATTAATATGCGAACAAATTTAATTCAATTTTTTTATGTGCATAATAAATAAGTGCAGAATTCTTATGTGCATGATCCATCCCATGTCGACGGAAATTATACTCTCCCTCAAGTTTCATCCCAGTGGAACTTGCTGCGTCTCAATTTCCCGGAAGATCATGGCACACGGAGAGAAATGTTACATTATAAATGACTATATTACTAGCAAAGACAGGACAGACTGCCCTTCATGATGACATTCACTCCGGTACTCTCTGAAAAATTATGGAGCTGAAGCTGGCAGCCATGAAGCTAGCAGCCGATTGTTACAACTCTTTATCCCCAAAGGACTCAAATATGAAAAACGTTATTCGAAACGCCTCTCGATCGACTTCTGGGGTGGAAAAAGCTTAAGCTTCAACAACGTCCAATTGAAAGTTACAACACTCGGCTGTTAGCTTTATGGTTGCCAATTTCAGCTTCATTGAAAAATTACTATATTTGGTAGTAGATATACAAGGATTCTTCTGTATTATACTATCAAATATAGTAATTTTCAGAAAGTACCGGAGTAAATGTCATCATAAAGGAAAGTCTGTCCTGTCTTCGCGAGCAATATAGTAATTCATGATGTAACATTTCTCTCCGTGTATGAGGGGACAGTGATAGCACTGGCATTATTCCACGCGCTGATTAGATCCGAATTCAATCGGTAATTATGCATCAAACGATGAATTCCGACGAAAATCACACCTGTTTTTGCGAGTTACATACCTGTGAAACTCTTCTAGTCTTCCTGGTTTGACATTTTCCGCAAGTCTGGAGTCCCGGCAAGTTGTGACAGACCTGTCACCAATCCAGCCACGGTTTTGTTAGAATTCAAACTGTAGACATTCATAATAACTTGAAACCGAAGCTGGCGGCGGCTTGATTGAACTTCTGCTAACATTGTTTCACCCACTCATTACACTGACAAAAAATGTAGGGGAGCCAACTGTTTATGAGTTCGGATCCGGCGAATCTCTCCGCGCGGTTGACTTGATCGAATATCAATTAGAGTAACTGCTCATTCGGTCATTTCAATCGATATTCGGTTGAGTGAACCGTGTGGTGAGGTTCGCCGTATCCAAACTTATTTGCAGTTGGCTGTACTACGTTTCTTCCAGTGTATAGTAGAGCAATGGCTCCACCCTAAAGCGCACTAACATTTCCTGACACTAATAATATTTACACGCAGTGTAAAAAAAAGTAGCGGAACCAACCTTTCGGTGAGTTTGAATACGGCGAATCTCGCCGTGCAATTGACTCAACTGCATATTGATCGAAATGACCGAATAAGCATTCATTTCAATCGATATTCAGTTGAGTCAACTTCATCGCGAGATTCGCCGTATCCAAACTCGCCGCGAGGTTGGACCCACAACTTTTTGTCACGGTGCGTTGTTTTGTTCATAGTCGCATCAATCCGTCGCTAGCTCCTTCTCGCAAATTTCGGCTCCACAAAGAATATCTTTTATTCGGCTCAACAATGTTTTGCTACACCTCCTCCATAATCCAATGAAATACATTTGGTTGGACATCAAGTAGCTTTTCACTTCCCTTTTATCAATCCAGGGCAATGATCAAAGATATTAGAACATTCCGCGTGATACCCTGCAGCCGCAGCCGTCTCGATTAGTTTCACCTTTGATTTCTTGCGTTTTATAATCTTCTTTTCTGAAGCTGGGTCGTACGTGAAAGCAGTTCCTCTCGGCTTGTCTAAGTTTTTATTCTCCACAAGTTCGTTCATGATCCACTTCCTTGCTTGTTTCATATCAGAATGGTCGAATTGGAATTTATTACCAGTAAGTATGATGTAGCTCCAAACTAAGAGATGAATCCCACAATCCAGAGTCCCTCCTTGATGAGGCACGTCTTTTGGAGTCCATAATGTCCACCGTTCTCAGTTCATCTCAATATCCATGTCAATCATCACTTCTTCCATGTGATCATGAATTTGATTCATAAATTCCCCCGGTGGTTTACCATGTAGGGAATCAATATAGACAAATAACTGTTTTGAAAAATCTATCAACATCAATGTCCAATGCCGTTGATGCCAAACTGGTATTAGCCAAAACTTGTACTCCCAGGCCTTCACTTTTCTCGCCCATCTAGTGAAACCGACAGCTCTTCTCCGTTTATTCGTTAACCACACTGCGAATTTTGTATCAAAACAAATGATCAATTCCACATTATTTTTGTAATGTATGATTGATAAAAACGCGTCAATTACATTATCCTCAACTTCCTGGTTTTCAATGTATATTTATCGATAATGAAATCGAAAATTTGAAAGGATTCCTTTTCATCATATTCCGGATAATGTTTTATATTATCCCATGGTTTTCGTATAAATACCTCTCTCGAATTTTCCGTAATATTGGAGTCCGTTGCCAGCTCATAGTCCAGAATATCATCATGATTGTTTTTGGTCGTAACGGAAATTTCCACCGAATCCATATTCGCAGCGGTGTCAACACTTCCCTCTACGTCGTGTTGAATATCATAGGACTGCTTCAAATCATGGTTCCCGCCTTGTGTGGGAAGACTGAAGTTTCCTTCATATTTTCGAATTGAAACTTTTTCCAATTCAGTCGTCGATTTTATTGATAAATTTTTTTTTGTACTATACGTCGGTATATTATCTTTATACTTCGGAATTCTGAAGTATCTTTTGGTAGATTCGTATTTTTTCTTCTCACTATCTACCCAGACTTCTTCAGATAATTCTGGGGTATATCGTTTTTTCACAATACTTCTCCTTTGCCGTTCTGTGGATAAATCTGTTTGACATCTTAATAATCTACCTTCCAGAATCGATTCTGAGGTATCGATGAAATTCAGTAAAGGCATATGTTTTCTGCCTTGAAGAACGTCTTTCTTCAATATTTTGAACAGATTTTCCACCGGTGCATTGCTATCTCATACCATATTGAACTGATTCATTATAGTTCCTGACCATAAAGGGAAGTATGGTAGAATATATTCATGTAAATTGTTCAAAAACGCTTGGCAATAATACTTATTTTCTTTCTTAGTTAATTGCAAATTGCTCCGTTTCTGATTGATATTGTTTTTCATTGGTAACATCAATTTCTTTGAAGCAGACAATTTCTGAAGATATAAATGATCGTTATTCTGTCTACGCTGGTTTTTAAGTAGCATCTTTCGTTGTGTCGGTTTGATAATTTGACGTCTATTTCCACTACTACTAAATTTGTTTCTTTTCAAAATCACTTTCTTTCTCGGGATTTTCCCAACCTGTCGTTTTTTGGATTTGTTAGGAGGAATGAATATATTTCGCGTCTTTTTTATTTGGGTTCTGGTAAGAAGTCTTCTATTTTTGTTATGAGAAATGCTTTTATTTCCACCCCGTAGTTTACTGTAACCAAGGATGACCTTACTTTTATTAGATGATGTGATGTCCTCTAAGATAGAAATGTAAATCCCATTGAAGTATTGAAAGAAAGGTGATGCATGCCTCAATGTTGGGTTTTGATCAGTTGTGTAGTCTGTTGAATGACTTCCTTCATCAGAAAAATTATCAGTTTTTACTTCTTTATCCTCATCATCATCTGATTCCTCACATGAAATGACAGCGGTGTTCCTCAAATTCTTCAAACTGTTATCAAAATCGGAAGTTTCAGTTTTTAATCCAAACACTTTTATTACATCTGACATAATGACTCCAGCTGAATTCATGGTCTCAGAGTGCAATAGTTTGGAAACAGCAGCGCCGGCTAGGAACCGTATTGATTCATCTGGAGATAGCAATTTGATTTTCCTCAATACTGTTCGTAATAAATGTGTAGAACAAATATGAATAATGGTCAGTTTCTTGAATGATACTTCAGAATCTTCATTTGCTAAAAATTCGTAAGTGAGATCTAGATATT
This sequence comes from Gonatopus flavifemur, assembly GCA_018340375.1. Taxonomy (NCBI): domain Eukaryota; kingdom Metazoa; phylum Arthropoda; class Insecta; order Hymenoptera; family Dryinidae; genus Gonatopus; species Gonatopus flavifemur. Next base: position 11,664,037 of record JAFFJZ010000009.1, read on the forward strand.
TGGCTAAACTCATATTATTGAAACCCAATAAAGAAGCTTGTATCAGGGCCAAACTGAAATCAACTTCAATCTTTTTTATGATCACTCGATCCGTTCAACTTTTGATGGTGTGATTGAATTTCATTAGGAACGACGTGATGGAAGGCACATCATGGATTTCAGAGATGAATTCGGCGATAGGTAGAGGCCCATATTTGTGACTCCCTGGCAGTATCAACGCGTAATAAAAAATTAGTTTATCCCTTTTGCTCTTCGGAGTGTATAATAGATTTCCTTCTGATTTAGGAGTGATCGGGCGGAATATAACAGAACCAGTGCTATCAAAATGACAAAAAATTGGATCTCGTTTCAAAGTCAACAAATACCTTATTATCCGTTCGGTGAACAATGTTATTTTCAGCGGTTTCATGGAGATCTCTTGAATGTACCCTGGAAATTTCTCTCCGGACCAAGAATTTTCATATTCACGCGATAATTGAACCAAAGCGATCACCGGATTTTTATCTAAAGTGAATCTCATCCCATTCCCTTCACTACTAATTTTTCGCATAATCATCTCATTGGGAGCATGGTTCAAATTTCCATATTTCAAGGCATCTGGATATATTTCGGCTACTTGTGTCAAATTTTTTTCAACATATGGTGTCGGTGCCGGATTTCTTTACGTCTGTCACCTTGAATAAATCTTCGATGCGTCTCCTTTTTCGCGTGTTTCAATTCGTTCTGAATGAATATTAGCACCGATATGTACGAATGCGGTTGAGATATTGGAGAAACGCTAATGAATTTGAAAACAGTACATGAAGAATTTTTGCACTTCGCCCAAATATGCAAATACCAGGAACGTTTTTTAGAATTGTCATAACATCTGTGCCATGAGTAAGATAAAACACAAAGGGGATAATCCTTTTCGAAATGGGTATTGAATGTATCTTGCCATCCTTTATTGAGTCGGATAATATTTGTTCCTCCCTTTCCAGACCAATATTTTCCCAGAATTCTATTGGAATTATCAATTTTCCATCCAAAGCATAACCATCAATATTATATTGTAATTCTTCAGGGGAAAATTGTTTATCTTTTTTCTTAGACCATCTGTAAATATCTCTGTCCGTAAGATTATCATCCACATTGTCAATTGAATTGAGAATATCGCTACATTTTCCACAAATTGAATCTTGCAGGGTAGAAGCATTATTTTTCGCTGTTGATTGAATCGGACACTGGAGAACAGGTGTGGATGCAGTCGGAGGAACAAATACACTGATGGATTCTTGACTTCCATTTTTGATGCTGCTCTCAATGGGAATATCATTCATTTGAGACTGGCATTTTTCAAAGTCTTTTTCCCCATCAGGTGCAGGTAATACACAATCACCATTCGTGTTTTCAATAACTACAAATTCTTGAATTGTATTTTCTTTTCCATCCGGCTCATTAGGAGAAAGTTTTGAGCTGACAAATATATGAGGGTCGTTTGTCGTGTCTATCGCATTGACTCCACTAGAAGGGTTCAATAAAACGTTGAATTCGGGAGAATTAGGCATGATGAATCCGTTATTTCCTCCGTTATCCTCAGCTACTATATCCTGATTGCTCGGATACTCTAATGGAATATTCGATCCAGAACAACGGGTTATGAATTCATGGACTTCACTATTATTCTCAGGTGTAATATCTGCATCTTTACCAATTGAAAGTGATTGAAAATTGTGTTCGATATCTTGCAGCATTTCAGGCCGCTGAATTGAATAATACTCATAATCAAAGATATATTTATTATCAGGAATTGTGGACGAACTATTGAACACATCATACTGATTTATGATATCTACAGTTTGACTTTGACTTGAGTCTCCTGATGAGAACTTCAGTTCACAAATTCTCAACGTTGGCTGTTTTTCTTCACGGTACGCAAGAGTATTTTGATCTGAAATCCTTGAGGTTGATAAGGTTTCACCAAAGGAATTTTCCGAATATATGTCCATAAGTATAGTTTGAATAGCACCATAATTCCGGGAAAACCTCGCATATAACTTGAGAATGGACCTCAATATCACTTTTTCACAGCACTTGGATAAAATATCTTCACATAATTGTTTCCATACCCCTCCCTTCTGACTACATGGTTCCTTACATGAACGTTTCAATGTAATTTCCGGATGAGTATTAGGAAATAATACGCGAATCGCTTGCGCTATGTTATCATCAGTGATGAGCATTTTGTTTCACTAAATGCGTTGATCTAAGAAACGCACACACTATCACCTCGAATTCAAATGATATTTCATGAACATGAACAGAGAATGGAATTGGAAGATACAGTTAGCTTAATTTTGTACGCTTGCAGATTCGAGAATTGCAACCAAAATCAATTCAGAATAACACTCATGAATATACCGCGGACGAATGGGCCTTTGAATGGACAAAAATGAAGAGAAAACAACTGAGTATCAAACATTCGAGAAAGAGAAGGATAACGAAAACCTGTGCGAAGATGCAACGGATTGAATGTTGCTAACTTTATGAACATACACGAAGAGAAAAATGGTGGACTAATCCCTGCTGCCATCTGCAGGGAATCACTCGAACCAGTAGCCATGGAGCGATTGCGAGCGACGCATAGGATTTCTGCATGCGTTGGTTAGAATGGACTGCGTGGAGATGGCGTTGTCACGGATTTCGGCGTTAGAAGATAACCTTCAGCTCGCATGCTTTTATTTCATCGGAACCTCGCGAGGGATGAATCCGTCATTTTTCTCTCCGTGTATACACCGAAACATAAATATGAGCAGCAGAAGCGAAGAATCATAGGAAAACGAATTGACAAATGATGAGTGTCAATGAATATTCTGGTGGTTATTGGGAAAATATTTTGTGTTGGAATGCAACATGAATTGAGAGTGGACCATTTGAACATGTACGGGTTAGGAGGATACACAAAATAAAAATGAATATTGATTAGTTCCATGCCAATGGGAAATCCGGAAGGCCCCCATTTCCTTCGAAATCAATAGGTTTTATCAACGAACGCCCCTTGAATTCCAATCAGATTGCCACGTAAATTAATTACACTGCTATCACTATTTGCCAACACTCCCGGCTGCAAGAAAATGTCAAAAAATTCAGACTTAGAAGGTTCCACGGGGGTAAAACTTGAGGAAAACTTCAATTTCTGTCGAAATCCATCGTTTTCATGCACAACTACCCCTCGAATTCTAATTAGATCACCGCGTAAATTAATTATACTATTATCACTCTTCGCGAACACTCCCTGCTGCAAGAAAATGTCGAAAAATTCAGACTTAGAAGGTTCCACGGGGGTAAAACTTGGAGAAAACTGTAATTCTCGTCGAAATCCATCGTTTTTATGCACAACTACCCCTCAAATTCCAATCAGATCACCGCGCAAATTGATTACACTGCTATCACTCTTTGCCAACACTCAGGTACATGAACCTGGAACCGCCACAAGCGATTTCGGGATAAGTGACTATTGGAGAATTTGGAGCTAATTTAGAGCTAATTTAGTACTGGACGTAAAAATTTACAGCTCCTCTGGGAACGCTAGAAACTGTGGCGGTTTCAACTTCATGGGAAGCTGGAACCGCCACAACATAAAGGGGGGGTTTTTCGGGGATGAGCTTCAATAGGAATTGGAAGCTAATTCAGAGCTCTCGAGAAAAATTACCCCTGGAGGTGGGGGAGGACAAATTTGAGAAAAAAATTTTTTTTCCCTGAAATGTTTATGAGATTAATTGCAGGACTTTTCTAGGCCTCCAGAGGAGAAAACCAAGCCGGAAAAATCGAACCCAGAAACCTATGGGGAACATAAAGAAGATGTGCTGAATACTGGGTCGCTGGCTGAGCTGGAACCGCCACAACATAAAGGGGGGGTTTTTTGGGAAGAAGCTTCAATAGGAATTCAGAGCTAATTTGGAGCTCTTAAGATCATCCATGAAAATTTCCAAAAAAATTAACGTAGAGGGTGGGGGCAGTGATGCCAGTATTCCCTAGAAAAATCTTCAGATTTTTCGTCATTGGTCACTTCTTTCCAAATTGAGCATATGATTGGCCGGTTTGACAAGAAATGACCGATCATCAGAGGCTGAAGATTTTTCTAGGGAATACTGGCAACGCTGGGGGGGGGGGAGAAAAAATTTGGAAAAAAATGCTTTTTTTCCCGAAATGTTCGTGAGATGAATTGCAGGACTTTTCTAGACCGTCAGAGGAGGGAACCAAGACGGAAGAATCGAACCCACATACCTATGGGAGAAATGAAGAAAATTCGCTGATTTGATTTGTTGGGATCAAGTACTTTGTTGAGTTGGAACCGCCACAACATAGAGAGTGGGAGATATGCTGACCTGGAACCGCCACGGGGGAAAATGAAAGTTTTCCGGGGAAAACGATATGTGGGAATTTTGAGCTGTTTTGGAGCTCTAGGAATTCCTCATGAACATGCTTGGTAAATGAGCCCGAATGTGATAAAATTGGAAAAACGTGAGAAAAATGGGAAATTCGATCGATTGATTTGTGGATTAGACGAAATTCATAATTCTATGGAGTGAGCAGTGGAATCCGAACTCCACAGTCTTCATCCAAGTTGCTGCAGTGAAAGAAATTTGGTCCTCAGGAAAAGATATGCTGACCTGGAACCGGCACGAGGGGAAATCAGAGTTTTTTTGAGGAAATTATATGTGGGAATTTAGAGGTATTTTAGAGCTCTGAGAATTCCACATGAACATGCTTGATAAATTAATCCGAATATGATAACATTGGGAAAACGTGAAAAAAATGGAAAATGCGGTCGATTGATTTGTGGATTCGACGAAATTCTTAATTCTATGGAGTAAGCAGTGGAATTCAAACTCCACAGTCTTCATCCCAGTTGCTGCAGCCGGTGGAAAAAATTTGGTCCACAGGAAATGATATGCTGACCTGGAACCGCCACGAGGGAAAATCGGAATTTTTCGGGGAAATTGATATGTGGGACTTTAGAGCTATTTTAGAGCTCTCAGAATTCCACATGAACATGCTGAATGACTTCGAACCAATCGCTTTCACAATTTCTTTTAGAGCGTTCTATCAGGAATCTATCAAAAATTGTGCATTGTTTCAATTTTCATTCCGCCGCAACGAATTCCGGTCCATGAGAGGCCAGCCTTACACATACACATGTCTGATGAATCAGCCCAAGGATGATGAACTTGGAAAAACGTGAAAAGAATAGGGAATTCGATCGATTTATTACTGAATTAGAGAGAATTTATAATTCCACGCAGTGGGCAGTGGTATTCGAACTCCTCAGTCTATATCGAACCTGCTACGCCCGCGAAACGGAATATCACATCCACACGATGATGCGCTCGCCTGGAATCGCCACAAAGGAAACTCACTGTTCCCAGGTCAAAATGATATATGACAATTGAAAGCTATTCCAGAGCTCTGAGAGTCCCAAATGCACTTCTGTGAAAAATCACCCCTTTGAAGTTACATTGAGAAAAACTTGCACAAAAACGTGAATTCCAACCGAATGATTTTGGGATCAGTTGAAATTTCAAAAAATGACGGTGGCGTTCATTCGTATATAATTAACATTTTATTTTTCATTCTGAACTTTAATCACTTTACAAACTGGAGTAGTCTCTGATAAAAATAAAAGAACAGAAACAAGTCTCCATCCGTCTCTGGTATCTCATATAAATAAATACCACACCCCCGCATTCTTCATAAAAGTTCTTCCCGTACATGAATCAGTGGATGCGGGTTCAACATCTTCCTTCGCGCCCAATTCACGACTCTTTCTTTGCAATCGTCTTGCAGTTCCCACTCTCCAGATCCACGTTGACGAACCGCTGTATAGTGACCGGTCACTCCTTCTGACCATCTGGTATTTAAGGGCTGTTGATAATTTACAATTCCCTTCGACCTGTATGTGTGGTCATTCAATGGATTCCTGAATTCTCTCCGAATCCCCTCTATCCGTACTGTACTCGTCCCGGATGGATTATTCGGGTCAAATACTTCGAATTCCACTGCTCACTCCTTAGAATTAGGAATTAGGTCTGATCCACGAATCAATCGACCGAATTCCCAATTTTTTTCACGTTCTTTCAATTTTATCATATTCGGGCTCATTCATCAAGCATTTCCATACGGAATTCCCAGAGCTCCAGAATAGCTCGAAATTCCCACATATCAATTTCCCCGAAAAATTTCGATTTTCCACCGTGGCAGTCCCACGTCAGCATATCATCTCCTGTGGACCAAATTTTTTTCACCGGCTGCAGCAACTGGGATGAAGACTGTGGAGTTCGAATTCCACTGCTCACCCCTCAGAATTATGAATCCCGTCTAATCCACGAATCAATCGACCGAATTTCTCATTTTTTTTCACGTTTTTTCAATTTTATCATATTCGGGCTCATTTGTCAAGCATTTTCATATGGAATTCCCAGAGCTCCAAAATAGCTCTGAATTCCCACATATCGTTTTCCCCGAAAAACTTTGATTTTCCCTCGTGGCGGTTCCAGGTCAGCATATCTTTTCCTGAGGACCGAATTTCTTTTACTGGCTGCAGCAAGTGGGATGAAGACTGGGGAGTTCGAATTCAACTGCTAACTCTTTAGAATTATGAATTCCGTCTAATCCACGAATCAATCGACCGAGATGTCCATTTTTTTCAGGTTTTTTCAATTTTTTCATATTCGGAATAATTTTTCAAGCATGTTCATGTGTAATTTCCAGAGCTCCAAAATAGCTCTGAATTCCCACACATAATTTTCCCCAAGAAACTTTGATTTTCCCTCGTGGCGGTTCCAGGTCGGCATATCTTTTCCTGAGGACCAAATTTCTTTTACCGGCTGCAGCAACTGGGGTGAAGACTGTGGAGTTCGAATTCCACTGCTCACTCCTTAAAATTATGGATTACGTCTAATCCACAAATCAATCGACCGCATTTTCCATTTTTTTCACGTTTCTTTCGATTTTATCTTATTCGGGCTCCTTTATCAAGCATTTTCATATGGAATTCCTAGAGCTCCAAAATAGCTCTGAATTTCCACATATCGTTTTCCCCGGAAAACTTTGATTTTCCCTCGTGGCGGTTCCAGGTCAGCATATCATTTCCTGTGGACCAAATTTGTTTCACCAGCTGTAGCAACTTCGATGAGGACTGTGGAGTTCGAATCCACTGCTCACTCCATAGAATTGTGAATTTCGTCTAATCCACAAATCAATCGATTGAATTTCCCATTTTTTTCACGTTTTTCCAATTTTATCACATTCGGGCTCATTTATCAAGCGTGTCCATGTGGAATTCCTAAAGCTCCAAAACAACTCTAAATTCCCACATATCGTTTTCCCCGGAAAACTTTCATTTTCCCTCGTGGCGGTCCCAGGTCAGCATATCTCCCACTCTCTATGTTGTGGCGGTTCCAACTCAACAAAGTACTTGATCTCAACAAATCAAATCAGCAAATCTTCTTCATTTCTCCCATAGGTATGTGGGTTCGATTTTTCCGTCTTGGTTCCCTCCTCTGACGGCCTAGAAAAGTCCTGCAATTCATCTCACAAACATTTCAGGAGGAAAAGCATTTTTCTTCCGAATTTTTTCTCCCCCACCCTCTACGGTGATTTTTTTGGAAATTTTTATTGATGATCTTAAGAGCCCTAAATTAGCTTCAAATCCCTATTGAAGCTCTTCCCCGAAAAACCCCCCCTTTATGTTGTGGTGGTTCCAGCTCAGCCAACGACCCAGTCTTCAGCACATCTTCTTTATATCCCCCATAGGTGTCTGGGTTCGATTTTCCTGGCTTGGTTCTCTCCTCTGCAGGTCTACAAAAGTCCTGCAATTCATCTCATAAACATTTCAGGGAAAAAAAATTTTCTTTTCAAATTTTTTCTCCCCCACCCCCAGGGGTAATTTTTCCGAAAATTTTCATGGATGATTTTGAGAGCTCTGAATTAGCTCTAAATTCCCATCGAAGCTTTCTCCCGAAAAACCCTACCCTCATGTTGTGGCGGTTCCAGCTTCCCATGAAGTTGGAACCGCCACAGTTTCTGACGTTCCCACAGGAGCTCTGAATTTTTACGTCCAGTACTAAATCAGCTCTAAATTAGCTCCAAATTCTCCAATAGTCACTCATCCCGGAATCACTTGTGGCGGTTCCAGGTTCATGGACCTCCAACACTCCCGACCGCAAGAAAATGGACAAGAATTCAGACTAACAAGGTTCCGCGGGGGTAAAACTTGGAGAAAACTGTATGTTCTGTCGAAATCCATCGTTTTTATGTACAACTACCCCTTATATTCCCATCAGATCACCGCGTAAATCAATTACATTGCTATGTCTCTTTTCCAACACTCCCGACTGTAAAAAGATGTCAAAAAATTCAGACTCAGAAGGTTCCACGGGGGTAAAACTTCGAGAAAACTGTAATTTCTGTCGAAATCCATCGTTTCTATGCACATCTACCCCTCAAATTCCAATCACATGGCCGCGTGAATTGATGACACTGCTATCACTCTTTGCCAACATTCCCGACTGCAAGGAAATGTCGAAAAATTCAGACTCAGAAGGTTCCACGGGGATGTAAACCACTCTTGACACCATATTCGCATACTTCCTAATACTCATCTTTATGTTCAACTTGTCAAAACTCATAGAATAATGTACTTTTTCATATTGAAACCTATCTGAATCGCTTCAGCAACTCAAAATCTATAAGAAAACCCCAGGTTCATCCATCTAGCCCCATTGAATCGCCCAATAATCAAGTTCGAATTCATGAAGACATTCAAGTACAACCTGTGCCAAAAGTAATGCCACTCGTTCGCTGGACGTCGTTCGCCTGCTTCAGCTTCATCCAATTATTTCAGAAAATCCCCCTCAATCCACAGGTCTTCACAAGCGATGTGAGTGTGAATTCATGAAGAATTCAAACAAGATATGCATTAGATCATGGCGCGCGATTTGCGAGCAACAGTATGGATCACAGGCGGGTTGCACGCAAATCTCACGCAAATTCTCGCGGACATAACGGTCTCAAGTTTTGCACGCAGGCGATGTTATCTTGGGAGTTAGTTTGATTAGTTTGATAATTAGTGATATTTCGATTTTTGCGTTTGCTCCTCATCCCTTTCCTTCGCTGTTTCGCGCAGTCAGATTTTTGATAACACTTTTGATATAATACAAAAATCTTCTTTGACTCAATTGAATAACTCTAAATGATTCCTGTGAATCATACACGAAAAAGAATGCTCATGTAAAAATTACATGAAAATTGAGGTAACAATTACAATGTGGATCTTTTGTATAATTTTTTACTACACAGTCTTGTTGAATTTACATTGTTATCATAGTTACTCCACAGAAACACTACTTTCATTTACTTTGGTAACAATGTAAATATAACATTGTTTCTGATGTAAATTTTACTCCATTTGCGCCTATGTGAGCAGTTATGTTCAATTAACACCTGAAAATGTAGAATTTACATGGGACTTTTTCCCGTGTAACACGAAAACCATAGTAATAATGGAACCCAAGCGCGTATTGCCTATAAAGACAATGGGCCCCAGGCTGGGTCCATCCTCTTCAACCCAGTATTGGGGAATGACGATGGGGCCCATGTCGGCTCAATCTTGGCCCTGTTGTGCTCTTCCATGCAATTATAGTTGGAAAAAAATGGAGATAATGAATCTCTGTGCGGGCACATTTGAACTTGGCCCCAATTTGGACCAGCGTGAGGCCAAGATTGGGGTGAATTTATATCCCGGGCATATGTGTACAATCCTCAGCGGGTAAGAATTTTGGTCCCACTCTGGCCCAGTCTTGGGCCCATATTGGCAGGATGGGGCTTATGCTGGCCTGGGGTGGGCCCCATGGTATATACATGCTAGGGATTTTGTAATTCCAAAACAAAAAGGAAGAGGCAGTATTGATTGCCTAGTCTGGGTTCATGCTGGGCCCGTGGTGTTACCAATTCTCGGGCAACCCAATACGGTCAAGCTGGGAACGATGCTATCATCCCAGCGTTGGCCCCACGTTGGGTAGCATGGGCACCTACCCTGGGCGTAGATGGGGCCCGCCGTCAATACACACTTGGGAAGTAACACTCGCTCATCATTAATGGATGAAATATATGACGGAATGAAAAAAAATAATTGAAATTGGACAATATTGACACATTGATCATGGAAAAAGTGAGAAAAGTGAGAATCCACAAAATAAGTGAGGGATAGTGAGGGAAATGGGAAAAAGTGAGAGAAAAGTGAGTCGATAGCATGCCTGGAATCTGCTTCGTTTGCGCTTGTTTGTGCGATAAAGAATTTCGTTTGTGCTACTCCAGTTATAGCGGTCATGCACGATTGAAAAAATGGCCCGGCGGCAAATTGCACCGATTTCGATGATCACATGCTCATTGAAACGGGCTCGACGCGTAGATGATTGTGCGCCAAGCAGTTTTCGATGAAAACCTAAGGGAAAAAAATTACAGAGGAAAATGTGGGGAACATGAAAAAATCGGAGAGCGCGATGAGGTTATGCCAAATAATCAGCGAGCGGATTGTCACAGTGACAATGAGCAGTCGATGAAGGGTGGGGGATACCAGAAGCAAGGTAGAGACCATACCACTGGTTTGTGGTTGGGAGATATCGATCTACGGGAGTAACACTGAAATCATCTGGAAAAGTACGCATAAAGAGTACGTTGGTGGATACATGACCGTATGTGTCAGTGCGACATGGACCGGGATCGTTTGTATAAGTGTCAAATATTCTTCAGAAATGCCCAGAGATTAATTCTATGCAGGTTTTATGGTTTGTGCGAGTCACATATAGGACTTGGACCCGAAAAACGGTGAAAAAAGGCTGAAAATGCATGTTTTCGAGAGATAAATCGTTTGTGCTTCTCCGCCGTCACTCGAAACTCAACTGATACATATCGGATATTCTTCAACAATGTCCAGAGGATAATTCTATGCAGGTTTCATCGTTTGTGCTATCCAAGTGTGTATTGACGGCGGGCCCCATCTACGCCCAGGGTGGGTACCCATGCTACCCAACGTGGGGACAACTCTGGGATAATAACATCGTTCCCAGCTTGGCCGTATTGCTCTGCCTGAGAATTGATAACCACACGGGCCCAGCATGAACCCAGACCAGGCAATCAATATCACCCCTTCCTTTTTGTTTTGAAATTGGAAAATCCCTAGCATGTATACAGGGTGGGGCATTTAAAGTGTCACAGGCGTTCTTTCCAAAAATAAAGTGAGATACGAGAAAATTTTTCGGACAAAAGTTGTAGGGTACCGAGGGGGACATCCGATGGTGGCCTTGGTTTTGACCTCAAATCTCATCTTCAAGGGCTTTCTGAGATCAACTCTTGTTTTTTGAATAGCATCTCATATTTTTTACTGCAGATTTGGATTCTAGGTCAAAAACCAAGAAACTTTTGTCTGAACCATTTTCCTGAAATCCGCAAAAATGGCGCTCTAATCGATATTGTTCCATTTTGAATCTGACATTCGAATAACTCGAAAACGAAGGGTCTTGCAAAAGAATGTTTCGTACAAAAGTTGTCAATACACAACACATTTCAATCGTCTACATTACCACCATTCAGAGCTCACGCGATGTAAACAAACGACGGGGTTCAGTGAAAATTCACGATTTTGAAAGTCAGTTTGTCAGTTACATTTGATTATTACTTGGTTTATGACGAATTGAAAATCATGGATATCCGATACACGGTTTCTGAAAAGATCGATATGATCTACATTTACGGTGAAGTGCATAAGAACCCCAGACAAGCATATGACTTGTATGCAGAACGATTTCCTGAAAGACCAACGCCATCCATCAGGTATTTTCAACGCATTATAAAATTATTCTCAGAAACGGGAAGTGTTACAAGGGAAAAACGACATCGAATGAGAACTGTTACCGGAGAAAATGCGGAAGTTAATGTACTAGCTGCAGTAGCCAATAATCCACACGTGAGCTCTCGTGAAATTGAACTCCATTCGGGAATTTCTCGAAGAAGTGTTCTTCGAATACTGAAACGTCACAAATTCCATCCGTATCACATTTGTTTGCATCAAGACCTTCACGGTGATGATTTCGAAAATCGTGTACAGTTTTGTCGATAGGGTCCAGCGCAAATGCACAATAACAAGTTCATCAACATATTATTTTCTGATGAGTCGACGTTCACCAATCATGGTCAAGTGAATCGACATAATATGCATTACTGGGCGACAGAAAATCCAAGATGGTTACGTCAAGTAGAGCATCAAAGACAATGGGCTGTGAATGTTTGGTGTGGTATTTTTCGATCTGGAGTAATTGGACCGTACTTCATTGCAGATACGCTAAATGGAGAGAAGTACAGACATTTCTTAGATCAAGTACTTCCAACATTACTTGAAGACATACCTATTCAGGAACGATTGAATATGTGGTATCAACACGATGGCTGTCCATCCCATTATGCAGTCACAGCTCGAGAAATATTGGACAGAGATCATCCTGGACGATGGATAGGACGTCGTGGACCAGTTCATTGGCCTGCCCGTTCTCCGGATCTTACTTCTTCAGATTTTTTTTTATGGGGATACATAAAAGATACAGTTTATCAACAAGCACCGACTACACCTGAGAATATGCGTCAACGAATCATCAATGCATGCGCGAGCATCAATGATGATATTTTAGCACGAGTTCAGCAATCTTTTGTAAAACGTTTTGAAATGTGTATTGAAGTCGGAGGCCATCATTTTGAGCATCTACTGCATTAAAATTATCCAAGTGATGTAGACGATTGAAATGTGTTGTGTTTCGTCTGTTATACCCCATCACCTCCGTTTCAGTTCAAGGGGTCCCCCTTGGAATCAGACAACTTTTGTCCGAAACATTCTCCTCCAAGACCCTTCGTTTTCGAGTTATTCTAATGTCAGATTCAGTATGGAACAATATCGATTAGAGCGCCATCTTTGCGGATTTCAGGAAAATGGTTCAGACAAAAGTTTCTTGGTTTTTGACCTAGAATCCAAATCTGCAGTAAAAAATATGAGATGCTATCTAAAAAACAAGAGTTGACCTCAGAATGCCCTTGAAGATGAGATTTGAGGTCAAAGCCAAGGCCCCCACCGGATGTCCCCCTCGATACCCTACAATTTTTGTCTGAAAAATGTTCTCGTATCTCATTTTATTTTTGGAAAAAACGCCCGCGACACTTTAAATGCCCCACCCTGTATACCATGTGGCCCACCCCGGGCCAGCATGGGCCCCATCCTGCCAATATGGGCCCAAGACTGGGCCAGAGTGGGACAAAAATTCTTACACGCTGAGGATTGTACACATGCTCGAGATATAAATTCCCCCCAATCTTGGGCCAAGTTCAAATGTGCCCGCACTAAGATTCATTACCTCCATTTTTTTTCCACTATAATTGTATGGGAAAGCACAACAGGGCCAAGATTGAGCCAACATGGGCCCCATCGTCATTCCCCAATACTGGGTTAAAGAGGATGGACCCAGCCTGGGGCCCATTGTCATTATAGGCAATACACGCTTGGGTAGTCACACATCGGACTTAGACCCGCAACACGTTGAGAAAAAGCGGGAAATGCATGTTTCCGGGTCCAAGTCCTATATGTGACTCGCAGAAACGATGAAACCTGCATAGAATCATTCCCTGGACATTGCTGAAGAACATTTGATAGGTATGAGTTCATTTTCGCATGACGGCGCAAAAGCACAAACGATTTATCTCTCGAGAACATGCATTTTCAGCCTCTTTCACCGTTTTTCCGGTCCAAGTTCTATATGTGACTCGCACAAACGATGGAACCTGCATAGGATTCTTCTCTGGGCATAGCTGGAGAATATTTGATAGGTATAAGTTGAGCGTCGAGTGACGGCGAAAAAGCACAAACGATTTATCTCTCAAAGACATGCATTTTTCGCCTTTTTCCACTGTTTTTCGGGTCTAAGTCATATTTGTGACCCGCAAAAACGATGAAACCTGCATAGAATCATTCTCTGGGCATTGCTGAAGAATATTTGACACTTATACAAACGATCCCGGTTGATGTCGCACTGACACATACGGTCATGTATCCACCAACGTACTCTTCTCGCGTATTTTTCCAGAGGATTCCAGTGTTACTCGCGTAGATCGATATCTCCCAACCACAAACCAGTGGTATGGTGTTTACCTTGCTTCTGGTATCCCCGACCCTTCATCGACTGCTCATTGTCACTGTGACAATCCGCTCGCTGATTATTTGGCATAACCTCATCGCGCTTTCCGATTTTTTCATGTTCCCCAAATTTTCCTCTGTAACTTTTCTCCCTTAGGTTTTAATCAAAAACTGCTCAGCGCACAATCATCTACGCGTCGAGCCCTTTCGAATGAGCATATGATCATCGAAATCACAGCAAGTCGCCGGCGAGCCATTTTTTCAATCGTGCACGACCGCTATACCCGAAGTAGCATAAACGAAATTTTTTATCGCACAAACAAGCACAAACAAAGCAGACTCAAATCCCTTGGAGAAAAAATTTTTTCCGAATTTTTGCCGGCCAACATTCACTCCTAACCTCTTTCTCCTGAAGTACAGTGAATTTGAAAAATCCATGTAGTTTTCTCCAACTTTTTGGTTTCTCCCCTCCACTATGCGGCGATATCAGAATTCCAGTCCTGGGCTTTACGTCAGGCATTATTATAATTTCGGTACTGGATCAATACTTGCATGAAAATTACTAGTGACGCACGATATTTTACGATATCGATATTTTATATACAATTTGTATATAATTCTTATCAATAATTCCTCAAACTCAATATAAACTCGATAAAATTTCTACTCTCTAAATTTATTGGAGTGAAATTTCACTCTTTAAGAGTGAACTATCACTCCATCACCCAGTCAGAAGTGAGCCTGTCCTATTAGAGTGAAACTACACTCTTGTAAAGAGTGATATTACATATCTCTATGTTGGGGTGATGGGTGCATGCAGAAGATTCGAAATGCAAAAGATTTGAAACCTTGTATAGAAAGAGAAGTCAGATGCCGCATCTCTTTTCAACTAAGGTTTCGAATCTTTTGCATTTCGAATCTTCTGCATGCACCCGGAGTGATTTTTCACTCTAGAAAGAGTGATTTCATCAACTCTGAATTAGACTGACAATATTCACCGCGTATCCAAGAGTGAAAAGTCTCACTCCAAATGCGAGTGATTTTGTAATGTTTTTCAGGTGAAATCTGTTACGAATTTTTATTACTCTTGTGGAGAGGATAAAAAAAAGAATTTATGTTTATCTGACTACATTCCTCACTTCCCATGTTCCTGAGTCACTCATCGCAGTGAGAGAAATTATGCACCACCTTTGAGGGGATCGAACCGCTAGAGAACCTACCTATATTCTGACCTACATAACCTATGCCTAACCGACACTTGTGTGGACGAACGACAAAGTTGTAACAAGTGTGTATGTGGGGTACCTCGTTTGATTTCCTATGGACCAGTATGTGAAAATAATGACCAAATCAGACCCAATGGATGTTTGAATCAATCTAACATCAGTAATGAATGTGTAAAATATTGAATATTTTATCAATAATATGCCAGTGAGTAGAATTTAAGTTTGGCTTTGAAAAATTTCCAACCTATGTAATTTTCTAACCTCAATACTGTTGGATTACGTTTTATTACGAAATTAATTCAAAATTATCATCGGACTTGTCCAATTTTGAATGAAGTCAAATGTTGAGGAATTACAAAAAGGTTTTTTGAAAGATTGAATTCAAAATAATTTTATGAAATTGGAAGATCTACAGTTACTCAATTCTGTAATTAAATTGAACATTGAGGTTTATATATGCAGTCCAACACTACTTGAATGTAATCTTCTACAAGGATATGTAGTATCCATTACCCAGATAGCACAAGAGTTCTGAAAGAGCTCTTCATGTACATATTGTATTGTCTATGAGCTCTTTTAAAATAGTTACTTCATCCTCTTGAGAATTCATAGAATTTTCATATCAAAAGTGACGGTATAGATCTGAAATACCTTTGGTTATACGATACCAGTAATGCTGAGTGTAATTAGTCGATATCTCATATCTGTGTGCACTAGAACTATTCTCTGATCCCATGTATCGATAAAGAGTACTGGATGTAGTTAATTGATACCATCCATCGATGAATAATACTGGATATAGTTGATCGATACCATGTGTCGATGAACAATATTGGAAATAGTTGATCGATGTCATGTATCGATGGACAATATAGGATGACCATGTATTGCTGAATAGTTTTGAGTATAGTTACCCAGGTAGCACAAGAGTTCTGAAAGAGCTCTTTATGAACATATTGTATTGATTAGAGCTCTTTTAGAACTCTTGTGCTACCTGGGTAACTATACTCGAAACTGTTCAGCAATACATAGTCATCCAATATTGTCTATCGATGCATGGCATCGATCAACTATTTCCAATATTGTTCATCGATACATGGTATCAATCAACTACATCCAGTACTCTTTATCGATACATGGAATCAGAGAATAGTTCTAGTGCACACAGATATGAGGTGTCGACTAATTACACTTAGCATCACTGGTATCGTAGAACCAAAGGTGTTTCAGATCTATACCATCACTTTTAGTATGGAAAATTCTATAAATTCTCAAGAGGATAAAATAACTATCTCAGAAGTGAACAAAGCCCTTGATCAAAATTCAAATCCAAGCATTGAAATCTCTGTGATTGTATGAAACATTGGAATATTTTTTATTAAAAAACATTTCCTGACTTCTGAGAATATTGATAGCTTCTTTATTGATTCCTTGAAGAGTGAAAAATTTCATCAACGCATCTAAGTCATGGAGTGTTTCCTATAGAATACCAACAGAATAATACATACATGTGGGATATCAAAATATATTGGAAGACATAAAGTATTGAATCTTTAATAAATGAATATGATTATCAGTGTGAAATTTTTCATGATTGAATAAATTATTTGAAATTGTTGTGTCTAGGTGCATAGGATGCGAGTACCGAATTTTTTTTCTAAACACGGCCGTCCCTGGTAAAGCAAAACGATAGAAACCGATTGAACTTTAATCGTTTTCCATCATTTTCTTTCAGGGTTATTTGAGATTATAATTATAATTCCACATAAAAATTGAGGGTATTTTATCAATGTTTACGTATCTACATCAGAATAAAAAAACGTAAACTCAATTATTAATCACGTCTTGAATAAATTCTTTTATTTGAATTACATATTCCTCACGTCGTCACTCAAAAGACGTTGAGTTTTCAAATAATTTTGAAGCGTCGATTGAATATAAATAAACTTGGATATTTTACTCTAAGAAAGGTGGTATTTCAATCTTCAAACGGGTGAAGTATAAATCACTCTTTAATTACAAGTGACACTGAAAAAAAATGTACTGGACCCTGGTAAAAACGAAGTGTAACAAAATACATTTGCGATGCATTCCACGGCGCGAAACACCACTTCGGGTACATTCGGATGAACCTCGCATTGCACTGTAACTACAGTGTAACACTTTATTTTCACCAGGGGAGCCAACCGCATATGGGTATGGATACGGCGAATCTCGCCGCGAGGTTGACTCAACTGAATATCGATTGAAATCATCGAATGAGCATTTACTTCAATCGATATTCAGTTAAGTCAACCTCGCGGCGAAATTCGCCGTATCCCAACTCATATGCGGTTGGCTCCACTGCATTTTTTCTCAGTGCACTTTTCACTCTAGTTGAAAAAGTGAAGAGAAATTTAGAGAGTATAAACATATCGATATCGTGCATTACTATAAATTACCTTCTTATTGGTTTCCTTGATTCGCCGATACCAGAGACTGATAATTCTGGTACTACGCTATTATAGGCCCATGTTTTGCTTCTCAGATGGGGAAATTTCAGCATACAAGCAAATTACTTCCTCCAGTTGAAATTCCTTCATTTCCTTCGGAAGCATTTCTTTTGGATTGCTCATAATTCATTCAATAAAAAATATGATTTTGTTTGAACAACATATACAATTCTGTCGAATAAGTATTCTTCCAGACAAGAAATAATCTGGTAAAATCCACGATGTCCAAGAATGCAATTACCCTCGCTGGAAAGGAACGAATCACTCATCGCTGAATGAGTGTCACTCATCGTTTCAATCCGTTGAATTCTAATATACCATCCTCCCCAGGTCTATTAAGCTATCTGACCATTTCCATCTAACTGCAATCGGACCAATTGCATCTTTTTTTGCTATTTTTTTGCAATATTTTGCCGTAAGGATCAATTTTTTTGCCCCAGCCGTTACCAAGATACAGTGAGTTAGATAGGTTAAGTCTTAAGCTATCTGGAAATCGGAAAAATGGCATGAAGGGGGCGTTGTAGAGAAAAAAGGATTACATGGGATTTTTTTGCTTTTTTTTTGCTGTCAGATAGGATATATCATTTTTCTCCGGAATTTTTTTGGGACTTTCCTCTTTATATGACGAGGTGTTAGAAGCGGTGTGGGCTGATAATTCGAGTACATGGAATAGGTGGACCATTGGGAATTTGCCAGGGGAACGATTTTTTTTCTACAGCCGTTATCAAAGTGTTGTGGGTTGGAGGAGGTGGGTATTGAGGTCTTTGGAAATCAGGTGGGAGGCTGGAAGATACTGAGTACAGGGAATGTTTCAATGAGATTTTCTTGCTTATTTCCAGCCACCAGATAGCGTGTGCGATTTTGTGTTTAGATTCACCATCTAGTTCAGTGTAGAATTTTTTGCTACCATCTAGTTGACTCTTCGATTTTTTTGCTACCATCTAGTTCAGTCTAGAATTTTTTGCTACCATCTAGTTCACTCTCCGATTTTTTTGCTACCATCTAGTTCAGTCTAGAATTTTTTGCTACTATCTAGTGGTAGCGAAAAATCCCAGACTGAACTAGATGACAGCAAAAAAATCGGAGAGTGAACTAGATGGTAGCAAAACAGTCGAAGAGTCAACTAGATGGTAGCAAAAAATTCTAGACTGAACTAGATGGTAGCAAAAAAATCGGAGAGTGGACTTGTTTAATATCTGTAAATCACTGTTGACACTTCTTGAATATTGATGAACGAATTTATTGTATTTGATTAAAAAACGGACTGACGAGACTCAACATGCCGAACGGATGTTGTTGGTTTCATGTCCTCGATACGAATGGATGCCACGAACCCACGCTCCTCCGACAATATGCCATCGATAGATGGCGCCACCAAATCGCGCTCAATTCAAGCTCCAACATGCTCCCACCTTTGAAAGGAACTTACAAAACTGATAGAGTTGGATCTCATCAGTCAACATATGTGAACATATTTGTTGTTTACATAATTAAAATTCTCAGATCAATAAACAAAGTACATGTTGAATTGCGTATTATCCTCAATCCTAGATTGTATCATGTTGACAGTATTATTAATTTGATGAGATGACATACGTATGAAATTTCATACCATACATGAACAAAATCTTCATGAGTTGGGTACCATTAAGAAAAAATAAAAATAACACAAAACCCCTTTTTTTTAGAGATCACACCTTAAATTATGAATCACATTAAAGTACACAATATAATATGAAAGTGGATTATAATAACACATTGTACATGATAAATAATTGACAATTGCTATTAATAAAGTCATGACTCAAGAATGAAGTGGATTATAACGAACGTATTGAATTCATTTTGTTTCACCTTGAGATTCCTGGATGTCTATGAGCAAAGGACAGATTGTGGAAATTGATCTTGTAATTTCTCCGTTTTGCGTTTTAATTTTAGCCTTTCTAGCAATTCCATCTGGCCCTGGGTGTATCGAAATTATGCGACCCAGCCACCACCAGAATGGCGATTGATTTGTGTCTCTTATAATGACCATTGAACCGATCTCGAGACCGCTCCCACCCTGTGACCACTTTGTTTGCGTTTGCAATTTGGTAACGTATTCCCTTGCCCATCGGGTCCAGAAGTTTTGTTGGATTTGTTGCATTCGTTGAAACTTGGATAATCTATTTTCCGCAATATCAGTAACATCTGGATCCGGGAATGATGTCAATTTCCTACCGATTAAAAAATGCGTGGGAGTCAAGACTTCTAAATCCGACGCGCATGAAGATAATGGTGTAAGCGGTCTCGAATTCATAATAGCCTCAATTTGAGTTAGTAACGTATAAAACTCTTCGAAGGTGAGTGACGCGTTTCCCATCACTCTTTTGATATGAAATTTTGCGGATTTTACTCCGGCCTCCCACAAGCCCCCAAAATGAGGTGAATAGGCCGGGATGAAATGCCAAACTATTCTATCAGTGTTCAACGACTCGATTATTTGCTTCTTCTGATCAGATACGAATGCGTACAACTCTCTCACGTCAGAAGCCGCACCGACAAAGTTTGTTCCATTATCCGACCATATGTGTGCTGGTTTACCTCGTCGGGCTATGAAACGTCTTAATGTGGCAAGAAAGGTCTCAGTTGACAAATCTGTCACTAACTCCAAATGTACTGCAGTTGTAACAAAACATATAAATATACATAAATAGCACTCCAAATGTTCTCCACCTCGACCCTTTCGGTCCTTTATCATGAAAGGCCCAGCATAATCTATTCCTGTAGTATGAAACGGCGGAGCGGATGTTACTCGATTTTCTGGAAGCATTCCCATTCTTAAAGTCAATCGATCTGGTTTGACCCGAAAACACGTAATGTACGTATGACATGTTCGTCGTGCCTGATTGCGCCCTGCGATAGGCCAGAATTGATCCCGGATTGATGATAATAACAATTGAGGACCCCCATGTAGAAGCCTACGGTGTTCCTGGTCGAAAATTAATTCAGTTAATTTATGTTTTGCAGGTAATATCATTGGATGTTTTTTCGCATATTCAAACTTGGACATTTGAAGCCGCCCACCCACTCTCAAGACACCCTGTGAATTTAAGAATGGGGACAATTTATTAATTGTGTTTTTAATTTGCAGTTCTCTCCCTTTCTCGAGCAACGAGATTTCATTTGCGAAGACCTGCCTCTGAGCTATTCTTACCAAAGAAGTCAACGCCTTATCGATTTCCTGTGTTGATAAGGGTTGCAACTTACGGTTTTGTGGATTTTTGGTGTTAAAAATAAAGCGAAAACAATAAGCAACTGAACGAATTAGTCGATTCATATCCGAAAACCTGTGGGATGGAAAAGCCATATCTACGTTCACTGCTATCAAGACTTGCATCTTCTTCTTCAACTCAGGGATTTCAGGTGGCATGGAAGGGCGCAAATTGTCCCAAACTTCCTCGCGTTGTGTCAACCAGATTGGACCATTCCACCATAGAGACATACTCTCTAATCGTGCAGGATTGACACCACGAGATAAAAGATCCGCAGAATTGTCAGTACCCCGGATATGACGCCAATCGTAAGTATGAGTTAGCGATTGGATCTGTGCGACCCGATTTGCCACGAAAGTCTGTAAAAGATGGGGTGAAGTATTGATCCACGCCAAAGCTATCGTGGAATCTGATCACAAAACCACCCTGTCCACTTCCAATTGTATTGAATTCATTACCTTTTGTAATAATCGAGCCAATATCAAAGCGGCACATAGCTCCAACCTTGGTATTGTTAATGATTTCAAAGGCGCCACCTTACTTTTGGCACATAGTAATTGGACATCAACCCCGCGATCCCGATCCACACTACGAACATAAATACATGCGCCGTATGCTCGCTCAGAAGCATCAGCGAACCCATGCACTTGGATGCTAATCGGCAACTGGCATATCACTCTTCTAGGAATTTTGATTCTATTCATTTCAATCAATTCGCTTCTAAATTGTATCTAAACAGTGTGTAAATCAGAAGGCGAACCCTCATCCCACGCCATATTATGCTGCCACAATTTTTGTAACAGAATTTTCGCGATCACAATAGCAGGGCTCAACAATCCCAACGGATCAAATACCCGCGATACATCAGCCAACATAGAACGCTTTGTAACTGATGCTGTCCTTACGAATGGAGTTATTGAGAACATGAGCATGTCCGATTCAGCCGACCAATAGAGACCCAACGTTTTGGATCTCTCATCGTCACCAAATCGCAATCGATCCGATTTCGAATCAGCAGTTTGCATACTCCGTAGGACCTCTTTATTATTAGACAGCCATTTACGCAATCTGAAACAACCAGACTCAAGTATCATATTTACATCTGTACAAGATTGAATCGCAATTTCGACAGTATCCGCTCCTGTAACCATGTCATCGACATAAAAGTCGTTCATAATTATTTTTGCAGCCTGTGGATTAGAACCAATGTTTTCATTGGCTAATTGCCTCAAAGAACGCACAGCTAGAAAAGGGGACGATGTTGTCCCGTAAGTGACAGGATTTAATTGATATATGCGTAACGGCTCTTGAGGATGTCCTCTCCAAAATATTTTTTGTAGTGACCTTTGACTTGGATGTATTAATATCATTCTATACATTTTCTCGATATCAGCACAGATTGCAATTTGGTGTTTACGAAATCTTATCAATATAGATAGAAGATCATTTTGAATCGCTGGGCCTACTGGTTGAATATCATTCAAAGAGTACCCTGAATCAGTTTTTGCGGACCCATCAAAGACTACTCTGAGCCGTGTGGAAGAACTGCTCTCCTTCACCACTTCATGGTGTGGCATATAGAACTCTATCGTATCACTGGATGGACCTGAGACCTCAGACATGTGCCCTAAAATTTTGTATTCACTCATGAAATTCCTATATTCGTCTCCTAGTCGAGAGTTCCTTTGTGAATTCGATTCAAGAGCAAAAAATCTTTTCAAGGCCAAACCCTTGGAATCTCCCAAAAATGATTTTTCAAAAAAAGAAAAAAGGTTTTCTCAATGTTATTGTCACAATAAATCTACCTTCTGAATCTCGTGTGGTTGTTTCAATAAAATGGTCTTCACACATTCTCTCATCTTCTGATAAAAAATAATTAGGACTCTTGTCTTCTTCAACTTCCCAAAATTTCATTAACTGATCTTGAATATATAAGTGATACCAAAGGTTTTATTCCTCGGCTTCTATTCATCGATATGAACACTTGTACAGACACAAAATGTATAATTCGATGGAGTGCTGCTCATCACACGTTCCTCTTATTGTCGAAGTGGTATCTCTTTCTCGTCACGTACATTCTCGGCATTTTCTATCCTCTCGTCCCTTGGAGACATATTTTTCCTATGTATAATTTTCACCGATATTTGCATATTAAGTTGAAGCTTAACCCACTTTTCATTTTCATGATCAGTCTCTCACTCGGGTGATATATGAATATATCGTATGAATACCTTTCAAGTGCTGGGGCTTGCTTGTAAGTGTTTTGCACACTTATTACAAACACGCGAGCATTCGCCTACATAATGGACGTGCAGTACGCAAATTCATTAGGCTAGGAAATGCACCCACTCATAATATTTGCTTCTGCAATATTGAAACGCAATTCAAATGCATATTACATAACGTCACCTCGTGTTCCCTCTCTTTATTAACGTCAACGTTGAAATCGGTGAATTGGCATAATCGAACAATTATGTGAGCTCATATCGAGCTGGTAATTGAGAATCTCATTTCAAACGATGCATTCATATTTATATGAAATTTGTATGCAAGCTGTGAACGTGAAGATGATAATTGTAATGTCGATGAAGGAATAATTGGGAACAAGTTTCAAATCGAAATATCTTCACTAGGTACGTGGATTACCTTGCAAATAAATTGTCTTGTAAATTCATGTATCGTCATTTCTGTCTGCATGTCTATTTTTTGCCGAGACAAAATTGCACCTGCACTAGAGATTCAATCACTCTATCCTTCTAGTCCATGCAACCTCTTAATTCGTCATTTACATTGTGAAGAATAGTCTAAAATTTCTTGTAACAGATGAATATGAAAATTCTGAAACTTTCAATTGAAATCAAGTTCAATTATGAATTGATGAAAGTTACTGCAAAATGTATTGAAATTCAAATAGAAATCCACGAAAAATCACAATCCTGTATGAGTTATAAAATTTCATATGAAAAGTCAGAAAAGTTTTGAAAATTAATACAAAATTCATATGTTATGTTCAAGTGTCGTTTTACTTATGGTTTCCTTTGATTGAGTCTGAGATCATAAAATTCACAAGTGCAAGAAAGATCAATCAATCCTGATTGATAAAAAAGATTCGAATGCGCTGTGATCAAAATGTTGGAATGATTACAGGATTTCAGAGAGAGAAAATGCATAAGATTGATTGCCCTCATTTCATTCTTCTTATATCAAAGAGATTGTAGAATTGTTATAAACACCATCGCTGAGGGAAGAGTGGGGACACTTGCACCACGGGGTGACATGCACCGCAGCAGACATCTCTTGATTTTACGGAGATTTCCGAGTGGTTTTCGCACGTGTCACTATCTGTATGGGTGTCCTAACTCCACACGAGTCCACAGGAATGTGAAATGATTCTCTTTTTCAGGCACTCATCGATATACGTTGTATACCAGCACGAAGTGCCTATTGCACCCGCTATCGTACGCTCTGACCATATCTTCTAAAATATTTGAGTAATCCATTTGGGAGTTGGATGGTTTTTCATTTCATGCAATACTGATTGAAAATCTGTGGGGTTGTCTGTATGTCTGTCTGTCTGTCTGTCTGTCTGTCTGTCTGTGCCAGGGATAACTCTGGACCGAGTGGACCAAATTGGATGAAATTTATACAGGGCCTTCTTCGAACCCATCCCCCGAGACCATTTTTTTTTATTGCAATCAGACAAGTCCTTCTATTTTGCTTTTATTTTTTTCTGAAAAAAATAGGTGACCTCGGAGGAAATTTTCTCCGCTGTAAACATATTTATATATAAAACTCATTTTCTCCGCAGTCTCTCAATATTTGCTATCTTGGCTCGGATCGATGAATTATTACGAAACATGGGTCCTAGGGGTTTTCGAGGGAGCTGAATCCGAATCTGGAATCAAATCCCGAATTCAAGATAGCGGATCCAAGATGGCGGATGTGAATTTGGTCAACTTTGCATTTGTGGACAGATTTATATCAAACATGGGTTCTACACGGAAAAAAATTTACTGTTGTTGCAACAGGAGGCAGCCATGTTGCAGCAACAGGAAAAAGTCCTGTTACAGCAACAGGATCTTCCTGCAGCTGCAACAGAAGGCAGCCACGTTGCAGCAACAGGGAAAAATCCTGTTGCAGCAACCGGATTTTCCTGAAGCTGCAACAGGAGGCAGCCATGTTGCAGCAACAGGAAAAATCCTGTTGCAGCAACAGGAGTACTTTTGTAGCTGCGGCAATGTTACAAAATCCCTCATTATGGGATGAATAGGCTTTGTAAAATGAATAAAATACAAAGCTTTCATTTACTTTTTTCATGACTTCATTACACTCTCAAATGTTCCAATTTTGAATTACAGTAAATGTCTTGGTGCAATGTAATCTAATCCTTTTTTCTCACAAGAAGACAAGGCCAAATACGAGGTAACAAGTTTTGTTTTTTAATATAATTACGATTATTACCAATTTGAACATTCCACGCATGGTAATGTTGATCAAATGCCACAGTAGATATATAATTCAAAACAAAGTAAACATCATTTGCTACATTGTAAGTTTTATAAATTTTTTCACATTGAGGTACTTCATTTTCATCAATATCTACTACTACTACAGTATCTACTTGATATCTATATCTATTATAGTCGATGTATTTCAAAGCTTGGACATCGGATATTTTAGTATTAGGGAAGTATTTCATTTCGTCTTCGTCACATTCTTCGCATTTTTCTTTGATAATATTTATTTTCAAAGTTTTTGGAAAACGATACATAAATCATTTTCAATTGGTCTCGAATAGCTATAGTGATTAATAAATTTTTAATAGAAGATGTCGTCACTGCAGGCATTCTTATATCTTTATTTTTTAACTCACATCTCATGCACCAAAAGTGAACTAAAGGTCCATTGTGAAGCATAAGTTCGTCGTAATGAGTCATAAGGTGCAATTCAAAGGTTCAATGTACTATTAAGTCGCAACAACAGTAATTTTTTTTCCGTGTAGGGGTTTTCAAGGGTGCTGAATTCGAATCTGGGGTCAAATTCCGAATTCATGATAGCGGATCCAAGATTGCGGACGTGAATTCAGTCAACTTCGCATTTGTGGACAGATTGGTATGCAGCATGGGTTCTAGGGATTTTGGAGGGTGAGGAATCCAAATCTGACGTGGAAAAACGAATTCAAGATGGCGAATTCAATATGGCACACGTGAATGTAGTGATTCTGGCTCTAATAAACAAAATTATATTGCCATACGTAACACGGGTTCTAGGGATTTTCCAGGGTGCTGAATCAAATTCTGGGCTCCAATGCAGTGATGCCAGCATTTGGTCGACCGAGTCGATTTTCCCCCTCCATCACGCTGTATACAATCAAATTTCTTTTGTTGGAGGTTTGATTGTGTGTGTGAAATTTCTATACAGACAGATGTGATGGAGAGGGAAAATCGACTCGATCGACCAAATGCTGGCATCACTGTTCCAATGTTGAAAGAAAATAATAATTCCGATCTTCCCGTGTAAACTTCACTGCATCCGAAGACTCTTCAAGAGCTGGTTGACGTTATGACAACTGCGCACTAGTGAGAATCCAAAAGTGAAGGGAGTAGCTATTGAAACAAATGAAGCCTGAAAATATTTGGATTCATTTCTAAATTACGCCTAAATAACCCTTCGTTACGCTTATCGCGCTCAAATTACTTTCAGCTCACGCTTTCGTCGCGCTTCCAGGCCCCATTCTTACCAGGACAGTTGAAATTCTACAGTTCTCGAGGTACATGTTTCTGAATCATTTGGGGATGGTACAAAGGATGGTAGGCAATAAGTTCCAGGCTTTCTGAACATTACATTCACGAAGTTTCTCAATTGAGGCAAAACCGATGAGTGCCTTTCCATATATCCCCGGATTTCTGAATTGTTCAAAATGCGAGCAAAGCGAATTTTGAAGGGGGTCGGACTGCTGAGCGAAGCGAAGCAGTCAGGGAGCGGAGCCTTCTGGTTTTTATTTATACACGGAAAAAAATTAAGTTTGAAATATTGCTACACTTTCTATTGAAGTAGCAGGAAAAAGAATAGAAAATTATTTGCAACATAATGAACGTGTGATGATGGTTAGAATCAGAACAAAACCGGTAGACACAGTCATAGTCCAAGTATACATGCCCACATCTGCATATTCGGAGGAAGATATTGAAAAAACGTACGAAGAAATAGAAGAAGTGATAGAATATGTGAAGGGAGAAGAGAATTTTATAGTGATGGGGGATTGGAATGCGGTAGTAGGACAAGGAAAAGAGGACAACATTATAGGAGATTTCGCGTTAGGGAGGAGGAACGATAGAGGACAACGTTTAGTCAAATTTTGTGAAAATCATAAGATGGTTATCACAAACACCATATTCGAAAATCATCCAAGAAGAATCTACACTTGGAAAATGCCAGGAGATACAGCAAGATACCAAATTGATTACATATTAGTGAAACAAAGATTTAGAAACCAAGTGAAAAACTGTAAAACTTATCCCGGTGCAGATATAGATAGTGATCATAATATGTTGATGATGAAATGTTCTCTAAGATTCAAATCTCTGAAGAAGAAAAGGAAAATGCAGAGAAGATGGAATTCGAAGAACCTCAAGCAAAAACAAACACATGAGGCATTCGAGAAAATGTTGGATGAAAAATTGGGAGATCAAAAAGAGGAAGACTTGGGAATGGAGAGGAGATGGACAAAGATGAAGGGGAATATAAGAGAATGTGCGGATAAGATTTTGAAGAATAAAAGGGTAGAACCTGAAAACCCATGGATAACGGGGGAAATTCTAGAATTGATGAATGAAAGAAGAAAATACAAGAATAATGATAGCCAAGAAGGCCAGCAACGATACAAATCATTGAGAAATAAAATGATAAGAGAATCAAGGAAAGCAAAAGAACAGTGGTTAGAAGAGAAATGTCAGGAAATAGGTATAATATTGCATTTAGGAAAAATCGATGAAGCATATAGGATTATTAAAAGATTTTTCGGACAAATGAAATCTAGAAGCAATAAGATTAAAAACTCTCTAGGACGACAATTGATAAAAACGGAAGAGAAAATAGAACAGTGGATCAATCAACTGGAAGACTTGTATAGAGGAAACGATGAGGTAGCACTTTTAGAGAAGGAGGAGGATGTATATGAGGAAGGAATGGGAGATTCGATATTGAGATCAGAATTCGACAAGGCTTTGAAAGAATTGAAGAATAATAAAGCGCCAGGCATAGATGGCATAAGTGTGGACCTTAAAAAAGCCTCCAGTGAAGGAATTCGCGACGCACTGTTTGAATTGATTAGAGATATGTACGAAAAAGGAGAAGTACCGGAAGATTTCCAAAAGAATAAAACGCAGAGACAATTCAGCAAGTGTAAGAATCTAAATATCTAGGAAGCATAATTACAGAGAACGGCAAAAGCGAAAGAGATATAAGAGCAAGAATAGCACAAGGGAAACAGGCTTTTCACCAAAAGAGACAGTTATTATGCTCAAAAAATATAAGCTTAGGAGTAAGGAAGAAATTCTTGAAAAGTTACGTTTGGAGCACAGCATTATATGGTTGCGAAACTTGGACAATGGGGAAAACTGATCAACGAAGACTTGAAGCTTTTGAAATGTGGTGTTATAGGAGGATGCTCAGAATAAAATGGATAGACAAAGTCAAAAATGAAGAAGTACTCGAGCAGATAAATGAAGAAAGAAATCTTTTGAAACACATCGTGAAAAGGAGAAGCAATCTTATAGGACACACATTACGGCATGAGAGTTTATTGAAAACAATATTGGGAGGGAAAATGAATGGTAAAACTGGTAAAGGTAGACCTAGAGCAAGTTATATGAAGCACATCGTACAAGACAAGGGATGTAGTAGATATGTAGAAATCAAACGTTTGGCGGATAATAGACAGGGGTGGAGGGTTTCATCAAACCAGTCGTAAGACTGATCACTTCATGATGATGAGCAGGATAAGTGAAATAGTACAATTTCAACTACATGGTGTAGTAAAAATTATGCTATTTCTCTTATCTTGCTATTTTGGTAGAAAATGCAGTGATATTTAAATTGTCATTTTTCTCCATGTAGCAAAAGCTTTGGCACTCTCAAAATCACTCCATTTTTGTATGATTTGTGTTTCACTATTCATTCCAAATCAATATTCATGAATTGAACTAAAAATAGTGGTTATTATTTAAATTGAGGTATCAGTTACTCACAGAGAGAGAAAAAGAGTTAATTCGCTGGGTGGTGTAAAAATGCCAACAGGGTAGTGCAAGTTTTCCGTCATGTAGGGGAAGATTGCACAAATCGCGATATTTCTGGAGAACACTCGTATCGTTGATAGAACGTTGGATTTGACCTTGCAATCATTCGCAACTTACAGAGGAATGTTTGCTCTGTAAAAATCCCATGAATAATGTATCGAATGAATGTAACCATGAAAGTTATAACAATGTCAGAAACAGTAGTGCAAGTGTCCCCACTCTCCCCTATATACATTCTGTCTCTTTCCGAGAATCCTTCCGGAAAGAATGAAGATTTGAAAACATGTTGATTCTGACAGATGAAGCCTAAAGAAGATCTTTCGTCGTCAAAAAATTCAACCTGTCGAGAATTGATAATTAATAAGCAGAGGAAACATACTTTTCAATTATGACAAGAAGGATCATTTTATATAAAATTGGCAGTATCTCGGTTATGAAACTGTGTTTGATAGATTTTCAATAAGATATATGTATGTTATTAAAATTGAACCCTCCTGGTATGACATTAACGAATTTTGTAATAAGATAATAACTATGGAACATAATGTATTAACCAGATTTCTTCGAATGCCATACTTGACATTATGCATTGAATTACATAATTTGGAAAAAGTGTTTCACCAGATATATTACAAATCAATCTTCCATGAAGTTGGTAATTAATTTATATGATAACGTCCTCCCATATTATCTGCAGGTATATCATAAAATTCATGTTGGAAATACATATGAGGGCTCAATATTCTAAAAAGCTATCTGTTCATGGAACTAATCTGTGCAGTAAAATGAACAGATGACGATAGTGACATTTCCAATCGTTGATTTCTTTGATGTTGCATGAAACTGCATGAAACAAATTACTCTGAAAGCAGAAATAGACTGAAAATGAAGCCAGAGTATATTAGATATCTTGATCGATTAAATATTTCATGTACATTTCAATCAACTCGTACATTTAAAAAATCTGACCTACTCTCAATTTATCCATTCACAGTTAATCCGTTTCCTCAAAAGTTCTCAATATTATATTCGCCTAATGAATAATCAAAGGAATAATCTCAATAAATTCCACTGCTGAAGATTTCTGATCGATGAAAAGAGATACGAACGTTAAAAAACAGTGCAGACAGAGGCTAGTAATTTGTGAGACTACGGAATGCCCTTGAGGGGATTTCGAGTATTCCACGTTATTCTCATTCTCATTTCCATCAAAACACAATCTCTCAAAGTGAGAAACCATCGACGTTTCACGAGAATATTAGTTGGCAGTGTCGAGGCATCATCAATAAACTGCACTGATTCAACGTATGTCTGACTCGTTGAACCTCATTAAATCCAACAAATGAATAAACAGTGTACAGTCAATGAGAAAGTGAGAAACAAGTGAGCAAGGGTGGAGATTTCGTTAACCGAATCGAAAACAGGGTGAGTCGTACAGGTACCAATGAGAAGATCGAGAGAAAAAGGAACGAAGGGAGACTGCGGAGGTTCGAAACGCTTGGTTTACGTTGGGGTTACGGTTCAAGGTGTCCCGAGATTTCATCTCTCTATTGGCACAAAGCAATTATTTCAAGAGCGAGAACAGAAAAATTAGAAAAAAAGTAAAACTCTTCATTTCTGCATCTCCAACCGTGGGTTGCCGGGAAGAGTGCGATTTGCAATTATTACATTGTATCCTTTCGATTCAGCGCATCCGGTATAATAAGGGATAATTGTGATTGGTAGAATAATTGCAATTTTCATTTGTGAATATATCCATGAAATAATTACCAATTGGATATCGTGTGATTTACTCGACAGTCGGAGGAGATGTGAAAAAATAATATGCTTGAACTATGAAATCTGGTTTTTTTTCATAATTCTTTGCTCTTATCTCGAATAAAAAAAGGTTGCTTCTCGTAAAAATAATCGAATGATATTGAATATTATTATGAGCTTCCTATTGAAAATTATATTTTCATTTGATTGGATTGTTTGCTTTTGTAAATGAATCAACCATCAGTTGGAGAATTTTTTTAATGGATTGATACAACTCATATTTCATCTCGACGTTGACAATGATTCATCTTAGTTTACGAAGTTACGTTCAGAGTTTACGGTAAGATGTCGTGTATCGGTACATCGTGGTCTCTTTCATTCCACGTGACACGTTACGAGGAATAAAGGAAGTTATAACTTATGTGACATTTCACTGTGAATTTCCGATGTGTATAAGCACAGGCAACAAACATACAGAAGCTACTACAGGAACAATTCATTTGAACTCAGGATGTCCCAGTTATTAATCTTCATTTCCCGAATGTTTTATCGAAGAGAATCATGATTTGATATCAAAGTATGCTCGAAGAGATTGATTCGTGAAAATATTTTTCATTAAACTCACAACTGAAAAGCAATTTGTAAGGAGGATGATTCATTGCTTCATAGTCTGTAGACAAGTTTTTATGTTGCTGAAGTTTGAATCGTTTATTGAAACGAATTTTTAATCGAATAACGAAATACTTGACTGTTAAAGACCCAGAATTTTGCAGTTTTTTTTAACGATGTTTTCAATTCTAAGGAGTTAATTTGGAAGGTTCAATAAGAATCATTCATGAGATTTTGTGGGTTTCAATTTTCTAAGGAGTTACGTTTTTACAGAATTCCGTATTTAAGGGAGAAATGAGGATTCTCATATAACACGTGGATTGCAAGATTGATGAATAAAATCAGTTCCGCGTGACAAGAACGAATACACTTATCCAATTCAATATACTGATTAATGTTTTTGGATTTTTTTTCTACTGTGAGCAGTTTAAAAACCTGGTGTTCGTAGCTTCATCTAAAACTCCCCAAAAATTATTCTTCGTACTTTCAATTCAATACTAACCCGAGTGGAAGTTGAAACTCATCACTGTCTAGCTATGGGCTAGTCGATTTTGATACTATCTCACCACTGACTAGTAATCTCAAACAGTAGAGTGGTAGTAATGTAACGCTTACCTCTCTCAGTGACTGACACAGATTAACTATCCAGTAGCTAGATAGGGAAATATACACAGTTTTTATAATATTAAAACTGAAAAAATCAAAATTTTATTTCCACCTATTTGTACTGACCTTAGAGAACACCTTAGAGAATCTGGCTCTCTCTCGGAGTTTGGTGGTCACAAATGGATTGTGATATCTCAATCATCACTGAAAAAACGCTCACTCGGCGATGAGTTTCGATCCCGGGTCCCTCGGATGATGAGCCAGATACGCTGTCCACTGAGGCAATTCCATGTCAATATATATCGGAGCATAATTCCCTATTTTGTATGTATATTATGAGGATGAGATCACATTTTCGCTAATAATACGAATTAGAATCAAGTGAACGGTGTGAAAACTACGCTATTTGTATAAGTTGAAAATTGTTATTCAAAGGCATAATTCCACGTTCCATCTGTTATTTTTATTTACTGGATAGCCTCTTTGTGTTGCCTAGGTGGTTAGAGATAGGAACTTTATGTTAGGAGCATAAAAGCATACATTTAGATAATGCGATTCAAGCCTAATATTTTTATTATATTTATGGACTATGTCATCGAAATTAGCTCGAAATTTGCGAGCATGATAAAGCATAATTTCCCACTCGAAACAGCATAAGAGAATTTCAGCATATTTGCTGTATAATCATTTTGGGAATTGTAGCGGTACCGTGCAAAGCAAATTTATCTACAAATAATTCTTCCTTGGTACTAGCAGGTTCGCAAATGGATTATTGATTTCAAACAAAAAACACTTCGACCCGAAGATGCCACACCCAAAAAACGTCACCAATTCCGAAGACTCACGATACGGTCGCCAGCCTGTTCTCTGGTGCAAACAAGCAAATCTTTTGTTTGTTTCCTCGTTCAATCAAAAATATGCATATACGTTTTCACGTACTTATAAATTGACACCATTTTCTGAGTAATTCAAATTTTCACTCAAATAAAGGAAAGGAAAATTTATTATGGTATTGATTAATTCAATTACTCAAAAATTTCCGAATTTGTTAATGTTTATTCATAATGCACTTCTTCACTTTTCGAACAAAAATTATCTTTTCACATTGATTCTCACACTGCACAGGAGCTCTGCTCTCTACCGTGACATGATATGGAATGCCTACTGGTGTTTTCGATGCCTCTTATATAGTGTGTGACGTAATCACGTCTTTTCAATCAAATTTTTTTTCTCTGCTCATTAATTTTTAATGTTTAATAAAAAGCCATAAAGGGAATTCACCCGAGAATAAACAACAATAACAATAAACGTAGTACGCGAGTGCAACAATTTTCGTATCAAACTTCGAAAATATAGCATGGAACTCTTGCATCGAGATATCTCGAATTATAAGAGACGAATACTTCTTGTATCTGTTTGTTTCCATGCAGTACCCAAGAGTAACCTTTTCCATCGATGCCAAACAAACCAAAGATACTCGGACGGCATTTGATGAAGAACGGTCACCGAGAATCCTATGGTGACAATGCGTGTATAAAAAACCGAGGTATGTGCATAAAAACAAACAGATGATAGACAGCGTTGCCGGCATTTATTTCAAAAAAGGAACGAAAATCTAACATACTACCTCGACCCTGTAGAACACTATAGACAAGTGAAAAACTAATTCTCACAATAGATTGACAACGATGTGAGGACACATAGAGATATAGAGTCTCTTGTGATAAAATAAACTATGACGCAGATGTGGAAGAATCTGAAGAACCACCCTGTGCCCATCTATTTTTCTCCAAACGGTAAACATTGAAATTCACAAGCACAAGAGACAATGAATGCACACACATACATAGGCGATAACTGAAAAAAGATCGAAACTCTTCAACAAATATATAAGGTTCATATTGAAATAAATTAATCTCCCAACCCTCTAAGAAACAACAACAATTTCAATTAGTTACGAAACGAGGAAATATTAGATAATTGAGGGTCCCCATGCAATAACCACGTAGGCGCTCGAGAAGCGGCATAAGTATTGCCCAAGCCATGACGTCAAGGGTCGAAAAAAAAATTCGGAATTTCGAAAATCTAGGAATACTGGACAATAGGGCTTGAAAAATGAATATGAGTCTCCGTTGACGATTTTTTTCTAGGATTAGTAGTTTTTGAGAAAAAAAATAGAAACTATCTATTCTTTCGCACCACAAATCAATGTTATCAAACTCGTTCAAACTCGGTCATTTTTCGATGTATCTTGATGAATCTTCCGGATTCTGATTCGTAAGATTTCCCGGAAGACAACAGTGTATAAAACATTCATAAGAGTTGATAATAAATCACCAATTTTTTAATCCGAAGTGAAAACCCTGTTTTCCATGCTTTGCATTGAAAAAGTGTCAGGGGAAGTATGAGCTACAAAAAACTTCCAGCGATAAAGTTGTTCACTAGTATATGGACAAACTTTGTGGAAAGTTTCAGATCGATTGGACTCTTAGTTCGCGAAATACAGCGGTTTATTTATTAACGCGCGACCGGAATTTTTTACCATTTTGCGTCCTTCATCAATTGAATATCAAGATCCGTAGGAAAGATTGTGTTCGCTCAATATGTGAACCTGGGTTGATGTTTTTGGGGTCAGAAAATTCGAATATCGAACTATTTTCGCAAAATTCTGTATTCATTTCTCTTGAATGAACAATTCAATTGTTTATAACGTTATTATGGAAATACTATTGACCAAAGAGAAACATTTTCTTGACAACAAAAGTTTCTTATCTTGCAATAATTAGATTTTGTACACCAAAATTTTTATCAAAACACTTGTATTTTCATGAGTATCATAAGTATATTTGAATAAATTCACATGGCCTGTATTACATGAAGTATCAAATTTTTTCAACAACACATTATACAACAAACAAACAATACATGTATTGTTTTTTAAACAATACATTTTATAATAAATTTTCCTAATACGTTTGCAATTAACTTTGTAATGTTGTGCCTTTCACAAATCGATTATTTTCACACTTTTTTCCCAACTTTAGCTATTAATGCATCAAAAAATTCTTTTCCCTTTGGAGAGAGATATTTCATCAGAAAATTTAAATCATTCTGTTTCTCTTTAGGTTCAGTGAGTGGTGCTCCGTCTAAATGCTGTACGGTTGATGATTGTTCTATGAAAAAAGTTGTACCGTCCCGTTTTTTATAATGATTATGTTGAAACTTTCCTTGTCAAGCGAATGTTTCTCTTTGGTTGATAGTATTTCCATAATAATTATGAAAATTGGGACGGTACAACATTTTTCATAGAACAATCATTAACCGTACAGCATTTAGACGGAGCACCACTCACTGAACCAGTGGGCATTCCTAAAGAGAAACAAAAGGATTTAAATTATCTTATGAAATATCTCTCTCCAAAGGGAAAAGAATTTTTTGATGCATTAATAGCTTAAAATTGGGGAAAAGGTGTAAAAATAATCGATTCGTGAAAGGCACAACATTACAAAGTTAATTGCAAACGTATTAGGAAAATTTATTATAAAATGTATTGTTTAAAAAACAATACATGTATTGTTTGTTTGTTGTATAATGTGTTGTTGAAAAAATTTGATACTTCATGTAATACAGGCCATGTGAATTTATTCAAATATACTTATGATACTCATGAAAATACAAGTGTTTTGATAAAAAATTTTGTGTACAAAATCTAATTATTGCAAGATAAGAAACTTTTGTTGTCAAGAAAATGTTTCTCTTTGGTCAATAGTATTTCCATAATAACGTTATAAACAATTGAATTGTTCATTCAAGAGAAATGAATACAGAATTTTGCGAAAATAGTTCGATATTCGAATTTTCTGACCCCAAAAACATCAACCCAGGTTCACATATTGAGCGAACACAATCTTTCCTACGGATCTTGATATTCAATTGATGAAGGACGCAAAATGGTGAAAAATTCCGGTCGCGCGTTAATAAATAAACCGCTGTATTTCGCGAACTAAGAGTCCAATCGATCTGAAACTTTCCACAAAGTTTGTCCATATACTAGTGAACAACTTTATCGCTGGAAGTTTTTTGTAGCTCATACTTCCCCTGACACTTTTTCAATGCAAAGCATGGAAAACAGGGTTTCCACGTCGGATTGAAAAAATTGGTGATTTATCATCGACTTCTAGGAATTTTTTATACACTGTTGTCTTCCGGGAAGTCTTACGAATCAGAATCCGGAAGATTCATCAAGATACATCGGAAAATGACCGAGTTTGAACGAGTTTGATATTGGAAAACATTGATTTGTGGTGCGAAAGAATAGATAGTTTTTATTTTTTTTTCTCGGAAACTACTGATCCTAGAAAAAAATCGTGAACGGAGACTCATGTTCATATTTCAAGCCCTATTGTCCAGTATTTCTAGATTTTCGAAATTCCGAATTTTTTTTTTGACCCTTGACGTCATGGCTTGGACAATACTTATGCCGCTTCTCAAGCGCCTACGTGGTTATTGCATGGGGACCCTCAATTAACGAGACAACTCTGATAAGCATTAGCACCTAACAATAGAAAATGTAATCGACTAACCTCAACCTGTCAAACTTAGGCACAATAGAAATTACTGATCTGATTAGATTTTCAACCACTGATAACCTTTATAACAAAATTCAACTTCAAATAATTAGTTGAGATTACAAAAATATCTATCTCAATGATAACAAAATTTTCAGCAAGGTTAAACTTCAGTAATGAAAATTAATAACAATAATGAAGTGCATTAAGCACAAATCTAGAATTAATTTGCAAAGATTGAGAGTAAATCGAATCCACTTTAGTTAGGAATAAGTACCCTTTTTATGAATTAGGATTTGAAGGACTTTCATTATTATCATTATTATTAACTCCGCTTTGAACCGGTCCCAAGCCCGGGACCCCATCCCGCAAGTGATGGGGAAGGAGGAGGGATAGAGGAGTAACACCTCTCTAAAAAACCGCAGTCCATCTGGCTCCGGATGGTAGCACTGCGTGAGGGCCCCTGTCTAGGGTCACAGGTGACACCGGGCCAACGGCTCTGACGGCGGAAGAGGAACACAGGTTCCCAACGGTGTCAGAGGCGGATGAGCCACCTGAAAATCCAGACGCGTTTTTTCCCGCACCGGGCGGTGTTCTGGTCGGCGTCTGTTCTCCATGGCAGGGGCGGCCGTTTTTACAAAATTTTTCTTATACTAAAAAAAATGATGGAAAGTTTAATTAAAGGAAATAAACTTACATGCAGGGGGATTCGGAAACCCCAGTGCCGGCGGCAACGGGTGTGCTATCGGGCCCCGCGGCGTCGTTATCCACTGACTGTAGTACAATGGGGTCTTCTCACTTGGCTCCCATTGTCATCAATGCGACAAGTGACACAGCGGAGGTGGACCACTTGGCTTTCGCTGTGACGAATGCGCCAAGTGAAGGTGTGAGACTCATTGTGCCTACAACAACTCGGCACGGTGGGGCTAGCACACGTAGGGGCAGCACCACCAGCATGGCCAGCACCTCGAGCGCCGTTCCCGGTTTGAGCGCGGACACCACGGTGGAAGTGCGAGGACTGTGAAGGAACGGAGAGAGGGACTTGCCCGTCTTCGCAAGGAGATGGGAAAGCTGCTTCCCCTGATGGTGAGCGAGGTGAAGAACATGATTGATTCCTGCAGAGTCCAGAAGAATGTCAACAAGACTATCAAGGAAGGGCTCCCCAGGGTGAGAGATTGGACGGATGCCGTGCAGTGGATGCTGCGAGAGATCGAAGAGGCCGAGAACAACTTTGACACCAATTTTGAATGGGTGAAGAAGAGCAGGGTGTTGAGAAGAGCGGGTAGAACGCTGGGGAACCAGGGAAGAGCGGGGTGCTCCGGGCTCCCGATCAGCGTAGCACCCGCGAAACGGCAGAGGACTCCGGGAAACAGCCCGGAGGATGAGCGTAGAAGAATGCTGAAGCATAAGAAGAAGAAGACTCCCCCCTCAACTGAAGGTGCACCGTCAGTACTGAGGATTGAAGGTGCAACAGTCCCTCAGGACCCCGTAGCTCTGCCCTCACGTGAGTGGACTGTTGTTCAGCCACGGAAGGGGACGGGGCCAGGGAGAGCGGGGGTCAGTGGAGGAGGGAGGAAAATCGCGGGTCCGCAGCGCCCCGGGGATCATGGCCAAGGGGTGATAACCGGCAAGGGGGTGAGGGGCAGGAGGAAGGGAAAAAGAAAAAGAAGAAGAAGAAGGCGACATCGAAGCCCAGGACCGAGGCAATCCTGATCAAAACCAGTCAGGAGAGGACATACGCCCAGGTCCTGGGTGAGATACGCAAAAGCGTTAGACCCGAGGACGCAGAAGCGGAAATCAAGAGCATCCGCGAAACGCGGGCCGGTGATCTCCTGATTGAACTTGGGCGGAAGACCAAAGACAAGAAGGAGTTCGCCGGCGCCCTGAAAGGCGTTCTCGGGGAAAACGCGGTGATGCGCAGTCTAGAAACCCGTGAAACCCTAGAAATCCGGGATCTGGACTGCGTCACCGAAGCAGGGCACGTGATGTCCGCTCTGCAGAGGGATCTTGGCGATGAAATCAACGTCAAGGTCTCTCTGACTAGCGCAAATATCAGGGGCCAGAGGGCGGCCATCGTAGAGTGTGGCAGGAAGACCGCTGCCAAGCTGCTGGGCCTACCCAATCGAGGGATCAAGATTGGGTGGCTGTACTGCAACATCAGGATCAGGACGGTGGTGGAGCGTTGCTCCAGATGCAAAGGATATGGCCACATCTCCCGGTCCTGCACAGCCACGGATAGGTCCACCCTTTGCTATAAGTGCGGAGGGGAAGGGCACAAAGCGAGGGAGTGCACCGCCACGCCAGAGTGCATGCTCTGCGCGGACAACTGACTCTGAAGAAACACTTCAAACTACTTTGCAAATCCTAAAACACAAAATTTGAAAATTAAAGCTCTGGGTTTTTAAGGAACCGCGGAATTGAAATAGAGTTTCAAGTAGAACCGTCGATTCAAATTGGTTGAAACTTGGTATACAAGTTTCAACCACACTACACTGATTATTAAAAATACTTAGAATCCTATAACATACATAGAATAAAAATTCGACAAACTAAACTAGACAGTGTTTGGTTATCCGTGACCCTTGAACTAGTTTTTACTAAACCTATCACCCGAAACTTTTCGGAATTCACTTTTAATGCACTTACACGACACACATACACTACAGAAATCACTTGAGACACTATCCACTCCACTGCAGCACTCAAAACTGAATTTAGGAAGTGGCTCTCCTAGAGTCGGGCAGATATTTGGAATCCCTGGATTTTCTCCAACATTGTACCAAGAAAAACTTTTGTTTCCTCGATGAAATCCTTCTCCTAGTCAGCACAGCAGAGTAGGAGAGACTGGTAACACCAGTCGACGTCCCACGAAGACCGTAAAAACTCCAATCTGCACGATTCAGACCTTCTGAACCGTGTATTCAATTTTTTCCGCTTGGGGTTCTCGGATGTTTGACTCGGTAAGCCAAACAACTCCATCACCTGTGAAACGGAAAGAACATTATGATTCTATTCATTCAAACAAACGGATACAGTTGTATACACAAGAATTAAGTTTCAAAGTTACCTTATAATTTTCTATGAAATCTCACGTTCCAATAACCGTCTCTTGAGAAAGTCAACCATTCCGAGGTTGCTCCAAAGGAGAGACAGACTGAATCTATCTGGCAGCCCACGTAGATTGTTGTAATAGGAAGAGTTTCACCAACTCAGTCCAATACTCGACAACTCCAGTAGTCGAGGTAAATATTCTGGAAAATAAAAGGAACATTGAAATACTATATTTACATCTTATTTCATATAAAATTCAACCTATATAAATATATTCAACGTACTCTTACCTCGAATTGGTATATTTTACCAATACAATACCTTTCATCTCCCTTGGTGGACATCACACTGACTCGTCTTGGCTCTCAAGTGGGAATAACCCAGAGACGTGGGGGACGAGTCAGAGAAAACTCATTATTTGGAACTTGGAGTTGAATAAAAAGAAGGAAAAGATCAAATTAGAATATGTAAAATTAAATAAGAGAGTGGAAACATGAAAATTCACAATTCTCAAGTGAATGCATACCCGAGAACTTTATAATCTCAAAATTTTTGAAAGAAAAATGGAGAATCAATAATTGAGCAAGTAAATAAACAATACTCACATGATTCATTCAGAGAAACCAACTCCTCCCCACCTTTATCGATATACAGGGTAGCCCATTTTAATCTTTTAATGCAAATATCTCAGAAACATGCATCTTAAACCAAAAGTACTCCATACCTACGTTGTTATACAAAGAGGGGGCCACAAAACTACGATATCAATTTCATCATAGATGGCGTTATGGACGATTGAAATGGGGTTAACATCATTTTCTGAACGAGAACCCCCACTTTTGATGGCATATCTTGATTCTACGCAAAGAACTGAGTAATTTTTGCTGGAAACGTTTTCCTGAAAATTTGAAGGTGGTGCCACAATCGATGAAAAATAAAGTCTATGAAACAATATGCGGATGTCTTGTGGAATGCATCCAAGAGCCGAAATATCCCATTCGAATGTCGTTGTTAGGAGAAGGGACGACACAATGGCGATATCGGTTCCATAGTAGATGGCGCTGTGGTCGAACGAACTTTAATCGCGTCGAGCGTTGAAAGATTTTCATCACGAAAATCGTAGACGTGAAAAGTGCTTCCGGACGATCTCGGAGATTCGTAAATTTTCATAGTCATCAAAATTAAGTTTTTTATGTTACAAGTTGGGCTCAACGTGATCCTGTGAGCATCGCTATCTAATTTTTCTTTATAATTTTACCTTTTCAACACTACTTCAGATTTTATCTAGATACTCTTGTAACAAATTCGCTTCCTTCAACAACTCTTGATCTTAGTTATGAATTTTTAGGCATCTTTATTCGTATTTTTATTTCAACTATCAATGTTTCCCAATATTCAATATATCCTCTCTATGGTATTTGACTCGATATACTATAACAGATGCTTAGAATATTCATTGAATCGTTCCAATTTTTAGGGAATCTAACTGGTCCGTGCACAAAATCGTGAATCTCAAATTTCCAACAAATTTTTTCCCCAAAACTTCATTGAAAAAAACTTTTTTCCCGAACTTTTGTTGAAAAATGTTGTTTCTAAGATTGGAAAAAAATTTTCCTTGAAATTTTGACTCTTTACCGTGATGAATGAATTGATCAAAATTCATTAATCCAATTCAATAGGTTAGAAATGCTGAGGGAGTCCTGTGTATATTCTATGGAGATTCATAGCATCTTCGAATGAGACTGTTTCGGATAAGTATATTCTATGCATATTCTTATAATGTATTCTTCGAATTCATCCAAAATAGCCTCACCTGCGCATTCCATGCATGATCCTAGAATCAACGCAGAATATTTGAGATGTTCTTGTATTGCTTGGGTGGAGTATTACAAAATGGCGCAGTAATACATCAAACTGGAACTCTCCTCAAGTACTCAAAAACGAAATTAATTAACGTCGGATGCAGTGTCGGACTGGCTTGTATCAAGGCCCCAGCTAGGAATTATTTCGGGCCCCCTAGACGGGGCATATTCTTGGGAAAATCAAGATGTCATCATAATTCCTACAAAAAAAGGAAACTGAAAACTGAATGGACCCCCAAATACCTAAGGGCCCCCGGCGATCGCCGGGTGCCGGGTGGGCCAGTCCGACACTGGTCTGATGAGAATTAAGTCGAGGGTGGATTTTTGTCTATGAATTCACCAAAATTTCCCACTG
Source organism: Gonatopus flavifemur (assembly GCA_018340375.1). Taxonomy (NCBI): domain Eukaryota; kingdom Metazoa; phylum Arthropoda; class Insecta; order Hymenoptera; family Dryinidae; genus Gonatopus; species Gonatopus flavifemur. Next base: position 11,706,327 of record JAFFJZ010000009.1, read on the forward strand.
CAAAACAATCGATTTGTTTTTATCACTGAAAACAGTGAATCCGAAATACTTGGAGCAATTTGGGGGATCTTCTGGTGCACCCGAAGAATTCAACTATTAAATATTTTATATGACTATGACTGTATGGGATTATATAATATACATATATCCAATAAGAGATGAATTATCAAGTATTGAATGAGAATAAAAAGAAATAAAAATTCGCGTATAATCTGATGTTTAATTATTCGTGATAAATATAGCGGTGAAGATGAGTGATAATTTATGTTTGGGTTCATTCTTTTAGTTACCATGAAATTGTAGAAAAGTGTAGCTAGCACAAATAGAGCTCATGATTCATTCATATGAATTTTAGTTTCAGAATATCAGCTTCCAAATTTACTAATATGATGAAACTTCACATTTCAGTTATTGAACTCTGAATTACGTATGTACAGAGACTGAAAATTCATTGTTTTTGGGTATTTTGCGTCACATTGACTAACGTGAGTTATTCAAAATCAACAAGAAAAGCATATTGATAATCAATAAGGAAATACAAATAAATAATTTTGGCAGCAAATATGAGCAGAATTTAGGAAAACGAAGAGCATAATTGGAGCATGAATTACTGATTTTTGCAAACATAAATTACTCTTCGAAAAAGCAAAAAGTTTCCATCTCTATAGATTGTATATTTGTGACAGCAAAGTAACTTTTATAATTTTTACCAACTGTCTAGCCAACACCCTGTTACAAATAATGTATAAAATCTCATTGATGAATGGGAAAATGAATAAGTTCCAATGAAATTCAATGTTATTCAATCAGAAATGTCATCATTCGTAATAGGATTTGATAGAAGGTTTCTACCTGGGCATGTAGTTATTGAAGAAAAATTACTTGAATAACCTGAACTCACTTTTCTCCTGGATGAAATTAAATTCTTCGGTGACTAGTCGATTACTAGATAATACATTCAATGCAGCACAATATTACCTATCACCAGAACTGAATACATCGAAAAAAGGAATCAATCATGCACGAACTAACTACTCAAACAAAGTGGTTACTGGTGGCAATTCTGATGTTTCACAACTTCTTCTGTCTCCAAAACCACATTTGCGATTGTCAACAAATAATTAGATAATAATTGGGAGAAGAAACTTGACTCCAAATTCCTAATCGTCATCGACTCGCTAATAATGAGTAAGTAATTCGACATAATTTCATTATTTGACAACACCATTTATAATTAGAATAATATGGACAGTCATGAGTCAATGGTTGGATGATGTACCATGAGAATGCATAACCTCACTTTTTCATACACGTACCAACTAGCCCATGACAAAATGATTACTGGGCGATGTTTTTCTTTTGATACAGTGACATCTATAACTATAATGGGCGTTCCAGTGGTTGAAGAGTGGCTGTATAACAAAGACTGTACAGGAATATTAGCTAGTGATGAATCAGCGATTATAAAGAATAATTGAGCTGGCTGTGATAAGATAGTCACTAGTATATAACTCAGATAGGCTACATCAATTTTCACTCGGGAATACAATTCTTTGAATGTTGATCAATGTCTGTGACTCTCTTGAATATCCTGAATGACAAACCAGTCACTCGTGTAAATCCTACAACAATATAACACTGTGATATTGTTTTTGAAAATCATCGAGAAAGGATTCTATGAATCGACCTTGAGGATTCGTCAATTCACAAGTACATTATGGAGCGAGCAATGCATTGGGAGCAACACTCGGCAGTGTACGACTCAACACTGTCTGCGTTGATTCGCAATATCAAAGTTTGCGTTCATAGTCTCCACACGTGGCGATGGAAACACGTAGCAATATACTGAAATACATGTATGAAATATCGCGCGATAATACAGTGAGCGGAAGAGGCACTGTACAAATTATTCGTATTAGGTATGGCACACAAGGGGCACAGAAGTGGTATTGCACGTCACAGGCAGCCGAGCAAGCAGGAGGCGGGCAAGCAGGCGTGTGCAGCTGGCGTTTATTATTGCTCTAATTACCGCATGCCAATGTTGACGCTGATTGGTGTTTTCAAACCAACCTACCCTGTCATCGTGTACGGCATGGTACACAAATGTCAAGTAGTGAAGTTCGCGATGCAAGGGAAGGGACGCGCGCTCTCTTTTCCACACTTCCTTCTCGATTCCTCTTGAATGATATACTTCACATTACTTCATGCAGCAACGATTAAGATCCAACCAGATTCATTGGTATACGACATCATACGATAGTACGTACAACACGCAATGACGGAATAATTGGAAATCATTAATTTTTGAATCATTCGGCGAACTTGACGCGATGTTGCACCGAGTTGCCTTCGAGTCAGATATTTCTTGTTTATATTAATTCTCGTGTACGAAGGCATTGAATTCCGATCAATTCAGATATTGGCACCATTGTGTTGGAAATCAGAAGGATTCGCGGTTCGATAGCAATACAATTAAATTTGTTCCAAGAGGAGGGATTTGATTGATAATTATCGAATGTTTTTATGATTTCTCGTCAATTCGTGCAGCTTTCTTTGGAGGATCGTAGGGGTAATGATTTGATGATGAGGGACTAATTCGCTTGTGAGGTGGCCGAATAGCTGGGAATCGTGACTACTTATTTATCCGAATAGAAATTTTTCTCTTGGAACTGGTCAGGTTGATGGCTATTAGAATTTCCTACCGGTCCACTAAACTACACGCAGAAAACAGATGTGTTTAAAAGTCCCATAATTTATTCAGGATCAACGCTAGTTTGTGACAGATAGAGTGTTGACTTGAATTTACTTTTAAAAACTCCCATAATTAGATGTATTTCTACAAGAAATTATGGTACTTTCGAAGCTATATTCAGGTGAATAATGTCATCCATTCCAGACTGGCGCTGATGCTCAATAAATTATGGGACTTTTAAAAATATATTTTTCTGCGTGTAGAATAGACCGAGGTGAATCAAAATAAGCATATTGGCTGTTTTCGATCATTTTGATTGTCAATTACACTTTTTGAACGTGTAAGTGCTTACATAATCTCACTACCTACCGGAAAAAAATATAAAATGACTACAACGCACATCATTGATATGAGGACGCAATGATATAAGTGGTAGCACCCTGTGTACGAGGTGTGTTCAAAAAGTAAGGTGACTTTGTATTTTTAAGAAAAAATATTTATTTATTCATCAATATTTATGTTGTCCCCTTCAAACTAATCCCCCTCAGATACAATACACTTATGCCAACGGTTTTTCCAATCCTCAAAGCACTTCTCATAAGCACTTCCCGGTATAGCCTTGAGCTCTTCCAGCGATGCAGTCTTTATCTCTTCAATCGTTGCAAATCTCCGTCCTTTCATAGGTCTCTTTAGTTTTGGGAACAATAAAAAGTCACATGGGGCCAAATCCGGTGAATATGGTGGCTGAGGCATGATTGTGGTGTTGTTTTTGGCCAAAAAATCTCTCACAAGCAAAGATGAGTGAGCAGGGGCATTATCGTGATGCAAAAGCCATGAATTATTTTTCCACAATTCTGGACGTTTTCTTCGTATTGCTCCTCGCAAACGGCGCATAACTTCAAGATAATACTGTTTATTGACCGTACGACCATATGGTAAGAACTCCTGATGCACCACGCCATGGTAATCGAAGAAAACAGTGAGCAAAACTTTGACATTTGATCGAACTTGGCGTGCTTTTTTCGGTCTTGGCTCATCTGGGGTCTTCCATTGGGACGATTGGACTTTGGTTTCGACATCATAACCATATACCCATGATTCGTCACCAGTTATGACCCTTTTGAGTAAATCTGGGTCGTCGTTGACGTCATTCAACAGTTCTTGAGCGATGCTCATGCGACGTTTCTTTTGGCCAAAATTTAGCAATTTCGGAACAAACTTCGCTGACACACGTCTCATGCCCAAAACGTTAGAAAAAATTTCATGGCACGAGCCAAGCGATAAACCAACATCCTCAGCAACTTCTCTGATAGTGATTCGACGATTTTCCAAAACAATTTTCTTCACTGCTTGAACGTTTTCATCAGTTGTCGACGTGCTTGGGCGTCCAGAGCGAGGCTCGTCATTGGCATCTCCCCGGCCATCTTGGAAGAGTTTGTACCACTTGTAAACATTTTTTTTACTCAGAACAGTTTCACCGTATGCTACTGTCAACATTTTAAGTGTTTCGGAGCACTTTATTTTATTTTTTACACAAAATTTGATGCAAATCCTTTGATCCATATTTTTCGATAGCAAGAAATCGCCGAGCACGCAAAACACTTATAACCTTCACGCCTCTTACAACCGAACAAAAAATGCTATACACTTGAAACTTGGTACAGATGTTCGGGAAGAGTGTGCCAACATAACAAAACAAACAAATCGATAATCGAAAGTACGTTGCCCGCGAAATTTGAAAAGTCACCTTACTTCTTGAACACACCTCGTATAGAGAAGAATTTTATCTCTGATTCAAAAACGCTATCAAGATTCTTAAGATTTTCAAAGACAAGATAATCAGTTTTGATGAAAATCATGCCAATCTAATTCATATGTATGGTTCGTACCATAATGTACTGAATTCGAGGAGTGAATTGTTTAGAAAATATTATCATGACCTTCATGAGTAGATGTTTTCTCCCAGATAGTATATGGGGTGATTCGGATCACGCCTTCTGCGGTGATTTGAATCATGAATTTTTTTGAGTCATATGAGACTCAAAGGCAATGATGGGACATCAACAAACTGGTACTGTTATCTGTTGCTATGAAAAATTCGTACATCCACCGTGGTGGAAAAGACCCCTTAAATCCTATTGGAAAAATTTTTCCCAAAATTTTTTGGGAAAAAAATTATCTTTCTCAAAAAAGTCAATTTATCTCGAAAGGCCCGGTCTTCGATTCTTTTGGAAAAAATATATGTTGTAGCTGCATTCTTCACGAACATTTTTCATATTTGAAATACAAGGAGCCTTCAACATTGTGGAAGTTATGACCGTTTTAGTGAAGCAACTCGCGTTATGGCATGATTTTGCGCGAGACTGAAATTTCACAGTGCAAGGAAATTATATAATTTTTGGCTTGATTGTCGATAATCATTTCGCACTCATTCTTGCTTAGTTTGTTATTGTGTTAATTATTATTTGAGGATATACCAATCCTAGACCTACACGGAGAAAATCCTACACTAATGCTTACTGCGGGCCACACGAAAAGCTCGTGTGGTAGGAAGGAAAAATGTCCCCACATCACTGATTACTGTGTTCACACGAACCGTTCGTGTCTTCATCGTAGTCACTCGTTTCTCGACATTAGACTCTCGTGTTAATTAGACGAATCCGCTAACAGTAATGAGTAGTGTGTTGGCACTAGAGACCAGTGATGCCAGCATTTGGTCGACCGAGTCGATTTACCCTCTCCATCTGACCATTTCTCGTCCCCACCATTCCAGCCGGGAGTACGCACACATTGAAACCCGTATTCATGTGATTCGGAACCGGTCGGTTCACTTCGAGTCAGCTCGGACAATCGAGAGAGAACCAACTATCCGTCGGTCTTTGTCTTCTCAATATGTTTTACGATCGGCTAACTCCGTGCAAGATCGGAAAAAATTTGAAGCCCACGCGGTCGACTTACCGAAAAGTTTCACCGCTTTTTCTTTTCCAAGCGACAATTTTATTGTAATCAGTATCGAACTGACTTACCCGGCACCCCGGGCAATTCTCGGCCGGGGCCCTTCGATATTTTTTTCGTTTTCTCTTCAAATCAAGAGCCAGTTCAATACTGATTATTAAATCATCACGATGAAATATAGATTTGATGTATGGCATCATTTAATTGAATTAAAATCGAATATGAGTAAATAATTTTTCAATTATCATTTATTTCTCATAAATTTAATAAGATTATTGGTTATTCTTATGACTGATTATGAAGCTTTCAAGAACTCCTATATGTATTGTATAAAAATTTTCTAATAGTTGCGTATTTCTAATCATTATTTTAAATCTTGATGATTTTTCAATGAATTTCATTAGAATTGTCAATCAATCGATGGTTGAAAAATTCTAAGATAGTGTGGGGATCTATGATAAATGTCCTGCGGTGAATTCCATAATTTTCCCTGATAAATTAATTTTCAGAGATCACTATGATATTCCAATAATGAGGATAATCAAATCAACATCGATTATCAGATGTTGATCAACATCAAAATAATAAGACTGAATATTCAATTGATTGAGTGCAAATTATTTTCAATGGACTGAATAATTAGATTTGAGCATTCAAATTGATATTTTATCATTTCACGCATTATCAGTCTCTTTCCTCCGCTGCATTACTTCATAGACGTAATATGTGGATCGAAATATTACAAGACCCCATAGCCTAGCGGCAAAAGACATGTTTCTTGCGGAAGAACGGTCGGGTTCGATTCTGTGTGGAGACATTTCATTTTTTTCTGTCATCTCTCTGGTGAATAATTAAATTTCACATCCGATTATTATTTTTTATGTCATTACATCGTCATGTTATCAATAATCCTGATCTTTCGGAATGCACTTGCGGATTCGACCAAGTACAGGTCCGAGTCGATTGGAAATTTCCCAAATATTCGTGTCCATGAGATATACACAGTAAAAAATTTTTTGTCAAATTCAACACACAAGCGAATGTTGACCATTTTTCTTCACACTCAACGTGTGTTGATTCCAGAGTGACACTCACAAAGTGGTCATTTGAACTCGAATAACATTTTAATGTGTTGAAAATGAATCGATCGAACAGCATTTGATCAGTGTGTTAAATGAACACACAAAAGTGTTAAATATTCAACACTTGAATTTTGACACGTACTTCTTCTTTACACAATGACGGAATTCCTTTTCACTGTGTAGACCGATCGATGCAGAATCTTCTGAAATGAGAAATGAATAGCACTTCAGAGGAACGTTTTTGAAGGAGTGTACTTGCAAATTCCATCAATTCCTGTGACGAATTGATGAAAAAATTTCGAAAATTTGTGTCCATCGAATAAAGACCGATCGATTCGGAATCTAATGAAATGAAAAATCAAATCACTTCGGAGGAACGTTTTTGAAAAAGTATACTTGCAAATTCCATCAAACCCTTTGACGAATTGATAAAAAAATTTCGAAACTTTGTCTCCGTGGAATATAGACCGATCGATTCTAAATCTCCTCACGCAGAGCAATGGATTCTAAGGAGTATGACAAATATCATGAAGGCTGGAATATTTCATAATATATTTTCGAGTATGAGGACAAGTATCCAGATTATAAGTGTTATAAGTACAAGTATCCATTCATGATGAAGGTGTTTGTTTCGGGGTAGATGGTACTGTCAACTCCAGAGCTCTATATGAATTCATTAGTCCGAAAAGAAGTCTTGAAGAGTTCTATTCTCGCTCTTGAAAAAGGATTCTTCGTGTGGTATCTTGGCGGGTTCATGTCCTGAGGAATATCTTTTTTTCCGATTTCATATTATTCTTTTCTCAATTCAAGCAACTGAAGATAGTAATTGTAATAATCTTATATTATAATAGGAACTAACTTTTTTTCCTTGCTGTTATTATATTGATATATTACTGGTTGACGGTACCATCTACCCCAAAACAAACACCTTCATCATAAATGGATACTTGGACTCATAACACTTATAATCTAGATACTTGTCCTCATACTCGAAAATATATTATGAAATATTCCAGCCTTCATGATATTTGTCCTCCTTAGAATCCATTGCTCTCCGTGGGGAGATCCAGAATCGATCGGTCTTTATTCGATGGACACAAGTTTCTGAAATGTTTTCCATCAATTTGTCACAGGAATTGATGGAATTTGCAAGTACACTCTTTGAAAAACGTTCCTTCGAAGTGATATTCATTGTTCGTCTTTTCAGAAGATTTCGGATCGATCAGTCTATATTCCACGGAGACAAAGTTTCGAAATTTTTTTATCAATTCGTCAAAGGGTTTGATGGAATTTGCAAGTATACTTTTTCAAAAACGTTCCTCCAAAGTGATTTGATTTTTCATTTCATTAGATTCCGAATCGATCGGTCTTTATTCGATGGACACAAATTTTTGAAATTTTTTCATCAATTCGTCACAGGAATTGATGGAATTTGCAAGTACACTTCTTCAAAAACGTTCCTCTGAAGTGCTATTCATTTCTCATTCCAGGAGATTCTGCATCGATCGGTCTACACAGTAAAAAGGAATTCCGTCATTGTGTAAAGAAGAAGTACGTGTCAAAATTCAAGTGTTGAATATTTAACACTTTTGTGTGTTCATTTAACACACTGATCAAATGCTGTTCGATCGATTCATTTTCAACACATTAAAATGTTATTCGAGTTCAAATGACCACTTTGTGAGTGTCACTCTGGAATCAACACACGTTGAGTGTGAAGAAAAATGGTCAACATTCGCTTGTGTGTTGAATTTGACAAAAAATTTTTTACTGTGTATATCTCATGGACACGAATATTTGGGAAATTTCCAATCGACTCGGACCTGTACTTGGTCGAATCCGCAAGTGCATTCCGAAAGATCAGGATTATTGATAACATGACGATGTAATGACATAAAAAATAATAATCGGATGTGAAATTTAATTATTCACCAGAGAGATGACAGAAAAAAATGAAATGTCTCCACACAGAATCGAACCCGACCGTTCTTCCGCAAGAAACATGTCTTTTGCCGCTAGGCTATGGGGTCTTGTAATATTTCGATCCACATATTACGTCTATGAAGTAATGCAGCGGAGGAAAGAGACTGATAATGCGTGAAATGATAAAATATCAATTTGAATGCTCAAATCTAATTATTCAGTCCATTGAAAATAATTTGCACTCAATCAATTGAATATTCAGTCTTATTATTTTGATGTTGATCAACATCTGATAATCGATGTTGATTTGATTATCCTCATTATTGGAATATCATAGTGATCTCTGAAAATTAATTTATCAGGGAAAATTATGGAATTCACCGCAGGACATTTATCATAGATCCCCACACTATCTTAGAATTTTTCAACCATCGATTGATTGACAATTCTAATGAAATTCATTGAAAAATCATCAAGATTTAAAATAATGATTAGAAATACGCAACTATTAGAAAATTTTTATACAATACATATAGGAGTTCTTGAAAGCTTCATAATCAGTCATAAGAATAACCAATAATCTTATTAAATTTATGAGAAATAAATGATAATTGAAAAATTATTTACTCATATTCGATTTTAATTCAATTAAATGATGCCATACATCAAATCTATATTTCATCGTGATGATTTAATAATCAGTATTGAACTGGCTCTTGATTTGAAGAGAAAACGAAAAAAATATCGAAGGGCCCCGGCCGAGAATTGCCCGGGGTGCCGGGTAAGTCAGTTCGATACTGATTACAATAAAATTGTCGCTTGGAAAAGAAAAAGCGGTGAAACTTTTCGGTAAGTCGACCGCGTGGGCTTCAAATTTTTTCCGATCTTGCACGGAGTTAGCCGATCGTAAAACATATTGAGAAGACAAAGACCGACGGATAGTTGGTTCTCTCTCGATTGTCCGAGCTGACTCGAAGTGAACCGACCGGTTCCGAATCACATGAATACGGGTTTCAATGTGTGCGTACTCCCGGCTGGAATGGTGGGGACGAGAAATGGTCAGATGGAGAGGGTAAATCGACTCGGTCGACCAAATGCTGGCATCACTGCTAGAGACTACTGTGATAACCTCTCTCTCTCGTGTTTGCAACGTTCAGAGGTAATGTATGCCACACGACTCAGTCGGGTGAAGTTATATGAGCCATTACTGTTAGAACGCACTAACGGGTCGTGTTACAAACAGCGTTAGAAACTGTGGTTCGCATTTCCGAATAGTGTCGAATGCAATCGACTTTAGTCGAATGCATCAATATTTTGTTTAGTTCCATCATTGGAACAATTGGCGTCTATGCGTTACATAGTGAATCACGCTTTTATACGTTCACAAATCACAAATTGTTCTAATTGATGCAAGTGACATCGAGAGTAATACTTCTAGTGACATCGAGAGTAATACTTCTAGTGACAGTACAAAAACATACGGAGTGATAATTCCAAAAGAAATATCAGGTAAGTGATTATGTATGACACATATCATTCGTGAAGATGCATAACTTCTTCACATATATGTACAAAACATCAACGTCAACTTCATGGAACAAAACATGAACGTGAATTTTTGTATTAGATCTCCTTTAATAAAACGAAATGGCAATTGTGTTCCCTTCCATTATGTCGATTCAAATGAAAAATTCTAACAGGAAAATCTAATTTGAATCGATCAACAGTTTTACAAGTTGAATTGATTTTTGCCAATCGATCCCCAGCCAGCAAAGTACTTCCAAATTCGCGTTTCCGCTACTAGCAGTGCTCGTGGTAGCAACGTAGTAGCTCTTCCATTACCGTGAGACTGGATGCTACCATAACATATATATGATTCAATTCATAACGTAGCACTACCTCAGCGCTACCAGTATCATTAGGAAGCGCTACCAAGTAGTGCTCCTAGTAAAAATACTACCAAGTCGCTCCTATTTCCATATATGATTGAAGCCATATATGTATAGAAGATTTTTAACTGTATAAGTGAATGGTAGCACCACTGTCAGAAGCGCTGCCTTGGTTTTGTTGGCTGGGTCTGCTTTTGAAACAAAAACACAAAATGTTTGAACCCTGCATCAAGTTGACGTTGACGTTAATTCATGCTGTATGAATGAAGACATCAATTGAAGGAGAATTGCAGATTGTTTTCAACTTGAATTTTGTAATAAATTTGAAGTGAATGAATTTTTTTTTACCTTGAAATCATTCTTCCTTCTGAAATAGCTTTTTATTGAGAATACTATGATTTTTGGAACATTTAAAGATGTTTCCCCAATTCTGTTGTGGCAATGGTATATTATGGTATATTATGGTATATTATTATATTCGAAAGAAATGCCCATACTGTTGACTCTCAACACAATACAGTTTGTCAACTTTATACAGTGTTATTTGTTTAAGAATCTGCTGTGATGGGGATAACAATGTCTTTCAACATGCATTCAGAGTCCTTTCAAATTACAAGTTTAATCCAAATCTCAAGATTTTAGGTTTTTATGAATTCCTTTTGGGAACAATTTTCTATAACACAATTTTCGGATTCTTTTTATGCATTGTTTATAGAATAATTTTATGATTCACTTTTCTCTCAATATGAACATTCTCGTTTTCGTCAAGAATTGGTTTGGGTGCGCTAATAAAAGTATTCAGAAAAGCTCATTATATATTCAATTCCAGAGTAACATCCTATGATTCGAATAGAGACGTTTTTAGAAATATTGAACATAAACTAATTTCTCATCACATGTAATACTTTTTGATGAATTTTTCAATAATTTTCAAAGAATGCAGTTCATTTTTTTTTATACTTTGTATTCCAGAAAAGTTTTCAAGTGCTCATGGCTTAGGAAATATTATTCATTTCGTCTAACATAAGTTTCCACATAACAAAAATGCTGTGAAATATGAGTGAATGAGATATTTCAGTAAAATTTTCTCTTTTAGGACTACTATTCAAAACATAACTCCAATATCCTATACTGTCACAGTGAATCATTTCATCACACTTGCACAGAAATATATGAGTATTTTACACCCACACGTTATTTTTATTCAGCTTACTGTCCATGGTCAGAAGTATCAAAACCAACTATCATCGCATGATCATCTTGAAATTGAAATTAAAATTTATGAAGTGAGATCTTCCATGAAAAAAAACTTTATTAATTTCGAACTAGATACAGACTCATGTATTCAAATACGTGTTTTCTGAATATTTTATATTGGCATGTTTACAGTAAACAAAGTTGGGTAGAAAGTTCGCATCTTTGTGAATGTTGATTTCTTCATGTTTGATTGATTGTGTTATATTTTTTTTAGCCATGTCTTCTGAAAACTCTGGAAATACGAAAGATGATAATGTTGACAATAACAGTGTCGATAGTGTATCAGTCAATGATAAAGCACTCACAAATTCAATCAATGAAAACACTATTTCGCCAAGTGATAATTATTTTGACATCATTTGCTCTAAATGTGGACAGAATGAAAATACAGACAGTGTAATATTTCGGCCACATCGTGTAGACTTGAAATCATATTTAGAAAGTACTTTCGAAGGACAAATAATTTTGATTCATTATGAGAAGCATAAACAGTTATCTGATTGGATGCAGAACAATTTATGTCGCTTAATCATAAATAGAGAAATACGTGTGATATTCAAAAAGCAAGAAGTAACTGCATCAAATCCATTGAAAAGATTGGAGTATGATTTCAGATTTTATATTAACACACACACACACACACACACACACACACACTAAGTTGTACATGTACGGACGTATGAATTGTTACATATTAGTCTAAGCAATAGTAGAATGCAGATGCGCTAATCCATGGGAACAATTTCAGGATTCCTGCAACTACTTTGGTAAACCTTGCTGCCGAAGTCAACACTCTATTCAACGATAATCCTACATTATGTTACAATGCGGCTCATACGGACGATACAGGGAGCATTCCTTCGGCAGGAAAATTCGTATCACGAATCAATTACATGCGGAAAATTCTAATTGAATCCGGAGCTTTTGAAGTGAAGAAAACTTCATCTAGTGTAACTGCAGTTGCTGGTATAAAATATTATAATAATATAATAATCTGGAAAATCCATTTAATTCACAAAATGAAAAAAAAAGATGAAAAATTTTATGATCCAAAAATTTATACTCATATTCATACTTCATGATATGCGGATTGTAATCGAAAAATTAACTCAAATAGTGAAATCAAAAGTTGATTATGTCTTGAGTTCAGTCCGGATAAAAGAATAAAATATAGTATAGTAGTAGTATATAAATAGTACTTCGTCATATATTTTCTACAAAAAGTTTCAGTTCATCCGGACTTTAATCTTCGCTGAATTAATAAATAATTCTCACCTCTAATTTTGTTATAAACTACAGAAGTCCAACTGCAGAATTTACGCAAGGAAATCGGGCCATGGGACGTCATTACAACACAATGGAAAGCAACGTTATGTACCAGGCAAGAACTTGGTAAAAAAATGCACAAGGGCCAATTTGGCATTTTAAAGAATTTCCCTGCCTCAGTAAAGAAAAAGCACCTGAATTAGTAAGTTAAATGTCCGAATCGTAATGTAGCAATCTATTGGCAATTTTTCAACACAATTATCTTCATGAAAAATTGAGTCCTGCCCAATGTTATTTCATGGTTTATTTCATCTGTATTTCAGATAAATTTCGATTTCGAATCAAAATACGGTGAGAAAGTAAGTGATATACACCATCACAAGTGGCCATCATTGCAAAATAGCGTGCAAAATTCAATTGAAACAAAAAATTTTCGCTCAGAAGAGGAAAGAGCTCTTGTTGATAACCTGTCGGGATTATCTGATGGTGAATAATTTTTAGTGTGTTTACGTGTAAGAAAAATTGCATACGATTCACGTAACGCAAAATTTTGGTTGCTTTCAGATCAAAAAGATGCAGCGATCCTGATACTTCTTCCAAGCGCTATCAAAGCACCAAACTCCAAAATTACTACGGCAAAGTCCAATAATAAGAGAATAAAATTGGAATCGGAGGAAGAGACAATTCAAAGAATAGTTGATCGCGGAACTTTTATTCTTCACATAAAAGTTAGTCACAACTAATAAACTTTCATACATTTCACCTATTCATAAGACATTCATTGAACCCTTATATTTCCATTTTCGTATGTTTGTAGAACGCAGAAGATTTCGAAACAGCAATTCGTGTAAAACAAGAGTTTCATGAGACACAAGGAGAAGTCTGTCCATTCATGGTAATAGTTGGTGTTCCTAAAAATTCTTTGAATTCCCAAAAGCTACACACTGTACATGGTTGGTTTTGCAAAAAACTTGTTTCAAACTGACTGTGCCAGGGGAAAAATCATATGTCAAAGTGACAAAAATATTATCGTTCTTAGAGAAACAAATGGATAGCAGGGTGAATTAGATTTGTTTTATAGTATATTACGTTTTTGGCACACCAATGTTCTTGTGCTGAATATTTTATTTCTATAATGTTTGTCAGCATATTTCATTCTCATGAGTTTATTACAATACTCTGATAAGATTGGTTGAAGAAAGAAATTGATAAAAGTTGATTTATCGAGTAAATTAGTAAAGACTAGACTAATTGGAATTATGGATCCTCAAACGTTTTCAGACGTTACAACTGCAGCCGCTGCCGATATGATTGGTGAACTCTATTCTTGCGCGGACATGCCACGTTCTCGAGTCCACGATATAGTACATTTATTTGAATCCTTTCTTCAAAATTCTGCCCTCACAACATTTTTCGGTCATTTAGTTACGAGATTAACAGTTCTCGGTGAAGATCCAGGTAAAATAGCTGCATTCAGCATAATGATTGAAAACATGCAACACACTTTCACAAAATTGGAAACTGAAAACCAGTGTTGTCAATATTTAAAAAACACTGGAAGTTTTATTCCTCCGAAAGAGATAGAAATTGGTAATAGAGAAATTATTGTAGGTAGAGAAGATGCTGCGTCGTCAACCAAAAAACCCATAACAATACAATTTATACCGTTGAGAAGAGTTTTTAAAAAAATTTTAGAGCTTCCGGGGGTATTCCAAAGTACCTTAGCAAATCTTAAGAAACTTGAAAAGAAAAAGGATCTCTTAACAAATATCGTACAAGCGAAATATTGGCAAACAAAGAAAGCTTCATTCAATGGTGAATTAGTTTTACCAATTCTGTTATATCAGAATGATTTTGAAACAAATAACCCATTAGGGAGTCATAGAGGCTGTGGAAAAGTAGGAGCCGTTCACGTTGTGATCCCATGTTCACCTCCGTATATGCAATCTAAGACAGAAAATATATTTTTATGAACTTTATATGAATCTTCTGATACCAAATATGTAGATTTGAACCAATTCTTCAAAAAAGCAGTTGAAGAATTGATATTTCTTGAAAATGAAGGAATAGAGATTTCATTATCGTCTACACGGAAAAAAGAAAACAGCAATGGTTACTGTGAATCGCAGTAATTCATTGAAAAATAATGAAAAATCCAATTCACGCCGCTCATTACTACGTCTCCCAACAACCATTGATGTCCAAGCAGCATTGACGAATTTAATCGCAGTACACATTACTGTGATCGCGCTAACCTCTATCATCCAAGCGTGTTTTCATTTGTTTTTCAACTGATTGCTGTTATGGACAGTAACCAGTGCTGTTTTCTTCTTTCCGTGTACTCCAATCAGAGTTCACTTTTCGTTGGCTGGTGTTATTGGCGATAATCTTGCCGTTAACACAATAATGGGATTCATGAAAAGTTTTTCGGCTAATCATCCCTGCAGATTTTGTATGGTGCATAACAACGCTATTAACTCAACTTTGAAAGTATCGGAATGTGAAATGTGTACCACAGAAAACTATGCTCAACACTTAGCTGAAAACAATCCGAAAATCACGGGTATCGCCGGTCCATCTGTTATTAGTGAAATGAAGTCTTCTTTTCCTTCAGATGTTCTAACTGTCGATTTCATGCATGACATTTTAGAAGGTGTTATTGAATATGATTTTAGACAGATTGAACATCACTTCATTATGATTGAAAAATGGTTTACATGTGCCGAATTCAACGACAAAATAAATGGTTTATTTTATGGTAACCACGAGGTACGCAACAAACCAAGAGAAATATTACTATGCTTCGAATAACGAAGCAGTTTGTAAAAATGTCAGCAAGCGAGTCTTTATGTTTCTTACGCAATATTGAAGTTTCAATCGGAGAATACGTACCAGTCGGAAATCTTTATTGGAGGATAATAATTTTGTTAAAAGAAATTCTTGACATTGTAACTTCGCCTGTTGTCCATAATGGGTGAGCTGATTACTTAGAAGCTCTCATACAAGAATATTTGAATCTTTCCACAACTTTGTTTCCGAGATGTTTAAAACCGAAGCATCATTTACTGCTTCACTATCCAGAAATTATGAGACGTATGGGACCATTGTGTCATTTGTCGACAATGCGGTGTGAAAGCAAGAATCGCGATCTGAAAATAACATCTCACATATCACTTAACCGCGTCAATATAGGCAAAACTCTTGCATTGAAGTGTCAATCACGATTGAGCCATCGCGTAAATTGCAATGCTCAAACGGACACTTTTTTGTACGAAAGTGGACCCTTGAAAATTAAATTGGCAAAAGAGATTCAGGGGTTTCATTTATATTCTTCTCTGTTACCGATAAAGTTGAACGATCAGGTGTTTGTCATGAATTTTATCAAATTCAGAAATCGAAATATTGAGAGAAACGTAATTCGAATGATATCTAACGGAACTGGAGTGCAACTGTTTGCAGTAGATGATATTTTAGCAGATTGTTCCTCTAAAATGTTCATTGTGGCAAAAGACCTGACTGAATATACGTATTAGGATGAACATTTTCAGGCTTATCGGCTTCATGAAGAATACCTGAACGATTTCAAGTCATGGAAATGTTTGACAATTGAAGATATCAGATTTTGTTCGATATCACACATAACACGCATTGAAAATGGGAATCACTATATTCCAAAGCGATGGCCTTAAAAATAATGCAATCGGCAAGTTCAATATAATCATTTTATAAGAGGAACTGTTGGAAAACTCAGTTAATTCGATCATTCGTGGTTTGATCATTAGGTCATTGGTGTTGTTTTGTGTTCATCACCTTTGAAATCCAGGATTTTAGAACTGGAATGTTTCTAAGCAAGATAGATGTTATGTTAATACCTTCAAACTAACTTCTCTGTAACAATACGTTGTAAATTCTTTATTAATATTCATGTGGAATGAAGAACTATCATATGTATCTTACAATAGTGATCTTGGGTTCAGATTAGGAACCTTAATCTTTGAAGTAGAAATGTGTATCGACATAATGAACATTCAAAGTGTAAATATTTCATTGTATGTAAAATAAATACTATTTTATGAAAAAATATAATAGATATCTCCAGAATTGTAAAACTTGATATTACATATATATGTGTATTGTGGGATGAAGTAGATATTCATTAAAAAAAAGTATACTAAAATGATATCTAAGTTGTTGATAATTTGTCAAGTGCTATACGGAATAAACTTCTATAATTATTTGAAACTTCGCTGTTGGATTATAATTAGATTCGGGTATCTCAAGTTGAAAAGTGATGCATATAGGTCATCTTTCTCAAACTTTTCGAACAATAACTTCCTTTTTACTATTTAACAACGCAATGAATTAAAGACCATTTGAAAGGTTTTCCATGAAAAATGTAATGATAGCGTTATTATGTGAAGCAATGTTCTGCAATTGATTTCATAATTTGTTAATAATTCTCTGTAATAATTCAAGTTCACATTCCACTGATATTCAGTGAAAATGGATATGGATTCCAAAATACGCTTAATTAGAAGAAAACTGACGATTAAGAAATGAAGCTTACTAATTTTAAGCTTACTGATTTATTGCAAGATTACACAGGCCTACAAATTTTCAAACCAGAGACCAGACTTATCATACCCGAAGGATTTTGATGCGCTGAATCCGAAACCGAGCTCAGAATTGCTCCTATACGTCTGGTTTTCGAGATATCCTAACCTAAAAGTGCAAAGAATGCGGTTTTTTGCTGTTTTTGAGGTTCTGTAACTGGACCAGAAGAACATTTATCAGAAAACGTAGTATGGCAATCAAAAGTACTACTCTTCCCCTTCCAAACCTATTTGGATTTTTTCAAATATCTATTCTTTTCACCAAGATATCGTAATCTAAAATTTTACCATTTAGGGTATTAAGCCCTCCACAAAAAAATGAAAAAAAATTTTGCTCGGCATTAGACTATGTTCGTCTTACGTTTTTGGGGTCGCCGATTCCGAATCTGGAGCCTTTTTCACCCCATCGGGTCGGGGTTTCTCGTAAACTTGGAAAATCACCCCTACAAACCACCCCCACTCGAACACAAATAGACTAATCCACCTGACTTGGAAACAGCGAGCTGAATCGCATCCCATATGACAAGCGGGCGAATTCACCTACTTCGGCCAATCAAGGCAAGACAGTATTGTACAGCCAGTGGAGGCAAGACTTGAGATGGTCCAGCCAGTGAAGGCAAGAATTGAGATTGCCCAGCCAATCAAGGCAGGACTCAGCATTGTCCAACCAGTAAAGGCAAGACTAAGGATTTCCCAGCCAGTGAAGGCAAGACTTGGGATTGCCCAGCCAGTGAAGGCAAGACTTGGGATTGCCCAGCAAATCAAGGCGGGACTCAGCATCATCCAGCCAGTAAAGGCGAGACCTCAGATTGCCTAGCCAGTCCAGACAAGATTAATTGCTCTTTTTCTCATGAAAACGTTCGCGCTTCATGTCGAAGGATCGTTGAAGAGACTTCCGCTCATGATTAGTAGGATCATTATTTTCTCTTTTTAATGACCAGCAGTAGTCTGCCATCATTTTTTCATTCCATCGACCCTGATAATGTTGCTCTTTTTGTTGAAAGTCTTGATGGAACCGTTCGCCCATTTCTTCGCTGAATGCTCCAACATTATCTGGGGAATAGTGTAAATGACATTTGAGAGAATGTATTTTCATACTCATCAAACAACCTAATCGTTCAAAGTTCTGTAACATTGTAGTCACGATAGTTCTGAACTGTGGATCTCGGTGATTTCCTAAAAATCTCTCTACTACAGCTTTAAAACTCAACCAAGCATCCTTTTCAGCAGATGTCATGGTCTTGATGAACTCATCGTCTTTCATAAGCTTTCTTACGTCGGGCCCTACAAAAACACCTGCCTTAATTTTAGCATCACTTAAATGCGGAAATGTAGATCTGATATAATTGAAACATTCCCCTTCGGTATCCAACGCTTTCACATATTGTTTCATCAAATCCAGTTTTATGTGCAGTGGTGGCAATAATACTCGGTTCCTGTCAACAAGACTTTCATGAACAACATTATAATAACCAATATTCCACTGTAATCTTTCTGGCCATTTTTCTGTTATCCAATGTTTATCCCTTGCGCGACTATCCCAAAGGCAAAGAAAACAAGGGTATTTAGTGTTTCCCGACTGTAAACCAACTGCAAGATTAATCATTTTGAAGTCTCCGCAAATAAGCCAATTATGAGTACTGTATTTTAGGGTTTCCAGCAGAAATTTGAAACTGTCATAAGACTCTTTCAGTGTAGTTGAGTGACCTACTGGAATTGCAGCGTACTTATTTGTGTTGTGTAATAATACAGCTTTCAGACTTTCTGTGGATGAATCTACAAAGAGACGCCAGTCCTCCGGTTTATATAAATCTATTTTATATAAATTTATTAGTCCTTCTATATCATTACAATACACAAGCCCATTTTCCATTAAAAAGTACTTAATAAACTGCTCTTCTCTTTTTCTGTACACCGTTACTTTAGTGCCAGGTAATAGTAGATTCCTCTCTTTGAGTCTCGAAGCACAAAGCTCAGCTTTATCTTTTGGAAGATTAAGGTCACGTATAAAATCATCCAATTCAGCTTGGTCAAAAAATTGTGGACCTTCATGCTCATCACTCTCTTCATAATAAACATCTTCAGTTGTATCGATCTCATCAGTATCCATTGCTTCGTGAATTGATCGGACAAGTCTCTCTTCAGAACGACCTACAGTACCAAGTTTGGCTGGTGTTACACTCTTACCTTCGGTTAAATGATTTTGTTCAAATATTTTTTAGAAAACCCCTTTGTTTGACATAAACAAAAATAACAATCTGTAACGTGATCCTCGAGCTCATGCCGAATGGTTGGTTGAATAATAACATTCTCAGTCTTCATACTTTTATTTCCGAAATTTGTCAAATGCAATCTACATGTATTACAAATTGAGGTTGGTACCCATGGCTTATCCAAGTTTCTCATCGACGTCCCATAACATTTGACGTATAAGGATTTTATGAGGTCATTAATTGATCGACGGTAGGGATCGGTTCCATACTTTCCACAAACGTCACAAAATGTATGAACTTTATTAGCGCAAGGATTTCTTGAACTCATTCTTCTGCTTCTATTTACAGCTACACAAAAATCAAAAACTCATTATGTAGAAAAACTACGATTTACACGAGATTAATCTGTCAGCCTGCCACTGAAACTTGATCTCTAACGAGGATAGATATATACCATGAGACAAATGATATCATCTACGCATCCTACCATTAAAACGCTACAACGTTATTCAAAGAATGATCAATCGAAAAATAAAAACCCTAACTGCAAAAAATAATTACTAAAAAAGGAAAAGTCTAACTTCATGAAATTGATTGCAGGAACAGCTCTCTCGATGTACACCGATATTGGAAACCTAATCACTCGCCCTCTCACGGTCGAAAGAAAGAACTAACGATATAGTCGTCGCAAATATTTGTGAGCTTGTAAGGTTGGAGTCTATATGAAGAGAAATAAGCGAGTAAACTGATTTTTCGCTAGGTTCTATAGATGTGGAACTTGCTATTTCGGTATAACTACATATTTAAATGGAAGAATAGATTACTAAACCGCACTGCTCCCTGAGATACGTAGGAGTGAGAGCCTGTTAGTCTGGAATTTTTCCATTCCGACAAGAATGAGCCATTCCACTCGCTGCTTTCTAGGTTACGTAGATGTGGTAGTTTGTGAGTTTGGAGTTTGTTCATATACAAAGAAAGGAAAAATAAATAAATCATCAAAATGGCTGGGAATCTGTGTGTTCAATGGAAAATAAGCGGTTTAACTTGTTGTTTATAGAGTCAGGTGGGTCAGCCTAGTTATGGTTTAGTGAGGGTAGTGATTAAGGGTTGTTTCTCGAGTTCCTGGAAAACCCTGACCTGATGGGGTAAGAAGGGCTCCAGATTTTGAATCAGCGAGCCCAAAAACGTAGGATGAACATAGTCTAATCCCGAGCAAAATTTTTTTCGATTTTTGTGTGGATGGCTTGATACCCTGAATGGTAAAATTTCAGATTACGATATCTTAGTGAAAAAAATAGATATTTGGAAAAATCCAAATAGGTTTGGAGGAGGAAGGGTAGTACTTTTGATTGCCATACTACGTTTTCTGATAAATTTCTTTCTGGTTCGATTACAGAACCTCAAAAACAGCAAAAAACCGCATTTTTTGCACTTTTAGGTCAGGATATCTCGGAAACCAGACGTATAGGAGCAATTCTGAGCTCGGTTTCGGATTCAGCGCGTCAAAATCCTTCGGGTATACTAAGTCTGGTCTCTGGTTCTGGACTTTCGTCAAATTTTGTCGGCCTGTGTTATTTGTGAAACAAAAACTTGAATTTTGGACAATTGAATTGCATTTGATTCACATTTTTTCAATTGAAAATATTAGAATCCAATATTATTGATTGAATAAAAGATTTTACATTGGAAACTAATTCATGATAAGAAGACATTCATGTTCAAAAGGCATCTCACATGAGTATTTTACGGACGTTTATAATAATCCAAAAAGTCTGGAGTAATCTTTATAAATGTTTTTCGTACATTTTTTACATATTCTGCATTCGACCCTTCCGAAATGCGAACAACAATTTTCACCGCTGTTTGTAACAGGACCCGTTAGTGCGTTCTAATAGCAATGGCTCTTATAACCCTACACGACTCAATCGTGTGGCATACATTACCTCTGAACGTTGCAAACACGAGAGAGACAGGTTATCACAGTAGTCTACAATGCCAACACACTACTCATTACTGTTAGCGGATTCGTCTAATTAACACGAGAGTCTAATGTCGAGAAACGAGTGACTACGGTGAAGACACGAACGGTTTGTGTGAACACAGTAATCAGTGATGTGGGGACATTTTTTCTCCTTACCGCACGAGCTTCTCGTGTGACCCGCAGCAAGCATTAGTGTAGGATTTTCTCCGTGTAGATTGAGTTATATGAAGCAAATTATACAAGATGAGGGTTGCTGTAGATAATATGCAGAAATTAAGCAGTTAGCGGATAATAGACAGGGTTGGAGGATTTCATCAAACCAGTCATAAGACTGATTACTTCATGATGATGATGATATACCAATGAAATTTTATAACTACCAAATATGTTATTTACACAAATGTTGAAGTTACAATTTCTTCATTGTTGATTTTACATCATTCGAAGTAGTCTTGAATGCAACAACATTTTCATGGATCGGGGATGCGTGATGGAACGAAAGTGTTCCTCTCACTGTTTTGCACTTCTCATGCCTAGTTTTCAAATACTCAGTTGCAACTTTGTAGTCACCCTGAGAACAAAAGCATAGATGATAATTTTTTGAACTATCTGAAGGCCACTCATATAGTTTTGCAGCTGTTAGAATCTCATTTCTTGTCCCTCTCTGTAGGCAGTATCGTCTTGCTAGGGGTTTCAATGTACCACCAACACCATCGCAAGCTCCTTTCCCATGAGCAGTAGCGAAAAAGTTTCACTCTGCTTCTACTTCAAAATCTTTTTTATGATGACTTAAATTACAACAATTTTTCTTATTTTTATACTGCTGTGGTGCACCGTCGGAAAAATAGATAATTTTTTCAACGACTGCAAACTTTTCTTTCAGAAACTGGATCATTTTTTTCTGGAACATGAACACAGCAATAGTATCATGTTCAAGACAATCTGATATTCCAACGTAGAATAGATCCTCGATCTTATTGGTTGAAATATCATGATAGTATATGACGAATGGGTGAACTGTCGCTTGATTATTATTCCAATGAAACCCTTGGACGGCTTCTTGTACAACAAATGCGAAGTTTTCTGAAAAATCAAACGTCACCACAAATTCGCCTGGTTGTAAATTTCCTTTGATATATTTGAAATGCCGAGATTGTTCCATAGCAACGGAATCATGTAATTTCAATTTCGTCAATTTCTCCACGAGCGACGAAATAAATCCTTCCTTACTGTCAGCTATGATTTTCAAAGTGGATCTAAATTCAAATTATAATAATTGAGATCCGTCATGACAAGAATTATTAACTTCGTTCCAATGTGAGAAAAAAGTTACCTATCGGTGGAAATCCATTGTTTGTGAGTAATCTTATCAATTTCTGCATTATCAAAAGTTTCAATCAATTTATTGCATGAAATATTTTTGTCCGTACACGATTTGCATTGGCCTTCGTAACATTCACTACTTGGTACTGAACACAACAAGTATTGAAGGAGCAATTTGTATGCGTTTTTCCCATGAATAGGAATGTCCCAAGTTTCAGTCAATTGACTCAATTTGCAACCTGAGAATTGATTTTTTAGTAGAATGTTGCTTGGGAGGAGTTCGAAGTTCCCGCTGTTTAAAAGTTTTGTATAATTTACCTTCGATCATCATTTTAACATTTTGATGGATAATGCAAACGCATACAGTGTGAGTTCCACTAGCCCCTGCCAAAATGCATTCGGTTGGCCGAAGTTCAGCAAATTTGGGAAATCCAACTTGCAAATCCGGAAACTCAAATTTGAAGCACCGGCATAATTCTTGTAAGTTGCAATAGAGAAGTCTTTTCTGGGTTTTTTTTTGAAGCCATCACCATTTTCAATCAAGACATGATCTTCCATTTCTGGGAGTTCTCTTGAGTTTCGCTCACATAGATAAAACTGCTTTATTGCAGCGATCGTTTCATCTGGGAGTCCTTTTCCGATTTGTGCGTCAGGCACAAAAAGCACTCCCTTTTCATTTCTTAATTTTATCGCTTGATTGGCCATGTGTTTAGAGCAGTTAAGTCATTTTGTTATATCAGTAACTTTGAAAAAAGATGGCAAAGATGTTAAAATTCGGAACTCATCGTCTCTGAAATAGTCACAGTTTCTTTCATTAATCGAACTACCGAATCACGAGTGGCCGTACGTACATAATTAAGGAAAGTATTGGGATTCGATACATTTCCATTTCATGTAATTATCGTTCAACGATATTTGAAGTTTTCAACTTTGAAATATTACCGGGATGTATTTTCGGCCTGGAACTTTTCTTGGTACGTGGTCATGACTTCTTCGTAAGCTTTCACTCTATCGTCATTGTCGATAGCAATTTTCACATTTGTGATTTCTTCGAATTCTCGCTTGATGGTTGCTTGTGCAGATTCTACTTTTTCAGTCACATAGTTTTTTTTGAGAAGTCTATCGAGATGAAGAGATTATTAATAGATAGTCATGATTATACTGAGAGAAATTTATGTGGTTACTGGACCTAGAATGTCTCAACTGAACATTCTTAATGGGATGTATTGAAAATTTGATTGATTCAATCAAAAATTCGGAGTTGATTCATTCCTCTAAGAATATTTGGTTGAGACCTCTTAGTTACATTAATCATATAAATCTTCCCGTGTGTAAGAAGAGTTTTTCAATGGAATCAAAAAGGTAATGCATTTACATACTCGCTATCGTTAATTCGGCCCTCATCTAAAGCAGCAAGTGCAGTATTGAGTTTTTATTCACGTACACTCTGTTCTGTGAATTCTTCTGTTTTATCGTCATTCTCCGACGAGCATAATTCTAAGTGTGATTGGGGGGCTTGTTCTAGTTGGACCCCATTACTGCATTATCAGGTACTGATTCAAATTTCTGTTGATTTTCTTTCAATAATCTTCTCAAGACTTTTACACTACCCACAAAGAAAGGAAGAGATCACAACAATAGTGGAGCGAGCTAAAAAGTGCTACGTCAATAATGCAAAAAAGCATTACTCAACAATTGGAAAGTTGGACGCGTAAAAAAAGACTACGGATATACGAGAACTTACGGCCACTGCAGGTTCCGAATGGATTCCAGCAAAGCTCCTTCTTTGGCGGACTCATATCGATTCATGAGTGAAGTCGAATAATTTGAATACTAAACGAAAATCCGCTATGAAAACTCAAAGGTTTCCACACAACTTTTGAACAAGAATAAACATCAGCCGGAAACAAATTGATTGTGATCTAAACAGACTGACCTCAGTCGCATCGACGTATGAATAACGCGTAACAGCAATTGAGATCAGCCGAATACAAGTTGATAGTTATCTAAATAAACTGAAGTTGATCGCATCGCAGCTGAGTGGACCTTTTAAATGCACGAAGAAGTCATGACCACGTACCAAGAAAAGTTCCATTCCGGTAATATTCAAAAGTTGAAAACTTTAAATATCGTTGAACGATAATTACATGAAATGGAGATGTATCGAATCTCAATACTTCCCTCAATTATGTACGTACGGCCACTTGTGATTCGATAATTTGATTAATGAAATAAACTGTGACCTTTTCGAAGACGATGAATTCCGAATTTCAACATCTTTGCCATCGTTGTTCAAATTTACTGATATAACAGAACGATGTAACTGCTCTAAATACATGGTCGATCAAGTGTGATATACTCTGTATATCCTCAATTCCACGTACATGAATATTACTCTTATTTTTTTTGTTTCTCTTCACAAATAAGGGATCCAGGTTTAGCATGGTATAATAGGAAAAACCCAAACCTTTTCTTCTCTTTATGAATATAACAAGAAGTGATAAACCTGGGAGGTGACATGTGTACGAACATCTCGTCGGCCGACTGAATGTCGCGCCATGTAATAAAATGACTAAGTGCAAACCCTTCCAGGTATACTTTGGGTTACGTGTTAAATGTCTCTATGTAACATTTTCTTTTAAGGAACATATTTGAGGTTTAATAGAATAAGACATTCAACTAAATGAATAGACATTATATAAATTCTATTGACAAATGAATCAAATAGAATGAACATGCAAATAAATATAAACACACTACATATTAACAAACGAATGAATAGAATAAACATGCAAATGAATATGAACACACTACATATCAACAAACAAATAAATAGAATGAGCATGCAGATAAACATTCATATACACCACATTAACAATCAAACAAATAGGATTAAGATGCAAACGAGTATGCATGAATTATACACAAGAAATAAATACATTACATACACTTCATCAAATAAATAAGTGTCACAAGCATGTAAATATACATATACATTGAGGAAAAGTATTCCAAGTTGTTGCAACCAATTAAACTTATTAACAAACCTCATTTGACCCAAAGATGGATTGTAGGATCAATAGGCCTTGTTTAACACAAACAAACTCTTCTCTCAGTATATAATACACACTTCATAGTAATTAATAAGAAGCACGAAGTTATAAAACAAACAAATAGAATTGTTAATAAATTTTTAAAGTGAATAACTATCAAGAAAGGTAGTTCAATTATAAGAACGCGTGATTTGAATGATCTTTCAACCAAAATATAAAATATAAGACTAATCTGGAAACGGCACATCACCTTTCTAAGACTAGAGAATGGTTATATGAAGAAGAATCGATGAACATGCGTCGATCTGAAAAACCCTTCGATCAACGGGATTTATCCCCCCACGAAAGACTCAGGACGTGGAAAATCATTATACAAGAATAAGGAAATAACCCTCTCTACAATCGCGAACGTGACCCCCATTTGGGAATAATGCAAGGAAGACAACAGGCCTTCCACCACCATATAATGATCTATAACCAAAAGGTCCTCACCCCCTGCGAAGAAACCAAGGGACAACAGCCCTTTCCAATACAAAGGACCAATTATTGATTCGAGGATCATCCTTGGCAATGAATCCATAACCAATGGGATAAATGCAGAAGGAAAGGGAATCAAAGATCACCAATCATGGAAATTCGCGATCGACAAGATCCACCCTCACCCGAAATAAGATGTGTGAGTTAAATTCACAGAAAAGAGGGAAGCAACCCCTTCTATGGAGAGAAACTAACGCTGAATTCTGATTGGCTGCACGAGAATATAAAAGCGGGTGCACAGCCAGAATAGACACACTCCTCGGCTCTACAGCCAATACGAGCTCTACAGCTTTCCTAATACTACGGCTCTATAGCCAATTCAACTCTAAAGTTATTCTTATCCCATCGGCTATACAGCCAATTAAGCATTCTTTAGTTTCGTTTGAAACAAGTTATTGTTGCTGCGGAGGAACGTGCCACCGCTGATACTTGGCCGATTGACAACTTAGAAAATCGTGCCGCCGCCGACATTTGGCCGAATTATTATCGTTCCTGATTTCTGGCCGATCGATACACCATCGTTGCCTGCGCCGCCGCTGATATTTGGCTGAATGATAAAGTGTGCCCGCTACTGATATTTGGCCGAATCGCTGTTACGGATGATTGTGCTGCCGCCGATAACTGGCGCAAATTATTTTGCTCTGAAAGACCGTGCCGCCGCTGATACTTGGCCAACCAACAATTTAGAAGCCTGTGCCGCTGTCGATATTTGCCCGAATCATTGCTGTTTCTGATTCCTGGCCGAACAATACATTATTGTTGTCTGCGCTGCCGCCGATGATCGGACAATAATACTGGGCTGTTATTGGCCTTCACCGACATTATCGTCCTTCACTAGTAAAGTGAGTATAGCCTTGAACTCTGTATTTTAATACAGTCCCCATTTAAGCAACTGCTCTTCCTATTCAGGAATGAGTTGTTTAACCCTTCGGATTTTCTGTTCAGTTTATTCGCAGGCTAGGGTCCCCAATCCGTTTTATGATTATTCAATTTCCCCTCTTTAATAATCTACTGTCATGTGAGTTCCTTGATTCTAATTTTCATATATTTGTTTTTGAGAGAAAGATAAATCCCAAATTTCCAGCCTCACTATAGTTATTTAATAGGAAAGGTTTCATTATTTGGACACGATTCTTCTTTTGAGTGAGCCATTCCTGGAAGGTTAGAATCAGATCACTTAATTTTAAATAGATAGGAAACCTCTTGTTTGATTTAACTAACAAAATTTTCTCTCAAAGAAGTGATAGCTAATCCTGAAAGAAATTTCAAAGGTTTTATTTAGTCCTAAAAAAAATTATGGAATTGTCTCTTCCTAAATAGATGGAAAGAATTACTCGATTAGAAGAACGGATTAGACGGGCTGAAGAGAGAATCGCAGAGAGGAGATTAGATTTTCACTCTCCTACGGAAAAGGAAAAACAAGAGAAGCCGAAATTTAGAAAGAACCCCGTACAGGATAAGAAGCGAACTTATAATTGGCAGAATGAAATCAAAATTATAAGATGGGTTTTAAAGAATCAAGCTAGTTTAAACCGATGTGTGAACTGTATAAAATTTTCAATTAAATATTACGACTGTAACATTTGCAAATTAGACGAAAAGAATTATTTATACTCAAATGATACACAATTACTAGAAAAAGGTTTCTCCCCAGAGGAGATTGTAGAATTACAGATCAATCATAATCAATTTGTAGAAATAGATAATAGGAATGAAATATAATTTTACCAGAATCAATTTTTATCATTGACTTCACCTTTTCCCTCCCTTCTGAGTCAAGAAGCATCAATCCTACCCCTTCCTTCCTTAACCGATGAATAGGGGAATTAGTTCGAATTGCCGTCTTGGATGGAAACATTCAGGACGTGGCAAAATTTTGGCGCAGTCGGTAGGACTCCAAGGATTGAAATTTCTTGAATATAACCAATATTCCGGGTCCCTGCATTATTCTTCAAAATGTACAATGATTGAATTTGTCTTTTCACATCAATTCAAATCGAACATTTTCTAAATTTTTTGGGTCTTAGCTTTGAGATTAATTTGGACTCAAATTTTCTTTTTTCATTTTAAATTGAATAAAAAACTTTCAAACCTCAATCTCAATTGAATTTCAACTCAATTTTAATTTAAAACTCAAATTTAATTCCAGTACAATTGAATCAAAATCAATTCCAATTCAAGTTGAATTCAATTCCAAACAAATTTTCATTCAAAGGTCAAGTTTCAAATCATCTATAGTTGAATTTCAAGTAAAAATTTTTTTTTAATCTAAAATTTGAATTCAAATATAATCAAACTCAAAATTCAAATTAAATCTCAAATCCAAATATTAATCAACTTCAAAATCCAAATTCCAATCTGAAATTCAAATTTCAATTAAATTGGTTTCGATCTTGGAACAAGAACAATTCAATCCAATTTTCAACTTAACTTGATTGAAAATTCGAATTCAATCCGAAAGTTCAAGTCTCATTCAAGTTAATTCGAATTTGAGAATCCAAATCTGATTCAAACCTCCATGTATTCCACATGGCTAAACTTAATTTCAATATCCAATAACTAAATTCTCATGATATATTAAGCGACGAAACCCTGTTGGATGAAAAAACAACTACGAGTGAGCTAAGGACGCATTCAGAGGGTACAACTAGATAAAAAGGAAGCGTACAACCCCAAGTCACGGTCGCAAGTAAGCTCAAGTTATTTTCAATGTAACAATTTAGGGTCAAAATAATAATGAATGGAACAAAATTGAATCAAAAGGAATTGAATTAAAACGAATTGAAAGCTAATTGAATTAAAAGAAATTGAAAACTAATTGAATTGAACACATTAAATCAAAAGAAATCGGATTGAAACAAATCAAGAGAGAAACTAGTCGAATTAAATGAAATTCAAAATTGAATCAATCGAATCGAATCGAAACGAATTGAATTGAAAAAAAAAAAAATTGAATCAAAAGAAATTGAATTGAATCAAACCGAAACAAGAATGAATATTGAATAAAATCGAAATTGAACAAAATTGAATTGAAATTGAATCAAGAGATTGAATTGAAATCATGTCGAAAGAAATAAAACAGATTTGGATCAAATGAAATTGATTGAGATTGAATCAAATCAGGACAAATCAAAGGAAAGCGTAATTGAATTGAATAAAATCGAATCAAAAGAAATTGAAAACTAATTGAATTGAATGGAATCAGAATAAATTGAATCAAAACAAATCAAAAGAGAAACTAATTGGATAAAATTGAATTGAATCAAAGAAACAACACAAATCAGAAGAGAAACTAGTCGAATTGAATGGAATTAAAAATTGAATCAATCAAAACGAAATGAATTGAATTAAAATAAAAAAAAATCGGATCAATAGGAATTGAATTGCATTAAACCAAAATCGAATGCTTGAATTGAAATTATAAGAATTAAATTTGAATCAAAAGAAATTGAATTAAAATCATAAAAACAAATCTGAGTTGAATCTAATTGAATTTTGAAGGATTGGGAAATTGGTCTAGAAATTGGAATACATCCTTTATAATGAGAATTGGTAGTGTTATCAATGTCTCACCTCAGAAGTCAAACTAAAGATTCAACTGAAGAAGATAAAAAGGTATTATTAGGAGACGGTTTGCCAGCTACAACTCATAGGAAAAAAACTGAAAATCTTCAAATAGAACATACTGACCCATTCACTTCAAATAAAAAATTACTACATACTCCAAATCAACAAAAAACAAGTGAGGATACAAGCAAAGACACCGTTGAAAAAACACAAATACAAAGAAATTCATCAAGTCATCCTACTGGAAATTTGATTGATGAAACTCTAATTACACACACCACAGAGCAGCATCAAGATTCGGGGAATCAATCATCCTCAGAAAGTGAAAGTAGTCAATCTAGTCGTAGCTTCAGATCAACAGATAATACAGAAGTAGTCAGAATGGCTAATCAAAATAATTTAAAGGTGCGTGATGTTGTAGGCATGATCCCTGTATTTTCAGGATCTAAACATGATTGTACCTTCCAAGAATTCTCCGCCGCCTGTTTAGACGCTAGAAGTATGATAAATCCTGATCTGGAAATTGATTTAACAAATCTAATTAAATCACGATTGAGAAACGGCGCCTTGGATGTCGTAAGAAATGGGCAGCCTCGAACTATCAATGGACTTATAAGAATTTTGGAAGGGATTGATGCACCATGTGATTCCACCACAATGCTACGGTGAGAATTATCAAGATTGTGCCAAAAACCCAATGAGGATGTGGCCAGCTATTTTAACCGTACCCGAATTCTGGGAAATCAAACAATAGAAGCACATGAATCTGAGCATAATGACCGGATTACAGAAGCCGCAAGAACTGAGCTTGAGAGTGTCTGTTGCAAAGCCTTCGTATTGGGTTTGGAAGAAGGAATATCCAATCTTATGACAGAGAAGGGAGACCTGAATCTCGCTGGCCCCGGAGCCATGAATATAGAAGGAGAATTGATAATCAAAAAATTTCTGAGAAATCTCTACTTGAGAGAAGTCGAAAAATGCTCACAATGTGGGAATAATGAGCATCGAACTATAAATTGCCCGAGACTTCTCCGCGAAGATCCTGGACTTATAGAATGTCAGCTATGCAATCGTGAAGGACATATTGCAAAAAATTGTCATGATAAGAAAACCCGAGTGCAATGTCAGATCTGTAACTGAACAGGACATGAAGCACGAGACTGTAGAAACAACAGCCGAAATGATCAACCAAAGTGCCAACTTTGTAATCGAGTTGGTCACGGAGCAAAAAACTGTAGAGAAAATGCTGGTAGAAGCAGAGATATTTGTCAAATTTGCAAGAAGATAGGGCACAGAGCTGACGAATGTCGCTATTACTCACCCATTAGAATAACACAACCTGTTAGAATATGTCAATTTTGTAGAGGTAATGACCATGAGACGACAGATTGCAGAGCTAATAGACCTTGTCCGCGATGCAACCAACCCGGGCATTTAGCTAAAGATTGCGATGATTACGATATGTATCAATTTTGTAAAAATAGAGGACATACAGCTAGAACATGTCCTCAAATAAAATCAAGAATTGTTCAATGCCAATACTGTAATAGAAATGGCCATACAGCTGATAATTGTTTTCAATTAAAAAATAATCAATCAAACGCATATCGTAGTTTTTGTGAACAAAATAGTCATACGGTAGAAGGATGTGTAGTTCGTCGGAACTCACAAACCCAAAGAAGTCAGGGAAACTCCCAGACCCTCCCTCCACGGGAGGGCACCAACAGTCCCAGTACTGCCTCTCGACGCATCAATTATATGCACGGGGAAACCTCCCGAATGAACGATCGAATAATCAATTAGACCAACCCATTCCTTCTTCAGAATATTCAGACTCATTGAATAACGATAAAAATGAAAATCTAACTATTTTCAACAAAAATCTAACAAAAAATTCGACTCCTGTAGAATTCGCATTAGAAACAAATTGACCAATGATAAAAACCGACATTATCAAACCCGCAATATTTTTGATAGATTCAGGAGCAGGACCTTGTCTCATGAAGGAACAAATGTTAACTAACAATATTCAAATTGATGAGAATGAAATTTTGCATTTAATGGATATATCTCCTGAAATAGTTCCTACCATTGGAAAAGTCATATTACCATGCTTAGGCCAAGAAGTCGAATTCCATGTAGTTTCTAATGAATTCCCCATTAAACAAGATGGAATAATAGGAACATCATTTCTTTCAAAATTTCCAGCAAAAATGAATTGGGAAAAACATTGTTTAGAAGTTCAAGATAGAGCAGTATCGTTCTTCAATGAGATACAAAATCAAAGCTTAATATACAGGGTGGGGCATTTAAAGTGTCGCGGGCGTTTTTTCCAAAAATAAAGTGAGATACGAGAAGATTTTTCGGACAAAAGTTGTAGGGTACCGAGGGGGACATCCGATGGTGGCCTTGGCTTTGACCCAAATCTCATCTTCAAGGGCATTCTGAGGTCAACTCTTGTTCTTCAAATAGCATCTAATATTTTTTACTGCAGATTTGCATTCTAGGTCAAGAACCAAGAAACTTTTGTCTGAACCATTTTCCTAAAATCCGCAAAAATGGCGCTCTAATCGATATTATTCCATTTTGAATCTGACATTCGAATAACTCGAAAACGAAGGGTCTTGCAAAAGAATGTTTCGTACAAAAGTTGCCAATACACAGCACATTTCAATCGTCTACATTACCACCATTCACAGCTCACGCGATGTAAACAAACGACGGGGTTCAGTGAAAATTCACGATTTTGAAAGTCAGTTTGTCAGTTACATTTGATTATTACTTGGTTTATGACAAATTGAAAATCATGGATATCCGATACACGGTTTCTGAAGAGATCGATATGATCTACATTTACGGTGAAGTGCATAAGAACCCCAGACAAGCATATGACTTGTATGCAGAACGATTTCCTGAAAGAACAACGCCATCCATTAGGTATTTTCAACGCATTACAAAATTATTCTCAGAAACGGGAAGTGTTACAAGGGAAAAACGACATCGAATGAGGACTGTTAGCGGAGAGAATGCGGAAGTTAATGTACTAGCTGCAGTAGCCAATAATCCACACGTGAGCTCTCGTGAAATTGAACTCCATTCGGGAATTTCTCGAAGAAGTGTTCTTCGAATACTGAAACGTCACAAATTCCATCCGTATCACATTTGTTTGCATCAAGACCTTCACGGTGATGATTTCGAAAATCGTGTACAGTTTTGTCGATGGGGTCTAGCGCAAATGCACAATAACAACTTCATCAACATATTATTTTCTGATGAGTCGACGTTCACCAATCATGGTCAAGTAAATCGACATAATATGCATTACTGGGCGACAGAAAATCCAAGATGGTTACGTCAAGTAGAGCATCAAAGACAATGGGCTGTGAATGTTTGGTGTGGTATTTTTCGATCTCGAGTAATTGGACCGTACTTCATTGCAGATACGCTAAATGGAGAGAAGTACAGACATTTCTTAGATCAAGTACTTTCAACATTACTTGAAGACATACCTATTCAGGAACGATTGAATATGTGGTATCACCACGATGGTTGTCCATCCCATTATGCAGTCACAGCTCGAGAAATATTGGACAGAGATTATCCTGGACGATGGATAGGACGTCGTGGACCAGTTCATTGGCCTGCCCGTTCTCCGGATCTTACTTCTCCAGATTTTCTTTTATGGGGATACATAGAAGATACAGTTTATCAACAAGCACCGACTACACCTGAGAATATGCGTCAACGAATCATCAATGCATGCGCGAGCATCAATGAAGATATTTTAGCACGAGTTCAGCAATCTTTTGTAAAACGTTTTGAAATGTGTATTGAAGTCGAAGGCCATCATTTTGAGCATCTACTGCATTAAAATTATCCAAGTGATGTAGACGATTGAAATGTGTTGTGTTTTGTCTGTTATACCCCATCACCTCCGTTTCAGTTCAAGGGGTCCCCCTTGGAATCAGACAACTTTTGTCCGAAACATTCTCCTCCAGGACCCTCCGTTTTCGAGTTATTCTAATGTCAGATTCAGTATGGAACAATATCGATTAGAGCGCCATCTTTGCGGATTTCAGGAAAATCGTTCGGACAAAAGTTTCTTGGTTTTTGACCTAGAATCCAAATCTGCAGTAAAAAATATGAGATGCTATTCAAAAAACAAGAGTTGACCTCAGAATGCCCTTGAAGATGAGATTTGAGGTCAAAGCCAAGGCCACCATCGGATGTCCCCCTCGATACCCTACAATTTTTGTCCGAAAAATTTTCTCGTATCTCATTTTATTTTTGGAAAAAACGCCCGCGACACTTTGAATGCCCCACCCTGTATAGTATTCCCCCTCGAACTGGACAAATAGTGAAAATTCTTGCAAAACAAACAAATTTGAAGGGAGGTTCTATCCCTTCAAAGGAATTTAAGGAAGGAGTATTCATGGGTCAAGCAGCAGTCCAAAATTATGACGGACACCCTTATCTACCTGTAATTATTACTACAGAAGAAATCGCAAATATAGAAATTCCCTCAATTGAATTAGAAGAAATAAAAAGTATGAATAAAGTCATTTCAAAACCTCAAAATCGAATTTCAAATCGAAAAAAAGGAACATATTCAAAATACAACAAAAATCATTCACTGAAGAGGAAACAAATGAATATGAAAAGATTTACAATTCATTAAAATTAGACCACTTAAATAATGAAGGAAAATCAGAAGTAGAAATTTTGGTGAAGGGTACTTTAGACTGTTTCTATGCCCCAGGTGACAAACTTTCATGTACCAACCTAATAGAACATAATATTACAACTAAAGGTGAAATACCCATCAATACTATACAATATAGATTCCCTCCTACCTTGAAAAATGAGATAATAAGACAAGTAGATGAAATGTTAGAGACTAATATTATACAAGAATCACAATCACCATATAACACCTCAGTTTGGATAGTCCCAAAGAAAGAAGATTCAGAAGGGAACAAACGGTGGAGGTCACTATTAGACTTCCGAGCTCCAAACGAGAAAACTACCGGGAATGCATACCCCCTCCCCAATATTGTGGAAATTTCAGATCAATTAGGAGGCGCAAAATATTTCAGCACTTTTGATTTGGCCTCAGGATTCCACCAAATCAGAATGAGCGCACAGGATAGACACAATACAGCTTTTTCAACTCCACAAGGTCACTATGAGTTTTTACGCATGCCTTTTGGTTTAAAAAACGCCTCCGCAACCTTCCAACATCTGATAAATATCGTCCTTACAGGATGACAAGGTGTAAAACTATTTGTATATCTTGATGATATGGTTATATATGCTACAACTCTATCTGAACATAGGAGAAAATATTTGAACATGATAAATCGACTGCGTAACGCAAATTTGAAATTACAACCTGATAAGTGTCATTTTTTGTGTAGGGAAATCACTTATTTAGGACATCAAATTACTGAAGAGGGTCTGAGGCCCGATGAAAAAAAAATAGAGTCTGTAAAAAATTTTCCCAGACCCAAAACCGCGAAGAATATTAAGCAATTCTTAGGTTTAGCTGGTTATTACCAGCGTTTCATTCACAACTTTTCGAAAATTTCGAAACCTCCAAGTTATTGCAGAAAGACATTCTTTTTATATGGGGAGACGATCAAGGAAAGTCATTCCAAACATTGAAACAAATGTTGTGTGAAGAACCGATACTTCAGTATCCAGATTTCAGTAAACCCTTCATTTTGACAACCGATGCAAGTGGATATGCTATTGCAAGCCTCCTCAATAGTACTGAACAAAAATATAGTACATACGAGAAAGAGGCTCTCGCAATACTTTATAGTGTGTCACATTTTCGTCCATATCTATACGGTCGTGAGTTCACAATTGTGACTGATCATCGGCCTTTGGTTTGGATGAGAACCGCTGAGGATCCAACTTCCAGACTAGCCCGTTGGCGGCTAAAACTAGAAGAATATGATTTTGATATCGTTCACAAAGCAGGGGAAATGAATCTCAATGCAGACGCCTTGTCACGGAATCCAATAGGGGAATACCACTATGATGGAAAGGAAGATTTAGAAACCATAATTACTGGTGTAAAAACTTTCTGTCCAATAGCACCGACGTTGAGGAGGTCTACGAGAAACGAAAAACGAACACCTGAAGGTTTACAATACAGAGAGGAAATGATGAGACAAAAATTAAGAGGGAACGAGAGATCAAAGAACGAATTAAAAGTTCATTTCGAAGATGAAAGGAGAATAATGGAAGAAAATAATTCCAAAAGTGAATCAAGCTCATCAGATGATGACGAGGCAATGGATGATTCTAATCCCGAAAGTGAAATCGAACAAAATAATGAAATCCCGGCAATTATCTCAGAAAATGAAGAAGAAGAAGACATCAATGAACTGGAAGATGATTTCGAAACGCTTGTATATGATAAAGTGATATACGAAACCAGGGACCAACTTTTCATGAAGGAAGACAATTATGTCTTCTTCCTAGATGAAAATGGACTCCCTATAGATAACGAAACTAGGGAAATATCTAGAACACATGATATCAACGTGTTTCATCATATTACACCAGGATCAATTAAAGCAGTGAAACAAAGAAGTAAATGATATATTGGGATTTGTGTGGAATCAATTAATCGAAAAGGAAATAATGAAGAAACTCTGGAATATCTCCATATAGGTATATAAAAACTTTATGAATTCGTGTTAGAAGAAAATATAGAAACCATTCGATTGCCAAAGTCGAAAAACTTAAGTGGAACATCATAGGATCAGATCATACATGAATTTTACAAAGTATTCCGTGAATCCAGAATGAAAAACACAGTTTGTTTAAATATAGTTGAGCGACCAGATTTATATTAGACAAAAATTAATTAGAGAAGCTCATGCTTCACCAATAGGTGGACATAAGGGCATAATTAAAACTTATAATAGACTTAGAACAAATTATTATTGGGATAGCATGGAGTTAGAGGTTCAAGCCTACATTAATGAGTGCTTACAATGTAAATTAAAAAAATTAATTAGAACTCAGATCCGACAGCTAATGACTATTACGGATACCCCAGGTACTTCTTTTGAAAAATGAGCCTTAGATATAGTAGGGCCTATTCATCCACCTGGATCCAACGGGAATAGGTACAAATTAACTATGCAATGTTTGTGAACAAAATATTGCATAGCCGTTCCACTACCTGACGCAACAGCTGCTACCATCGCGGACGCATTTTTGAAACATTTTATTTGTATTTTCGGTGCCCCTAAAGCCATTCTAACAGATCAAGGTACTAATTTCCTCTCCAAACTAATGGAAATAGTAGCTACACGCCTACAAATCCGTCAAGTCCAAACCACTGCATACCATCCTCAAACAAACGGATCTTCAGAAAGAACTCATATAACCTCAGTGGAGTATTCAAGACAATTCACTTCTAAAGATTTTGAATGGGATCAGTGGATTGAATTAGCTATGTTGTCTTACAATACCAGTATACATGAAAGCACGAAGCGAACGCCGTTTGAACTAGTATTTGGGAAAATTGCAGTCATACCTTCAGATCAACCACTACATCCGTACGGAAGATTAGAAACCTATGATGATCAAATCAATGGTCAGGTTAGATGAATTACAAACGGAAACACGTGAGAATTTGGAAAAGGCTAAATTGAAATCTCAATATTACTATGATAGAAAAATAAATCCCGCTACATTTGAGGCTGGGGATTATGTATTTCTAAGAAAAGGATTGAAAACCGGTAAACTGGGTAATATTAATGAAGGACCTCACAGAGTAATAGAGATTATGAATAGTGAAAATATCAAAATCAACATTGGAAACAAGGAAAAAATAGTGACAGTCGACAGATCAATCCCAAGCCATATTAACATTGACCATTTAGATTGAAATTTGAACAAAATTTTCTCATTTCCCCACAGAAAGTCTCCTTTCATATCATGGAAAACATATCCCATGATGGAATGAGAACACTTCATTTTGAGGAGACAACCCGCCACACACCAGTCCACAATCCCGGGAATCATGGAAACCGACCCTGGGAAACCCAAGAGAGAGTTGAAAGCCATGCCCAACAAACTGTAACTTTGGAGACTCAAAAGGACGCAACCTTGGAGAGCCCAAACCAAGGAGAAGGAAAGGAAGTCAATGAACTCCAAACTTCAACCCCTAATAAATTTAATTACAACCCTAACAAACCCCCTCTTAGTATTCCGCCTCCTGTAACAAGGAAAGAAGAAAAATCACTAGTATCGCCCTTAGCTCGTCTTTTGGGTTACCCCTATCATCAAGAATCTTGATTTCTAGACAACCCTGGGAACACCCCTCAAACCCTAGATAATGAACCTAGACCAATTCCAAAACCTGATAAAATTCCACCCCTTGAATTTAGATCGAGAAATCATCAAGGGACCCCTTTTTGCAATCGACTAATATGGGAAAATTTGGAAATGAAGGGGTTAGATAACCGTAAATTCAATCAATTAACTTGCGAAAGCAAAAAATTTCATATGTTAACAGAACCACAAAGATTAGCTCTCAGCTATGAATTAAATCCCCATGACCTTTGCTTCCACTGCGTGTACAGAGTAAACCATGAGGAGTGGAAATTTAGGGAATACACACTCAAAATAGCTATATCAAGAGCTCATCATGTGAATCGGAGGCGATATATACTCCCTAAAGACGCCCAGTCCTTTTTATAACAAATATCAACTCACTCTCCCCAAAATACCCCTTTCAAAGCAATAGAGTCATTTGAAAAATATGATCCCCTCACAAATTTGAAAATGCATATGCCAGATTCCAAAAAGAAACCTAGGACCCGTAATGAAGAATACCAAATTCAAAGTTTTAATGTACAGAACTCTCTGGAAGAATTAACAATACTCCAACAACAAATAATTCGTGGGAACCCTATAAGAAATACAGACCATTGTTTACCAAGATTTAGCAAAATCAACGAAAGGGCAGGAACCTTGAGACGCCTTTATAGAACGAATGAATTCATGAGACCTCTTTCATTAATGAGTTCAAAAATTGATAAACCTCTACAAGTTGAAATGAACCTTTTGCCCTCATTGCGGAATAAATATAAGGGAAATTAAAAAAATAATGGAACACTGTAGTTTTTGTCCAAAATGTAGTCAAGATTTGAAGAAGAATTACTAAACTAACTAATTTTCGATTATTATATATATATATATATATATATGTATATATTCATATATATATATGTGACTTGAATTATAATAGAAATGCGAGGATTTGTAAAACTACTTATAGGAAAACAAAAGACATGATTGTCATGAGAAACCTTCAACACCACCTGATGATGTCAATAATATTGACCACGGCAAACGCGTTGATAGCATACGATTGTGGTACTGCTAATTCAAACATCACAACTATCTCGCTCAACGGACTTGGGACTTGCGAGATACCGGAGCCAAAATTGAACAAGAGTACCGTTTTTGTGCAACTATTGCAATTGAGTCATTTCGGTTCAGTCAAGATCCGGGAATGTAGGATAGAGGTATTCCGTGAAGTTAGAAGATGCGGAATGTTCTCTCATATATCAGCGGTTTCTGGCGGAATAGCTGAATACATTTTTGAAACCACCCGCGAACAATCTACGTGACTTCACGAATCCGGAAGAATCAACATAGGATTGAGTACGATACATGGGATACAAAGAAATGCCACCACAACATCTACCATCACTTTAGCTGGATCAATTTCAACCACCGGATCATGCAGCAGAATGTATTATTCTGACCCATACGGGTCATGGGGAGATGTGATAGTTCAGGGAAGAGCAAAGATCACTATTATGGATTATGAGGCTCAAACTCACCTAGATGAAAACAAGCTACACTTAAGATCTGGAACCAAATGCACCCTAACCTCTGGAACTTGTCTGGATTTATTTAGAGGAAATGCATACTGGGACATTGCCCCAAGAGATACGTGCAAATTCGACCGGTATAACGCCATTTACGAAGGATACGCGGACAAACTTGAAAACCAAAATCGAAAATATACAGGAACTGTGTATACTGTGAATACTCAAGACATAACCTTCGCCTTAGCCACTGAAAATATCCAGTTACTATGTGGATATCAACTCATCAAGACGCAACACCCGAAGCTGTTCATCCTAGAGGGTCGAAGAGAAAACTTTTTTAACAAACCACCATCCATGAAAACGCAAGATTTGGATCTGTTTACATACGTAAATACAAAATTTGTGTATGTGGAAAAACACATAAGAAATCAATTTAATACCTTATACAAAGATATTTTGACTGAAAGTTGCATAATGGAGCGAGATATTTTGCGAAGTATACAAACACTAGCGCACATTAAGCCTGAGGAATTCGCATACAATTATAAACGAGGACCAGGATACACAGCAATAGTCACTGGAGAAGTCGTCAGATTAATAAAATGCACACCGGTAGAAGTCAAAATGGCTAAAACTGAAGAATGTTACCAAGAATTACCCGTCACAAAGGGAGATGAAAAATATTACCTGATGCCAAAAACGCACATTTTAAAGACTCGGGGATATGAAATTCCTTGCAACACTATTCTGCCACCCATGTATGAGGTTGATGGCACATGGTATAAGATGCTGCCGTTCCCATCAGAAACCAAAGAGCCTCAAATAATGTCTCCTATCACAAAGCCATCATGGAATTACCAAAATCCAGGAAATTTGGCAAGACAAGGTATTTATACAGAACAAGATATTGAAAATCTTCGAGACTATATAATGACTCCATTCGAACAACCAGCCATCATCAACAAGATAGCTAGAGCTATAACCGGGGAATCAGTAAATCTACAAGGATTAACCCTAAATCGACTACTGAACGAAGAAACCCTTCAAGAGATTGCGAAATCCACCTGGAAAAGAATGTGGGTAGGATTCAGTAATTTTGGATTATTCAGTGCAGGCGTAATTGGAGTTATCATTGTGTTCAAAACAATCAAACATATACTGGATATGATAATCAACATTTTTACCTTGCATTCAGCCTATGGTTGGTCAGTCTATATGATAGGTGGAATATGGGGAGCTGCCACTAATCTATTATTGCACATGGCAAAAACAAAGCAAAATCAAACTGAAAACCAAGGAAAGAACTCAACAGTAAAAACAAGCCAAGAGAAAGAAATCCAAATCAGCGAAGAATTACTTCAGCATGTAATAGAATTGGAACAGGAAATCAAGACAAAAGGTGAAGGAAAAAATGGAAATAAGTCACAATACCCAATAAATGAGTTAAATGACGCGAAGGTGACGATACAAATACATGATGAATCGAAAGAACATCGCCCTTATGGTTTAAATTAATATAAAATATATAAATCTCACTCCGTAATGATAAAATTCCTACTAAATTTTATCAAAAAACGGGGGAGGTGTAATATACTCTGTATATTCTCAATTCCACGTACATGAATATTACTCTCATTTTTTTTGTTTCTCTTCACAAATAAGGAATCCAGGTTTAGCATGGTATAATAAGAAAAACCCAAACCTTTCCTTCTCTTTATGAATATAACAGGAAGTGATAAACCTGGAAGGTGACATGTGTACGAACATCTCGTTGGCCGACTGAATGTCGCGCCATGTAATAAAATGACTAAGTGCAAACCCTTCCAGGTATACTTTGGGGTACGTGTGAAATGTCTCTATGTAACATTTTCTTTTAAGGAACATATTTGAGGTTTGAATAGAATAAGACATTCAACTAAATAAATAGACATTATATAAATTCTATTGACAAATGAATCAAATAGAATAAACATGCAAATAAATATAAACACACTACATATTAACAAACGAATGAATAGAATAAACATGCAAATAAATATAAGCACGCTACATGTCAACAAACAAATAAATAGAATGAGCGTGCAGATAAACATTCATATACACTCCAATAACAATCAAACAAATGGGATTAAGATGCAAACGAGTAAGCATAAATTATACACAAGAAATAAATACATTACATACACTTCATCAAATAAATGAGTGTCACAAGCATGTAAATATACATATACACTGAGGAGAAGTATTCCAAGTTGTTGCAACCAAATAAACTTATTAACAAACCTCATTTGACCCGAAGATGGATTCTAGGATAAATAGGCCTTGTTTAACACAAACAAACTATTCTCTCAGTATACAGGGCGTCTACAGGGCCATTTGAAACAGGACAGCTGAATAACTCTTCAGAGAATGGAGGGGGAAAGAAATTGTTCAGATATAAGTTGTAGGGTTCGAAGGGGGCCATAAGATGGTGACCTTGAATTTGACCTTGAGGTCAATTT
The DNA here is from genome assembly GCA_018340375.1 of Gonatopus flavifemur. Taxonomy (NCBI): domain Eukaryota; kingdom Metazoa; phylum Arthropoda; class Insecta; order Hymenoptera; family Dryinidae; genus Gonatopus; species Gonatopus flavifemur. The sequence continues at coordinate 11,749,048 of JAFFJZ010000009.1, forward strand.
TGAGCATAATTGATGGTCAAAGTATGTTTTTTCGAATGGAAAACCCTACGTTCGACCTCAGAAATGGAAAGAGCGGAAAATTTTACGTCTGAATATGTTAACATATCAAGTCATTTTGAGGTCATTCGGAGGTCAAAAAACCATTTTCTATGGATTTTCACGGAAGAGCCTCAAACGAGTTGTTTCTCTGACCAAAGTTATTGAAGTTAAAGTGAAACCCCACGTTTCGACCTTGGATTGGAAGTAAACAGAACTAACCTTCAGAGTTTATTCTTCATATCAGTACGAAAATGATCATTAAGAAGTTTTCATCGTTTACGGTGTCAGTGCGTGTTCAAAATGGTTTATTCACCTGACCCATGTGTTGATATTTTGATGATCTTGGGTGAGTGTCGCGGAGTGTATCAAAGAGCGTCACGATTGTACAGAGAGCGGTTTGGAGATCGGCAGCATCATCCTTCTCCGGAAGTCATTCGCCAAGTTGAAAGAAATTGTCGACAAGGAAGGATTGGTCAACGCCGAAACAATCAAGGTTTCAACTTTAACGACCCTCGATGCGTTGCTGTTTTAGCAATAATACATATGAATCCTCATGATAGTTTACGTGATATTGAACGTGATTTGGGTATTCCACGCAGTACGGCACACAGAATTCTACGAGCTGCTCAATATCATCCGTACCACATCACACTGACCCAAGAATTATCTGAACAAGATATGCAGAATCGGGTTAACTTTTGCCATTGGGCTTTACAGAGGTTGGACGAAGCGCCCGATTTCTTTCGATATGTTCTTTTCAGTGATGAATCAACGTTTCAAAGTACTGGCTTGTTAAATCGTCACAATAGCCACTATTGGTCAGCGCAAAACCCGCACTGGACTCAACAAGTTGATCATCAGCATCGGTGGAGTATAAATGTTTGGTGTGGAATTCTAGACAATCAAGTTATTGGGCCGTATTTTTTTGATGGAACTGTTAACGGTCCAAATTATCTACAGTTTTTACAGAATGAATTACCAGTTCTCATGGGAGATGTGACATTAGCAACTAGGCAGAGGATGTGGTATCAGCAAGACGGTGCACCACCACACTTTGCTCGATGTGTGAGGGATTATCTAAATATCCTTTTCCCCAATCGTTGGATTGGTCGAGGTGGATTTGCACTGTGGCCGGCAAGATCTCCTGATCTCACCCCTCTAGATTTTTATTTGTGGGGTTACGTAAAAAATGTCGTTCATACCAACCGACCAACAACACCTGTGGATCTACAACAACGCATCAGATACGCAATTGCGAATATTCGTGCAGAAGTTTTTCAGGCTGTTCTTGGAAACTTTCGACGCCGGCTGGAGTTATGTATTGAAGTAAATGGCGGTCAATTCGAACATCTCCTGCAATAAGTGTGTCTTACCCGTCAACGGATTTGTGCCATCTGTAATTATAAAACGACGAACTGGAAAAATAAATAATTTTCCAATTATTGTTTCAAATTTGGCATTCATTATCGTTCTCAAGGTCGAATCCAAGGTCGAAACGTGGGGTTTCACTTCAACTTCAATAACTTAGGTCAGAGAAACAACTCGTTTGAGGCTTTTCCGTGAAAATCCATAGAAAATGGTTTTTTGACCTTCAAATGACCTCTAAATGACCTGATATGTTAACATATTCGGACGTAAAATTTTCCGCTCTTTCCATTCCTCAGGTCGAACGTAGGGTTTCCTATTCAAAAAAACATACTTTGACCATCAATTATGCTCAAAATTGACCTCAAGGTCAAATTCAAGGTCACCGTCTTATGGCCCCCTTAGAACCCTACAACTTATATCTGAACAATTTCTTTCCCCCTCCATTCCCTGAAGAGTTATTCAGCTGTCCTGTTTCAAATCGGACGCCCTGTATAATACACACTTCGTAGTAATTAATAAGGAGCACGAAGTTATAAAACGAACAAATAGAATTGTTCATGAATTTTTAAAGTGAATAACTATTGAGAAAGGTAGTTCAATCATAAGAACGCGTGATTTAAATGATCTTTTAACCAAAATATGAAATATAAGACCAATCTGAAAACGGCACATCACCTTTCTGAGACTAGAGAATGGTTATATGAAGAAGAATCGATGAACATGCGCTGATCTGAAAAACCCTTTGATCAACGGGATTTATCCCCCCACGAAAGATTCAGGACGTGGAAAATCATCATACAAGAATAAGGAAATGACCCTCTCTACAATCGCGAACGTTACCCTCATTTGGAAATAATGCAAGGAAGACAACAGGCCTTCCACCACCATATAATGATCTATAACCAATAGGTCCTCACCCCCTGCGAAGAAACCAAGAGACAACAGCCCCTCTCAATACAAAGAACCAATTATTGATTCGTGGGTCATCCTTGGCAATGAATCCATAACCAATGGGATAAATGCAGAAGGAAAGGGAATCAAAGATCGCCAATCATGAAAATTCGTGATCGACAAGATCCACCCTCACCCGAAATAAGATGTGTAAGTTAAATTTACAGAAAAGAGGGGAGCAACCCCTCCTATGGAGAAAAACTAACGCTGAATTCTGATTGGCTGCACGAGAATATAAAAGCGGGTGCACAGCCAGAATAGACACACTCCTCGGCGCTACATCCAATACAAGCTCCACAGCTTTCTTAATACTACGGCTCTATAGCCAATTCAACTCTAAAGTTATTTTTATCTCCCCGGCTATACAGCCAATCAGGCATTCTTCAGTTTCGTTTGAAACAAGTTATTGTTGCTGCGGAGGAACGTGCCACCGCTGATACTTGGCCGATTGACGACTTAGAAAATCGTGCCGCCGCCGATATTTGGCCGAATTGTTGTTGTTCCTGATTCCTGGCCGACCGACACACCATCGTTGCCTGCGCCACCGATATTTGGCCGAATAATAAAGTGTTCCCGCTACTGATATTTGGTCGAATCGCTGTTACGGATGATTGTGCTGCCGCCGATAACTGGCCAAATCATTCTGCTGTGAAAGATCGTGCCGCCGTTGATACTTGGCCAACCAACAATTTAGAAGGCTGTGCTGCTGTCGATATTCGCCCGAATCATTGCTGTTTCTGATTCCTGGCCGAACAATACATTATTATTGTCCGCGCTGCCGCCGATAATCAGACAATAATACTGGGCTGTCATTGGCCTCCACCGACATTATCGTCCTTCACTAGTAAAGTAAGTACACGGTGTGTTCAAAAAGTAAGGTGACTTTGTATTTTTAAGAAAAAATATTCATTTATTTATCAATATTTATGTTGTCTCCTTCAAAGTAATCCCCCTCAGATACAATACACTTATGCCAACGGTTTCTCCAATCCTCAAAGCACTTCTCATAAGCACTTTTCGGTATAGCCTTGAGCTCTTCCAGCGATGCAGTCTTTATCTCTTCAATCGTTGCAAATCTCCGTCCTTTCATAGGTCTCTTTAGTTTTGTGAACAAGAAAAAGTCACATGGGGCCAAATCCGGTGAATATGGTGGCTGAGGCATGATCGTGGTGTTGTTTTTGGCCAAAAAATCTCTCACAAGCAAAGATGAGTGAGCAGGGGCATTATCGTGATGCAAAAGCCATGAATTATTTTTCCACAATTCTGGACGTTTCCTTCGTATTGCTTCCCGCAAACGGCGCATAACTTCAAGATAATACTGTTTCTTGACCGTACGACCATATGGTAAGAACTCCTGATGCACCACGCCATGGTAATCGAAGAAAACAGTGAGCACAACTTTGACATTTGATCGAACTTGGCGTGCTTTTTTCGGTCTTGGCTCATCTGGGGTCTTCCATTGGGACGATTGGACTTTGGTTTCGACATCATAACCATATACCCATGATTCGTCACCAGTTATGACCCTTTTGAGTAAATCTGGGTCGTCGTTGACGTCATTCAACAGTTCTTGAGCGATGCTCATGCGACGTTTCTTTTGGTCAAAATTTAGCAATTTCGGAACAAACTTCGCTGACACACGTCTCATGCACGAAACGTTAGGAAAAATTTCATGGCACGAGCCAAGCCACAAACCAACATCCTCAGTAACTTCTCTGATAGTGATTCGACGATTTTCCAAAACAATTTTCTTCACTGCTTGAACGTTTTCATCAGTTGTTGACGTGCTTGGGCGTCCAGAGCGAGGCTCGTCTTTGGCATCTTCCCGGCCATCTTGGAAGAGTTTGTACCACTTGTAAACATTTTTTTTACTCAGAACAGTGTCACCGTATGCTACTGTCAACATTTAAAGTGTTTCGGAGCACTTTATCTTATTCTTTACACAAAATTTGATGCAAATCCTTTGATCCATATTTTCCGATAGCCAGAAATCGCCGAGCAGGCAAAACACTTATAACCTTTACGCCTCTCACAACCAAACAAAAAATGCTATACACTTGCAACTTGGTACAGATGTTTGAGAAGAGTGTGCCAACATAACAAAACAACAAAATCACCCGCGAAATTTGAAAAGTCACCTTACTTTTTGAACACACCTCGTATAGCTTTGAACTCTGTATTTTCATACAGTACCCATTTGAGCAACTGCTCTTCCTATTCGGGAATCAGTTGTTTAACCCTTTGGATTTTCTGTTCAGTTTATCCAAAGGCTAGGATCCTCAATCCGTTTTATAATCATTTGATTTTCTTCGATAATCTACTGTCATATGAGTTCCTTGATTCTAATTTTGAGATATTTGTTCTTGAGAGAAAGATGAATTCCAAATTTCCAGCCTCACTATAGTTATTTAATAGGAAAGGTTTCATTATTTTGACACGATTCTTCTTTTTAATGAGCCATTCCTGAAAGGTTAGAATCAGATTACTTGATTTCAAATAGATAGGAAGCCTTTTGTTTGATTCAACTAACAAAATTTTTTTTCAAAGAAGTGATAGCTAATCCCGAAAGAAATTTCAGAGGTTTCATTTAGTGCTGAAAAAAATAATGGAATTGTCTCTTTTTGAATAGATGGAAAGAATTACCCGATTAGAAGAACAGATTAGACGGGCTGAAGAGGGAATCGCAGAGAGGAGATTAGATTTCCACTCTTCTACGGAAAAGGAAAAACAAGAGAAGCCGAAATTTAGAAAGAACCACGTACAGGATAAGAAGCGAATTTATTAATGGCAGAATGAAATCAAAATTATAAGATGGATTTTAAAGAATCAAGCTAGTTCAAACCGATGTGTGAACTGTATAAAATTTTCAATTAAATATTACGACTGTAACATTTGCAAATTAGACGAAAAGAATTATTTATACTCAAATGATACACAATTACTAGAAAAAGGTCTCCCCCCAGAGGAGATTGTAGAATTACAGATCAATAATAATCAATTTGTAGAAATAGATAATAGGAATAAATTGAAATTTTACCAGATTAAATTTTTATCACTGACTTCACCTCCTCCCTCCCTCCTCAGTCAAGAAACATCAATCCTTCCCCTTCCTTTCTTAACCGATAAAAAGGGGAATTAGTTTAAATTGCCGTCTTGTTTGGAAACATTCAGGACGTGACACAAGCAATAAAACTGAGAGATGAAAAGGGAGTACTTTCTGTGCCTGACGCGCAAACCGGAAAAGGACTCCCAAATCAAACGATCGCTGCAATAAAGCAGTTCCATCTAAGTGAGCAAAACTCAAGAGAACTCCCAGGAATGACACATCATGTCTTGATTAAAAATAGTGATGGCTTTAAAGAAAAAATCCAAAAAAGACTTCTCTATTGCAACTCACATTTGTGTCAATAACGTACTTGATAGTTATAAAATTCTATTAGGATATCCCTCAATAATCATTCACACAATGACAAACTGAGACAAAATGGTTGCAAAATGATTATCGACAACCAAGCCAAAAGTGGATAATTTCCGAAATTTCGCGCAAAATCATGCCATAACGCGAGTTGCTTCACTAAAACGTTCATAACTTCCACAATTTTGGAGGCTCCTTGAATTCTCAAACTGAAAAATGTTCGTGAAGAATGCAGCTACAACATATACATTCTTCTCAAAAAAATTGAGAACCGGGCCTTTCGAGATAAATTGACTCTTTTGAGAAAAATAATTTTTTTTCCAAAAACCTTTGAGAAAAACAATTTTCCAAAAATTTCCCCAAAAAGAGAATTTAGTTGAGTAGATGTGTGAATTTTTCCAGAATTTTATCTCATCTCCTTGTTCAGATAATAGAAAATGAATAGAAATGTGATTTTTGTTTGTTTGTACTGTAAAATCCATACAACTGCATGAAGAAGGCTAATTCGGGGTTTTGTCTTTGTTCGAGCACCTCTTTGACACCACCAAATTTGGTCTAAATCGGAAACATGTCAGTTTTTTTTCGGCCGATCTGACGTGGATCGCCTCATATATATAACTCGGTTTCTCCGCAATGTTTACACGTTTGTTATTCCGGCATACGTGGACGGATTTTCATGAAACATAGGTTCTAGGGGTTCTTAAGGGTGCTGAATCCGAATCTGACGTTAAAAAAGAATTCAAGGTGGCGATTCCAGAGAAGTGCACGTGGATTTAGTCATTTTTGCATTTATGGATAGATTTTTATAAAACATGGGTTCTAGAGGTTTTTGAGGGTGCTGAATCCAAAGCTGACGTTGAGAAATAAATCCAAGATGACCGATCTAATATAGTGGACGCGAATGAAGTCATTTGGAGGCACTCATCGGCATACGTAGTATACCAGCACGGACCGTTTATTGCACCCGCTATCGTACGCTCTGACCGGATCTTCAAAAATATTTGAGTAATCCAATTGGAAGTTGGATAGTTTTTAATGTCATGCGTAACTGATTAATGATCCGTGGGGTTGTCTGTATGTCTGTCTGTCTGTCTGTTTGTCTGTCTGTCTGTACCCGTGATAACTCCGGACCGAGTGGACCAAATTGGATGAAATTTATAGAGGACCTTCTTCGAACCCTTCCCCCGAGACCATTTTTTTTATTGCAATCGGACAAGTCCTTCTATTTTCTTCAATTTTTTCCTGAAAAAATAGATGAATGCAACAACTTTCGTATTTGACAAACTTTTTTTTGAGGCCTAGTCTTCGAGATATAAGCATTTTTAGATTTTTTTTCAAATCCAAATCATTCAAAAACACGATATGCTACGTACTTGGGCTTGAGACCATCCGCTGAGTTGGAAAACGACGGATCCCTGGGAAAAAGTTTCAACTATCCCAACATTGTTTGTTCCGGAGCTATAGCGATTTGAAATTTTTGAGCTTCTAGCCAATCACCGTTCAGCAACTTTGAATCGTTATAGCTCCGGAGCAAACAATGATAGGATAGTTAAATTTTTTCCCATTTTCTCTATGCAGAGATCCACCGTTTTCCAACTTAGCCATTGGTTCTAACCTCAAGTATGTAGCATATCGTGCTTTTAAGTGATTTGGATTCGGAAAGAAATCTAAAAATGCTTATATCTCGAAAACTAAGCCTCAAAAAAAATTTTGCCGAGCACAAAAGTTGTTGCATTTTGGCTGCTGAATATGCTCCCCAAATATAATCTATCCGACTTGGGTCACCCTGTATACCTCATTTTCTCCGCAGTGTTTGAATAGTCGTTGTCTTGGCTCGGATCGATGAATTATCATGAAACATGGGTCCTAGGGGTTTTCGAGGGTACTGAATCCGAATCTGGAGTCAAATCCCGGATTCATGGCAGTGGATCCAAGATGGCGGACGTGAATTTAGTCAATTTTGCATTTGGTGGCAGATTTATATGAAACATGAGTCCTAGGGGGTTTCGATGGTGATGAATTCGTATCTGACGTCGGAAACCGAATTCAAGATGGCGGATCCAACATGGTGGAGGTGAATTTAGTCGTTTTGGCATTCATGGATGGATTCTTATGAAACATGGGTCTTGGGGGTTTCGGAGGGTGAGAAATTCGAATCTGACCTCGTAAAACGAATTCCAGATGGCGGATCTAACATGGCGGACGTGAATTTAGTCGTATTGGCATTCATGAACGGATTCTTATGAAACATTGGTTCTGAGGGTTTTCGAGGGTGCTGAATCCGAATCTGAAGTCAAATCCCAAATCCAAGGTAGCGGATCCGAGATGGCGGACGTGAATTTAGTCAATTTTGCATTTGTGGACAGATTTATATGAAACATGGGTTTTAGGGGTTTTTCGATGGTGCTGAATTCGAATCTGGGGTCAAATCCAAAATTCAGGATAGCGGATCCAAGATGGTGAACGTAAATTTAGTCAACTTTGCATTTGTGGACAGATTCCAATGAAACACGGATCCTAGGGGTTTTGGAGGGTGCAGAATCCAAATCTGACATGAAAAATGAATTCAAGATGGCGAATCCAATATGGCACACGTGAATATGGTCATTCCGGCTCCAATGAACAAAATTATACTGTTATATGTGTCACGGGTTCTAGGCATCTCGAAGGGTGCTGAATCAAATTCTGGGCTCCAATGTTCAAAGAAAATAATAATTCCGATCTTCCCGTGTAAGCTTCGCTGCATCCGAAGACTCTTTAAGAGCTGGTTGACGTTATGACAACTGTGCACTAGTGAGAATCCGAAAGTGACGGAAGTAGCTATTGAAACAAATGACGCCTGAACATATTTGGATTCATTTCTAAATTACGCTCAAATAACCCTTCGTTACGCTCATTACGCTTAAATGACTTTTAGCTTACGCTTTCGTCACGCTCCCAGGCTTCATCTCTACCAGGATAGTTGAAATTCTACAGTTCTCCAGATACATGTTTCTGAATCGTTTGGGGATGGTGTGAAGGATGGTAGGCAATAAGTTCCAGGCTTCCTGACCATTACATTCACAAAGTTTCTCAATTGAGAGAAAGACCGATCAGTGCCTTTCCATATGTCCCCGGATATCTGAATTGTCAAAAATGCGAGCGAAGCGAGCATATGTGGGCCACGATTCATTCAAAATGAGCGAAGCGAATTTTGGAGGAGGTTGGACTGCTGAGCGAAGCGGAGCAGTCAGGGGGCGGAGTCCTCTGGTTGTGTTGATGGACAAATAAATTTTGGTGTTTATGGACAAATGAGTTGATGAAACCTGGGCTCTAGGGAACTCCGCGGGTGATGAATCCGAATCTGACGTCGAAAAATGGATCCAAGACGATCGATTTAATATAGTGGACGTGAACTCTGTCATTTTCGTATTTGTAGACAGATTTTCACAAAACATGGGTACTAGAGGTTTTTTTAGGGTGCTAGATGCAAATCTGACGTCAAGTAATGAATTCAAGATGGCCGATCTAATACAGTAGATTCCACATAACGGGAAGTTCAAAAGAGAGGTCGGAGGACACATTCAGAGATTCTACTGTATAGTGGACGCGAATATAGTCATTTTTGTATTTGTGCACAGATTTATATGAAACATGAATCCTGGGGCGTTTCGAGGGTACTGAATCCGAATCCGTCGTCGAAAAATGAATTCAAGATTCAAATTTCGAATATATCGAAGAGTAGATTCAGTACAGTGGTGGTGAAGGACGGTGTTGTGAAAAAATGTGCCGGCAAGAAAAGTCACACAGAACCGCTTATTTGCCACAAGTGCGTGGTATGAGATTTTTTCATTCATTCAAACGTATTTAAGGTTCAAAAGTCGGTATGGAGAACCATACCTCTTTCCCATGTTCTTGATATATTGATGAGGGAGGGAGGTAACAGGGTGTGACAGGATGTCAGGGGTGGAACCAGTGTTTTCAAATAATTTGTAATAAAAAACCTCTTACGTCCAATTTACATTTTTCCAGTTGCAATCAAACAGTCACATAGAATGAACGAAAACTTTCTCCTCTAAACTGGAGGAACAATTTTTTCCACAGTTGGCCACCAATGGGGATGAAACTTGTATGGAACTCCGATAGGATTGTGGATAAGACGTGGTGTGGGTTGCATTGCAATCGGATAACTATCTGCAGAAACGCAAATACGAGCGGTCGCAAAATTACAATTTTCAATAACAAGCTTCTTCTTCCCCTTCCGTTTTCTTCTTGAAAAATCAGATTGGAACTTATACAGGACCACTATCAAAATTGCATGCAACTGTAGTGAAAATTTCATAAAGATCGGATCATTAGAACGGAAGATATCCACTTAATCGCGGCATTTATGAAATTCTCAAATTTTCTCTTGAAGTTGAATGCTGAACCCTTTTGTTTTCTCAATTTCAATTTGCCTGAAACTCATATCACACAATCAACATCTCATGATTCGAGTTTCATCACATTCAGATGATACAAGCACAGGAAAGGCATGCTTTAAAATATCGTCAAATGATGCAGATCGCAGGAAAAAATTTTCCACATTTTCCGACAGATTGGGATGAAACTCATTGGGGAACACTATCAGATTACAACTATAACCGTTTAGGGATTGTCCAAATTACGTAAATATTTCACTATTTGTCTCTTTGACACTCTCAGTTGCTCTGGAGTTGGTGAGAAAAAGGAACAAACATGAAATCGTCTCACGTCATGTATGAACGAGCCCTTTCTCAATTTCATCGCAATTGGATAACATGGAGCGAAGATATATGAGATCGCAAAATCACAATTTTTCAGACAATATTCCGCAATATTTTTGAAATGCGTTATCCGATCGATACCAAAATCGAAAGACCTCGAGTCCTCCCTAAGACGATACATACAGGGGAAAAATTATCCTAATCGTTGCATTTTGAGGAGACACGCAGAGACATTTTTGGGAATCGCATTGTCTCGACGTGCTGATGCGTTCGGCAAACCGAAATATCCTCTTCTACATTATGGATTTTTTACCCTATCACAATACTCCCTTTCCCTTATACAGGGCGTCCCATTTGAAACAGGACAGCTGAATAACTCTTCAGGGAATGGAGGGGGAAAAAAATTGTTCAGATAAAAGTTGTAGGGTTCGAAGGGGGCCATGAGATGGTGACCTTGAATTTGACCTTGTGGTCAATTTTGAGCATAATTGATGGTCAAAGTATGTTTTTTCAAATGGAAAACCCTACGTTCGACCTCAGAAATGGAAAGAGCGGAAAATTTTACGTCCGAATATGTTAACATATCAGGTCATTTAGAGGTCATTTGAAGGTCAACAAACCATTTTCTATGGATTTTCACGGAAAAGCCTCAAACGAGTTGTTTCTCTGACCAAAGTTATTGAAGTTAAAGTGAAACCCCACGTTTCGACCTTGGATTGAAAGTAAACAGAACTAACCTTCAGAGTTTATTCTTCATATCAGTACGAAAATGATCATTAAGAAGTTTTCATCGTTTACGGTGTAAGTGCGGGTTCAAAATGGTTTATTCACCTAAGGAATGTGTTGATATTTTAATGATCTCGGGTGAGTGTCGCGGAGTGTATCAAAGACCGTCACGATTGTACAGAGAGCGGTTTGGACATCGGCAGCATCATCCTTCTCCAGAAGTCATTCGCCAAGTTGAAAGAAATTGTCGACAAGGAAGGATTGGTCAACGCCGAAACAATCAAGGTTTCAACTTGAACGACCCTCGATGCGTTGCTGTTTTAGCAATAATACACATGAATCCTCATGTTAGTTTACGTGATATTGAACGCGATTTGGGTATTGCACGCAGTACGGCACACAGAATTCTACAAGCTGCTCAATATCATCCGTACCACATCACACTGACCCAAGAATTATCTCAACAAGATATGCAGAATCGGGTTAACTTTTGCCATTGGGCTTCACAGAGGTTGAACGAAGCGCCCGATTTCTTTCGATATGTTCTTTTCAGTGATGAATCAACGTTTCAAAGCACTGGCTTGTTAAATCGTCACAATAGCCACTATTGGTCAGCGCAAAACCCGCACTGGACTCAACAAGTTGATCATCAGCATCGGTGGAGTATAAATGTTTGGTGTGGAATTCTAGACAATCAAGTTATTGGGCCGTATTTTTTTGATGGAACTGTTAACGGTCCAAATTATCTACAGTTTTTACAGAATGAATTACCAGTCCTCATGGAAGATGTGACATTAGCAACTAGGCAGAGGATGTGGTATCAGCAAGACGGTGCACCACCACACTTCGCTCGATGTGTGAGGGATTATCTAAATATCCTTTTCCCCAATCGTTGGATTGGTCGAGGTGGATTTGTACTGTGGCCGGCAAGATCTCCTGATCTCACCCCTCTAGATTTTTATTTGTGGGGTTACGTAAAAAATGTCGTTTATACCAACCGACCAACAACACCTGTGGATCTACAACAACGCATCAGATACGCAATTGCGAACATTCGTGCAGAAGTTTTTCAGTCTGTTCTTGGAAACTTTCGACGCCGGCTGGAGTTATGTATTGAAGTGAATGGCGGTCAATTCGAACATCTCCTGCAATAAGTGTGTCTTACCCGTCAACGGATTTGTGCCATCTGTAATTATAAAACGACGAACTGGACAAATAAAACGACGAACTGGAAAAATAAATAATTTTTTAATTATTGTTTCAAATTTGGCATTCATTATCGTTCTCAAGGTCGAATTCAAGGTCGAAACGTGAGGTTTTACTTCAACTTTGATAACTTTGGTCAGAGAAACAACTCGTTTGAGGCTTTTCCGTGAAAATCCATAGAAAATGGTTTGTTGACCTTCAAATGACCTCTAAATGACCTGATATGTTAACATATTCGGACGTAAAATTTTCCGCTCTTTCCATTTCTGAGGCCGAACGTAGGGTTTTCCATTTGAAAAAACATACTTTGACCATCAATTATGCTCAAAATTGACCACAAGGTCAAATTCAAGGTCACCATCTTATGGCCCCCTTCGAACCCTACAACTTTTATCTGAACAATTTTTTTCCCCCTCTATTCCCTGAAGAGTTATTCAGCTGTCCTGTTTCAAATGGGACGCCCTGTATACAAGGAACATGGGAGTAAAGAGAATTTCAAAGTGAATATTTTTCTTCTAGCAGTATACACGGAGGAAAATCATAATGTAAATTCAACATCAGTGCGTAGATAAAACTTGAAATGTAATTTCTACATCAATTTTGATGAAATTCACATGATACATACATGGTCATTCCTTTGGAAGATTGTAGAAATTACGCCAATCCAAAAATATATTCATTTTGATATTATTGACCACGAACAATGTGAATTTTCCATTACACTCGACTGGATCTACTTTTCACGAACGTGATGCGATAAGGTATGCTCAACCACATTTCCACTTATCCAATTCTACAGCAATCTGATGTACATTCAACAAGTACAGTTGCTAATGTTACCTATGCTTTTTTGAATAATAATCTGATTCATTTCCCAAGAATTTTATTCTCATTCTCAAATATACAGTTACCGCAATCTGATGTGTATTCAACAATTGCTTCTGCAAATACTAACCGCCTGTGTTGGTAATACTACTGAGAAGCGTTGTAACACTCCTTTCAGTTCGAAATTATCAAAATCGCGTCACAAAGATGGCGCAAACAGTTCCAACAGTTTTCCGCAAGTATCAGTTTGTTCCTACATTTGATATATATCAAAAACTTGATTCTCCACTCACAGCGTACGGTTGGTGATAATGATAGAATGAAGCGACATAAAATTGTATTGTATCTTATTGTAATATGTCCGGACGACCATCGACGTCAACAGATGACCAACACGTCGATGAAGTGAAGGAATTAGTGCTCAAAAATCGTCGGTTGACTGTTAGAGACCTCACTGATATGATCGGAATATCAGAAGGATCTGTGAAAACCATTTTGAAAGACCATTTGGACATCACGATAATGCACCGTCTCATACTGCACTCGTTCTCCGCGACCATTTCGCCAAAAATTCGACGCATATCGTTCCGCAACCACCGTATTCGCCTGATTTGGCTCCGTGTGACTTCTGGCTATTCCCAAAACTCAAGAGATCACTCCGGGGAAAGCGTTTCGAGTCGATTGAGGAGATAAAACCTGAATCGAAGAAGGCGCTGATGGCTATACCGGAAAGGGACTATTTAGCATGTTTCGATGATTGGAAAAAACGTTGGCATAAGTGTATTTTATCGGGAAGGGATTACTTTGAAGGGGATGAAATTGATGTAGAAGAATAAATGAAGATTTTTCATTTTGCAAACAAATTCACCTTACTTTTTGCCCACAGTAGTATGTAATATGTAATATGTAAGATATAAGATGTAAGATGTATGTTAAGGTAATAAATTCAAGCTGAGTGATTAAAGTTCATTTCACTGCTCAAAAATGCATTTGTATATATTGTCTTATTGCAAATTTACTAAAAAACGCAACAGCAAGAATTAATTGGGAAGATACAGTTCTTTTTTATTTCAACCGTCAGTGAGAATTCATAAAAATACGGCGCAAATAATGTAAAATTTCAATCACTCAAATTTCATCTCCATCTTCGTGGCTTTCGAAAAATTAACAGGAATTGTTGTAGTTATTATCGTAGTTCTCGCGTATGCATAAAATATATAAATGAGCGATTGAAATCGCCCAGCATGAATCCCTCAACGAATTTCACTATGCCTCCAAGGGGAGAAGCTTAGTTAGAGCAGGTATTATCAAAGATTTGGCTAATTTCATCATTGTCTCGATCAGTCTGAACTTCTTGTATCGCACTGTCACCCAAACAATGAATTTCAAGAAGATTCAAAACAAATTTCAGAACAATTTTAAAAAAATGTTCAACACAAAAATATCAAATTGAAAAAAAAATGCATATGCTTTCCGGTAGCAAAAGAATAGCAAAAGAATCTGATGTAAACCTTTTTCTCCCATCACGTCGCTTTCATGCCATCTTCTCGATTTCCTGATAGCTCAATACCTACTCTCTAAAACAGAAACAATGAAACTTCTACTGTTCCAATCAGTGATTGAAATATGATTTAATGTATCCACTGTTTGATCCATTGCTTATTGGGATTCACGCTTTCTTTACTATGTAAACAGTTCGCAGTATTTTTCCCGTCGGCTGCTTAACGCAGCGCTATTGATCTTACTCTGACACAAGACCGGAGCTGCCAGGTGGGTATTGCCGTTGAGGAGAAATTTATCGCCACTATCGCCCCATGTATATAGCTTACATGTCTGTATAGGTTTCGTATGGAGGTGAGAGTATGTATATGAATGATGGTGGGGGTACTATTCCCCTCAATGGCAATGCCCATCTGGTAGCTTTGCAGAAGACACGCAAATTCTCCGGTGACATGAGTTCCTCATATAGTTTTCCGTGATATTGATACGACGTTGATGTGAATTTCAATCGGAAATTTATCTATAGCAGTGTATCACGGTAGGGGTTGAATTCGTCGAACGAACTTCTCGCCAAATAAACATAATTTCACAATCGCTAGTCACTTCTCAATAATCACTAGCAATGGCTAATGATTGTCAAATCACGTCTTCTCAGTGAAAAGTCCGTTCGGCGAATTCACCCCATAACGTCATCACTTGATTAATTGTATATAAATGTGAACAACCTGGAAGTCTCATAGGATGAACATTTGTTTACACTCTTCAAACACAACACGAATCTGAACTTCAGTATTGGCAGTCAAACTGTACAGACGTGTTGTGAATCCTGGCTGGTGGCTGATCCGAATTCTTTTCTGCAAGACCGTTGGAACTTGGAAATCATCTTCAGTCCAGCAGTAAGATACTCAAATAAAGGGCGTGCTAGGGGTGGTCTTTTGATATTTTACAACGACACCTTTTTTCAAGCTAAAATCCTACATTTATTTCCTGACTATATTTTTGTTAATTTTAATAATCGATCATTCAGCACCATCATTGGCCTTGTTCACTGCAATCCACTCTCAGACTTTAATCATTTTATAGGACAATTTTCAGACACAATCAATTCAATCATTAATAAATATCCTGCATGACCAATCATTCTTGGTGGAGACTTGCGAGAGTTGCTTAATGCGAGAGTTGCTGATAGTAATCAATTAGATAGCAATATACTGCCGAGTAACCTAAATATTTA
Source organism: Gonatopus flavifemur (assembly GCA_018340375.1). Lineage (NCBI taxonomy): Eukaryota > Metazoa > Arthropoda > Insecta > Hymenoptera > Dryinidae > Gonatopus > Gonatopus flavifemur. The sequence goes on from JAFFJZ010000009.1 coordinate 11,765,036, forward strand.
TACAGAAAGATCCTCATCAGACCCCGTACTCAATTTCAGAGGGCGAACATTCGTAGATACTATGGAAAGCAACAACTTTGTACTTCTTAATGGCAGATGTACTGGGGATGTACCGGCGCGATATACTTTTCACAGTTTCAGAGGTTCCTCAACGATCGATCTTGTCTGCTGTAACTTCGATGCCCTGATAAACGTTGATAATCTGGAGGTACTTCATATAACAACATTATCCGATCACTTTCCGATAGCTATAACTCTGAAATTTCTCTCGTATGAAAAGGCCTCCTCATCAACGGAATTTAATTTAATCTGGAAACCAAAACTCACTTCAATGTATCAAGAAGTCATACAAGCTTCCCCAAATGTGGCTCGTATAACCGGTACAGTAGATGAAATGAATACTAACTTAATGAATACCATTATCTGTACTTCCCGCGATTCAGGAATGTATTTTACAGGAACGAAAAAGAAACAATCTCGCAGACCTTAGTACGACACGGAATGTTTACTTCATAAATCGAAAATGAACTCTCTGTTGAAAGAATGCCAAAAATGTAATTTCAACTCTTAAATTCTTTCAATATATTCAAAAGAGAAACAAGAGTATAAGCGATTAATGCAATCCAAGCGTTCTGAATACAAACAGGCAACTATAAATCAACTCGCATCTGTAAGTGATTCCAACTCGTTTTGGAAGATATAGATTTCAAAATCGAACTCGGGATTGTATTGATAACTGTACATGGGAGAATTATCTCTCCTCTCTGTATCCTCCACGAGAATCTTTTGAAATCAATCGGCTTATTGACGACAGGAACTTATTATTAGATGCTCCTATTACAACCGAAGAAATTACTTCGAGTTTGCGGAAAATAAAGAAAGGCAAATCTCCCAGTGCAGATAAAATTAGATCTGAATTTTTGTCACAACTACCCCAGAATTGGATTTTGTACCTAAACTCGGTTTTCAATTGTATCATTCAAGAGGAAGTGGTTCCAAAATCATGGGCTGATATTCATATTAGGATGGTACATAAAAAAGGATTGAAAATGACGCATCCCACTATAGATGCATAGCTTTAGTGAATACAATTGCTAAGGTGTTTACTCAAATACTGCATGCAAGAATAGTTGAATGGTGTGAAAGCACAAACCGATTGCCAGAATGGCAATCCGGATTTCGAACCGCAAGGGGTTGCGTAGATAACTTATTCACCTTGAACTCAATTATACAAATACATCTCCATCAACCAAAGGGAAAAATCTTTGCGCTTTTCGTAGATTTTTGAAGAGCCTTCGACTCGATAAGTCACTCCTTGTTGTGGAATACACTTCAATCCTTGGGTACTGAATCCAAATTCATTAGGATACTCGCGAATTTATATTCCAAAGCATCTGCCCCAGTAAAAACTCACTCCGGGATCACTAGACCCATCGATGTAACCGAAGGAGTGCTTCAAGGTAAAATTTTGAGCCCTATACTGTTTGCGCTCTACATATCAGACGTTGAAGACTTCCTCCGGAAAAAAGGTATCCGAGGAGTCTCAGCAAATCATTTGATAGAAATACTCACTCTTGCATATGCAGATGATTTGGTCTTGTTAGCAGAGTCAGTAATGTCCATGAGAACCTTGCTTGCTACATTACAAGAATATTGCAAGGCCACTAGCCTAAAGGTCAACGTAGACAAAACAAAAATAGTTATATTCAGAAAGGATGGACATCATCACAATAAAAAATATTCTCCTTTTCATTTTGGAGAGTCTCGAATCGAAGTAGTAAGTCAGTACACTTATTTAGGCATCGTCTCTTCCAACTCGACAACTTTTATGAAATCTGTTGATACTACACTAAGTGAAGTCTATAGTGCTATCGGTGCTACAACCTCGCTACTTCGGACTATGAAATGCGATGCCTGGTCAACTACCGTAAAACTTTTTGAAGCTCTCATTCGGAGCGTTACAATGTATGGAGAGGACGTTTGGACCCTAAGATATGCTGAAGAAATAGAAAAGGTGCAAATTTCACTTTTCAAAAGAGTACTCCAACTCCCGGTGAAAACACCAAGTTACGCAGTTAGAGTTGAAGTGGGCAAACCTCCATTAGCGGTGTATATGTTTACTCAGATTCTAAAATGACTAGAAAGACTCTATAGAATGCTCGATGAGCGTCTTCCAAAGATTTGTTCCACAAGACTGAACACATTAGCAGAAAATTCTTCCTCTCACTGTGTTAAATATAACTGGGTACTGAAAATAAGAGAACTTTTTATAACAGTCAAAGCCTTGCATATATGGGAAACCCTGAATATTACGTCCTTGATAGACGATAAACAAAACCTTATAGCTGGTTCAAAGGAATCCCTTTACGAACGGGATATTATGAAGCTTACTCTGTCCTCCACACTTCAAATATATCCACACCTAGAACTCAATGAAGGAACACAGAACTACCTCAACATTGAAATGAACGGAGGGTTCAGGAGCCTCATTGCTCAAATTCGTTCGTCTAATCGCTTATTGCCAAGAATTATACATGAATCACAAATTGTTACATTTCCTAATGACGTTCAGTGCCCACGATGTCATCTTGATCTAAACGAGGGTCTTTTTCATCTACTGGTCGAGTGCATAGCGGTAAATGATTTAACAGCTGTTACGTTTCGAGGAATGCGCAATCATCGGGATGAAAAGGAAACTTGGTTCGGAATATTGGAAAATCCAGATAAATGGCGTGTATCAAAAATCTACTCTTTCTTCAGAAAGTTTTGTGATACTATTTAATATTGGAATCGAATCAATTATTATTTTATGATGGTAATTGAACATTATTATATGGATGAATGCTGTCAATCCTGTAACTCCATTGTGAAGATCTGTTGGTCTAAACAATAAATATAAATAAATACAACACGAATCTATTGCTGTATGAATTTCTTATTCACTTTTTTCTCATACTGTCATCATCATCATGAAGTAATCAGTCTTATGACTAGTTTGATGAAATCCTCCAATCCTGTCTATTATCCGTCACCCGCTTAATTTCTGCATATCTACGATAACCCTTATCTTTTATCATTTGCTTCATATAACCTCATCTAGGTTCACCTTTTCGAGTTTTACCATTTATCTTTCCTTCCAATATTGTTTTCAATAAGCTATCATGCCTTAATGTGTGTTCTATCAGATTACTCCTTCTTTTCACGACCTGTCTCAAAAGACTTCTTTTTTCATTTACCTTCTCAAGTACTTCTTCATTTTTTACTTTCTCTATCCACTTTACTCTAAGCATCCTTCTATAACACCACATTTGAAAAGCTTCAAGTCTTGGTTGGTCCGTTTTTCCAATTGTCCAAGTTTTGCAACCATATAAAGCTGTGCTCCAAACATAACTCTTCAAGAATTTCTTCCTTACTGCTAAGCTAATATTCTTGGAATATAGTAACTGTTTCTCTTGGTGGAAAGCCTGTTTTTCTTGTGCTATTCTTGCTCTTATATCTCTTTCGCTTCCACCGTTTTCTGTAATTATGCTTTCTAGATATTTAAATTCTTACACTTGCTGAATTGTCTCTGCGTCTATTTTGATTTTTGTTCTTCTTAATGTTTTCGCTGTTGTACAAATCATGAATTTTGTTCTGTCCTCATTCATATTCATACAATAGTTTTCTAGTAATATTGTTTTCATAGTGTTGAGAGTATTTTCCAACTCAGCACCACTCGTAGCTAATATAGCTATGTCATCCGCAAATCTGAACATGCTTACATTTTCACCTTGAATCTGTGATTCCAATTGCACTCGCTCCTTCACTTCGTTCATCGCCTCTTCTATATACAAAAATCAATGGCGATAGTGAGCATCCCTGTCTCACCCCTCTTTTAATTTGTGCTTCTCCTTTTTGAGCCCCTATTCCTATTATTGCGGTTTGATTCTTATATAATTCATATATTATTCTCCTATCCTTGAAATTAATTCCTACCTTTTTCAAAATCAAGAACATTTTCTCCCAATCAACGTTATCGAATGCTTTTTGTATATCCACAAAACCTATATACACAGACTTTTTTAACTCTAGACGTTTCTCTACTACTGTTCTGAGTGCTAATATTGCTTCCCGCGTTCCCCTATTTTTCCTAAAACTGAACTGATCTTCTGCCAATCTCCTCTTTATTTTATCCTCTACACGGAGGAAAAAGATCATGGAATGATCGCTAGAAAAGATAGTAAACTGGTGACAACTACGAATTCTTGTACACAATCGCTAACAGAGACGATTAATGATTCCTATTTTTATTATATTTTATTTTAATGTACCAAAACCGGAATCATTACTCGTCTCTGTTAGCAACTGTGTACAAAAATTCGTAGTCATCACCAGTTTACTATCTTTTCTAGTGATCATTCCATGATCTCTTTTCTCCGTGTATTCTCCTGTATATAATTTTTGTCAGTATTTTCGAGGTATGTGAAGTTAAACTAATCGTTCTGTTGTTCTCGCATTTGTCTGCTCCTTGTTTTTTTGGAATAGTGACAATTCTATTCTTCTGGAAATCTTTCGGTACTTCTCCTATTCCGTACATATCTCTGACCAATTCAAACAGCGCGTCACGAGTTCTCTGACTGGAGGCTTTGATAAGGTCCGCACTTATGCCCTCTATTCCTGGCGTTTTATTATTTTTCAATTCTTTTAAAGCCCATCATACTGAAGCATTGGAAAAATACATGAACTGAAAAGTGCTGACCTGTACTGTGTTTGTCAGATTGGTATGGTTTCAATCAGCGGAAGGTCTTGCTGAACGACACATTGAGTTTCATTGTTTTCTCCAGTTAAGTTTACCGCTGATTGAAACGGTGAACTTCCATTGGCCTCTTGGTGGTATTGCATTCACTGTTTGGGACAGTGGATTGTCACTGTTGAACTGTGGGTTTTCACTGCTCTTATTTGAGACAGTAACCTTTCTAACTCACGGTATCTCGGTAACGGCTCCAGGAAAACATCGATTCCCACGGCGAATTATTGCAAAAAATTGGTGAAAAAAGGATGCAATTGGTCCGATTGCAGCTAAGTGGAAATGCTCAGATAGCTCAATGAATAAATAAATTCATCGGATAGAGTACACTTCCAAAGTAATTTGAACACCTTATTCCAAATACTTTTTAGTGAATTTCCGAATGATTTCAATGGATTACCAAATCATCTGGAAATTAACAGAGTTATCATTTTTTCACTACACTTTTCTTCTTGGAAATTCACAAATATTTTTTATAATGTATGGCAGAGTTGATGGAATATACAGATGTGACGTGTTATAAGCATTGTTTGTAAAGCATCGATGTTTCAGTTTCAAACATTCAACACACATTGAGGGAACAGTTCAGTTGTTGTGCCTAAAAATCTTGAAGTGGAATACTTCATCAAATACAAAATTTAGTTGTCTCAACAAAATATCAGTCCCTTCAACTGGGAATTTTTGTTGAAGCAAACAATATTATAGTTTAGACCACCTCAAATTTTTATTCGATGTTGTTTTTTACTACTGCAACTAAACGGGTTTTTCAATGCCGATCAGTTTTTGCAGTGTAATTATGGTTACTGAAAAATAGTCATGATAATGAGAAAAAAATGTTCGTTCCTTGAGTAGTATTTTTTTGGTAACAATGAGTAATAATTTTCTCTCAGTACAGAGAGGCGCGCAAAACTCACCAATAACCCTGGAACCTAGGAAGATTTATATTTTTTCCAATCAGTTCAGCCAAATTTCCCGATCCCTCACTAACCTTCTTCACTTTTTCAATTTCATGCACTATGCGCTTTCCGCGCGTTGTTAGCTATCTTAACTCAAATATCATGTCTCCTTCATCCCCTCGGAGAAACAAGTTTAGTCTAGCCCAATCTTTGGTCATGGATCGGCAATAAACAGTACGAAGTGTTACGAGTTCACAGGCATATGAGGGTGATACTCAACGTCTTCCAATAAATAGTTATGAATTTTGTAGAACGATAAAGTATTTCTAAAAATATTCAAATCGCTGGTTTCATATAGTTTCTACCATAAAAAGATCTGATTTCTCAAGAACGAAAGGCTCTTTTGATTCTTATCAGGTAATTTCACGCAGCATGTGATTACATAGAACCTGAAACTACACATCTTCCACGTGCGACAGAATAATTTGATCTTCCGTGGTTATCGTAGTATGTGACAAGAAAATGCTCCATCTTAGAGTATCCCACTTTCATACTATGATCATATGAAACCTATCAAACCATATCATCGGTTTGAAATGTTCGTGCAGCATTTGCACGCGAATAGATTTCTTTTCAAAACACATCTTCATCTCAAATTATATCAAAAATTTGGTGATTGCTTCTATTATTTCAAGTTTAATTTTTTAATATTAAATCTTATCTAATATTTTCTCCTCTTTTTACTCCACAGGTATGTATACAAAGGCTTTCAAAAGATGCGTACGTGTGAAACGATGTGATACAACGACAAAAGTGTGAGTGAAGAGATTTAATTACTCCCCTCATTATTCTCTGGAAAATAGTTTTCCTTCGGTACCTATCAGAATTTCGCTTTATGAAAGATGATTGTTATGGATATTTCAATTCCACTACGAACACACCTAATTCGTTGCAATGAAGAATTCATAATAAATGACATGAGATGAATGACTTTTCATATCTCTTCACTGAGAAAAACGTATGGTTGCTATAATCATCTAAACGTATTTCAATTACAGCTAACCTCGCAGATATTCAGAGTGATGGTCCGTATAGTTTAATCACCCAAATATAGGTTTATGACAACGATCCGTATAGCTGTGACGGACCATTGAGATATGAGAATAGAGGAGGTCAGTGGGCCGAAAACGTGTATCTCTATGTAAAAAGAAAGGATAATAGAGGAATTCTATGACAATTTCGCTGATTGGCTAGCCAGAGAGCTTCTGTATTGCTCTCTCTTTTATCCGCTGTTACTTTTCCATTCACAGATTTCGCCTCACTTCCTCCTCTATTCTTATATCTCTATGGTGACAACCATACGGGTGGCCACTTTGACTATGTGTGAGGTCAGCTGTAATTACAATACGTTCAGATGCCTGAGCAAATGTGATCATACTGAGATCATACCTAAATTATCCAGTATATTTGTGAATTTTCCACACCTCAATTATACTCAAATAATACCCGGGGAAGAATAATTCATATATGGTCGTATATGAGCGTATATGAATCATATATGAATCATACATGAACATATATGAAATACATATGAACATATATAATAGGGGTGTGCGGGTACCCGAGTCATCGGGTTTTTATCGGGTCGGGTCGGGTTTTTCAATTACCCGAGTTTTTCGGGTACCCAATTACATTCGGGTAATTCAAATATAGCAAACGTTTTCCTCAGCAGGAAATATTGTGACAGCAACTCGATCAAGATTGCTGACAAAACATGTGGAAGAGTTTTGCTTCCTCCATTCAAATTCAAAAATATGAAAAAAGAATGATATTTATAAGAAGAATATTTATTTTCATTGATGTTCAAGATTCTATATTGTGGTTACTAAATATGAGAATAGATAATATATTATTTATGAGATATAAATGTGATTATATTTTTTAATTTAATTAAAAAATAAATATAAACATTCCATGAAGCAATTTGGAGATTTCTTAATGCGCTGCATAATCAATTACATGGAGTAACAACCCTAATAGACTTGTAGTGAATATGGCATTCTTCATATTAGAATTGAATTCATATGAAATCCCCTTATTCCTACAATCGCTCAAGACAATTTGTCCTTAAAATATCAACGGCAATGGCAACTTCGAATAGAAGTTGAAAATATTAAATTCAAGCGATTTTATTATATTCGGGTACCCGACTTGGAAAACCCGATTTAATCGGGTACCCGACCCGACCCGACCCGAAAAGAAATACAAATACCCGAACCCGACCCGATAAAAAGTGCTACCCGCACACCCCTAATATGTAAACATATATGAAATCATATATGAGCATATATGGATTTTGGCCATATATGATTATGTATGAATGAGACTGTATATGGCCATATGTGATCATATTCAATCATATATTATCATATACATCCATATATGGACAAAAAAATGTCACTATTCTACATGGAATGTGATGAAAAACCAAAGGAGAGAGAAGTGAGATCAATGCTGATAGATTCCCCACTTTCATATATGACCATATATGAACATATATGGCCAAAATCCATATATGCTCATATATGAATGCATATATGGCCAAAATCCATATATGCTCATATATGAATGCATATATGAATCCATATATGGGTCCATATATGAATGCATATATGAATCCATATATGGGTCCATATATGAATGCATATATGAATCCATATATTGGTCCATATATGGAATTTTTTTTCCCGGGTACTGTTACCGAAATAAAACTGGATTTATACTAAAAACATACCCAAATTTGATGAGTTTTCGGTAATAATTGGGTATGGAGGATTCATACCAAATTCATACCGAATTCGTTCGGAATAAATACCGAATGATTGGGGATCCCGGGGGAAAATAATTCATATATGGTCGTATATGAGCGTATATGAACATATATGAACATATATGAAATACATATGAACATATATAAACACATATGAGATCATATATGAGCATATATGGATTTTCGCCATATATGATCATGTATGAATGAGACTGTATATGGCCATATGTGATCATATTCAATCATACGTCATCATATACATCCATATATGGACAAAAAAATGTCACAATTTTACATGGAATGTGATGAAAAACCAAAGGAGAGAGAAGTAAGATCAATGCTGATGGATTCCCCACTTCCATATATGACCATATATGAATCCATATATGGGTCCATATATGGAATTTTTTTCCCGGGATGTTTTGGTATACTTTAAGTACAAAAATTCCACGAGCATACGATATGTCTTCAGTTCACTTTTCATCGCAACTTGGTATTTTACTGAATTACTACTAGATTCATACTGATTGCATACCATACCAGAATTATACTCACAGAATACTGACAATTGAGGCGCCGGAAAGAATAACTCGCTTAGCGCTCGAAACCCATCACAAATTTGATCCAAACGGTCCCGTCGGAGGTCGAAACAAGAAGTCGGAATTTTTGAAATTTTAAAGTACTAGTTCATAGAGCTTGGAAAAACAAGGTCAGTGTGCCTTCACCATTTTTTTCTAAGATGAATAGTTTTCGAGAAAAAAAAACAAAAACTACACATTTTTTCATACCAAAAACCAATGTTTTCCAACATTAAACTCGTTGGATCTCATTCATTTTTCGGCGAATCGGAATGAAACTTACAGATTCTGAATTGTGAGACTTCACCGAAGACGACAATGTCGAAAAAATTTGTAAAAATTAATAATAAATTCATTAATTTTTTATTCGAAGTAAAAATCATGTGTTTTATGCTTTGCATTAAAAAAGTGTCGGGGGAAGTATGAGCCACAAAAAACTTCCAGCGACAAAGTTGTTCGCTAAGGTATGGACAAACTTTTTGGAAAGTTCCAGATCGATTGGATTATTAGTTTGCAAAACACAGGGATTTATTTATTAGCGCGCAACGGAAATCTATCACGGTTATGCGTCTTTTACCGGGTGACTATCAGGGTCCGTAGGAAAGATTGTATTCACTCACTTTTTCAACTCGAGATGTTATTTTGGGTCGGAGAATTCGAATATCCAACTAGTATCACGATATTTCATTTCCTTTATCCATGTTTTTGTTATAAAAAATTTGATTGAAGTTACAAAAAGAATAACTCGCTTAGTGCTTGAAATCACGTAGAAGAGTGATCATATTGGGCAATAAAAACAAGTAGGTGGAAACAAGTAATAAAACATATACATATTCAGATTCTTGTAAGTAAAACTCCCTATTTTGACGCATATTTCTCAAGATGAAAATAATCAATCAAAAACTTTTTCGGTCTCAAATCAATAGTTTTGAGAACATCCCGAGTCGAAATTTTGCCCCTACTTTGCTGCTAATAATGCTGTTTTCAATAGGGGGATCAGATAGTAAAGTAGGAGCAGTTTCAATGAGATATTTTCTCCTACACGGAGAATACTGCCGCCCGAAAAGATTACTTTTTTTTATTTTTTCAGTGAACCAGTAACAGCAAGATTTATAAAATGCATTTTTTCCATGAGAATACAAAAGATCACGGGTGCTGTAGAAAACGTAATGGTTAGGATTCAGATTTTGAATCCGTAATTTTTCTACAGTATTCGTAAGCTTCCGTATTTTCATATAAAAATCCATTTTACAAACCTTTGTTTCTGGTTTACTAAAAAAATTTTCAAAAAGTAATATTTTCCAGCGGCATTGTTTCCGTGTATTCAGTCGATTGCAATCTCTGAAGAAACGATCAGTTCATAGTGGAAATAGATATTTTTGTATATGAGAGAAGGCTTATTCAAATTAATTCAACGATAATATATTGATAATCATTTTCTCCGTCATATTCAAATATGTACATCTACACCATGAATTTATTTCATATTAAATATGAAAAAGTTTTCTTACCACTTGTATTTATATGCATTTTGATAATCAAGCTTACGTGACAGTGCCAGTCAATAAAAAAGAACTTGAGTAATTTGATAAGTTTGTTTTTAATTTCCTCTTACCCAAGTAGAAATCTGACAAGGCATTGTCTAGTCAATATGAGGCCCCTGTAGGGATTTCATAGGGAACTTCTAGTTGAGATAAACTAGCAAGTTACTCACCGGTTACTTACAATATATATAAGACAAGTGAAACTCTCAAAAAACTATGGAGGATTTTTCATAAGTATCCCAAGTAGAAATTACGCCTAGTCAATGGCTAGTGCCTCGTGAGTTTATCTATACTCCTGACGAGGGCCTTTTGAGGAAAACTCACCAGGTACTTATTCGTAATGTAACGCTGTGTGTTATGAGGCACTTGCTAGTGGAATTCACAAGATACTGGTCAGTTACTATTTAGTTACTCTCTAAATACTAGTCAATTACCAACAAGTTTTTGACAGCAATTAAATGCCAAAAAAATTGTGAAGGTATAATAATACATCAACAATGATTATTCAGTAAAATATGCATGCTTTGGCCCAAAATGTTTTTGAAAATAAAAAATTGAATTCTGAGCAAAAATCATGTTTCAGAGAAGACACTTGCAGATTACCACCAACGTTTACTTCGTGATCAATGCGATGGAGAGAATATTGGGAACCTCGGAGAGAATCGAACCTACCTAAACCAATTCCTACCTAATGTTGCGCGATTTACTATCCTAACGCCCTAACGACCTAAGCTAAACCGGTACCTACGCGATGTAATAGAAAAGATCAATTAAAGTGACGTGTTTATCCGATTCAATCATCCGTCGGTTGAATATAATAATCTATGAGCCCGTGTAAAAATTGCAGTTCGGTTGACAGATGTGAGGTTAAATTTATGTGATCAAAAAATGGATGAATTATTTTTGTGAAATGTGTGGTGGTTATTTCTTGAATAATGTGTATCAAAAAATCTGTTAGTAAGTGCAAAATGAATTAGTAAATCAGTCATAGCTGTTGTAACATGTCAAAAAATCGTAATTTGCTGATGCAGTGAAAATGAATTTTCTTCAAATACTTACATCACTACTTCTAGGCAAAAACTCAGAGATCATATTAATTTTGTAATAAATATGAGTCATGAAGAACTCATTTGATCAAAAATATGTCAAAAGAATGTTCAAAATAAATTGCAAAAAACTTGGATTATTTACTTGCAGCTCGACGGGTGGTTTTACTTTTCAAATTGAAGAGTACTCTTCATGTTGAAATTTTTAAATTTGAGGAAAAAGCCTTATTTTCTGAGTTGAATTCGTTGTTAGGGTGATGATAAACTTGTGGGAAGAGTTTGAAAGTCAGGTGGAATCTATATTGCTCAGGAAAGTCCAAATCGTGTGGCAAAAGTTATAAAATCTGTCAACTTATCTTACGGCACGTGGGTATTCTATCAGCTTTTCTTCACTCAACGAAATCTAGGCAGGAGAAATGTATCAAAATTTAGTAAAATCAAGTTGGTACAGAGTAAGAGAGGACAGATATATTCATTGAATTTCATTGGTTATTATAAAAATGTTGATAAATACGTAAAGGGTATGTATGACTCAATTTATCGTCTCTCAATATTTTTGGTCAATGATTTTGTATTGTGTGCATTTTTGTATCTTTTCACTAGTAGGTTGAGGAAACATGTGTATTGAACCTGTTTCATAAATATAATAACATTCATTTGTAGGAACATGATACAACATTATTGGAACAAAAATATTAAAAGACGACACAGTGGATCTTCTATAGCCATTCCTTATTCATCAACATTTTTATAATAACCAATAAAATTCAATGAATATATCTGTCTTCTCTTACTCTGTACCAACTTGATTTTACTAAATTTTGATACATTTCTCCTGCCTAGATTTCGTTTAGTGAAGAAAAGCTGATAGAATATCCATGTGCCGTGAGCTAAGTTGACAGATTTTCTAACTTTTGCCACACGATTTGGACTTTCCTGATCAATATAGATCCCACCCAACTTTCAAACTCTTCCTACAAGTTTATCATCACCCTAACAACAAATTCAACTCAGAACATAAGGTTTTTTTCACAAATTTGAAAATTTCAACTTCAAGAATACTCTTCAATTTGAAGATAAAATCATTCAACGCGCTTCAAGTAAATAATTCAATCTTTTTGAAATTCATTCTAAACATTCGCTTGAAATATTTTTGATCAAATGAGTCCTTCGTAACTCATATTATTACAAAATTAATGTGAGTTTTTTGAGAAATGTGAGTTTTGAGAAATTTAATGTGAGTTTTTTTTCCGAGGAATATTGATGTAAATCAATATTGATATTGATTGATATTGATATTGTTGTTGTTGATATTGTCGTGTATTTGAATAGAATTCATTTTCACCACATCAGCAAATTACGATTTTTTGACATGTTACAACAGCTATGACTGATTTACTAATTCATTTTGCACTTACTAACAGATTTTTTGATACACATTATTCAAGAAATAACCACCACACATTTCACAAAAATAATTCATCCATTTTTTGATCACATAAATTTAACCTCACATCTGTCAACCGAACTGCAATTTTCACACAGGCTCATTCATTACACTGCCATCTTCTGGCAAATAAATCTTGAAAGGGCCTCAATGATTTCTGACGAGGCTTACAAGTGTAGTAACAGTCTAGATATACTTATAAAAAATCCTCCATAGTTTTTTGAGAGTTTCACTTATATAGTATATATTGTAAGTAACCGGTGAGTAACTTGCTAGTTTATCTCAACTAGAAGTTCCCTATGAAATCCCTACAGGGGCCTCATATTGACTAGACAATGCCTTGTCAGATTTCTACTTGGGTATATACCCATCGGATGGATATTTATTTGGGTAAAGACAAATTTGATTTGATTCTGAAAAACAAAATTTTTTTTGATTCTATAAAATAAATATTTATTTTAATGAAATGAATGTTTAATTTGAATCAAGTAATAATTATTAGATTCGTATGTGAATGAGAATCTATTTGTTTGATGGATATAATTTTGATTTAATTGAGAATATGCGCTTCATGTGATATTATTATTATTCGAAAAATCCAACATGTAGGAACATTAGGTTCTATGTAGGAGCAGTAGATTGTGGAGTAGAAAAATAGAATCAAAAAATATTCGAAGCGGAGAAGTAGAACCAAGTAGTTTCTATAGCGTGAAAATAGGGGCAATTTTACTGATTGGATCGACAAAGCAGGGGCAAAATTTCGACTCGGGATACCTCACGATTACTCAGTCGTTTGTTAGCGAAATCGGATGCTATTCTCAGAATGTGTGCTCAATAGTATATCAATTATCACCAACTACGAGATTTTGTGGAAAGCATAATGTGTTGAATTTTATTCAATCCCAAATCAATGCTCATCGAAAATTACGTTTCACGTACTTCGAAGAAAAGAAGTATCGAAAGAATTTGTCCTACCACTGTAAGAAATATAACCAGGAGAATACTCGTAGTGCATGAGAATTTCGATCCTACGATGTTTCTTTAATTCTTTTCACACTAGTGCCGTCGACACAATTCGATTTTCATTTGTTTACAAACTGCAGGATCCAACGTTATTATCACGTTCGTCATATTACATTAAATGCAATCGTGAGGTATGTTTTCAAAACTATTGATTTGAGACCGAAAAAGTTTTTGATTGATCATTTTCATCTTGAGAAATATGCGTCAAAATAGGGAGTTTTACTTACAAGAATCTGAATATGTATATGTTTTATTACTTGTTTCCACCTACTTGTTTTTATTGCCCAATATGATCACTCTTCTACGTGATTTCAAGCACTAAGCGAGTTATTCTTTTTGTAACTTCAATCAAATTTTTTATAACAAAAACATGGATAAAGGAAATGAAATATCGTGATACTAGTTGGATATTCGAATTCTCCGACCCAAAATAACATCTCAAGTTGAAAAAGTGAGTGAATACAATCTTTCCTACGGACCCTGATAGTCACCCGGTGAAAGACGCATAACCGTGATAGATTTCCGTTGCGCGCTAATAAATAAATCCCTGTGTTTTGCAAACTAATAATCCAATCGATCTGGAACTTTCCAAAAAGTTTGTCCATACCCACATAACAATTTTGGATCACTCTTTTGGATCATTCTGAAAGATATCTTGAAGAATTCGAAAAGATCTCTTATGAAACACCAAAAGATATCTTTTGGAAGTCTTCATGCGAGATATCTTGAAGTTTTCTGAAGGTATCTTTTAGAATTCTCAAAGATATCTTCCGGAAGATATCTTAAAGATGTCTTTAGGTGTTTCATAAGACATCTTTTAGAATTCTTTAAGATATCTTTTAGAATGTTCCGGAAGAATTCCTCAAAATTGTTATCTGGGTACCTTAGCGAACAACTTTGTCGCTGGAAGTTTTTTGTAGCTCATACTTCCCCCGACATTCTTTTAATGCAAAGTATAAAACACGTGATTTTTACTTCGAATAAAAAATTAATTAACTTATTATTAATTTTTACAAATTTCTCGACATTGTCGTCTTCGGTGAAGTCTCACAAATCAGAATCTGTAAGTTTTATTCTGACTCGCCGAAAAATGAATGAGATCCAACGAGTTTAATGTTGGAAAACATTGATTTTTGGGGGTCTATGGAAAAACTTCGAATTGTAAAAAGTTCGAAACCGGAAGTCTGAAGTTAGAAGGTGTGAAATTGATAGTGAGTACCACGTCTTGTATTGAACATTTCATGATAGTGAAAACGTAAAGGTCTTACGTTTCAAAGGTTACGTGTTGCCAATCAAAATACCATAAACAACGTGCAATTGACAAATAGGTTATATCGCGTATCCGAATGCGAACTGAGCATATATGAAAGTATTCATGAAGTTTGAATCATTTTTTTCATGAGGAAAAACTGAAACATGTATTTTCATACTTTTCAAGAGGATACTTGATAGGTATATTCAATTTAATAGAGTGCATGAGATTTCCCCATGTTCAATTGAAAATTCGTTCCAATGAACGATTTACACTTTATCGATATACATGAAAAGTGAAATTTGGAACAAAGTACTTCTAGAGTACAGTTGATTCCTTATTTGATGTGATTTCGAATCGAATGGCCTATTATGACAAATTTTTGAAGTAATTTTTGACAATAAATCTTCGTGAAGTATCTATCGTACCAGTAGTTCACGATAATCAGAGTAGAGAAAACTCACTGCGCTCCCAATATATCAGTCAATTTCTCTATCGAATAAAGTTTTGTGGATGTCTACTACTTATTCGCAGGGAATTTATTCCACAAAGTGCCTAGTTATTTTAAAAATAACATCTCTCTATTTCACTTGCTTGAAAAATCATTGCAAGTGTACAAAAGTTATGATGATTGCACATTGTTTCATAGAATGCAACTTTGTATCTTCGTCACTCTATGAAAGAAGAATAAAGCTGTGGAACATTGTTTTCTTGATATACTAATACTCTCAAATACTTCCCTAGAAAAAATTCAATTACTATCCCTGCTGAGTGATTACCTAATCTATGGACACTGATCAAGTATTCGTTGGCAAATTATTTCAAAATACAACCCTCGATGAATGTAATAGATTACCCTAGTTAAAGTCTCTTAGCAATTCATGAGAAAATGTTCTTGATAAGCTTGTGAATATATATTCATACGTATTCATGATGCATCATCAGCACAGATTCATAGGACTTTGTGGTTTACTTATGCATGTCCTGTTCCAAAATCCATAATGCCTCATAGTGAGAAGATTTTTTTATGACTTGCTATGCGACTTCAACCAGGGAAGGTAATTACTAGGGGCGTGCGGGTACCCGAGTCATCGGGTTTTTATCGGGTCGGGTCGGGTCGGGTACCCGTCGGGTCGGGTTTTTCAATTACCCGAGTTTTTCGGGTATCCGATTACATTCGGGTAATTCAAATATAGCAAACGTTTTCCTCAGCAGGAAATATTGTGACAGCAACTCGATCAAGATTGCTGACAAAACATGTGGAAGAGTTGTGCTTCCTCCATTCAAATTCAAAAATATGAAAAAAGAATGATATTTATAAGTAGAATATTTATTTTCATTGATGTTCAAGATTCTATATTGTGGTTACTAAATACGAAAATAGATAATATATTATTTATGAGATATAAATGTGATCATATTTTTCAATTGAATTAAAAAATAAATATAAACATTCCATGAAGCAATTTGAAGATTTCTTAATGCGCTGCATAATCAATTACATGGAGTAACAACCCTAATAGACTTGTAGTGAATATGGCATTCTTCATATTAGAATTGAATTCATATGAAATCCCCTTATTCCTACAATCGCTCAAGACAATTTGTCCTTAAAATATCAACGGCAATGGCAACTTCGAATAGAAGTTGAAAATATTAAATTCAAGCAATTTCATTATATTCGGGTACCCGACTTGGAAAACCCGATTTAATCGGGTACCCGACTTGGAAAACCCGATTTAATCGGGTACCCGACCCGACCCGACCCGAAGGGAAATACAAATACCCGAACCCGACCCGACCCGATAAAAAGTGCTACCCGCACACCCCTAGTAATTACTCCGCAGAGACAGTAATTGAATTTTGTCTGGAAAAGTATTTGAGAATATTAGTATATCAAGAAAACAATGTTCCACAACTTTATTCTTCTTTCATACAGTAACAAAGATATGTTATTTCTACAATAAAAAATTTGTATCAACTGAAATAACCAGGGCCTTCGTTGAAATAAATTTCCCGCGGATAAATAGTAGGTATCCACAAAACTTTAGTCGATGAAGAAATTGACTGATATATTGGGACCGCAATGAGTTTTCTCTACTCTGATTACCATGAACTATTGGCACAATGGATACTTACCAGACATTTACTGTCAAAAATTACTCCAAAGGAACTGCATTGAACTACCAATGCTACTACATGGGCCAATTTTGCAGGCCTGTTTTTTTACATCTCCTCAGAAGTGCCTATATGGGAAGATTGATGACTCATAGAACAAGATTATCACATGAAATTAAGAACATTCAATCGAAACTTCAGTAACACAAGGAGAATCATTATGTATCGAGGATGAAGGATACCTTTTGAAGATACCCAACCACTCCAATCCTCAACAGCATACTCACAGATATCTTTGTCGCATATCAATGATCTCTAAGTGGATAAATTCGATACCTTCTTTGCAAAACAGCGTAAGCGAAATTTTAATCAAATTCTGGTTTTTTGTATTTTTGGTCCTTCTTGATGGTCAGGACACCGAAAATAATACTGGAAAAAGTTCGATTGAAATGTCGCTTACGATGTTCTGCCGAAAAGGTATCGACGTGTAGCTCCGTGAATTTTACATGGAGATATCGGTATGTGTACTGTTGGGGTAGTGATGGAATATTATAAGAAGATTCTATTTTGATAATTATCCGCATGCTATCAGACAGTATTTATGTGACATATGAATATGATTCGGATAATAGTTTTTCCTAGGAGTACTAAATTCAATCATTCTATATGATAAGTTACTTGTGCGAAATGGAACAAGCAGCCATTGATTGTAACATCCAAAAAAAACTTCTTCAACGCATTCCGTTCTGGGATTTCAAGAACGCACATGATATTTAGTGGGAACATAAATATGCTCAATGCTGTTTCATAAGAATACTTGAAAACGGTGAAGTAAAGGTCTTCGGTTTTATTGCTCATCAGAGCGAAGAGAACAGGTACAGCCTATTGAAAAAAATTTTTTGACATAATAAAAACCTGTTCTATTACATGTAGTAATACTACTCATTGAGGTAATTTTGAAGTCCGTTCGATAGGTATTAGACTTTCGCTACAAATGGTAGATATATTAGGTGTATAAATAAGTTTCCGCGGTTTTTTATAAAAAATTAGGAATTTATTGTAAAGGAAAAGTACATTACGTTTTATTCAAAGTATTTTCCATCATTTGCCACTACTTTTCCCCATCTTTCTGGCAACATTCGGATACCCCGTCGAAAAAACTCTTCATCTTTTGACGCTATCCACAAATCTACCCAATTTTTGGTGTCTTCATATGATGTGAAGCGCTGCTCAGACAGACCATGTGCCATCGACCGGAACAGGTGATAATCAGAAGGGGCTAAGTCTGGTGAATACGGCGGGTGGGGTAAAACTTCCCAGTTGAGTGTTTCCAAGTATGTTTTTACCGGCGCCGCAACATGTGGACGAGCATTATCGTGTGAAAGAATAATTTTGTCGTGTCTGGAGTAGTAATGGGCGCGTTTTTCCTTAAGTGCCCGACTCAATCTCATCAATTGTGTTCGGTAGAGAGCTCCAGTAATGGTTTCGCTTGGTTTCAGCAATTCATAATACACGACACCAAGCTGATCCCACCAAATACACAGCATGAGTTTTTTTCCATGAATATTCGGCTTAGCTGTCGATGTTGATGGTTCGCCGGGCTTAACCCATGACTTTCTCTTCTTTGGATTATCGTAGTGAATCCATTTTTCGTCACCAGTGACTATACGATGCAAAAACTCTTTTTTATTCCTGGCAAGCAGCATTTCACTCATGCATAATCGGCGTTCAACGTCTCTCGGCTTTAGTTCATATGGAACCCAATTTCCTTGTTTTTGAATCATTCCTAACGATTTTAAACGATGTGAAATTGCTTGTTGAGTCACTTGTAGAGTAAGTGCAAGTTCTTTTTGCGTTTGGGACGAATCTTCCTCCAATAGTACTTCTAATTCCATGTCTTCGTACACTTTCGGCCTTCCACTGCGTTCTTTGTCTTTCACGTCAAACTCACCGTTCTTAAACTTTTGAAATCATTCCTGACAACTTCTCTCACTTAAAGCAGCTTCACCATATGCTTCTAGAAGCAATCGATGCGCCTCAGCTGCAGATTTTTTCACATTAAAGAAGTGAATCAAAAGTTCCCGCAAATGATGCTTATTCGGAATAAAACTTGACATTTTTGCACGAAAAAAATTACGTGATGCTGATACGGAATCACTAGTACTTCAAGGTTATGGTGTTGCCAGATGACTAAACTTGGGATATTACGTTTTACATCTGACAATTTCTCCATAATCTTCTGGTGGGGCCATCTTTTGACAAACCGCGGAAACTTATTTGTACACCTAATAGAAGCAAATTGAAATTGACCGAAACCTCATATAATAGTAGGTGAAAGCAGTTTCACTCTGAATCCAATTTTCTCACCTGATTACAAAATCTATTGAATCTGAGAAATGAAATTTCATGAGATTTGGCTAGAACATTGGTCGAAAATTTCCATTCGATGAAATTTGGTGGAATTCAATCAGATTCATATTGAAAGAATTTATTTTATTCATAAAATTTCATTGAGAAATCACTGGGGTCAGAATATTGTTCAAATTCAACTGTAACTTGATGAGATTTGGCAAGAATCAACGGACATTTTTAACCAGGGACTTCTTGGCATTTCCGCCAGCAATACCAAATAAAATAATGAAATGAGAAGGAAAATGAAAGAATGAAATTAAGTATGATTTCAAGTTGGGTGTAATTGGCAGATTAATTCTCTTCATTCACTCACTGGTGAAGAAAAGTTACTCCAAAATCTCTGAAAATTTCTCTGACTTTATTTGGGAAACTCTGAATGTCACTGACAAACTCTGAAAAAATCTTAAAACCATTGAAAAACTCTGAGAAACTTCGCGAATTTTTTCAAACTTTGAAAATCTCCGATAAATCATGAAAAACTCCCACTTATTAGACACATTTTTTCAATAAAAATTTCTCTGAATATCGATGGATATCTCTGAAAAACTGTAAACGCCTTTGGAATCTTATGAGACATTGTTCACTGGAAAATATATTTGAAAATTTTAGAGATTTTCAGAAAAACTTTTCCTACAGGGAATTTCCTTTGGAGCATGCCATATATTTTAAAGTCGCTACTATAAGAGGACCAAAAATACGCAAATAATCTGATAAAATCAAAAGATTTCAGCCAGACCTTATCCCGTGGTAAAAAAATACATGTCGGTGTACGTTTCGTATGTTACAGTTTCATTTTTGCGTGCTTCCGGTAGAAACATGTATAACTGTGACGTATACAAAGTGCCCTTAAGTGGATACCAGCGATGGTATCAAACCTCTCTTCTTAACACATAGGCGTGTCCTTATCTAACCAACGTGCTCGGTCGGTAACCGCTGGTATCACCTTAATAGCATACCAGCTTATCCACCAAGCAAAATTTTTTTCTACCAAATTACTCGAAACTAAATTCATGAAGAAATCTGGAATTTTTAGGGATGATGCTTCAAGACCTTTTGAATTTCGGGAAAAAATTGTTTTCTCAGTCGGTAAAAAAATTTTTTTCTTCCGAAATCTGGAATTTGGGCTCTTTAGCGACGTAGATAAAGTCTCGAAGCATCACTCCTGAAAATTTCAGATTCTTTCATGGATTCAGTTTCAAGTAATTTAGTAGAAAAAAACTTTGCTCGGTGGGTAAGTTGGTATCCTCTTAACGATACAAATTTCCACCTTCACTTAAAAAGAAATTCCTTCCAGTCAAATGAATTTTCATTTGTCCTCTGCCAAAAAAAATATTTATTAGAATAATCTGAATATTCTTTGAATCCAAAATAATTTATTTGGATCAAATGAATGATAATAACCACTTTATTGGATTCAAATAAATTATTTTTGTTTCAGAGAAAATCCAGTGGATTCTAAGGAATATTTCTTCGAAAGAGGACGAATAGACATTTATTTGACTGGAAGAAACTTTTTTCCAGTGTTAAAAATATTCTATTTGTATGGAAGGCTTGAAGTTTAGTGGTCATGTTCTGTTTTTGGAACTTCTGAATTATCACATTAAAATTATACTCACAATTCCATACGTTCGTACTAGAATAGTTCAAAATTGGTAACAATTCTTTATTTTTGGCACCGAACGAAAGGTTCCATCACAATGTAAAATTCGAATTCCATGCAACTCCTTTATAAAATCCAAGTCCATGAAAACTACAGATTTTATGTTCATCCACTTTCGTAAAATCTGCCCATGCAGGATCATTTAATTGTTCAACGAATTCTTCCAAATTTGGTTCTCTGCCAGTGTTTGGGTGTAAAGAAACAGCTCATTTATACATTATATCCTGCACTTGAGCGTATGGAAGTATATGTGATATCGTTTCATGCCTGAAATATATTGTTTGTACAAATGCATAAATTGAATAATGAAGCGAGGGGAAAAAATGTTTTTTTCAGAATTTACTCTGCAGCTACTTCATTACATATCACTGATAAATTTTTATGTAATCCTTCCGTTTTGATAGCTTCTTTTAAACAATCCTTGAAATATTTTTTTCGCAAATTCAACTCGTCAGGAGGATGAGTGTGAGCAATTGTGACTGTAATATGACCATTGATTTCTTTCCCAACTGCTGGGCAATGCACTTGAGTCAAGTTTCGACTTTGATTCGAAATATAATTTTCACATCTCACGTGACTGTTGATTGGAGATAATAAATGTATAATTGGAGATAATGAATTGGAGATATAAATGAGAAATATGAAATTTGTGAGAACTTCAGAAAAATTTGTAAATGAATCATTAACATCACTGAAAATACTCTTGATAAGAATTTAGTACATTCAAAATGAAGTATATAATTGAGAATACATCAAACATAAAGAATGATGTCAAATATGTGATTAATAAATTCAAATTGACATAATATGCTTTGAAATATGAATCAAATCAAAAGTTTGCACTCACAAAACAGTTTCGCCATCCGCATTCACTCGTTTCCCGTTCAGTTTATATTCGTACCCATCATCGTCAGTACGAGTGTCCAATTGATTCTTCTCTAATTTTTTTTTTCACACCAATATCAGGGGGATTAGACATGATGAGATGAAATGTGTTAGACAGATGACGGATTATCAGATTTGACGTTTCACAATGTGAAAATACAATGTACAACATAACCAGGTCGCTTGGCAACACTCAAACTTTCAAGCTTTTTCAAATGGGTGAATGTTGAATTTAAAGATTCATACAACAATAGGTTTCTTTCAATTTATTGCATCATTGTATTTATTCCACAGAAGAAAATTTGATCACAGAAGAACAAAGGAGAAGGGGATAAAATTATATACATTATATCGTTTCAAATGTTAATAGTATTGATTCACAGCACGTTTTAAGGGAAGATGTATTGTATTTCTCCTGTACAATGGAGAAAAATACAAGTCAAGACACGATGTAGTGATCTAATTTCAAAAAGTGCAGACGAGAACGGAGCTTTTCTACAAACAATAACTACTGGAGTTTCAATGGGCCACTGCCCACATAGCAATCTTTGTATGAAAAATATCTTCACAAATGATTGAGAACAAAGCAGGAAGTCTTATGCAATACGAGAAGATATCTTTCAGAAGTGTTAACATTTTCTCACTCCTAAAAGATATCTCCAAGAACGATTGAAGGAATCCTATAGAAGTAAGGACATTTTAAGACTCCTAAAAGATATCTTTTCGTGTTGCGTAAGACTTTTTGCGTTGTTCTTAATCGTTACTGAGGATATGTTTTGAACAAAGAGTAATGTGTGGGTGATGATCCTGCAATGACATTGAAGAGCTGTGAGTGGTCCTTTGACACACCTGTAGATAGTTTTGTTCCTGTTAATTCCAGCCATTTGAATTATAACATTAATCTCCAGAAAATGCCAAGTAAATCCGGATGAACACGAGCAGCCCAGGCAATGCCTGGTTTTTATAACGTAATCTGCTGGTTTTCATCCGGATTTGCCTGGAATTTTCTGAAGAGTGATCTAGGTCCCAACACGGAGAGCCTTATCGCAATTATAATAATGTGATGATTTTGTCAGGAGAGTAATTTTTGCACTAGGGTAACGGATTTAGTTACATCATCTTCTCCTTAGCTGCCAGGAATTTTGCAAACTCGGTAACATCAATGAATGAACCGAAGGTCCGTGATTTACATCAAGTGTTTCCAAGATGATCCAATCGTACGAGAAATCCAGGTGCAAACACCACAAACCTATAACAATGATAAGGGTAACTCACTTGATTTTTTTTCAACTTCTCACGAGAGTTGCATCAAAGAATTATAAAACAATTACTAATAATTATTCCAATCTATTGTAATATCAGAATCACGAAGATCATTCGAGAGTATATATGGGATCAACGGAATAGGGTATCACCTTTATCATTGAAACAAAATCAGCAGAGATATATGTTGAAATATGCAACGAGACCTGCACCGAGACTGACAGAATATCTTAGTTTATCTCTCCAACAAAATTGGGATTTGACGTGATTTTGTCACAGCTCAAGTGGAAGCTTTATCTTGTTTGAAATTTTTATGTCCCTCATTATTAAAACAGTAAGTATAGATCATTGCTCAATTTCAGTGTCGTGCGAAGCCCCGATTCTTTTTCTCATCTTTGACATCATTCGAACAAACTGCCTAAAATATGTTGATTGACAATTCTCGTGTACATGGTACTCGACAGTGTTATTTGAATCTACTCCGTGTTAGAAACGAAATTTATTCCGTTGAAGTTTCATCACTACATCAACGAAATCTCGAGTTTCCTCCTAGGTGAATTTGTTACGATTCGAAGATGCACTTCATTTGGATTTACTTCACTGAAACCAATTTCACCTTTCACCGATCGACTGCTGGAACAAAAAATAAACAGAATGAATCAATTTACAATACAAATTAAAACTAAATAGTATAAGAAATGCAAATATAAAAATGTCCCACTTGACCATCAAAAGACTGACATTGGAAGCACTTGTTCAAGGTTAAGGAATGATACATTTCTTCTGTGGAATAGTTCCTCTGGATTGTCACCTGATTTGAAGTGTCTGTTGATCTTTTTCCTCATATTTTTTTTTCACTATCACTCACTATTAGTTATCACGTACACAGTTTCACGTATATTCTCGGCATTTTAAAAAGGACCGCCAAACAAATTTATATGCAAATCATTGAACCACATACAATCACTTTCTTCTTACAAGCTACTTTCATATTGAGATTACGATTAACCACGATTAAGATTTTGAATGTCTTAGGTCAATTTATAACCTATTTGTCAATTGCACGTTGTTTATGGTATTTTGATTGGCAACACGTAACCTTTGAAACGTAAGACCTTTACGTTTTCACTATCATGAAATGTTCAATACAAGACGTGGTACTCACTATCAATTTCACACCTTCTAACTTCAGACTTCCGGTTTCGAACGTTTCACATTTCGAAGTTTTTCTATAGACCCATTTTTGGTATGAAAAAATGTGTAGTTTTTATTTTTTTTCTGGAAAACTATTCATCTTAGAAAAAAATGGTAACGGGACACTGACCTTGTTTTTCCAAGCTCTATGACCTAGTATTTTTCAATTTTCAAAATTCCGACTTCTTGTTTCGACCTCCGACGGGACTGTTTGGATCAAATTTGTGAATTGTGATGCGTTCCGAGCGCTAAGCGAGTTTTTCTTTCCGGCGCCTCAATTTCGGTATGATCGGATTTGCTAGGGCATGGTTACAGGTAGGGGTGTGATTTTCATCCGACATCCGGATATCCGAATATTCGAAGAATCGAATAAATGATCCGGTCATCCGGATTTCATGGATATCCGGATAATCGGATAATCCGGATAATCCGATTAAATTGCATCATTTTCATAAATTCATTATCGATTACATTAAGATTCGTCCAACAAGTGCTCGTAAACTCCCGGACTACACAATTTTGTTTGAATTCTTCAACCTTTTCAACAAACTTTTCTCTGCCCAATGGTACAGTGTGAGTACTGACAAGGTCGAAATGCCAGTACTGCGCCTGATACAAAACATCATTCTTTCGCTTCTGTTCCAGTATTGACAAAACAACTGGTCTTTGTGAAGTGTCAAAGTTCTATCGCCGCAAGTTCACTTAGAATGCCAGTACCGACACGGTTGTAAATGTCATACTGATCCGTACGTTACATGATGTTATCATTCCAACTAGCTAGTAACCAATCAGTATCATTGATTCAACTGACCCTGTAGTGGTGAGTTTGGATTTGCCAGTGCTGGCAACTCTGGCAGCAGTACTGAGCCAGTAGCGGCCCATGTTTCCATTTCCACATGGAATCTTACATTTACATATGTTATATTGCTTTTTACATCATATGTACATATTTTTATTATACGCTGAACAACACTTTGGTTGTTGAATTTTGATGTTATAGGGCTCTCTTCAATATAACAAGGTCAATGAATAGAGTACACGGAAAAAAAGAACATACTTGCAGCAGCTACCCGCGTAGTCGATTTTCGACCATCTACGAAAAATAGTTACAGCAACTACTTAGTAGTTTAGACAAACAACAAGTTATTGAAGGGTCTGGCTTTTTTGTAAATTCGAAGAGGAGATTTTGAATACTACGGTTTGTATGAAGTCGACTTCAATCATTACATCCATTGTTTTTGCACAACATAAGCGCGAATGATTTTCTCAATTCCATTCTAATTTCCAGATAACTCTTGAACTAAAAATTACGATACTCTAATACTGATTTGAAGAAAATTGGAATGCACTAAAAAGAACTTCCAATATGTAGGCAATCTGTTCTGCCTTTCCCAGATCCGGCAGTAAATACTTGAACGATATTAAGAGTTTTCAAATCACTCCCGAAGAATTCACAAATTTTTGAAATGACTCTTCGGAAACTAAGAAAACCAAAACATCCTGATCACACATATTAAAATGCAGACCATCATCTTCTTACAAAATTGCTATCGCTTTCCTATCAAGTGGATACATTATGCCTATTCCAGATATCTGGATATCCGGACCATATCCATACATCCGGACCATATCCATACATCCGGACCATATCCATACATCCGGATAATCAACCGAATATCCAGATATCCGGATATACGGATAATCCCAGTCCTAGTTACAGGAACTATAGTTTTTCTCCAGTGTTGATATTTAACTGCATTTGCCCGCATTTTGTTATTCGCGATACAAAATTGGCACATGATTGATAAGTATCAATGAGAATTGAGATCATCAGGCGCAAACATAGGTTATTATCAATATTTTTTGAATTTTTCTTTCCGCGAATAATTTTCCTTCGCTTGAAAATATCTTTATTGGAAATATAACGTTGAGAAATTAATTTCCCCAATGAGTGTTCTGTCGATAATTTCGAAAGTATTATATATTCTTTAACAATGTCGGATGGGATGAGGGGGAAAGAATTAGAATTCTGAAGCCTGATTTTCCACCCTATAAAGTTTTTCAATTCAGAAACCGCTCTGGTCACAAGGGTGTTCGATCTAATATGAAGTAACCCACATTTTCCAAATACCTTCATTACATCGTCGTTCCGATAACCCGGATTTTAGCTATTGATTTAAAATTTCAATAATTCCCTAGCGTGTCAACATTTGATACGATGAGGGAACGATGAATGATTGGAAAATATACTATTCATCCGTGACATACTTTCATAAAGTACACAATTTCGGAGGAATACGAGAATAGATTAGTAGGTACACGATTTAAAATTCGATGAAATATTTTTCGTGATGAAAATTCAACCTACGGCGATTGAACAAATCCACGATGAACTGATTCGGTATCAAAAATAATGAAAGGTGATTTCATTACTCCATGGAATTCGTCACCAATGATTTAGATTATGATTATATTTTTTTTATCATCGGATGAATCATCTTATTTAGTAGCTGAGTTATGTCATTTCTGAAGCACCAATATTGGAATAGCATTTGTTCTCTCATGTCCCATCATGCGTATCAACTGTTAATAATAATCATGATCAGGGGTTGAAATGTTTTTGATTATTTTGATGTTTCCATCGAAACTTACATCAATTCGTTGCTAGCTTTTGATTTTGCCCTAGTTTAAAAATTAATCTTCTTCTCCACTCTGGCTGAAGTTAGTCTTTGCAATATTTCTCAATCCATCCGTTTGCAAGAAACAAGCCCCAAGAGGACAGAAACGTTCAACACAGGTTCGTTCAATTCCACGTGTACTCATGGACCAAGTGAAGGTTCATTGATTGTTCGTTGGATGTGAATTTGTCCACATTCAACTTGAAATTAATTTTTTCAATCCGCGTTCTCTTGGGTTGATTAAACTTGGAACTTGTCGTGAACTGTTAGTCCTGAAATTGAATAATTACATGCTTGAACTTCTTGACATGAAACTGGAACAGTTTTATTGAATCAACTATTCCAGCTATGGAGAAAGTATGGTCGTCAAAAGTGTTAGACAGATATATTAACGACGGGCCATATTGCGTGAAGACGCGAATCAACATGAAGGTGGTGATAAAATACCATGATTAATCTTATTATTGCTCATATTGGTATTCAATTCACAATTTGTCGGAATGAAATCGATATTGATTGTACGATTTCATCGCATGTGTGAGTCTGCTCCTCCAATGATTTTTTTCCATTCAAAAAGGAAAATTATAATGTTAATTTAACATCAGTGCATAGATATAACTTTAAATGTAATTCCTAAATGAATTTTAATGAAACTCACATGATACATACGTGATCATTGCTTTGGAAGAATGTGAAAATTACGCCAATCCAAAAATATATTTATTATGATATTATTGACCACGGACAATGTAAATTTTCCATTGCACTCGACTGAATCTACTTTTCACGAACGTGATGCCATGAGGCATGCTCAATCACATTTCCACTTATCCAATTCTACAGCAATCTGATGTACATTCAACAATCATCATCATGAAGTAAACAGTCTTATGACGGGTTTGATGAAATCCTCCAACCCTGTCTATTATCCGCTAATCGCTCAATTTCTGCATATCTACGACAACCCTTATCTTGTATAATTTGCTTCATATAACCTCATCTAGGTTTACCTTTTCGAGTTTTACCATTTATTCCTCCTTCCAATATTGTTTTCATTAAGCTATCATGCCTTAATGTGTGTCCTATCAGATTACTCCTTTTCTTCACGACCTGTCTCAAAAGACTTCTTTTTTCATTTACCTTCTCAAGTACTTCTTCATTTTTTACTTTCTCTATCCACTTTATTCTAAGCATCCTTCTATAACACCACATTTCAAAAGCTTCGAGTCTTCGTTGGTCCGTTTTTCCAATTGTCCAAGCTCCGCAACCAAATAATGCTGTGCTCCAAACGTAACTCTTCAAGAATTTCTTCTTTACTGCTAAGCTAATATTCTTTGAATGAAGTAACTGTTTCTTTCGGTGGAAAGCCTGTTCCCCTTGTGCTATTCTTGCTCTTATATCTCTTTCGCTTTTACCATTTTCTGTGATTATGCTTCCTAGATATTTAAATTCTTTCACTTGCTGAATTGTCTCTGCATCTATTTTGATTTTCGTTCATCTTGATGTTTTCGCTGTTGTACAAATCATGAATTTTGTTTTGTCCTTATTTATATTCTCAAATGCGCAAATCTCAACATGCTTACATTTCACCTTGAATCTGTGATTTCAATTGCACTTGCTCCTTCACTTCGTTCATTGCTTCTTCTATATACAAATTGGAAATCAATGGCGATAGTGGGCATCCTTGTCTCACCCCTCTTCTAATTTGTGCTTCTCCTTTTTGACCCTCTATTTCTATTATTGCGGTTTGATTCTTATTTAATTCACATATTATTATCCTATCCCTGAAATTAATTCCTACCTTTTTCAAAATCGTCAACATATTCTCCCAATCAACATTATCGGATGCTTTTTGTATATCTACAAAACCCATATACACAGACTTCTTCAACTCTAGACTTCTCTTTACTACTGTTCTGAGTGCTAACATTGCTTCCCGCGTTCCCCTATTTTTCCTAAAACCGAACTGATCTTCTGCTAATCTACTGTCTATTTTGCTCCCTGCTTTCTTGTATATGAGTTTTGTCAGTATTTTCGAGGCATGTGAAGTTAAACTAATCGTTCTGTAGTTCTCGCATTTGTCTGCTCCTTGTTCTTTTAGAATGGCGACAATTTTATTCTTCTGGAAATCTTTCGGTACTTCGCTTATTTCGTACATATCTCTGACCAATTCAAACAGTGCGTCACGAGTTCTCTGACTGGAGGCTTTGATAAGGTCCGCACTTGTACCATCTATTCCTGGCGCTTCATTATTTTTCAATTCTTTCGAAGCCCTGTTGAATTCTGATCTCAAAATTGAATCTCCTAATTCGTCTCCATCGACATCTCCCTCCCTCTCTAAGAATCCTATATCATCGCTTCCTTTATACAGATCTTCTGAATGATCAATCCATTGTTCTATTTTTTCCTCCGTTCTTTTATCAATTGTCTCCCTAGAGAATCTTCAATCTCACTGCTTCTAGATTTCATTTGTCCGAAAAATCTCTTAACAATCCTATACGCCTCATCAATTTTCCCTAAATGTAATCTTACTTCTATATCTTGACATTTTCCCTCCAACCATTGTTCTTTTGCTTTCCTTGGTTCTCTGATTATTTCATTCCTCAGTGCCTTGTATGTCTGCTGGTCTTGTTTACTATTCTTATTCTTGTATTTCCTCCTTTCATTGATTAAATCGAGAATTTCTTCTGTTATCCATGGTTTCTTAGGCTGGATGGTTTCTATCCCATCGTTCTTCAAAATTCCATCTGCACATTGTTCTATGTTCCCCTTCATGTTTGTCCATCTACTCTCTATTTCCAAGTCTTTTTCTTGTCGATCCTCCAATTTTTTGTCCAACATCACTTTGAATGCCTGCTGTGTTTTTCCTTGTTTGAGATTCTTCAAATTCCATCTTTTTTGCATTTCCCTTTTCTTCTCCAGAGCTTTGAATTTGAGAGAACATTTCACCAGCACCATATTGTGATCACTATCTATATCCGCGCCTGGATAAGTTTTACAGCTTTTCACTTGATTTCTAAATCTTTGTTTTACTAATATGTAATCAATTTGATATCTTGCTGTATCTCCTGGCATTTTCCAAGTATAGATTCTTCTTGGATGATTTT
This sequence comes from Gonatopus flavifemur, assembly GCA_018340375.1. Taxonomy (NCBI): domain Eukaryota; kingdom Metazoa; phylum Arthropoda; class Insecta; order Hymenoptera; family Dryinidae; genus Gonatopus; species Gonatopus flavifemur. Next base: position 11,795,755 of record JAFFJZ010000009.1, read on the forward strand.
TGAATAATGTGTTGATAATAACCATTTTATGGCTTTCACAGAATTCGATTAAACGTTGTCCTCTTCCATTTATTTTTTCTAACGCAAAATCTCCTATCATGTTGCCCTCTTTTCCTTGCCCTGCTACCGCATTCCAGTCGCCTATGATCATTAAATTTTCTTCTCCCTTTACATATTCTATCACTTCTTCTATTTCATCGTACGTTCTTCCGATATTTTCCTCTGAGTACACAGATGTGGGCATGTATACTTGATTTATAACAGGTTCTACCGGTTTTGTTCTAACTCTGACCATCATCACGGGTTCGCTATGTTGCAAATAATTTTCCATCCTATTCCCTACCCTTTTATGCATTATAATTCCCACACCTGCTTGACCATCCTTTGATCCTGTATGAATAATTCTATAATCCCCACTCCAGAAATCCCCTTCTTGCGGCCATCTCATTTCACTAATTCCCATTACATAGATACCTAGCCTATTCATTTCTGATCTCGAATTTCCTAATTTTCCTGGATTGTCTCAGTGATCTAACATTCCTCGCTCCGACTCGAAGAATGTTCTCTTCCTTCCCCATCTTCTTTGGTTTTCTATCTTGTTTGATGAGGCTCTCTCGAGCAGCCTCCACCCGGGGATCCGAATGGGAGGCTATTTTACCTCCGGAATATTTTACCCGAGAGAACGCTATCATGTTGTTATTGTTGTTGCTCTTTTTGTTTTTCAATAAATTGAAATTGAAAATTCTGGGTTTGGAGGAAAGATTCCATTTCCTCGGGAATATTAAAAGATGTCAAGGAAGGTATTTCCCCTTGCTTTCCCTCCGTTTCTGCCGATGTTCCTGGCGTTGGGATGATTTAGTTCCTCTCAGTTTGTATTTACCCTCTCGGGTAGTTCATTCCACCTGAAAAAGAGACCCAAATCTGGGATACTTATTCTCTCCGCCACGTAAAGGAAGCAGATACTACCAAGGATCGATGTAAAAGATATGAAGGACAAGTATCAAGAATATCCCCCTGGAAGACCCGCAATCATCCCACGGGGAGGACATTCAAGGTCCGTGAAGGTGGCACCCCCACCATCGAAAATCTGGATTATCATTGCATGAGAATTATGTGCTAATGAGGTGCTAATTTTGTGCTCCATTCTCGATTTTTGTGCTCATCAAATTCTTACAAAAAAAGGAATTTTGTGTGGGGATGCTGACGACATGTGAAGCTAGCACCCCAACCATATGGAATCGGTATCTAATGATTCATTATCGAATCAAAATAAAGGGGGAATTATGTGCTATTTATGTGCTCCAATTTCCAATTGGTTTCATCATCGAATTCACCGGTGTGAAGAAGTTGCAGATGAAAAGGCTGTTGTTTGGGGTGTGAAGATGGCACGACGAGAACAACCGGATCATGGGGAAGTCATATTTGGGCGAATCAAGATTCACGAGTGGATTATTTACACCTTGTTAATGGTGCTAATTTTGTGCTCATCAAATTTCTTTAAAAAAAAGGAATTTTGTGTGGAGGTACTGACAACATGTGAAGCTAGCACCCCCACTATATGGAATCGGTATTGAATGATTAATTGACGGATCAAAATTGGTAGCGGAATCATGTGCTATTTATGTGCTCCAATTTCCAATTGGTTTTATCATTGGAATCAGCGGTGGGGAGAAGTTACAGATGAAAAGGCTGTTTGAGGTGTGAGATAGGACGACAAGAACAACCGGATCATGGGGGAGTCATGTGTGGGACAATCCAGATTGATGAGTGGATTATGTACACCTTGTGAATGGTGTACATGTTGTTATGTTCATGAGGCTATGTTTCCATCAATGTGCAGGAATGAATGCCCAATCACTTGTGATATACAAAAGGTACTGAAAGAAGAAGTGAAAAAAATGCCACTTTGACCCGATCCAGAGTGATCTCATAATTATGTGCTATTCATGTGCTCCACCCACGACTCATGTGCTCCCTGGAAAATTCATTAGGGGAGTCGGAATCTCAACTCAATCGATCGAGGCCAGCACACCCACTATCTGGAAACAAGATAAGACCCATATTGACTTGGTTGGAAGTGATCCCATAATTATGTGCTATTTATGTGCCTCACTCACGATTCATGTGCTCCCTGGACATTTCATTAGGGGAGTTGGGATTTCAACTCAATTGATCGAGGCCAGTACCCCCACTATCTGCAAACCAAATAAATCGCATTTTGACCCGGTTGGGAGTGATCTGATAATTATGAGCTATTTATGTGATCCACCTAGAATTTATGTGCCCGTTGGAAAATTCATCAGGGGAGTCGGAATCTCAACTCAATTGATCGAGTCCAGGACCCCTACTATCTGGGAACAAGATGAGACGCATTTTGAACAAGTTGGGAGTGATCCCATAATTAGGTGCTATTTATGTGCTTAACCCACGATTTATGTGCTCGATGAAATATTCATTAAGGGAGTCGGAATCCGAACAGAATTGATTCATTACAGCACCCCGACTATCAGGAAGTCAAATGAAGAACATTTTGATCCAATCCGGAGTGATCGCATGATTATTTGCTCTTTATGTTCCCCACCCACGTTTCATGTGCTTGCTGGAAAATCCATCAGGGGAGTGGGAATCTCAACTGAATCGATCCAGTACAGCATTCCCACCATCAAGAAGTGAAATAAAGGAATCGTAGGTGGAGCACATGAATAGCACAAGATTATGGGATCACTCTCAACCGGGTCAAAATGCGTCTTATTTTGTTTCCAGATAGTGGGGGGGGGGGGGCTGGACTCGACCAATTGAGTTGAGATTCCGACTCCCCTAATGAATATTCCATCGAGCACATGGATCGTGGGTGAAGCACATGAATAGCACATGATTATGGGATCACTCCCAACCGGGTCAAAATGCGTCGTATCTTGTTCTCATAGAGTGGTGGTGCTGGACTCGATCATTTGTGTAGAGTCCCAGACTCCCCCGATGAATTTCCCAGCGAGCACAGGTATCGTGGGTGGAACACATAAATAGCACATATTTATGAGATCACTCTGGAACGGGTCAAAGTGGCATTTTTTCACTCCTTTTTTCCCTTTGTGTATCACAAGTCATTAGGCATTCATTCCTGCACATTGATGAAAACATAGACTCATGAAAATAACATGATGTACAACACTCACAAGGCGTACATGATCCACTCATGAATCTGGATTGTTCCAAATAAGACTTTCCCATGATCCGGTTGTTCTCGTCGTCCTATCTTCACACCTCAAACAGCCTTTTCATCTGTCACTTCTTCCCACCACCGACTTCGATGATAGAACCGATTGGAAATTGGAGCACATAAATAGCACACAATTCTCCCATCAATTTGGACCCGATAATAAATCATTCAATACCGATTTCGAATAGTGGGGGTGCTAGCTTCACATGTCGTCAGCACCCCCACACGAAATTCCTGCTCTTCATAAAAATCTGATGAGCACAAAAATCAGGAATGGAGCACAAAATTAGCACATGATCAGCACATAATTCTCATGCATCAATAATCCAGATTTTCGATGTTGAGGGTGCCACCTTCACGGACCTGGGTTCTGGAACAGGTTGCCCCCGAAAATTTTCTGGATTACGGAGTTCGATCCATCGAGTACATGAACAGAGGATGGAGCACATAAACAGCACATAATCCTCTGGTGATTGTGGAGGGGTTCGGAATTCTTATTCACTCATTCATGGTGGGGTCGCTGGAAAAACGTCTTCCTCATAATATTCCAGATTCCCTGGTTGAATCTATCGAGCACATAAATAGAGGATGGAGCACATTGATAGCACATGATTCCCTGATGATCGTGGAGGGATTCAGAAATCTGATCCACTCATCTTAATATGGTGGAGTCGCTGGAAAAACGTCTCCCTGATAATATTCCAGATTTCCTGGTTGAATCTATCGAGCACATGAATAGAGGATGGAGCACATAAATAGCACATAATTCCGTGGAGGGGTTCGGAAATTTTATGCACTCATTCCAATATGGTGGGGGTGCTGGAACAACGTTTTCCTGATAATATTCTAGATTTCCTGGTTGAATCTATCGAGCACATGAATAGAGGATGGAGCACATGAATAACACATAATTCCCTGATGATTATATACGAGTTCAGAAATGATTTTCACTCATTTCATTGGGGTGGGGGTGCTGAAACAGGGTCCTTTCGACGGTATTCTTAATTTCATGGTTGAATCCATCGGGCACATGAATAGGGGATGGAGCACATGAATAGCACATAATTCCCTGATGATCGTGGAGGGATCCAAAAATCCGATCCACTCATCTCAATATGGTGGGGTCGCTAGAAAAACGTCTCCCTGATAATATTTCAGATTTCCTGATTGAATCTATCGAGTACATAAATAGAGGATGGAGCACATGAATAGCACATAAATCCCTGATAATTATATACGGGTTCAGAAATGATTTTCACCCATTTTATTGGGGTGGGGTTGCTGGAACAAGGTCCTCTTCATAATATTCTGGATTTCATGGTTGAATCCATCGACCACATAAATAGAGGATGGAGCACATAAATAGCACATAATTTTCTGATGATTCCTTGTGGAAGGTTTCGGAAATCTTATTCACTCATTCCAATATGATGGGGGTGCTTCAACAACGTTTTCCTGATAATATTCTAGATTTCCTGGTCAAATCCATCGAGCACATAAATGGAGGATGGAGCACATGAAGAGCACCTAATCCCCCTATCATTTTTAACACGTTGATAAATCATCAAATACGAACTCTAGGTGGTGGGGGTGCTAGCCTCGCATGAGGTCAGCGCCCCAACACAATTAACTTCCCCTATGAAAACCAGATGAGCGCAACAATTGCGAATGGAGCCGAAAAAAGCACAGAACAATACACAATACCTCTTCAATAATCACCTCTTCATGAATCTGAAGTTATAGTCGTGCTATAATTCCCTCTCAAACCTCGTTTCCATTCATAACTCTTTCCGGTCATCGATTTGGACCATTGAACCAATTTGTAACTGGAGCACATAAATAGTACATAATTTCCTTATCTTTTTTAATACGTCGAAAAATCATGAAAGAACCAATTTTGCGTGGTGGGGGTGCTGGCTTCACGGGAAGGCAGCACCCCCACATAATCAACATTTTTTCTACCATAATCAGATCAGCACAAAAATTACGAATGGAGCACGAAAAAGCACCTAATTAGCACATAATTCCCATGCATTTGTTACCGTAAATTTCGTGGGTGGGGGTGCCAGCTTCATAGACTTGGACATTCAACAAGTACAGTTGCTAATGTTGCCTACACTAAGTAAAATCTGCATTGTAGAAATCATGTTTCAATATAGTAATGTATTTGACGGTGAAAAATACATTATTTTGGTTATTATTACCATGAGTTAGGTGATAAATCCTATCTCTTTAGTTATTGTTACCATGAGCTAGGTGATGAACATCATCTTTTTGGTGAATCAAACCGAATGTACGGCGGAATCCAACACTGAGAAGGTACTCCCCACATTTGAAAGGCTGGCTCCAGTTTTCATTGATCGACAGGTGAAAAATATACGAAATAGAGGTTATTTTAGGTCCATGAACCTGGAACCGCCACAAGCGATTTCGGGATAAGTGACTATTGGAGAATTTGGAGCTAATTTGGATCTAATTTAGTACTGGGCGTGAAAATTTAGAGCTCCTCTGGAAACGCTAGAGACTGTGGCGGTTCCAACTTCATGAGGGGGAGGAAAAATTTGGGAACAAAATTTTTTTCTCTTGAAATGTTTATGAGATGAATTGCAGGAATCTTCTAGACCTGCAGAGGAGAGAACCAATCCGGGAAAATCGAACCCAGATACCTATGGGGAACATAAAGAAGATGTGCTGAAGACTGGGTCGTTGGCTGAGCTGGAACCGCCACAACATGGAGGGGGGGTTTTTCGGGGGAAAGCTTCTATAGGAATTCAGAGCTAATTTAGAGCTCTTGAGATCATCTATGGAAATTTTCGAAAAAATTTCCCCTGGGGGTGGGGGAGGAAAAATTTGGGGAAAAAAATTTTTTCACCTACAATGTGTTTGGTATGGATTGCAGCACGTTTCTAGGCCTTCAGGAGAGGGGACCAAGCGAGGGAGATCGAACCTAAATACCTATGGAGGACATGAGGAAGATGTGCTGAAGACTGGGGCTGGAAAAAAAATTTGGGACACATCAAGTACTTTGTTGAGTTGGAACCGCCACAACATAGGAAGCAGGTTGTTCGAAAAAGTGCTTTTATAGGAATTCAGAGCTTATTGAGAGCTCTGGGAATCATCCACGAAGATGTCCCGGAAAAGTACCCCTGAGATTGGGGGAGAGAAAATTTGAAGGAAAAATGAAAAATCGAGTGGAATGTTTGTGAAATAATGTCCAGCAAGGTTGTAGGACTTCGGAGGTCCCGACGCAACGTCCATAATCGGATCCGAATGACCCAAAGGGTTGGAAAAAGAATTTGGGAGAGGTCGAGTACCTTACTGAGCTGGAACCGCCACAACATGAGGGATGGATTTTGCGGAGAAGTGCTTCCATAGGAATTGAGAGCTCATTTAGAGCTCTGAAAATCATCCATCAAGTTTTTCCGAAAAATTATCCCTGGGAGTGTGGGAGAAAAAATTTGAAGTGAAAATAAAAAATCGAATAAAATGTTCGTAAAATAATGTCCAGCAAGATTGTAGGGCTTTAAAGGTGAGGACCCAACTTCCATAACCGGATACGAATCCCCCAGAGGGCTGAAAAAAAAATTCGGGACAGCTCGAGTACTTTGTTGAGCTCGAATCGCCACAACATAGAGAGTGGTTTTTCGGAAAGTGCTTCTATAGGGATTCAGAGCTAATTTAGAGCTCTCAGAATTACACATAAACATGTCCAATAAATCAGCCCTAGTATCATAAAATTGAATAAACGTGGAACAATGGGAAATACGATCGATTGATTTATTTTTTATTTTCATCAGAGACTACTCCAGTTTGTATACTGATCAGGATTTAGGATGGAAAGTGAAATGTTGATCATATACAAATGAACGCCACTGTCATTTTTAAGAATTTCAACTTATCCAAAAATCCTCCAGCTGGAATTTACGTTTTTGTTCGAATTTTTCTCAATGTGACTCCAACGGGGTGATTTTTCACCGAAGTGCATTTGGGACTCTCAGAGCTCTGAAATAGCTTTGAATTGTCATATATCATTCTCCCCGAAACCTTCGATTTTTCCCTGTGGCGGTTTCAGCTGAGCATATCATTTCTCAAAATCAAATTTTTTTCACCGGTTGCAGCAACTTGGATGGAGACTGTGGAGTTCGAATTCCACCGCTCACTGCCCAGAATAATGAATTCACTCTAATCCACAGATCAATTGACCGACTTTCCCATTTTTTTCACGTTTTTTCAATTCTATCATACTTGGGCTGATTCATCAGACACGTTTATGTGTGATTCCGAGAGCTCTGAAATGGCTCTAAATTCCCACACATCATTCTCCCCGAAAAACTTTGATTTTCCTCTGTGGCGGTTCCAGGTCAGGATATCATTTCCTAAAAATCGAATTTTTCCCACGTTTTATGAATTATATCATCTTCGGGCTAATTTATATGAGATGTTTGAGTGTAATTCTAAGAGCCCTGAAATAGCTCTGAATTCCTACATATCATTTTTTCCGAAACCTTCGATTTTTCCCTGTGGCGGTTCCAGCTCAGCATATCATTCCTCAGGATCGAATTTTTTTCATCGATTGCAGCAACTTGGGTGGACACTGTGGAGTTCGAATTCCACTACTCACTGCCTAGAATTATGAATTCACTCTAATACACTGTCCAATCGACCGAATTTTCCATTCTTTCACGTTTTTTGAATTCTTCCATACTTAAGCTGATTTATCAGACATGTTTATGTGTAACTCTAAGAGCTTCAAAATAGCTCTGAATTCCCACATATCAGTCTCCCCGAGAAACTCTGATTCACTTCTGTGGTGGTTCCAGGTCAAGATATCATTTCCTGAGAATCAAATTTTTTTCACGTCTTAAGAATTATATCATCTTTGGGCTGATTTATCAGACATGTTTAAGTGTAATTCTAAGAACCCTAAAATAGCTCTAAATTCCCATGGCAGCACTTTCCCGGAAAACCCACTCTGTATGTTGTGGTGGTTCCAACTCAACAAAGTACTTGATCTCTCCCAAATTTTTTTGAACCCACTGGGTGATTCAGATCCGGTTATGGGAGTAGGGTCCCCACCTCTGGAGCCCTATAATCTCGCTGGATATTATTTCACAAACACTTCATTTGATTTTCCATTTTTCATCCAAATTTTTTTCTCCCACATTCTCGGGGATACTTTTCGGAAAATCTTCATGGATGATTCCCAAATGAGCTCTCCATTCCTATAGGAGCACTTCTCTGCAAAATCCATTCCTTATGTTGTGGCGGTCCTAGCTCAACAAATTACTTTATCTCCCCCAAATTCTTCTTCTCACCCTCTCGGTGATTCGCATCAGGTTATGGAAGTTGGGTCCCCACCTCTGAGGCCCCACAATCTTGCTGGACATTATCTTACAAATATTGTATCAGATTTTTCATGCTTACCTCAAATGTTTTCTCCCACACTCCCAGGGATACTTTTTCTGAGGATCTTCATGGATGATTCCCAGAGCTCTAAATCAGCTTCAAATTCCTATAGAAGTACTCTTCCAAAAAACCCACTCCTTACGTTGTGGCGGTTCCAGCTCAACAAATTACTCGCTCCCGCCCAAATTCTTCTATTCCTTTGGGGGATTCATATCCGGTCATGAGAATTCGGTCCTCATCTCGAGAGCCCTACAATCTTGCTGGACATTATTTCACAGACATTCTATTTGATTTTTTATTCTGACCTGAAATTTTTTCTTCCACACTCCCAGGGATACTTTTCCTGAGAATCTTCATGGATGACTCCCAGAGCTCTGAATTAGCTCTAGATTCCGATAGAACCACTTTTCCGAAAAACCCACTCTCTATGTTGTGGCGGTTCCAACTCAACAAAGTACTTGATTTCTCCCAAATTTTTTTTTAACCCTCTTGATGATTCGGATCCGATTATGGACGTTGGGTCCTCACATCTGAAGTCCCGCAACCTTGCTGGACATTATTTTACAAACATTCTATTCGCTTTTTTATTTTTTCTTCGAAGTTTCTCTCCCACACTCTCAGGGGTACTTGTTCGGGAAATCTTCATGGATGATTTCCAGAGCTCCGAATGAGCTCTCGATTCCTATAGAAGCACTTCTCCGGAAAACCCACTCTCTATGTTGTGGCGGTCGCAGCTCAACCAACGACCCAGTCTTCAGCAAATCTTCCTTATGTTCCCCATAGGTATCTGGGTTCGTTTTTTTTCGACTTGGTTCCCCCCTTTAAAGGCCTAGAAAAGTCCTGCAATTGATCTCACAAACATGTCAGGGAAAAACAAATTTTTTTCCTTCAAATTTTCTCTCCCCCACCCACAGGGGTAATTTTTTTGGAAATTTTCATTGATGATCTTGAGAGCTCTGAATCAGCTCCAAATTCCCATAGAAGCTCCTACCCGAAGAGGCCCCCTTTATGTTGTGGCGGTTCCACCTCAGCCAACGACCCAGTCTTCAGCAAATTTTCTTTATGTCCTCCATAGGTATCTAGGTTCGATCTTTCCAGCTCGGTTTCCTCCTCTGAAGGCCTAGAAAAGTCCTGCAATTCACGTCACAAACATTTCAGGGAAAAAACAATTTTTTTGCCTCAAATTTTTTCTCTTCCATCCCCAGGGGTAATGTATTCGCAAATTTTCATGGATCATCTTGAGAGCTCTGAATTAGCACTAATTTTCTATAGAAGCTTTTCCCTGAAAATCCCCCCTTCATGTTGTGGCGGTTCCAGCTCAGCCAACGACCAAGTCTTCAGCAAACCTTTTTCATGTTCCCCATAGGTATCTGGGTCCGATTTTTCCAGCTCGGTTTCCTCCTCTGAAGGCCTAGAAAAGTCCTGCAATTCACGTCACAAACATTTCAGGGAAAAAACAATTTTTTTGCCTCAAATTTCTTCTCCCCCACCCGCAGGGGTAATGGATTCGAAAATTTTCATGGATGATCTTGAGAGCTCTGAATTAGCTCTAATTTTTTATAGAAGCTTTTCCCTGGAACCCCCCCCCCTTCATGTTGTGGCCGTCCCAGCTCAGCCAACGACCAAGTCTCCAGCAAACCTTCTTCATGTTCCCCATAGGTATCTGGGTCTGAGTTTTTTCGGCTTGGCTCCTCCCTCTGAAGGCCGAGGAAAGTCCTGCGATCCATCTCACAAACATTTCAGGAGAAAAAAATTTCTTTTCTCAAATCTTTCCTCCCTTACCCCCAGGGGCAATTCTTTCCAAAATTTCCATGGATGATCTGAAGGGCTCTAAATTGGCTCTGAATTCCCATAGAAGCTTCTCCCCGTTAAACCCCCCCTTTATGTTGTGGCGGTTCGAGCTCAGCCAACGACCCAGTCTTCAGCAATGGAATGCTATTTAGCGGCCTCCGATCTGGCGGCTTCCGATCTAGTGGCCTCCGATCTAGCGGCCTCATGTCGGACTTTTTAATCGACCTGTACAACCAGAAACGGATTAGGAAAAATGATAATATCACGACTATCAAAACTAAAAAAGGAACGGTGGACAGTATTCCGACGAATTTCGAGACGCTGAATCGATTGCAATAGGTTTCGAGAGGATCTGAGTGCGATAAACAATAGTTCTTATTGTTTAAGAAAAATATCGCCAAAGGGTTGGTAGTTTTTGTATGCCTTCAATACCGTGGAATTTTTGTTAATTTTTTACAACAGGATATTTCCATACCTATACATGCTATCAACGATTTCGAAGAGGATTTGCGAGGGATCGCGATCAACAAACATTGTTTATTCAACAATTAGTAGGCGAGAACCATATATTGCTCACTTTGGCCAGCAGCCTTCTACCTCAGAATTTTTGTGGATTTTTTATTTCGGCATGGAATGGTATCTACATATCCTCTCAACAATTCCGGAAAGGATTTGAGAGGGATTGTTGTCAACAAACATTGTTTATTTAACAATTAGTGGACGAAAACCGTAGATTTCTTACTCATGCCAGCTGCCTTCTATCTCAGAATTTTTGTTGATTTTTCATATTGATCTACATTCATACCTATGGATGCTACCAACAATTTTGAAGAGGATTTGCGAGGGATCGCCATGAACCAACATTGTTTATTTAACAATTAGTGGACGAAAACTGTAGATTCCTTACTTATGCCAGCTGCTTCCCATCTCAGAATTTTTGTGGATTTTTTATTTGGGCATAGAATGGTACCTACATATCCTCTCAACAATTTCCAAGTGGATTCGCGAGGGATCGCCATCAACAAACTTTGTTTATTCTACAATAACTAGGCGAGAACCGTATATTCCTCACTTATGCCACCTGTCTCCTGCGTCAGATTTAGATCAAGGCAGTGATCCTTGAGTTTAAAAACCACTTAACGTTATTCAGGCTAGAGTTCAGTTGAAATAGAATTGATCACAACTGAAGAATCAACCCTTCATTCATTCCTGTGCTTTGTAATCACTGTCCAAATGAATCAGTTGCTACGAATCCGTTGGTAGTTCCAGAGTCATTTAGAAGAGAGGATCTATGAATGCGTGAGTTGAACATTCATACTTGTCGCATTCCCATTTCCATATACACTTTATGCCTAGTTTTGACCAGGTCTATTCAACTCTTTCATATAAGATCTTCCACCCATAATTCTGTTCAACATGTTCAGAGCTTCACTGTTTTTTAGCCAGTAAAAAGTAAGCTTGTCGAATTTCCATTTTGAATTTCCACTCTTCCAGAGTGATGGTCTACGCGGCAAAAACTGTAAACCATCGCATGTAGCACATCATTGATGCGCTTCAAGTCTCGATGCTATGGTTTATATGAGGTCACTGTCTTTTTTATTGTGTACTAAAAGTGAATTAAGTGAGGAAAATTGCCCTTTTCAAATGGTAAATCAGTAGTTCTAGTATCTCATGAATCTAGTACATATTGTGAAATTGCATATTCAAGGATTCAAAACGCTACGTTGTCACATGGTGCAGTGAATTTTCACAATTTTGTCTCTTTTGTGCAACATTCAATGTGAGGAATTTATAATCAGTTCATTCCTAAAATGAATTCTCATCTCTTATTTATTAAATATCTGTGCACAGTATGATAATGTGCTCTTTGTTCCCCGTGGAATACTTCTGACCGGTATCACAGAGTTTTTCTTATACTTACCGATTTGTTCAAAATTTCCCTCATACAATGTGCCACGCATTCTCATCCTTCCTTCCTCAAAATCTTTTTGAACCTGCGCATCCACTATGAAATTCGCTATTCCTTTTCTCAAATCATTCATGTTTTGCTCCTCAAATTGCAAATAGGTTCCCGTACAAATAACATATCTCCACATGCACACGTGCACTCCACAATTTTCCCCGACCCCTCGATCCGACACTTGAGTTGGGATGTCATTAGGAGCGTACCACTGCCAATTTTCTCCAGTTGATTTTTACATTTCCTGCTCCCAGCTGCCTTTCGATAAATACACATACATTGTCAATTATGTGTTGAGGAGGTCTTCTGTGGATTGAATCTGAATGCAAAATCAATTCGTCTTCCAAATTGACCAAGAGTAAGGTCCAAGGTTCAGACCTCTTATGATGTATCGGTAATAACCAAACTTTGTATTCAGATAAATTTTGTACGGCAGCCCACTTTTTATACCCTGCGCTCATTTTTCCTGTTGCGATACAATCTGTAAAAAATGTCCCGAAACAAATAATCTTCTTACTTGATGGATTATTCATATTTTGTAAGGTTATGAAGAAAGTGTTAATGATATTGTCATCCAGATATGAGAATTTTCCTTGATTTGGAATCAGTGTTTAAAAGCTCGGAGCATCCACGATAATTCCAGCGATCTCTTTCCTAATATGTGGAAAATTTTCGGGTCATTTTGAGATTCCAAGGGGTCTAATTGTCGCATCTGTTCCTGCTTCGGAATGTGAATGATCTTGAGAATCATGATCAAGGACATCATTACTCGACATTTCATTGACAATCGGTACTTCCGTGTGCATGTCTGCGGTTATTGCTGATAGTCGTGTATGGTCGTGTCTTCAGTATATTTTTCCTCTGGTTTACAAATTCTTGGGGTTTTAAAATGAACATTATTCCACGTGTTACGTATTGTCGTTTTCTTTGGAAAATATCCAGATTTATACGAGTAACCTCGTATAATAACGATACGTAACAATACAATTTCAAATTTGATTTATCTTCGAATATTTTGATTGAAAATTTTTTCTTCATCCCATACAAGATGGTTGATTCAAATCTCTCTGATTGTCAGGATTAATTGGTTGGAAATGATAAAGGAAGATTCCTACCTTCTCTCGTTTCTTGGAATTACCGACTGCTTGTACGGATTTTTCTCTCTCGCTCTCTCTCTTTCTTTAGCTTTTCTTTCGTTCCCTAAATTAGGGGGAGATGATGGCGAATGGACGAGCAATCGAAGAAAATTGAATCGTAGTTTTATTTTAATCACACGACTCATTGATTGTAATCTAGTACACAATTCACTCGTTGGTTTCACAGCAGTTCACAAATAGTATTCGTTACACACAACATGAAAATATTGGTATCATAAATGGATTGGAATACAAAAAACAAGTTTCAAAAATACCATAATACCTGAAGATACTCGAAAAATTCGATATTACACGTGAAAGTTCTTTTCTAAGATCAAGACTTGAAATTCCCGCGGACTTCGAAATACCAAGCGCAACTTCGCGACTCAAAAAGGCAAACGAGAGTGACGTTTCTTTTTTCTCGTCTTCGAAGCAAACTTCGACAGTCCTCCTACAAGAAGAAGGGTGCGTCGAAGCTCACTTAGACAAACGAATCAGTGCTCGCATAGTTGCACTTTTTCGTCAATACCATGATGGCCGCAACTGGCATTCTGTCACGTAGGAGCCATGGGAAAACGGTTGATAAGTAATGTAACCAGATATGGTGGATACTGAGTTGCAAGCAAATGAAACGAAGAGATCTTTGTGTCGGTGAATTTCATAGAACTTCCATGATAAGTCAGCTACAAATGATATGCCTACTATTTCAAACTCGATACGATTCTAAATTCGTTTATTTATTTGACAAATTTGGATTATGAATCATTTCAGAAAGAAAAGAGGGAAGGATCGGTTTTTCGAATGAATTTACTTGATTTGTTAATATTTAAAAGAAAAAATAATGCTAGAAAGACTGAGAGCGAAAGTTTCAGGGCTCCCAGCGACCCTTTGCCAGCGCTAACCCAACTTGGTAGCCCTCGATCCATCATAAGGAATCATAAACTCTTCTCGTACCCTCCGAGGTCACCCGATTTTTAAATTTCGACAGAAGCTACGTGTTGGAACGTAGCACCCGATCTTTTCTTTTTCCATATTTCTTTTGATAATTCCATTTGTGCGTCCTCGGGATCTGCCAAGATCATATCTCCTATCCAGTAACCGTGATTTCACAAGCAGAGCCATTGTGTTGACGAATCTGGGAATACTTGTGTTAAGTTTGTTTTGTAAAATGTCGTGTTTAACAATCTTAAACCAATTCTCGACTGCCGCATTAGAATCGCGGAGCATATTGAAACGTGGTCTTATCAAAACCGCTGACCATAATGGGTAATATAGTAATAAATAGTTAAGTACATACTGTACAAATTGTGGTGAACAGTATTCATTAACCTCAGTTATATCTTGGTTTTCGTTCTCTTCTCGTTTTTTCGTAACAGAACAATATACTTCAAAAAATCCCTTGTAGAAAGGTGATTTCTTTGTTTCAGAAACGGCTCGTTTTTGTTTTTGCGATTGCAAGTGAGGAATGTTTGTACTTTCATCATTTTCATCTTCTTCAGTTCCTTCGGAGGAATCATCAATATTTTGTAATTTCCTTAAATCTTCTGCGAAAATGTCAGATATATCATCTGCAGTATCGATTTCATTGAGGTAGTCATCTATTCCATTCGATATCGCTTCATTGGTTGAAATAATCTCTAAATGCTGTGAGAAATTTGGCATTCGATTTTGCATTGAAAATATTATCAAAAACGATCCGAATTTCATCACTGCGTCTTAAGGGTTGTCAGAATGTATCAAGATGCTCAAAAATGGAGCAGCAGCCCGTCTTGCTTCTTTTTTTGGGACTACCTTTTTACTATATCTTATTACTGTTTTTATCAAATGGGAAGAACACATATGAACGACAGTCATATTCATGGATCTCTCCTTGTCCGTTCCATTCAAATATTTGTAACTGGAATCGAGGTAATCCCATAGATCAACCCGATTAAAGCTCAATGTTACCGCCTGTATTAGGGCAAGACTGAAGTTAGTCTCTATCTCTTGAATCAGAGGAACTCTAGAAGGGCACATTTCTCTCATTTTTATAACCATAGCTGATAAAAATGAGCGGATTGCTTCTACATGATGTTCCGATGAAATAAATTCACCTATCGGCAACGGCTGCTCCCCTTCTTTATCAGCTACAATCATTGCATAGTAAAAGATTGGTCTGTTCTGCCCTTTGGAAGAAATTATAGACCCTGTAGCATCGAGATGGCAAAAACTCTGATGCTTTGGTAAAGACAGCATATACCTTAATTGTTCTTCTGTGAACAATTGTGTACCTACTGGATACAACGCATGATGTTGGATGTAACTCTTTATCACTTCACCCGGATATGCGACCTTTAGTTCTTGAATCAGTTTCTCCATAAATACATGAGGATTGGGATCAAGATCATGCTTTTTCTTATTTTCTTGAGAAATATTTTGAAGTGTTTTTAGAGTTGGTGAATCACTTGCGTCTCCTTTTTGATATTTTGCTCCATTTTTAGGGGTGATCACTTCCAATCTAACCTTACTGCAAGTGGAACCTTCTGAAGTTTTTGCTATTTCCTCCCTTCTCTCTCCTTTTATGAATCGTCTATGAATGTCCCCTGGAGTGTGACTGATATCACCTCTGACATCTACAAATTCATTAATATCTTCAAAAGGGGCGAAAATTGGTTCCGCAGCCCTAAATACATATTCAACACATGAAGAATGTAGACAATGCGCTTTAGCGTGAAACCATGTTTTGGTCTTATCAGTTGCCGATTTGCATTTCGAAGTTTCGAAACATAAGACACATGGATACTTTATCCTGAAATGTTCAACAAACGAATCGGTCCAACCTTCTTCCAAATTGCGAGCATTAGTCCAATACTTGGACCAAAAAGTGCTTGGTATGGTAATGCTTTCATCAATATGAACGGTACTGGATTCTATCATTTCAGTTTCCTTTTCATCATTGGATATTTCAGCATCAGACGTTTTGGATGATAAACTATTCTTTTGAGTACATTCCTCTTCAGACGAACAGGTTGCAATTGATACATCCATAAAATTATGAGGAACGGAATCATCGGTACCTTTAAAAATGTCATCATTCAGAAAAATATCATTCCCCACACTAGCATCGACTTTATTACAATCAGAAGTGTCCGAATGATATTCGACATCAAGAGGAGTATTCTCAGAATCAGGTTTTGAATCTTTTTGTAAGACACTGTTCTCCAACGATGATTCAGGACATTCTTGCATGGAAACATCTCTTTCAGAGACTGAAGAATGTGTAGTTATTGATTTCACTGAATGATCCAACATACTTTCTTCAAGTGATCCAAAATGAGATTCCGAAAGTGTGTCATTACGACACTTACTGTTGAATTCTTCAAAGTTCGCAATTGCATGATCACTTTGAAAAGAAGCCTGTTTCACAGTAAGTATTTTCCTGATAACGTTAGAGTATCTACCGAATGCATGATAACATTTACGAATACCTTGCTGAACGGTTTCTCCAGAATACTCTCTCAAACACAGTCGACATAATTTTTCAAAGAAGCAATTTGTTTGTTTATAAGACTGCTGGAAAATGAAATGCATGTTGTCATCGATGTTTTTGTTTTGTTCATGCAATTCATTGAAGAGAAGATCTTCAATCGCATTTGCCAGCTCCTCTGTAGTGAATTTTACCATCGTGACATGTGAAATCAATGGGCAAAGACGGTAAATTTTTCCTCTTGAAATGAGATGAGTTGATAGCCTTCAGGGAGGCTGTTTAAAAGAACATCCAATTTTTCCAATGAAAACAAATTCTTGAAAAAAGCTGTTTGAGAAAAAACGAAATCAAATCTTTTCCGGAGAAAGGACAGTAGCCGTGAATGAGGCTGGTCAAAAAGGAACGAAATTAAGTATTTTGCAATGAAAGAAAAGTAGCTTTGAGAAAAGCTATTGAAAAAAAACAGAACCGAACGTTTTCTAAACGAAAAACAAAGCCTTGAAAAAGGCTGTTTGAGAAAAAAAATTGAATATTTTGCGAAGCAAGAAGAGGAGCCTTGAAAAAGGCTGTTGAGAAAGAGAAATCGAATGTTTTCCAAGGAAAAAGAATAGCCTTGAAGATAGCTATTCGGAAAGGAACGAAATCAAATGTATTGCAAAAAAAAAGTTGAGAAGGTAAAAATGAATAAGGCGTTGAAAAAACAAAAACAGCAGAAGTTATACAGGAGGGTATAATCGTATGAGGAACATCAAGTGAAGGTAATACGGTGGAAAATTATTAGACAAACGAGAGTCGACGGAAGTAGTAGTGGAGGGGATGTGAACAACACGTTGGGGCAGAGAATGAAGCGCGAGGAGCTTGCGCAGTGTATGATGATACTATACTCACAGCAGACCAGGGGGCATCAAATCAGTAATAAGATTTTCGGAACTATCTCTAGCGCTGGTATACGGGAGACCACCAAAACATTTAACATGTATTGACTAATACAAATTCTGATGTGTTTTGAATTGGTTTATCACTTCTGTGAGTAAATATGTGTGAAATTATTTTGATTGGTCTCCCGTACGACGGTACTAGATTTAGTTCTAAAAAAATTACTATTGAGTTACTGTCCCCTGCAGCAGACTCTCTGAATGTTTCCTCCAACCTCTCTCTTCCCCTTTCCGTCATGTAGAAAGTTGAAGAGAAAAGTCAGAGGACAGATTCAGAGAGTATACTGTATTGCACTTATCAAAGAAGTGTGTTTCACTGAGAGTACGAAATGATTTCTGATAACGGGAAATATACAGAGGATTGTAGTCTTAAGATATGATGAACAATATCATTTGGATATGAGGAGAATTGGACTGAAGATACGAGTATGTTCTCTGGGTTGGATTTGGATGAAGACACTGAAGAATTACTTCCCAAATGTCATGTGAATTTATGAGAGAAAAAAAAACATGAAATTCGTATGAATGCTCAATATTCCTATCAAATTTGTATGTAAGCTTGTTATGAACTTGACCATGTTTCACAAAGATTTCCCCACTGCACGATGAACTAGATTCTGCGGAATTTTTCATTCGTCTGATATAGCGAGGTCTAGACCATTTCTTACAAAGTGAAGAACAATGCATGGGAAGAGTACCGTATATTGTAAGACATTCGATTCTGAACAAAGGTACCATTCTATGCCCAAATGAAATATCCACAAAAATTCTTAGATGGAAGGCAGCTGGCATACGTAAGGAATCTACGGTTTTCGTCCACTAATTGTTGGATGAACAGTGTTTTTTGGTGACGATCCCTCGCAAATCCTCTTCGGAATTGTTGGTAGCATCCATAGGTATGAATGTACATCAATATGGAAAATTAACAAAAATTCTGGGATAGAAGGCAGCTGGCATGAGTAAGAAATCTACGGTTATCGTCCACTAATTGTTGAATAAACAATGTTTGTTGGTGACGATTTCTCGCAAATCCTCTTCGAAATTGTTGGTAGCATCCAATGGTATTAATGTACATCAATATGAAAGATCAACAAAAATTCTGAGATAGAAGGCAGCTGGCATAAGTGAGAAATCCACGGTTTCCGTCCACTAATTGTTGAGTAAATAATGTTTGTTAATGGCGATCCCTTGTGAATCCTCTTCGGAATTGTTGAGAGGATATGTAGGTACGATTCTATGCCCAAATGAAAAATCCACAAAAATTCTGAGATGGAAGGCAGCTGGCATAAGTAAGGAATCTAAAGTTTTCGTCCACCAATCGTTGAATAAACAATGTTTGTTGGTGGCGATCCCCCGCAAATCCTTCCCAAAATTGTTGGTAACATACGAAGGTACGAATTTACATCAATATGAAGAATGATTAAAAATACTGAGGTAGACGGCAGCTGTCATAAGTAAGGAATCTACGGTTTTCGTCCACTAATTGTTCAATAAACAATGTTTGTTGACAACGATCCCTCGCAAATCCTCTCCGGAATTGTTGAGAGGATATGTAGGTACGATTCTATGCCCAAATAAAAAATCCACAAAAATTCTGAGATGGAAGGCAGCTGGCATAAGTGAGGAATCTACGGTTTTCGTCCACTAATTGTTAAATCAACAATGTTTGCTGTTAAATCAACAATCTTGATGGCGATCCCCCGCAAATCCTCTTCGAAATTGTTGGTAACATCCATAGGTACGAATTTACATCAATATGAAAAATTAACAGAAATTTTGGGGTAGGAGGCAGCTGTCATAAGTAACTACGTTGAGTAAACAATGTTTGTTAATGGCGATCCCTCGCAAATCCTCGTCGGAATTGTTGAGAGGATATGTAGGTACGATTCTATGCCCAAATAAAGGATCCACAAGGATTCTGAGATGGAAGGCAGCTGGCATAAGTAAGGAATCTACGGTTTTCGTCCACTAATTGTTAAATAAACAAAGTTCGTTGATGACGATCCCTCGCAAATCCTCTTCGGAATTGTTGAGAGGATATGTAGGTACGATTCTATGCCCAAATGAAAAATCTACAAAAATTGTGAGATGGAAGGCAGCTGGCATAAGTAAGGAATCTACGGTTTTCACCCACTAATTGTTAAATAAACAATGTTCGTTGACAACGATCCCCCGCAAATCCCCTCCGGAATTGTTGAGAGGATATGTAGGTACGATTCTATGCCCAAATGAAAAATTCCCAAAAATCCTGAGATAGAAGGCAGCTGGCATAACTGAGGAGTATACGGTCCCTGCCTGCTTATTGTTAAATAAACAATGTTTGTTGATGGCGATCCCTCACAAATCCTTCCCGAAATTGTTGAGAGGATATGTAGATACGATTCCATGCCGAAATAAAAAATCCACAAAAATTCTGAGGTAGAAGGCTGCTGGCAAAAGTGAGCAATATATGGTCCTCGCCTACTAATTGTTAAATAAACAATGTTTGTTGATCGCGATCCCTCGCGAATCCTCTTCGGAATTGTTGAGAGGATATGTAGGTACGATTCTATGCCCATATAAAGAATTAACAAAAATTCTGTGGGGAGATGATATTTTCGCGAAATTCACGGATTCCAAGCAGTAATTGTTAAATAAACAATGTTTGTTGATCGCGATCCCTCGCGAATCCTCTCCGAAATCGTTGATAGCATGTGTAGGTATGGAAATATCCTGATATGAAAAATCAACAAAAATTCCACGGTATTTAAGGCATACCAAAACTATCAACCCTTCGGCGATATTTTATTTTAAACGATGAAAACTATTGTTTATTGGACTCAGATCCTCTCGAAACCTATTGCAATCGATCCAGCGTCTCAAAATTCGTCGAAATACTGTCCACCGTTTCTTTTTTAGTTCTGATAGTCGTGACATTATCATTTTTCCTAATCCGCTTCTGCTCGTACAGGTCGATTCAAAAGTCCGATAGCAGGCCGCTAGATCGGAGGCCGCTGAAGAGCATTCCATTCTTCAGCGGACCTTCTTCATGTTCCCCATAGGCATCTAGGTTCCACTTTCTCGGCTTAATTCCCTCCTCTGGAGGCCTAGGAAAGTCCTGCAATTCATCTCACAAACATTTCAGGAAGAAAAAATTTTTTTTCTCAAATTTTTTCTCCCCCACCCCCAGGGGCAATTCTTCCGAAAATTTCCATGGATGATCTCAAGGGCTCTGAATCAGCTTTAAATTCCTATAGAAGCTTTTCCCCGGAAACCCCCCCTTGATGTCGTGGCGGTTCGAGCTCAGCCAACGACCCAGTCTTCAGCAAATCTTCTTTATGTCCTCCATAGGTATCTGGGTTCGATTTTTCCGGTTCGGTTTCCTCCTATGAAGGCCTAGAAAAGTCCTGCAATTCATGTCACAGACATTTCAGGAAAAAAAAGATTTTTGTTTTCGAATTTTCTCTCCCCCACCCTCTACGGTAATTTTTTCAGAAATTTTCATGGATGATCTCAAAAGCTCTCAATTAGCCCAAAATTCCTATAGAAGCTCCCTCTCGAAGAACCCCCCTTCATGTTGTGGCGGTTCCAGCTCAGCCAACGACCCAGTCTTCAGCAAACCTTCTTTATGTTGCCCATAGGTATCTGGGTTCGATTTTTTCGGCTTGGTTCCCTCCTCTGAGGGCCTAGGAAAGTTCTGCAATCCATCTCACAAACATTTAAGGAAAACAAATTTTCTTCCCTCAATTTTTTCTCCCCCACCATCTACGGTAATTTTTTCGGAAATTTGCATGGATGATCTCCAGAGCTCTGAATAAGCTCTAAATTCCTATAGAAGATTCTTCACGAAAAACCCCACCTTTACGTTGTGGCGGTTCGAGCTCAGCCAATGACCCAGTCTTCAGCAAGTCTTCTTCATGTCCCCCATAGGTATCTGGGTTCGATCCTCTTGCTTGGTCCCCTCTTCCGAAGGCCCAGAAACGTGCTGCAATCCATTCCACAAACATTTCAGGTGAAAAAATTTCTTTTCCCAAAATTTTTCTCCCCCACCCCCCACGGTAATTTTTTCGGAAATTTTGATGGATGACCTTAAGAGCTCTGAATTAGCTCTCAATTCCTATAGAAGCTTCTTCACGGAAAACCCCCCCTTTACGTTGTGGCGGTTCGAGCTCAGCCAACGACCCAGTCTTCAGCAAATCTTCTTTATGTCCCCCATAGGTATCTGGGTTCGATTTTCTCGGCTTGGTTCTCTCCTATGCAAGCCTAGAAGAGTCCTGCAATTCATCTCACAAACATTTCAGGAAAAAAAATTCTTTTTCCAAATTTCCCCCCCCCCCAGGGGTAATTTTTTTGAAAATTTTCATGGATGATCTTAAGAGCTCTAAATTAGCTCTAAATTCGTATAGGAGCTTTTCCCGAAAAACCGTACCCTCATGTTGTGGTGGTTCCAGCTTACCATGAATTTGAAACCGCCATAGTTTCTAGCGTTTCCAGAGGAGCTCTAAATTTTTACGTCCAGTACCAAATTAGCTCTGGATCAGCTCCAAATTCTCCAATAGTCAGTTATCTCGGAATCGCTTGTGGCGGTTCCAGGTTCATGGACCTGGTTATTTTCACATTTCATTTTTCTTAGTGTATGCTTTTTTGAATGATAATCTGATCTTTTCCCCAGGAATTTTATCCTCATTCTCAAATATACAGTTACTGCGATCTGATGTGTATTCAACAATTGAAGGGCCGGATCGAGTAATCGGTTGTGCGCGTGACCTCTTGTCTAGTGCACCTGAAAGTAGGCAATCACCGCTAATCACCTTTCTGGACTTTCATATTAAAAACATACAAGAAATTCGCGATACTAAAAAAACTTCCAACGGGGAAGTTGTTGCAAATGTATTCAACAACACTCTGACGAATTTTGAGACAATTCCGTATTGTAGATTAGGAATTATTGCAGGTTGAGTGAAAAAAATGCCATGTGCATCGATTGAAATGTTACAATGTGGGTGTATTCAAAGGGGATAAAAATGATTATGTACATGAAGCTGTTCAAAACAAATTCTCAAATGCAGTTCACCCAAATCGATTGAATACACTGTAAAAAATTTTTATAGGAAATTTCACATACATGTATGTGAAGTAATTAACACATACATGGATAGGAAATTTCCCGTAAATTTTGGGAAAAATCCTATAAATTGACAGTAAAAATCCCATAAAAACAGCAATTTTAATATATTTTTACGTGAAAATTCCTATACGTGTACGGGAATTCGCTTTTCCCGTACAAGTATAGGAAATTTCCTCTACATAGGTATGGGAAAATCCCGAATATTTTTTACAGTGTATTTCACACGTTTTTTCAATAAATCATAACCACATACATGGAAGAATGTATGATAGTTATTTGAACGTTTTATTGGAAAGAACCAATAATTGAATATTGGCAAATTTGAGAACTTGAACGTTTCTGTTCCTTTGACATGGCTGTTGAATGATGGTTCCAATCTAGAAACATCAATTTTGCGACAGTGGAATTCATGAACAACACATTTCCTCGTCTTTAATTTAGATTCCGTTTCAATGAACGATTCAAAGTTTAAGAATACAACCAGTATGCCTTTGAATTGAAAGAATTTTTATTTCAATACATCGTATGAATCTCTTCCATACATTAAAAAAACAACAAACCAAATATTATAGAATAAAAGATGAAATAATTCCTATTATTTTTTCCAGTGGGAAGGCATACTTGTATTCTCAAACTTTGAATCGTTCATTGGAACGGAATCTGAACTAAAGACGAGGAAATGTGTTGTTCATGAATTCCACTGTCGCAAAATTGATGTTTCTAGATGGGAACCATCATTCAACAGCCATGTCAGAGGAACAGAAACGTTCATGTTCTCAAATTTGCGAATATTCAATTATTGGTTCTTTCCAATAAAACGTTCAAATAACTATCATACATTCTTCCATGTATGTGATTATGATTTATTGAAAAAAAGTGTGAAATATTTAATCGATTTGGGTGAACTGCATTTGAGAATTTGTTTTGAACAGCTTCATGTACATAATCATTTTTATCCCCTTTGAAAACACCCATATTGTAACATCTCAATCGATGCACATGGCATTTTTTTCACTCAACCTGCAATCATTTCTAATCTACAATACGGAATCGTCTCAGAATTCGTCAGAGTGTTGTTGAATACATTTGCAACAACTTTCCCACTGGAAGTTTTTTTAGTATCGCGAATTTCTTGTATGTTTTCAATATGAAAGTCCTGAAACGTGATTAGCGGTGGTTGCCTACTTTCAGGTGCACTAGACGAGAGGTCACGCGCACAACCGATTACTCGATCCGGCCCTTCAATTGCTTCTGCAAAAACTAACCCCCTGTGTTGGTAATACTACTGAGAAGCCTTGTAACACCTCTTCCAGTTCAAAATTATCAAAATCGCGTCACAAAGATGGCGCAAACAGTTTCAACAGTTTTCCGCAAGTATCAGTTTGTTCCTGCATTTGATATATTCAAGACTTGATTCTCCACTCATAGCGTACGGTTAGTGATAATGATGGAATAAAGCGACATAACATTGTATTGTATCTTATTGTAATATGTAATATGTAATATGTAAGGTATAAGATGTAAGATGTATGTTAAGGTAATAAATTCAAGCTGAGTGATTGAAGTTCATTTCACTGCTCAAAAATGCATTAGTACACCGAGAGAAAAAGCATGCTTCAGAAGCATAACACACTTCAATGCTTCTAACGCATTTGTTACAAAGTACTTTTAACGCTCGAGGCTCATGCAGTTGACGCACGAGACTATGCTTTTTGGGTATGTGTCGCATGCTTTCTAAGCATGGGTACCGAGCGTTGGAAGCACGTTATGACAAATGCATTAGAAACTGTAGTGCATCAATACTTCTGCAGTATGCTTTTTCTCTCGGTGTCTCATTGCAAATTTAACAAAAAGCACAACAGCAAGAATTAATTGGGAAGATACAATTTTTTTTGTTTCAACCGTCAGTGAAAATTGATAAAAATGCGGCGCAAATAATGTGAAATTTCAATCACTTAAATTTCATCCCCATCTTCGTGGCTTTTGGAAAATTAACGAAAATTTTTGTAGTTATTATCGTAGTTCTCGCGTATGCATAAAATATATAAATGAGCGATTGAAATTTTATTCGAAAATCCTGACATGTATTTTACATCAGACTGATGGACAAATTTCATAAGTTTGGAGTAGATATCGCTTGTCATACTGTTTATATCTCATTCATTACAACAATAGAATTTCCATTTGATATATGTAATAGTTATGAAGTGCGTATGTTAAAATTACATCACATTGCGGTAGAATTGCGACGTCTTCAATTTACAGCAAAAATGATATAGAATTTCCACCGCACACTGAGAAAACAGATATCTTGAAAAATACCATAATTTATGGATTTTCAGCGCTGGTCTGACCCGAGTCGGAATATCCACTTGCATGAATCTCTAAAAGTACCATAATTTCTTGGACTTTTTGAAATAAGTATGGTACCTTCCGTATAAAAGTCCAAGACATTATGGTACTTTTAGAGGTTTTTTCAGGCAAATATTTAGACTCGGTCAGACCAGCGCAGAAAATCCATAAATTATGGTACTTTTCAAGATACCTTTTTCTCCGGGCAAAAATGCCATCCCTGTATTTGCATGTGGATTTTGTCAAATTTATCGCATTTGCTGTATCTGCTACCCCGGATTTTTCTCCGTGTTCCATATAACATAAAATATCTTAGTAACGTTGTAGTCATTATTCCGAAACATTACTGAAACACTTCATACTGTATGGGGAACGATTTCAAATACAATGATTCTCTGTTAGCAACTAATTGTCCGTAACTGATCTTTCAATACAAAAACAAAAGGATCTCCACGGTTATTTGGTTAACGCACTAACTTTCAGACATGACATGGATATCCAACAGGCTTGAGTGTTTGAATCCTTCCCTGTTTGGAATGCCTGTTAAAACGAAGCAAAGAATCCTTATGAGGACAACTTATTCAAATTGACTTTACTTTGACCAAATTTCAGTCAAAATTACGTCAAAATAACATCATTCACATGTCACCTTGATGTCATTTTGATCAGTTGTTTCCATTGAGACAATTTTCAGGTTTTGAGCGGTTTTTGTCTTTGAGAATTCGTTCCAAAACTGATCCACTTTCTACCCGATTCTGTCCGGAATTACCAAATTTTACCATCCTGTCGAAACCTGGCTCACTGATAAAACTATTTAGCAGCAGTAACTAAGAACGATATCAAACAGGAAAATTCAATTTCCCCGAATTGAAATATTGTTTGTTTCAAGCAAAATTTTCAGTTGAAGGAACTAATATTTAGTTGAAACAACTAAATTTTTTATCTGGGGTTATATTTCACTTAAATTTTAGTCACGGCAACTGAACAGTCCTCTCAGTGGGTAGTTTGATACTTTCCAGGAAAAATTCAACGCATTATGCGGCCTATCGAACAGACCACATCATGTCCAAGTACACAGTCCTCTCAGTGTGAAAAAATTTCCGTTAATTTTCGGCTGAATCTCATAGTCTGTGAATTCTAAATAGACATCCACAATTTCTTGCCAGTTATTGACAGACCGAGTAGAATTCATATCGGTCGTTTAGTCAGGACCTAATCTGGGGAGCCTTATCTTAAATCAGAGCTTGATATGGAATGTTGCGCATTGACTACTCAATTTTTCCGCAGTTACAGCTTAAAAATAACTGCAGATACTTATTAGTTGCCAGAGCAAGAATTCGTAGCTGTGACAGTACAATTTTAGTGGTTGATATTTGGATAGTTGAACAACGTAGCTGTGAATTCATTTGACAGCTTCATCTCTTGCTGTTATAGTTAAGGAATACCTAGCTGTGATATCTAAAGGATAGCTCATGTCCCTAATTTTTGGCTCTCCTAATGAATGATGAAAATTGTTGGCTTCCGACTGCAAAACCTCACGAGGTTCTCTTATCAGAATCTGCAATAGCTTTGCCGATAGATTATTTGGATCAATGGAGAAAACGAATGGAAATACAATCGAATATAAATTCAAACAACTCAAATGGAAAATCTTCCTCCCCACGAAAGAATTCTCCTTATTGATAAAAGCGTTACTCGAATCCATGTTTGTAAACTTTGAATACTTCTCTGAACGTGGTATTTTTCCAGCTACCAACTTTTGTGTGATTACAGCTTTACCCTCTTTTATTTCAAATACGTCCTACACATAGCAACATAACTCCAGGAGTAACTTGTACTTCGTAATCTAGTAGTAGATTACGGAGTACAGGTTATTCTTTTTTCAGACCGAGGGTAGGGGAGACCGAGGAGGGTTGGTGTCAAACTCCGATTAACTTATGCGTAGAAGAACGGGTTTCGCAAGTAACAAACGAGACAATGGGTGAATTTCAAATTGTTTATTCATGTGATACTCAGGACATCTTGAGCCTGACTGAGCTCTCCGAGGACGGCGTCGTATCGCTAGGAGCCGACAATACCCGAAATCAGACGAACATACCCGAATCACTTTACCGCGCTTAGACCACTGATCTCTATTATACACTGGATAGCGGATACTAAAAATTTCTTGTGACGAATTGAAGACTTGAGCCACCATTTTGTTGTGGGCTGAATGGTCATTTTTTAGCGGTAAATTTGAACCGTATCAACGTATTTCCAACAAAATCTACATTATATTTTCACGTAATTGAAAAATTTTTCATTATCCTTTCCCATGTCATCTAAATTTTAGTTCATAATACAAACAAGCATGAGATTCTGTTTATTGTTGAGTTTTTGTGAATTTCACAAAAAAATGTATATTTTCAATTATAAAAACGTTCCAAACCATTCAAACTGTAATCAATCATGATTTTTCCGAATTTCCCATTATGTTACACAATATTGGGTATTAGGATTGGATTAATATTGATATACTGCACAAAATACTTCGATAGCATTCAAATTTACCACCAAAATTAACCATTCAGCCCACAAACAAATGGCGGCCCCAGAGTCTTCTATCACGTTCAATTACTCACAGAAGTCTTGTATTGCGAAGTCCTGTATCCGCTATCCAGTGTATATTAGAGATCAGTGGCTTAGACATGCCGCCGGCCTTGAAAGACTAACAAGCCTTACAATTGGTGAATGAAAATAATTGAGCATCACCGTTTGTGAATTTGAATTATAAATTACAAATACAATGAGATATAGGCACATATAGCATACATAAATTATCGAACAAAAAAACAATATGTAGAAATCCAAATAAACACAAATTTGACAACTTTTCTTTTCATACACTAATTGATGTAATTTTTAGTAATTGAAGATGAAATAAACTCAACGTTGTGAATGAAAATATTGGTGGTAATACACAAATCTTCATAAGCCTTTTGGTGAAGAAAATGGTTGAATCTAAAATAAACGAGACGATTTACTTCACATTTCATAATTGAAAATGACCTTTAACGTTCATAATTCAACAGTCAATAATCGACACTGAGAAAAAAAGATTGTGAACTCAAAGACGGTTTAGTTCTTTCAACTACATCGTGGGCTTGAATACGGCGAATCTCACGGAATAGTTCCGTCAACTACATCGTATGTTCGTAAAGATTGATTCCCATCAACTGCAGATGTAGTTGACAGAACTAAATGGTAATTTGATCAAATACATCATTCTTTTAACATAAAAAAGATACTTATTACAATCAATTGTACCGTATTTCATTAGATTCAATAATTATTCCAATCAACTCAATGGAAGAATCCGTTCAAGGTTACAAGATGTTTAATGCAAGACCATTTCATTTCAAATCATAAATATATTTATGTAAAAAAAATGTGTAAATCAAAGAGTTAATCTTCATTTGTTTACTGTTCAATCTCTGAAATATCTTCGATATCTCACCATGATGATACTGGTGAGGGTATATATCAAATCTCATTTGAGGGGAATCGAACCTACCTATCTTGAATTCACCTACCTATCTGAGACACTAACGTCCTAACCGTTTCTCTACAGCGCGCTTCGCATTTTGCTCTTGCAAATGTTGTTAATGTACTACATACCCTGTATTCTACCATCTCTGATCAGGTGATTTTCAAATAATCATTTCTTTATTACAACTAAAAATGCGTTCAATTACATTTCTCCCACAATTGTTTCAACTAACGAAATGAATTGATTCAACTACAACGATAACTGCAGTGAATGACATTGATGTTTGAACAAAATGAACGTTGATGATACTATAACAGTGTCAGTAGCGTGGTGAGAACATTTCTATCCTCTTTCAATTCGCGTGAAAACGAGGATAAAAGAGGCGGGATTTTCCCGCCTCTTATCCTTTGTTTCGTGTCAGTTGAAGGAAGACAGACAAGCTCTCACCCCGCCACTGAACAGTGTGATGTAGTTGGCTGAACGACATGAGCGTAATTTTGTGTGATTGCCTCAACGAAATTATGTTTAGTTCAAATACAATTCCTTCGTGGTAACTATACACAGTCCAAATACACGCTTAAGTTGAGCTCACTTCATTTTTTTTCTCAGTGTACAGATGAGCCAATCATAGGACATAATTTAAGCATCAGGCTTTTTCGATTAGTTAGTTTCGTTGTCATCTATACCCGAGTTAAAATTTTTAAATCGCTGAAATGAAAATATACGGTACCGTTACGGATGTGTTGCGGGCGCATCTGTACTGAACCCGCAATAATACTGTAAGCACCCGCACCACGCCCATAACAGTACCGTATACGCCTGCACCACATCTGCAACACTCCTGCACACGAAAATGATTACGCCCGCACCACGTTTGCACCAAGGCCGTTTGGCGAACCGTACACCCGCAACACGATTGCACCATAGCTGCACTAAACCCGCACACAGTGAATGACGATGGACGATGAATCCCGGAACGTGTTCGCACCAAGACCGCACCAAGCCCAGAACATGCATGCAATAGAGCTGTACTAGGTCCGCACCAGACCCGTAAATGTCGAAATTACTGTTGCAATGCGTGCTTAAGGGCCCTCGAGCACAGTAGAACTGTGAATGTGTGGGTACACACATATAGCACATAGGTATAGTTGAAGCGAGGAAAACTTTGCTCCAAACTTTTCTGCAAAATAGCAATTGATGTGAAATTTAAAAAATATTTCACCATAGTGCTTATTTGGGATTGCGCCATAAATATAAATGTAGCGGTGAAATCACTTTCCATTGTCTGTAGAGAATTCGTGAATACGCGAGACGATTTGACATTTCATCGTCACCATGTTGATATTGAAAATATCTTAAGATGCAAGTGGCAGCTGCGTTTCAAAGTAAACATTTGATTATTTTTGATTATATTCAAAATTTCAAGGTTTTCGAAATAATCAATCGATTGATGGAATTTTTCAGTATTGCACGTGATTTATCGTAATAGAACTTATATGTATATACAAATGAAACTATTCCGCATGGAAAAATTACATTACACTTCCCATGAACCCTTCATAAATGTAATTGAATTGAGATCGATTAGTTTGGTTATTATCCCGCATAAGATTTGATCGACAAAATTTTTATTCATTTATAAAAAAAGAGGACCATTTATTTAGAGAAAGAACGATCTTTGATTATGATGAACGAATTGTACGTGTAACGGTCAATTACCGATACATCGTTTTGATTATAATTCTACGTACGTTTATGTTAAAATTTTACGTCATTCAAAAAAGTATAGTTCACGAGAAATATGACATAATTTTGATACTGAAATGTATTTTATGATAAGTAATGTCAATTATATACGTTACAACACTTTGACAACATATTTTGTTTTACAGTGTGAACTTTTGAAGAGCTTTATAATCATGGAAAAAAACTTTGATATTCTGACCATAGAAAGAATGTTTAGGTTTCTCCAAAACGCAACCTCCAACTTTATTTCACGATATTTCTAAATTTAATATGGCGGTGACGAAATGTCAAATCGTCTGACGTATGTACAAATTTTTCTTTATACAGTGCGCTCTCTGAATAGTGCGGCGGACCTCTTTCTCGCCCAAATGCCTACCCTCGATAGAGTGAGGAAGACACCATTCGGCACTATTCGGAGAGCGCATTGTATATATGAATCAAAAATGATCCCACCAAGGGCGTATCCAGAATTTTTTTTTGGAAGGGGCCTATGTTAAGGATGTATATCTGTATATACGAAATATATAGATATATAAGAAACGAAAAAATGCTGGATTTGGGGGGGGGGGGGGGTCCGGACCCCTTGGACCCCTCCCCTGGATACGCCCTTGGATCCCACGGCTGGATTCATATTCAAGGCGTACTTCCAGGCACTATGGTGTAATATTTTTCAAATTTCATCTCAATTGCTATTTTGCGCCAAACGTTTGTGCGGAATAGTAATTGATACGAAAAAATATTATACCACTGTGCTTACCTGGGATTGCCCAGTGTTTACCCGCACTGAGAAGAATTCATCATTAAAAATTACTGGTTTTTGTCAGTAGACGAGGGATATACTTGACATGTGATTACAAATTGATGGGGAATATCAGTAATTTTTTATAGCGTTATTTTAATCGAAAAAAAAATTTCATCCTCACCGGCATCGAACATCATTGTTCGTGATCACAAACCTGGCTTATTTCCCCGAAGCCACGCAACAATCTTGAAAATGGGATGGTTTTCAATTCATATCAGTGTCATCAATTAAGAATTTTCGTTTACAACTTGTATGATAAAAGATTACTGTTTTTCAACATGAATTCTCATCTCTCTCTGGTTTTAATTTTCAAACTTCGGAGCATGAAAAATTACTGTTTTTTCTCATCAATTTGTGATCTCAAGCCAGGTATATAAAATCGTTATGTCAAGTATATCCCCCGACTAATGGGAAAACCAGTATTTTTTGATAATGAATATCTCTCAGTGTGGGCTTTACCTCTATTTCCTGTAAAAAATTCGTAAATACGTGAGACGATTTGACAGTTCGCCGTCGCCGTGTTGCTTTTAAGAATATCGCGAAATGCAGTTAAAAGCGACGTTTTGGAGTAAGTATTTTTTTTATTACCATGTTCAGAATAACAAAAAAAATTTTTTTCAATCGTGAATTTTCTACAATTTCACCCCATAATGTGCTGTGAAAGTGATAATGTATATCGTTGATTTTATTCCGCATGAACAAATATTCCAGTGTAAAAATTGCGTTGCATTTCCCGTGGACTATGCATGTGTGTATGAAATCAATATTTTACATAACTGTATGTAGGATAATGTGGAGAAAACGATGTATCAGTAATTGACCGTTACACGTACAATTCGTTCATCATAATCAAAGATCGTTCTTTCTCTAAATAAATGGTCCTCTTCTTTTATAAATGAATAAAAATTTTGTCGATCAAATTTTATGCGGGATGATAACCAAACTAATCGATCTCAATTCAATCACATCTATGAAGAGTTCATGGGAAGTGTAATGTAATTTTTCCATGCGGAATAGTTTCATTTGTATATACATATAAGTTCTATTACGATAAATCACGTGCAATATTGAAAAATTCCATCAGTCGATTGATTATTCCGAAAACCTCGAAATTTTGAATATAATAAAAAATAATCGAATGGTTACTTTGAAACGCAGCTGCCAGTTGCATCCCAAGTTATTTTCGGAATCAACATGGCGACGACGAAATGTCAAATCATCTCGCGTATTCACGAATTTTTTATAGGTAATGGAGAGTGATTTTACTGCTAGATTTATGTTCACGGCGCAATCTCCGGTAAGCACTATGGTAAAATATTTTTTCAATTTCACATCAATTTCTATTTCACACAAACGTTTGGCGCAAAGTTTTTCTCGCTTAGACTATACCTATATTCTGTATTTGTGTACCTACATATTTATAGTTCTATCACGTTCGAAAGCCCTTAAGGCGATACTCAGCAATCCCGACGATGCAACCCGAGCCAAATCTTTTCTGACAAATTATTCGAAAATAAAGCAATAAAATCAAAATATCACTTTATACATACCATCTTCATTGATTGAGAAAGGTATGTATACAGCGATATTATGATTTCATTGCTTCATACACTATAACACCATGCAATGACTGGGTCCTCACGTTCAAAGTTTGTCGGAATGTTTCATACCAAATTACAACTCCTACTCTTCACGTAATGGGTAGGGGGTTATTTCGCCGAAAATGTTTTTGGCCGAAAATTTGTTCATTGGCAGATTTGATAGAAGTAACTACACATTCCCAAGAAAGACTAGTGATTCTCCAATGCAGAAAATTCGGCCAAAAACATTTTCGGCTAAAAGACCCTCTACCGCGTAATGGATGTAAGAGGAAAACCAATATAAATTTTGGGAAAAATAATTTGTGTCATACACACGGCGTTGTTTCACTCAGAGAAAAAAAGTTGCTGAAACAGCAAACCTCGAAGATTTGCAAAACT
This sequence comes from Gonatopus flavifemur, assembly GCA_018340375.1. NCBI lineage: Eukaryota > Metazoa > Arthropoda > Insecta > Hymenoptera > Dryinidae > Gonatopus > Gonatopus flavifemur. The sequence goes on from JAFFJZ010000009.1 coordinate 11,829,181, forward strand.
TGTTGCTGAATTAGCAAATAATTTGCTATCACAGCAAAAATCTTGCTCTTTTAACAAGCGTTTGCCATTCAGCAATCCAGAATTGTAGATATACAGACAGCTAGGAAATTTTGCTGAATTAGCAAATGTCTTGCTAAAATAGCAGAATTTTTGCTGTAACAGCAACCGTTTTGCTGATTTGGCAAAGTAGATTTCTCGGAATCGCTTTTTCAGCAAGAATTTGTCTCTGCGTGTTGGGTTCCTTTGAATATGTATGCGTTCGAAAGCAGTAACACGCCGAATTTTTGTATGAGGGAGATTTCTTTTACAACTTTCACGTTTGAGCCTTAGAAAGTTTTTATTTCGCTTTATTCTTATTCTGAAATTTCACTAATTGCAGAATTATTAGAGATTCAGAAAAATTGTACTGATTTAATGGAGATGAGAAAAAAGCCTCTTGCGATATGCTTGCACCACGTCTATATAGTTTCAGAACAGGAAAAACGTACATACCTGTTGCGGGCGTGGTGCGGACATATATATGCGTACAGGTCTGGTGCGGGTATGTTATGGGCGCTTTGATTTGAACCAAGAATCTCACGAATTTTTGGATCTGTTGCGGGAGTGTTACGGGCGTGAATATAAGTGCGGAACTAGTGCAGACGTGTTGCAGGAGTTTTCATTTTTAATCGGGTAGGCAGTGGACAAATCTTGATTACAGATCGTTGATAGGTTCCTGTAGCCGTTCTGATTGTCGCCACGCGCACCATACCGTTCTTACCAGGATAAGTAGTCAATATTCGGCCAAGAGGTCATTTCAAAGACGTGGTGTTTCCGTCTCGAATTAACACCATCATGTCAGGTTCCAGGGTTATCTTAGAATCCTTCCATTTGGTGCGTTGTTGCAACAAGCTAACGTACTCTTGGACCCATCTTTTTCAGAACTGTTGCTTGATCTGGGTGATCAAACCCAATCTTGTCAGACGATTGGTTGGTGTTTCTGTAAAATCAGGTTCTGGAACTGCTCTCAAGGGTCCCCAATAATGAAGTGTCCAGGGGTTAATGCTTCCAGATCAGCAGGATCAGTGGAAAGAGGACGAATAGGACGCGAGCTTAGACACGCTTCAATTTGACTGAAAAAGGTATATAATTCTTCAAAAGTAAGTTTTGTAACACCTATCATTCGCTTAAGATGAAACTTGGCGGATTTGACGGCCGCTTCCCATATCCCACCCATGTTTGGCGAGTATAGGGGAATGAATTTCCATTTCATTGAATTTTCAGCCAAGAAGTTAACTACCTTTGGGATCGCTATTTGATAATTGTGCAAATTCGCTCAACGATTTTTCAGCCCCCAAAAAATTGCTGCCATTGTCAGAGTAAATAATTGAACAAAGCCCTCTACGTGCAACAAATCGATCTGAAGCGTTAATGAACGCTTCCGAACTGAGGCTTGAGACCAGTTCAAGATGCACAGCTCGTGTGCTAAGACGACGTCCTTGACGTCCCACGTGCAGGTGTCGATAGTGTTCATCCCGTATCAACAAAGTGGCGAATGGGTGCTTACACGGAAGGACTATGGGATGTTCAACGTAGAACTCCAATGGAGCATTCTTTAAACGACCTCCAACTTGTAAAATATTATCAGTATCCAAAGAGGGACACAACGAAGTTAACTTACTCTGCAATGAGATTGGTTTGTGTTGTTGAAGGGCCAATATTTCATTCCTGAATACGTCTGCCTGAACCAGTTTGATTAAGGTCTTTAAGCTGTCCTCCAATTCTCCGACGGTTAGGGGCCCAGTTAAAAGAGACTTGGGATGTTGTGTATTCCACTTGAATTTGAGCAGATGAGCTGTGATATGCTTAAGCTTTTTCAAAGACGAGTATTTTTCAAATATATCAAATTCCTCACTATCGTCGTCATCAACGGATATCGTAGTAATTGTTTCTCGCTTTCTTTCCGGTATATCCGCGAAGTCCATATATATTTGAGTCATTGGCCAATCTTGTTCTGAATCTTTCTGCAGAAATGGAGATCTATTCCACCACAATTCACAATGTTTGATAGCGGCTGGATTGACTCCTCTTCATATTAAATCTGCTGGATTAGATTCAGATGTAACGTGATGCCAACTGCCTGGTTGGATCAATCGATGAATTTCTTTTATGCGATTGGCGACAAATGTTGTCCATTCATGTGGCTCTGCCGCAATCCAAGAAAGTACAATTGTTGAATCGCTCCAGAAATGATATTCATCAATAGGAAAGCTAACAGATTCCTGACTCTTCTGACATAAGTTCGCCAATGTTGTAGTGGTTCGAAAATATACACACGTTCCGTAAGTGTGCTCTGAAGCGTCACAAAAACCATGCATTGCAATCCTGCAAGGGGTGTGGCATAAGATAGGTCTTGGAATTGAAATGTCATTAATGGCCTTCAACCGATTCAACCAATCACGCCATTTACACTGGATTTGACTAGGAACAGGTTCGTCCCAATCACATTTCGCCCTCCACAACCCCCGCAAAAGAATTTTAATAACGACGGTTGTAGGGCCTATCAAGCCAAGCGGATCAAACACCTGGGCAGCCACAGACAACATCGAACGCTTAGTGGTTTCATAGTTTGTAGTCGAAATGTCCACTTGATATTTAAGATGATCTTGCTTTGTATCCCAAAATAATCCTAGCACCTTGTTTCTCCTCCGATATTAATCGTCGTCTGATCATCCTCCGGCCCAAGTATCTGAAGAACGTTGGACTTCCATTTTGCTAGTTTAAACCCGTATGATGCTAGTATATTGGTTACATCATTTTTTATCTGTTGTAATTGAACGAAGTCGTTGCTCCCTGTCAACAGGGCGTCCACATAGAAGTCCTCCAAAATGATTTGACATGCTTCAGGATTTGTAAGAGCATGATCTCTTGCGGCTTGGTGGAGGCATCTAATTGCGAGGAATGGTGCACTAGATGTACCGTAGGTAACAGTATTGAGCTGAAAGGTTCGTACAGGTTCTTCCGGATGCCTCCTCCATAATATTCTTTGAAAGGTTCGATCTGACGCGTTAATGACGATCTGACAGTACATCTTCGTAATGTCCGCAGATAATGCGAATTGATGCTGTCAAAAACGTAACAAAATGGACATTAGGTCCTGCTGTATGGTTGGACCCACCAATAAAAGATCATTTAATGATTTCCCACTGGTGCTCTTATTGGAACCATCGAATACAACACGGATTTTCATTTTATTTTGATCCATCCTAATCACTGGGTGATGAGGCAGATAATATACGCTTTCCAGATAGTCCTCAGAATTCGTCACTTCGGACATATGATTGAGATCTAGGTATTCCTGTATAAATTCATGGTATTCATCTTTTAATTCTGGATTCCTAGCCAATCTTTTCTCCACTGAATATAATCTTTTAAGAGCAGCCGACCTTGAATCTCCCAATTCTCGCGGAGATGACTTGAATAGGAGAGAAACCGCAAATCTTCCGTCTGGCTCCCGTATATGTGTCTAATATACGAATATATGTGTTAAATGGAGCTTATGAGCATGAATACGGGTTGTTACATGGTTTTGGATCGGACGGTCAGTGATATTGACATCGCCATTTCAATAGAATTCATTCAGCATTTCGCCGATTCAAGGGAAAGTTCCAATGAGTAAACGACCGATTGATTTAGACGGGATGGAATTGGGATCCATCAGCGAATTCACGGGATGGCATAGAGTATCTCAATCGGATCCAATCAGTTTCTTGATAATTTGGATTGCGATTCACGAACAAGCTGCCACAAACGTTCCGATGTGACTGGTATGAATTGAATGATACATTCGAGGAATTTATGCAATGAGATTGTATCTGCATTACGATAGTAAGATATTTAGTACTGAATCGATGCGATTACAAATGGAGCTAATGAGGCTGAATACGGGTTGTTACATGCATTTGGGTTGGACGGGCAGTGATATTGACATTGTCATCTCAATCGTATTCCTTCAGTATTCCGCCGATTCAATGGAAAGTTCCGATGAGCAAGCGGCCGATTGATTGATATGGGATTGAATTGGAATCCATCAGAAAGGTTATGGGGCGGCATACAGTATCTCAATCGGATCTAATCAGTTAGTTGATGATTAGGATTGCAATTGACGAACAAGTTGCTACAAACGGTCCGATGTGACTGAGATAAATTGAATGAGGCATTGGAGAACTTATTCAATGAAATTGTATCTGTTGTGTTGTTTTGACAATGAGAGGTGTTTCTGACAGTACGTGCAGAATGAGCACTGTGCGCGAAGCGGTGCTTGATCCACTTTATCCTGTTATTGGATTGATCCAAAATGAAAATCTTAGTTGATTTGAACACCGCTTTGTGCACCGTGCACACTGTGCTGGTACTGTCGGAAATACTCAAGATGTCACGTACTGAATTCGTGCATGACGGATACCCATCGAGAATGAATGAACGCTGTGACATGAGTTTGGGTTCGATTTCAGCATTCAGTGGTACCGACATCCTCATTCCAATGGGCTTCATTAGGTGTCCCGCCGATTCATTAGCACGTTCCAATGAACAAGTTGCTGATTCTTTTGACGGGATTGAATATTAAATCATGAGAAAGTCTATAGGAAAGCATAGAGCCTCCAAATCGAATAGAATAGGTATCTCCTCGATTCGGATTTTCCTTTGCGAACGAAATTCCACGAACGTCGGTTGCATGATTCATTCGATGATTCCTTGAATGAGATAGTATCTACATTCTGAAGGTGAAATATCACGTACTCAATCCGGGCGATCACGAATAACTCAATCTTTCAAGTACTAAGCTATGAAGCAGACGACGAAGGATGTTTTCCTCTTCTTCTTTACATCGAAAATGATGTAAAGAATCTAAAAACGGTGAAAACAAATTTTTTAACATTTCTTCTTTTTCCACTGTGACTGACTCTGAGTGGGTCCATTGTGCGAGTGCTGTTTCCAACTCATTCGAAATAGTATAACGTACATGACAGTGTTTCCACGTGATTAGGATTCCGAATCGTCATATGGATTATTCAATACTATAGAATCCAATCGGTCATTATCCTATTGAATCGGATAAACAAGTAGAGCCTATCTCTGATGGAATTCCTTTCACCTACAGGTGTTCAGAATCGGGTGAACCCCGATTGACTCATATTGGGGCTAATGTGCGAGTCCTGTTTCCAACTCATTGGGAATAATATAACTCACATATCAGTGTTTCAATGTAATTTCGATCCCAAATCGTCATCTGTATCATTGAATACTATAGAATCCATTTGGTCATCGCCCTACTGATTCCGATTGAGGAGTAGACCCTATCTCCGATAAAATTCCATTCGCCTAAAGGTGTTTCACTTCGACTGAACCTCGATTGACTCTGATTGAGCGAATTGTGTGATTCCTGTTGATAACTCATTCGGAATAATGTAACTCGCATATTAGTGTCTCAATGTGATTTTGATTACGAATCGTAATATTAATCATTGGATGCTATAAAATCCAGTCGGTCATGCCCGGATCGAGTCCGATTGAAAAATAGAACCTATCCCCGGAGGAAACCCAATTGCCTACAGATGTGTCCAATCGGCTCAATCCCTCTGGACTCTGATTGGGTCAATTGTGCGATCCCTGTTTACAACTCGTTCGGAATACTGTTCCTTGTGTATCAATGTTTTATTGTGATTACCATCTTGTATCGCCATATCAATCATCCCCTACTATAGAATCCAATGGGCCATTCTCCTAACGAATCTGATTCCAAACGTAAAATATTTTGAATTGGAAAAATACTCAATGAATTCAATTCGCTTGCAATGTTCACGTTCCGCATTTATCCCAATTGATTCATTCCGTACACGCACCGATTGTTTCTCAAGTAATTACAGTGATTGATTCGTCCGCATGCCCATTAAATCCAATTGTATTCGATCGGGATATCGACTGCGCAATGTTCTGAAACAATCTCATTCATCTCTCATTAAGAACATTCTGCACTCATAATGGGCTTTCTCCCATTGAATCTGATTATCTATTCCATCTCAACATTCCTCGGCAAATGCCGATCCATTCTCATTCATCCATCCGTTGATTTCCTCATCGATTCTGAATCACAAAAATGCCCAATTTTCTATATTCAATCTATCATTTGATTCTGATTTAATCATAAACAGTTATGGCAAACATAGCTCAATTCCTTTGCAGTGCAAGTTTCATTTGACCATCCCTTGCATTTTATGCACTGAACCCATTTTTCTCCAGATTCACTATTGGAATATGGTTCCAAGCAGCACAAACAAAAATATTTCTCATCATCATCATTTTCAAAATCTTGTTTCTGAGCTGGAATAGGTAGTGATTGTTGTTTTTTCTCAATTTGTTGGTTTGTACTGTGAGATGATCGTTTCTTTCCCTTTCCAGCAATGCTCTTGTGCTCTATTCCAGCCGACTGATTTTTAACTGGCGAATCTGTCAGAATAGCTGATTTCATCCTTCTCCTATTTTTTTGGGTTCCTTTCCTTGGTGGAGCTTTTGGTAATGGTCTCGAAGTTTCTATTGAGAACAATTTTTGTGTGCTGACTGTGGTCGAAATAGCAGTGGAGGTAGAAGGAATGGGTTCCTCATCAACAGTATTGTTGACATATGGTATAGATATACTGGGTTGCGAAGTTGAAGTTGCTTGATGTTCTTGAATGTTTGAAGCTTGATCAGTCACTCGACTAAGGAGAAAATCATGGTCTTTAAAAATATCTGTATCAACAGGTCAAATTCCAATGGCCGAAAATCCGGAAGATATGTTTTTTGCAGTGATCGCAGAGATGTGCAAAATGGGTGTTGTAATGCATTTGAAATAGAAAATATAAAATGCCCAATTATTTTCCATTTCAAATGCAAAATGTAAAATAGTTTTGGAAGACATATGGAAAATGCAATATGCAAAATGGGTATTTTGGAAATCGTTTTATTTGGAATAGAATTTTTGGTTTTCATGGAGAATTTGAAGCTACGTCATTACCGAGTGTTTGATTAATTCATGGCAATAAAATAAGTGTACTATAGTTAATTGAAGAATGAATAAACACAATTTCATTTGTTTTTTGATTGAAATTTGTTTGATTTTAATAGGACTAATTTTTCAAATAATTCGTCACTCATTTTTCTCCTATGAGGTCTCATAATCATACCTGCGAATGAAAACAGGCGTTCTACTGCCACAGAGCTAGGTAGACTAGTATTGAATCTTGAGAAAATTTTTTCGGTTGTGGGGTAAGCATGGAGCATTTCAAGAGTTGGCACGTGATATACGAAATTGCATGTAACACTTCATTATTATTACAGTTCTAATCACACTCACAGAAAGTATTTCTTGAAATCAGGACATTTTTCTCGTCGCTGGGACAAAAGTTTTGCGACAAAACTCATTTTTTTTCTTGAGCCTAGAAAATTTCACTTGAACTAAGAAAATTTCTTTTGAAGTCAAAACGAACTTTTCTTGATTCAAGTGAAATTTCCTAGCCTTGAGAAAAAAATGAGTTTTGTGCCAGTGACAAGAAAAATTTCCTCATTTCAAGAAATCCTTTCTGCGAGTGCATTCTCTCTTCAAATCACAGGGCAATGATTATTTTATACCCATTTTCTATTTTGAAATAGAATAATAAATAGATAAGAACTATATACAAATTGTTTACGACGAAACGATTGTATACGAAAATACGATTCCATGCCCAATCTTCCGAACTCACATCGTACACTGAGAAAACAGATATCTTGAAAAATACCATAATTTATGGATTTTTAGCGCTGGTCTGACCCGAGTCGGAATATTCACTTGCATGAATCTCTAAAAGTACCATAATTTCTTGGACTTTTTGAAATAAGTATGGTACCTTCCGTATGAAAGTCCAAGACATTATGGTACTTTTAGAGGTTTTTTCAGGTAAATATTTAGACTCGGTCAGACCAGCGCAGAAAATCCATAAATTATGGTACTTTTTAAGATACCTTTTTCTCCGTGTAGAACAACGAATGGAATCTCTGAAAAGTCTTCAGACTATAAGATTTCAGCGTCTTCATGTGAAATGTTACAATCGTATTGCTATTTGAAGAATTTAAATCTTCGCCATCAAGAGATCGACGCAACTTCCTTTCTTATATAGCACTTTTGTGAACGACGTGAAGGACTCGAGGAACATACTGGGTGAACTACACAACGGATAACTCAGTGTAATCATGTTTACTCACAAGGGGCGTATAAATTGAACCCCATCATGTACTTTAACTGATACATTTATCCAAGAATCGCATCCAAAATCTCCGATAAAAAGTTTTTACAAAACAGTCGTAAAGTAATTATAACAGTCGGTAAAGCACGGTAAGAATGAATTCAATCTTGAATCTTGGAATGGCGTAAACAAATCTGTAATTAAAAACTTGCTCAATTGATATAACCCCACTACCTTATTAAAAATGACGGAAGTGTGCGGAAAGGTTCGGAAACCAATTGGGACAAAAACCGACATTAAATGGAATGAATCGTAAAGATTCACAACTAAATTCTTTCCGTTTATTTTCGTCATTTTTAACAGGGTATCCACAAGAAAATAATAACAAGAAGAGAAAAGTTCGATATGACACAGAATCCAATTTGATGGTGATTAAATCCAAGGAAAAACTTGCTTTATTCGTCTTTGCTTTCTTCCCTTTTCTCCGTCCGCATCTGGAGAGTCCAAGTTATTGCCTCGACATATAGCGACAAATTCTTATTAGAAAGGAAGGTTAAAGAAAAAACCGACATGAAAATAAAAGTTGAAATCTATTGTAGTTTAATGCTTTTGTGTATTGGATATGGATGGATATTCGTTCGATAGTTATTGAATGGGACAAAACAATGGAAATAAGATTCAAGAAGGGAAAGAAATGAGGCAGAAGTAGAGAGGAAGAGAAGAACAGATTGTAAGTGGTCCAGAGAGAGGTGGGTAGGAAAAGAAGCAACGACGATTGTCATTAGAAACATTACCCCGACTCATCTTTCTCGTTTTGTCTCTCTTGCTTTCTTTCCCTCATTTCTGCTAGGTCTGTGAAGACTTGGACGATGAGACACCAAGTTCGCGTAGCAGTGTAGAAAGATGGATCGAGAGTAGGATGAGGTCGGGTACGACGACCGATGTTGTCGTCGTCTCGTAGCTTGAGTTGAATTTTTCGCTCGGATGGAGGCGCACTTAGCCGTAGGCGGTTTAGTCGGTAGAAAAAAAAAGACGAAAGAAAAAAGAAGGATAGTAAGATGCCAAGAGATAGAGTTGAGTGCACGGTAGAACAGAATGGAAAGAGCAAGGTAGAAAGGGAACGAAGACGTTGGGAAATCCTTAACTGCCGTTCAGCATGCATCAGGAATACTTGGAGATTGAGAGTGCTGTGCTGGGAAAGTACATGAAACACCAATATAAATTCGCGATAAAATATTTTCTCAACTATGTTGCATGGGAGGACGTCAATCGAATGACATTGGAGGTATTCCGATGGAGAGGAAAAGAAAGGAAAGAAAAGGGAAAGGAGCGTCGAAGACAAAGGTCAAGGAGACGCTTCGAAGGTACTGAACTTCTTTTTTTCCATTGACATCTCTGTCCAGGAATTCATTGTTTGGCATTTATATTCCATTCGATTATTCACGAATGAACGAAATTGGTTCAAATTTTTATTGCGATAATTGTTTTTTTGTTACGAGTTTTGTTGGGGGATTCAATTTCGTACCAAACAAAAAGCAAGAATTATATCGTGACTTGAGGGAGAACATGTTGGCCATATGGTGTATGTCATATGATAATAAAGGAGATTAAGATGTTTTTAATTATTATACTTGTGGAGCAGCGCTTTCCAAACACTGAACACATTACGTCATTGGGTTGAGTGAGGTCCTGATCGGCTTTAGTTTGGAAGCAATAAATACACTGATCACACTTGACACACTTCAAGACAGAAGCCTCATCGAACAATTTCACACGGAGGAAACATTCAATCTGATTTCGCTGTATACCTTTTTTTCAACAGTCAATTATTTGCTAGCTTAGCGAATAATTTGTAATTTTAATGAATTGTTTAATCATTGCAGTTATTGGATTAGCGCAAGTGCGGATGAACCAGAGCCGGATTTAGAAATTCTGTTTCCCTTTCTAACGCACGTATAACAAAGGATAAGTGATAGGCAGCAGCCTACTGTTTATCTTTTGTTACACGTTGATTGAAGAGGGAAACAAAATTTTTGAATCCGGCGCTGGAATGAACTACAAGCTACACTGAGAGAAAGAAAATCTGAAACCAAGAAAATATTGGATTGACCGAGTCCAATCCGATATTTTCTTGAATCAAGAAAACTTTCTTCAAACGAAGAAAACATTGACTCAGTTTGAAGCTATGCAACGTGATATGGGGAAAATGTTCTTATCCCAAGTAGGGGAAAGTGTCCTCGGTTGCAACACTTTTTGTTTTCCGTTGATATCAATAACAAATATTCAAATGAAATTGAATTTATCGACTTTCACATAAAGATTAATAGCCAACTATAACTCTCAAACGATTAAACTCAAATACAAAAGCGGATTGTGTATTGAAAAATGATTTTTCCAAAACTATGAAACTGTTGCAACCAAGGGCATGTGATCCTTGGTTGCAACACGCCGGTCCTTGGTTGCAACACTTCATTGCGATCATGTTTTCTTGAATAAGGAATCAAAATTAAGTTACAAAATATGTATGAAATGAACACAGGATCCAAAAAATGTGTGACAGAAGGGAGATGGATAAATAAATTTATGAATTTGAAAAAATTTAGTAATATATATAGAACCACTGCTCAATTTTATAAAATCCATATTGGATAAATACATTTAACATGTCTATAGTACGCACGGCCAGTAATTTGGAACTAAGAATCATTTTTTGGAAATAACAATAAAAACTCGATTTTTCAATTAAAATGTAGCTTTCGTTGAACGAATTATTTATAGGTTATGAATCATAACAAAACGAAATGAACCAGAATTAAACAGGGTGGCTTCATGAAATTTTGCGAAAACGTCACTTGCCTAAACAGCACCGAAAGTTCTCAAAACGTTTTAAAAACGTGTCCAAAGTCCCACAGATGTTGGTTTCCAAAAGCACATTTTCCAAACGTCTTAGGAACATTCATTCAATGTGTTGGGGAGCACGTTTTGGGGACATTGTTTACACATGCTATGGTACGTTTTCAGAACGTTTTCGAGACGTTATATGAAAACCAAGTATTTTATCTCTAACCTATACAAATGTATATTTATAGTTTCACTAGGGAAAAAAGTACCGAACAACCATAAAAATATGTTTTGTATTGAATATTTGGAAAGATTCCTTTCCAGAAGTTCAAAACTATTGGCAGAATGTAAATTATCAAGAATCAAGTCAATATATTGACATTGTCAAAACCTTGGAATTGACGCGAGACAAAATTTTACTACATGCAATGTGTTTAAGGGATGCAAATGTGATTTATAAAATCTATCGATACATGCTCCGCCGCAGTTCATTTGCATCTCCTCGAAATGGAGAATATTAAAAGATTTGGCACAAGTTTGATCTTTAACAAATTCTCATTTAACATGTTTCATAAACGTTCCATAGAAACCTAAATAAGACTATACCGGACATTTTTACATCCCTGGAACGTCCGAAGAACGTCTCAGTGCTTTCTGGGTTGATGATGATTAATAACTTACCTCTGTGTTATTTTGATTCAACACACAATGTGATTTGACAGCCACGTGATTCTCTGTCGCAGTCACTCGCAGTGCTGCAATATTCGTCGACTTGGGATCGCGTGGCGTCGGTACATGCGCAAAGTGTTGCAACCAAGGCATACGCAACTGTTGCAACCAAGGAATTTCACATGCTCTTCGAAAAAGTTTTTTTTACGCATTTTCAATATTAGTCTTTTCCAAAAACGTGAAAGCATATCTATTTTTCATAAAATTCTCTACAAGTGCATATTTTTTATTTTGAAAAAGTGTTTCAATAAACCTGAGTAGGAGTTCCTATCCGGTAAGCCCTAAAGTGGTCCGGACTGGATCCGGCTGTGGAATGGGATGCCCCATATGGGGCTTCATATCTGGGCTTGACCAGGTCCGTGTGGATAAAAACCTATCGGGGATTCCAGATCCAGCACCGATGAGGATAACCTAATGAAAGTTCTAATGAGGTTGACCCTCTAAAAATCTTTCTGGCCCTGATCCGCTTTCCTGATTGGGGCCAGATGCGGATAATTTGAATCAGGTCCGGATGTGGCTAATTCCGCAAAAGCCTCATTCAACCTTATTCATCTTTGATCAGTTTACCAGGTGAGGCACAGATTAGGGAAATCATGATCCAATCCGGAAGAGGCAGACCGGCCCTAACAAGGCGAGCTGTTTAAAATCTCATCGAACTCAAATTAGTTTTTCTGACGGGAGTCAGATACAAATAATGTAAATATATTAATTTCCAGATGTAACTCACCTAATCTCCGCCCAATAAGAAAACTAAGAATGAATGCAAGTAAATTTTTTCGAAATGCTCCTAGAATTATACAAATTCCAATCCTTCACTGATTAACTCCGGGATACCATGAAATTTTTGATACGACACTGAATGACTGAGGTTTCTCATGAGTGCTGGTTGTTTCTATTCGTTGATATATATACCTCGCTCAACCATCAATCTGTAGCGTGCGAATTGCGATCATGTATCATGCGACAAATATGTTTTAGGATAGGAGAGGGATAAAAATATTGATCAGATTGTTCATAAACTATGTTAGACGTTAAGTGGATAATAATTGTACTTTGATGTTTAAATGTGAGTGGACTCGGACTATTGCAATATTTACGTAAAAAATGTCAAGTTGTAATCATTATCAACAATTAAATTCGTTAATGATTTTTTTATAAAAAATTCAATCACGGGGTTACGGATCAATCAATTTGAACCGCATCAAGTAACCTGTTCAAAGTAGGATAACCATATCTCTATCAGAAACGTGAAGAAAAATTCATCACCCCCGAATTTAGTTGCTGGATCAGGCTCGGATCAAGTGCTCGGATTTGGCCCGGATCAAGTTGCCGGATCCGGCCCGGATGAAATGAAGCGTTACACATTACATCCGGGCCCAATCCGATTACCCATATCCATACCGGATCTGGCTTAGGGCAAATGACATCGGTACCGGATTCACACTTCTGCTCGGGAAGTAAGAAAATTTCACTGGAGAGAGATTGCGAAAATTTACTTTTGATACCTCAAAAGTTATTTTTGTTCATATCTTGTAGTGAACTAACATATGGATTGTTATTGTAGCCATATATGATGAAAGAAAGCTTCCATAATTCTTGCAGATTTTTAGTGTTCAATTCAATTTGTAGTCAGAATCCCCACTGTTGCAACCAAGGACACTCTCCCCTACGTATCTTTTTAGATAAGAAAAAAATTGATGTTTTCGGACCAAGAAAATATGTTTTTAGGATCAAGCTAATTTGTCTCTCAGTGTAGCTCAATTTCAAGTATTATATAAAAGATACTGAACAAATTAAACAGGAAAGATAAAACTCACTGTCATAACCGATGAAATTTTTATTTCAGCGTGAACTTCTCTATCTTAGTACAACGTGTACTGCATAATCAGATTTTGCTGTTTTATGATGAAATTTTCTCCTGCGTGTTCAATGATGTGAATTGAACCACTGAATACCGTGCACGAAGCGTTGAGTGTTGAAAGACCGTACAAGGAAATTCCAAAAGTTCTTTGGAATAATACGAATGTTTCAAGATTTCCAATTGGAAATTCAATTGAAGTTCATAAACATCACGTCACAATTTTAGCTCTGGGTGAATTATTCATTTCATTCCTTGTTGATGCGTTCCTCATATAAAGGCTTACCATGGAATCCAATTGTTTTCAATCATTTTTCATGACCTTACCCACGGCGTCGTGACAGTGTCACTTGATCCGTTTCAAATGTAAGAGTGAGGAAGCTTTGCGGATCAAGTTCTTTGCGTTGTTGCACAATGGAATCAAAAGGAATTCGCCGATGGTGACGCCGTATCTCCATGCTTTGAAGTGGAAAAATATGTATACTACGGTGTTTCGTTTTGAATCAATATTTTTTTTTCTTTGCTCCCACCTAAAAAACTTTCAGAATGTAGTTTAAAAAAATCCTCCCGCAACCTTCACTCAAACAAAAATTATTTAGAGGTGGCGCAATGGCTTTGAAGGTTTTTTATTTTATCAAAATATCATTGGTCTGCAAAAAATGAGGTTTGATTGCTCTTCGATAACTTAGGATCATTTTCAAAGTGATTTTCTGCGTAGAATCCGAATCTGAAGCCAGAAGTGGGCCATCACGTCAGCGTTCCGAGATATTCCAGGTAATTCACTCAGAAGAGGGATTTGTTCTACTTTTAACCTTCGATTTTCCGTCTTTTCTGACATAAAAAATTTTTTGAATATTTTTTTCCGATTTCATAATTCAATACCACTCTTCCCCTTCAAAATGAGCTACTGATCGATCACCTACGATTCGTTCTTGCAAAATTACAACCATCCTAAGTTATGGAATATGCCCCAACAACATCATGAGCATTCACATTATCAACCCTTTGAGGAATACATTTTCTTATTGGCAAAATTCGATTGCTCTTCAGTAACTGAGGGTCATCTTCGAAGTGATTTTCTGCGTAGAATCCGAATCTCGAGCCAAAAGTGGGTCATCACGCCAGCATTTTGAAATATTTGAGGTAATTTACTCAGAAAGGGGATTTTTTTTTACTTTGAACTTTCGATTTTTCATCCTTTCCGAAATAAAAAATTTTCTGAATATTTTTTCCGATTTTATAATTCAATACCATTCTTCCCCTCCAAAATGAGCTATTGATCGATCAACTGCGATTCGTTCTCGCAAAATTAAAACCATTCTAAGTTATGGAATATGCCCCAACAACATCATAAGCATTCACATCATTAACCATTATTGAAACATGTATACGTGCACGGAGGAAATAATCCACTACTCTTTCATGTAAAATACAATTCTTCCCACTGTGCTCCATATCAACGCCAGACTGAGTTTGGATTTTTATTGAAATTTGTATTTCCACACAGTAAAATAGTTTCCTTGAGGAATTATATGGACGTTTTACCATGACCGCAGTGAAAATTTTTATCATTCAAGTTCAGAACTTCATGGATTTTCAGGGAAATTTCTTGTTTAGTAAATATTGTACCGGAAATCATCATAAATTACTGTGGACTTCTGTAGAATCTGATGAAAATACCATAATTTCTCTTGTCGATTCCAATCTGCTCCGTAGATGGTGCTGCACCACAGTGATTTTAACTGTATATTTTTCTCCGTGTGACGAGTTTTAGAGTCGCTAAATAAGAATACCATGTCAGAAAATTGAGATTTCCATTCCCACACATCTTGGCGACCTCCCAACAGATCCTGCCCATGTGGAAATTGCCGGAGTTGTACACATGGCCCAGTATTGGCAAGGATATATTAGCCGGATCTTGGCCAAAATGACTGGGCCATTGCGGGCACAGTATTGTTTTTCAGTCGGTGCCATTTCTTTAATGGATATCAACCAATATTGGCCCATGAAAATGGACGATGATGTGCCAGTACTCTAGCAAAGTTGTTTGATAAATACTGCCGTTTTGATTAACCAAAACTGAGCCAGTACTGACCCGACACTGATAATATTCTTGGATAGTACGAACAGCCAACATTGTGCTAGTATCGGGCCTATATTTATTCATTTCGGAATCGATACACAACCACTGTTGACTTCATTTCATGAAAATCCGGTTATTATACTGAAACAAAATCTTGCCAAAAGTGGGCCGGAATTGGTGATAACTCTTTATATCGTTGTAGATGATAGTATTTGGTCACTTTGCTACAAGCCTACTTCATTATCCAAATGATAGCTAATTAGGATCATAAAAATACGAAAATGAAATGATCAAGAAACATTTTTCACCCATTGCTAATGATAAAACTTTGAGGAGAATTTGAGTAAATAGATCCTTGAAACTTTATTACTGATAAAAGGTGAAACAAGGATAGAAAAAATAACAGAACACTTTTGAATTCCATTTTGGTTACAGAGTATGTAATATCATACATCCATGTCACATATAGTCATGAAGAAATAAACAATACTATTCCAGTTATCCTTCTGTGATTTTCAATGTTGCTGAAAAAATTCTCATTTCTCATAGACGTAAACATTGCCCTTGTAAAAATGAATCATATATGCGGCATATATGACCACACATGGTACATATATGATTTCACAGATTCATATATGACCCCTATATAATTCATATATGGGCCATATATGATTTCAGACATTTATATATGACCATATATGACACATTTCATATATCGCGTTATGTTCCCTATATATGGGTCATGTTTGGTCCTGATATGGATTGAACAATCGTATATGAATTTTATATGGTCATATATGCCACATATATGAATCACATACAGTTTATATATGGGCTATATATGAATCATTTTTACAAGGGTGATTGTTGAGTTCAAAATGAATTGATTCTGTTTCAATCTTCAAATTCATTCAATTTGAGATTTTCACGATAGTTAGAATGACTGAGAGAATTGTCCTATGAAAGAGAAACACAAATTAATCACGTGATTGATGTAAAAATAAAAAATCAAATGATTAAAACATTTGACAGGAATCCGCTAACAACGATGAAAATTGGTTTGCCAACATAACCTTAAACCAGGCAGTTGCCACTTCATTAGAGACACAGTAGACTCTCGATTCGAACACCATCTGTGTCCTTGTTTCATTCGGTATCCAATCTTATGTGGGAAAGAGACATAAATAGTGCTTAAACCGACAGTCTACTGCACATTGCTCTCACATTCTTGAATTTGAGACAGCAGTAATATAATGAAGTGGTAACTCCTTGAAGCTGAGATTTTTTTCTCACAGGTTATATGTTTATTTTACAATGTCTTACGATAAAGTGAAAAAATATCGTCATTCGAAAAAAAGTGACCCATTGCCCTTGAATAAGAGTCCTACATTGGGAATAACACACAAGGTAAGTGGAAATCTTTCATTGACCTTTATGTTTTGAGCATTACCGACTTAAGATTTTCTATTGAAGACTATAAAAACATTTCATAGTTGCCAATCAGTGTTTTGAAGAGTGAATTTTACAATTTATTCACTCTTTAATCACAATCCCCACCAGTAAATTCTTTTATATGAAAGGCTTTTCATATTGTATTTCAATTACGTTTCGCAAAAAAACATGCTTTCTGTTATAGAAGAAAACATCATGAAATTCAATGATCATAATATTATTTTTTATTGATGATTCAACACATTCACGATCAGTTAGTTGTATAAGACTTCCCAAGTAGCAACAGAACGTTGTATATATACTATGAACGTTCATCGTATCCCTGGTGAAAATCAGCATATGGAGCGACGCGGAAGAGTCAACGAACCAGCATCTAAGCGCAAAAGAAGCGGATATTGAAACGTTTTTGCGTTTCATTTGTTCCAACATTCGCTCCATGGGTTCCAACATTCGCTTTCCACGAGCGGAAATTCTCACCAGGGATATCTAGATATACTATGTACATGCATAGTATATATACAACATTCTGATGCTACTAGGGTTGATGTCACAAGTTTTATATACGAAAGTAGGAATAAAATATCGAGAATTTATGAAAGAATTATAACTCCTGTCAAAATAGAAGCAACTGCATCCCTAATGAAAATGTTACACCGTGTTTTCTTGGTGCAAATTTGCCCAAGTAGCAGAAGAGGTTAGAAATGCTAAGAGCGTGTTTGGAAAATCCTACGAACATGCGTAGAACCTCCAAATGAGACTGTTTCGAATAATTATGTGCTATGCACCTCCATAGAATATCTTAACGAATTCATCCAAAATAGTCTCATTCGCACATCCCTTTCACATTCATAGAGTCACCATAGCATATTTGAGAAGTTCTTGTGCTACTTGGGTGGTGTGAGGGTAAATCAAGTGAAAAATCAGTGGTATTTCAGTATTCTACCATGAAACCACGGTGTATTTGTGAATTTTTTACACCAATATATTTTGGGTTTCTTTCCAGTAGAAAATAAGTGTGGATTCGGTAACAATTTGATGCAACTGTACTCCAACTAAAAATATTCATGGTGATCGCTTGGTGTAAAGCGGGTAAAAAACTGGCTTTCGATGTGATTCTGGTATCAACTATGGTGTGAAAAAATTCACGAATATACCACAAAACCACGGTGTTAAATCGGTGTGTTTGATCCATTAAGGCATTAAAGCTAAACTTGCTCCATTATAAATGAAATCCAAGAACAATATAAGCTGTTTTAATTTTATGATTGAGATAATGATGTACATTTATGTCTTTAATAATTCTTTGCAGAATTTTGTTCCAGCATGTATAATACAAATTTTCATGTGAATGTTGAACCAAATCTTCAATATATATTCCTTGACTTATGTTAAATATTTTTTTTTATCTTATAGAGAAAGTGCTGAAAGGCTCACCAACCACAATCATCCACCAATGATGTAAAATCTCTCAACAAACCATCATTTATATACGAAGTTGAAGAATCTCAACATGATGCTGCATCAAGTACGATTCAAACGAAATTCGGCTTAGTTGAGTTACCTCAAGCAGAAATCCACGAAATGGTACAAAATCAAAACCAACATGAGGAAATTGTCAAGAATCATAAGCGAGATGAATGTGATGACAACGTTTCGTATCCTAATGAAGATTCCAACAACGGATTGCTTTTATCAACCAATTCGTCGCATTCATCAAATGCAGATACCACAGTTTTCAATGAAACTGATGTGGAAAATAGAACTGCAGTTCTGACTTTGAGGGAGAAAATTCATAATTGGGCCTTGAATCATTTAACTATATTAACAAGAGCTTGTATCGATGATGTCTTACATATTTTGAGAAATGAAGGTCATACAGACTTTTCAAAGAGTGCAAAAACACTGATGCGATCTGCAATCGCAGATTATGCAATAGAGCCCATGTTAAGCACTAATGATACATATGGCCAATTCATCTATTACAGTATTGAAAAGACTTTACAACAAATCATCCCTGTGAATATTTTCAGAGAAGATAAGATTTTATCACTCATTAATGTTGATGGCGTTGTAGTGTATCAAAACTCTTCAAAACATTTCTGGCCCATTTACGGTCGTATTTACAATAATAAATATGAAACTACTCCCTTTAAAATAGGTGTATTTCATGGTCATAACAAACCAAAATCAGCGCGAGAATATTTGAAACAGTTTGTTGAAGAAGTAAACGTTCTAATTGAAAATGGAATTAAAATCAACGACAAACATTATGATTTTAATATCATTGGATTTAGTTGTGACATGCCTGCCAGAGCATTTATTAGGTGTGTAAAATCTCACACCGGTTTCTGTTCGGGTGAACGATGTGAAGATTCTGGAATTACTATTTCTAATGAACGTATTTTCAATAGTTCTGATTCCAAACAACGCACAAACGAATCTTTTAGATCCAAGAGGCAATTGGAACATCATTCTGTGAAAGAAGATTCTCCACTCATAGATATTATCAATT
Organism: Gonatopus flavifemur; assembly: GCA_018340375.1. Taxonomy (NCBI): domain Eukaryota; kingdom Metazoa; phylum Arthropoda; class Insecta; order Hymenoptera; family Dryinidae; genus Gonatopus; species Gonatopus flavifemur. Next base: position 11,848,896 of record JAFFJZ010000009.1, read on the forward strand.
TTGACCCTGTAAAATCTGTTTTAATAGATTACATGCATCACCTTTGTTTAGGAATTTCAAAGTTTATATTAAATAATCTTTGACACGGACAAAGGTTATGTCAAATCAGTTGTAAAAATCGCGTAACATTACATAATTTATTGATTTCATTCGCAGAAGATGTGCCTACAGAATTTCAAAGAAGAATATTAGATTTGATTGATGTAAGCCAATGGAAAGCCACACAACATGAATTGTTCCTTTTATATGCAAGCGGACCTATTCTTTTTCATATTCTGCCTGAAAGTTTATATAAACATTATATGCTACTGTTTACTGCTTGCCGAATATTATGTGATAAACAATTTGCTACTGTTCACACTGATTATGCACATTCTTTATTGGAAACGTTTTTCGTTTCAATGCCGACATATTATGGAAAAGATACTCAAGTTATGAATGTACATAATCTGTTACATATCGCAGATGATGTGAAATATATAAATGCACCACTGACAGAATATTCTGCATTTCCCTTCGAGAATGCCTCAGGATATGTAAGGCGATTAATAAAAGGACACAAGGATCCACTTGCACAATTAGCCGTTCATCTTCAGCAATTGAACTAATGATATTTCAATCAAATACGTCAAATTTTATCCGTTGGAAGATCTATTTACATATCCTTTGTCTGCAAGAAAAATTGGTATCACGTATCTTCGAAAATGTGAAAAACAAATCAGATGCTGCAACATTTCAAATTGTGAAAAAAATGTATAAATACTGTGATTGAGGGAAAGAATATTTCTATTAGTCTGCTTCATTTTTCATAGGATTATCTGAAAAATTAGGTAAATATATATGTATCTATGAAGTATATTGAAGTAATATGATTTGAGTTTGAGCTGTTTCTTGAAACAGAATAATAAACCAGTGTTGGAAAATTGGAGGATAAAAATTCTAATAAGTATATAAAATCCAATTTTCAATATTGTTCTCAAAAATATCCCATTGATAACCATCAATATCTTGCAGGAAATGTCAAATAGAATCCATTAGAAAAATGTTGCTGCAGCATTCCATGAAATCTATGCGGTTTCTGTTCTGTGAAGTACGGTTTGAATCCGATTAACTTTCTAATCGAATTGTGAGAAATTTTCATGGGAAACTTAACATACATGCATGAGAAAAATGTGTTTCGTAGAACTAGCAATCACAGAATTGTTGGCATTTTATTGTTGGAAATTCAATAATTTTTGTTCTTATAGCAATACATGTTGTCTTGTTAACAATAGAATTATCAATTAAGTAATTTTAACGGTCATATTTTTACGATTTTTATTGTAGGTCGATATATGACAATGCTGAATTGTCACATATCAATCAGCAATAAAATTGCTGAATCGACAATTTTATTGTTAATGAGACAACTATATATTGCTATAAGAACAAGAATTATTGTATATTCGACAATAAAATGTCAACAATGCTCTTATTGCTAGTTCTACGAAACACATTTTTCTCAGTGCAGACATAGTAATCAACACATACCGTCGGTACTATGTCGAAACCTCGTATCTCGATTTTCGACAGTAACGAGGTTCCATCGGAAATATCATCAGTACACACTAAATACACATATAATCAAGTTATATGTGATCAATTATGTTCACTCAACAATAATCGAAGGCCTCTTTGTTTATAAAACTCTTCTTCATATGTATATCAGCATGTGCTGACCATTTTTCCAATGGAACCACCAAACCGTCAAAAATCGAGATACGAGGTTCTGTCATAGTACCGACGATACGTGCATATCATACGGGTCAACTGCCTTTCGGGCCATTTGGACGTCGGGATTACTGGTGGTTACCGTTAATTACCTGATAATATATTCAAGTGCATAAATAAGTGAGGAATAATGTTGTGAACACGAAAAACCAGTTATAAATATTTTTATTTGATCTTTAACTTGCAATCTGACAACTGATTGGTTAAGTCCGATTCCGTCTGGACATAGCGGATCCAATCAGAATCGTCGAAAATCGTCACGAAATTGATGGGATTCCAACGTATTTGGAATGTCCATTAGATGCACTCAAATGTCGCCGCCGTTTGCCGGCGTAAGGAACTCTGCAAAACTGTTTGCAGCGCTCCAAGCAGGAGTTCGCGCAAATATCCCACATACATACATGGTTTGGTAACTTGATAGTTTCGCGACATCACGCTTGGAGCGCTGCAAGTAGTCCTGTAGAGTCTCCTACTGAGTGTATTCAATCACGTGGTCCCAATTCCCTAGCGATTTCGTTTTTACCAGGGGGCATAATCTCAAATAGAAAATTTTCAAACGGATTTCAGCGCCGCCATACGGTAGTACAGTGAACTATTTCACATGTATACACTAACACTAATTCAAAAATCGGTGTGATTTGTTCATTGTTTGTGTTGGTTGTATCTATGGCGAATAATTCACTGTACTACCGTACGGCAGCGCTGAAATCCATTTGAGAATGTTGCATTTGAGATTATGCCCCCTGGTTTTTACCGAAACTTTTGGTAAGAAATTGGTGATTTTGTGGTTTGGTAATATTGTGGTTGGAAATTGGTTATATTGTGGTCAAATCGTCGTACCGTTTGTGACTTTTTTGTACCACATAATTACCAACAAATTACTACACGATTGGTATTTTTATGGGAGAAGTTTTGGACAAATTTTGGTGAAGAATGACGGAATCAACAGGATGTACAATTCGGTTCCTTTTTGGGAAAGATATGCCTGACATTGTCGCAAATGGGAGGAACAAAATTGGTAGGTTTTTGAATAATTTCGAGTTCATCACCTTGAAACCAGCGAATCTTCAGTGCTACTGATTGGTAACAATGTGGTTCCTTTTTGGAAAAACATCTTGAAAATACCGCTGATGGGAGGAACCAAATTGGTCAGTTTTTGGTTACTTTCCGGTTCATAACCATGGGATTACCAAATTTGCATTGGTATTCATTGGTAACAATTTGGTGCTTTGTTGGAAAGAGTATACCTGGAATTACTGCAGATGGAAGGAACAAAATTGGTCAGTTTTTGGATAATTTCCGGTTCACAACTATAGAATTGCCAAAACTTTAGTGCCACTGATTGAGGAAAAGTTGGTTTCTTTCCGGAAAAAAATATGCCTGAAATCACCGCAGGTTAAAGCACCCAAATCGGTCAGTTTTTGGGTAATTTCCGGTTCACAACCATAGAATTACCAAAACTTGAGTGCGACTGATTGGCAACAATTCGGTTCCTTTCTGGAAAAAAAAACCTGAAATTACCGCAGATGGAAGGAACCAAATTGGTCAGTTGTTGGATAATACCCGGTTCACAACCATAGAATCACCAAAACTTCAATGTCACTGATTGGGGAAAATTTGGTCCTTCTATTCGCGGTAATTTCAGGCATTTTTTTCCGAAAAGGAACCAAATTGTAACCAATGCAGGATTCTCAACATTCGGTAAATCTTCGGTTTTTGACCACGAAGCAACCAAGAAATTACCAAGCAGACCATTTCTGTAATCTGTTAAAAAAAGTGGTTTGGTTCCAAGAAGGCACCGAATCGTGACCGATGAGTCCCACTGAATATCCGGTAATTTTATGGTTTTAAACCGGAAATTTACCAAAAACTGACCAATTTGGTTTCACCTATTCGCGGTAGTCTTAGGCCTCTTTTTCCAAAACGGGACCAAATTGCAACCAATGGAGGATTCTCAACATTCAGTAAATTTTCGGTTCTCAACCACGAAGGAACCAAGAAATGACCTAAAACACCATTTCTGTGATCTGGTAAACGAATGGTTTCGTTCCAAAAAGATACCGAATCGTGACTGATGAGTAGCACTGAAGATGCGGTTGTTGGTTATTTTGTGGTAAGAAAAAGTCACAAACGTACCGGAATTTTTTGGTAACTTTTTGGTAACCTCAAGATCGCTAGGGTTGGTTTCAACAAGTTACAACGTGAACTACATTTTTACAGTAATTTCGATTAGAAGACGGTGTAAAAAATAAAAATTAATCAGCCAACGTAAGTATTACAATTTTCACATCATATTTTGTATAAAAATCGATCTGTACATGATTTGAAATAATATTATAAATATTTTTTTCTTTCTTAATATTCTGTATTTCCAATTGAATAGATTTTTGCTTTCTAGCTTCACTAGGGTTTATCGCCCGTGAACAAACTTCATCATTATAAATATCTATATTTGTCACTCGGGTGTTTTATTAATTATTGCATATGTTCAATTTATTTTCAGAAGAAATTTAATTTTTCCAGCAATGGATAATATAAAGCCGACTTATTACATAGTTTGGTTCACTGACCAGTATAAAAACGAGGAAAAATTGATTGATTTGGTTCCTCATTCATGGGTTTCGGAGGATAAAACTATGTGTCAGTATCCACCTGCACATCGAATTCATTTGGTACAACAGTGGGTCAAAGAGAGTAAAAAGCCACAGTCGATGTAGCCCAAATTCAAAAAAGATGTGATTGAAGATGGTTGTAAGTATAGTTTCTTACAATTCTCAGAGCTGCTTTGACAGCGTAATGCAAGTGATGTTCTATCGCGCTTTTCCTGATGAAATTGATATTTTTCGATGATTATTCACAATCATTACAGCAAATTTTGCACAAGCATCAAGACGTCTCAGAAGATGCATCAATATAGGTTACGTGCGAAGTAGTGCAGACCCTGCTTCAAGTGTCATATAGAATCGTATAGAATATCATAGATTATGATCCAAAAACATGATAAGATTCACACTTTCTATCATGTTTTTCAATCATGTTTTATGATATTCTAAACGATTCTGTATGACATTTCAGGCAGGGGAGGATGTCACTTCTGATGATTCAATAGAGGAAGAAAATAAAAATCCGAATATTATAGATGCAAAAAACGCAACAGCGATGTTGTAACATCCTCGTTTTTTTCGCACTTTTTTGTCTCTCTTTTATCAGAATATAGATATATTCATACTTTTTACTCATATAACATTGTCATATAGATGTTATATCAAAATTACATAACATGGAATAACAATTTTATAATTAGGAAATTATATTTGAATCATGATTTCAATTGATTCTAATAGATCTATGTAACAATCCAATTACATGCGACTAACAATCTTTCATGTCAAGTTCTTCTATCATTCATAAAACAATATATCAATAAAATTTTCGCGTTATGTAATTTTCACTCATTCATGATATATATTCTTTTTTCTCTCATAATTCATATTTTCTTCATATATACATATGTACATATATATATATATATATATATATAGAGAGAGAGAGAGAGAGAGAGTTAGGAATGCATGGGTTGACGTCACATAGCGAGGTATCGAAACAGCACAGGCATTGTTCTGGTCTCGAGTTTTTTATGACCCCTTTTCCGTAGCGCACAGGAGTTTCCTTCGAATCTGTCACCCAAATGTATACAGAACTTGTATATATTCCGACGTACTTTCGAAAACAATTCAAAGGCGTAGGAAAAAGAATATTGGTATATCTTAGAATATTTGCATTTTTCATTGAATATTGATTGAAAATTAATATCATATGATATACAGGGTGGGGCATTTAGAGTGTCGCGGGCGTTTTTTCCAAAAATGAAATGAGATCCGAGAAAATTTTTCGGACAAAAATTGTAGGGTATCGAGGGGGACATCCGATGGTGGCCTTGGCTTTGACCTCAAATCTCATCTTCAAGGGCATTCTGAGGTCAACTCTTGTTTTTTAAATAGCATCTCATATTTTTTACTGCAGATTTGGATTCTAGGTCAAAAACCAAGAAACTTTTGTCTGAACCATTTTCCTGAAATCCGCAAAGATGGCGCTCTAATCGATATTGTTCCATACTGAATCTGACATTAGAATAACTCGAAAACGAAGGGTCTTGGAGGAGAATGTTTCGGACGAAAGTTGTCTGATTCCAAGGGGGACCCCTTGAACTGAAACGGAGGTGATGGGGTATAACAGACAAAACACAACACATTTCAATCGTCTACATCACTTGGATAATTTTAATGCAGTAGATGCTCAAAATGATGGCCTTCGACTTCAATACACATTTCAAAACGTTTTACAAAAGATTGCTGAACTCGTGCTAAAATATCTTCATTGATGCTTGCGCATACATTGATGATTCGTTGACGCATATTCTCAGGTGTAGTCGGTGCTTGTTGATAAACTGTATCTTTCATGTATCCCCATAAAAAAAAATCTGGAGAAGTAAGATCCGGAGAACGGGCAGGCCAATGAACTGGTCCACGACGTCCTATCCATCGTCCAGGATAATCTCTGTCCAATATTTCTCGAGCTGTGACTGCATAATGGGATGGACAACCATCGTGTTGATACCACATATTCAATCGTTCCTGAATAGGTATGTCTTCAAGTAATGTTGGAAGTACTTGATCTAAGAAATGTCTGTACTTCTCTCCATTCAGCGTATCTGCAATGAAGTACGGTCCAATTACTGGAGATCGAAAAATACCACACCAAACATTCACAGCCCATTGTCTTCGATGCTCTACTTGACGTAACCATCTTGGATTTTCTGTCGCCCAGTAATGCATATTATGTCGATTTACTTGACCATGATTGGTGAACGTCGACTCATCAGAAAATAATATGTTGATGAAGTTGTTATTGTGCATTTGCGCTAGACCCCATCGACAAAACTGTACACGATTTTCGAAATCATCACCGTGAAGGTCTTGATGCAAACAAATGTGATACGGATGGAATTTGTGACGTTTCAGTATTCGAAGAACACTTCTTCGAGAAATTCCCGAATGGAGTTCAATTTCACGAGAGCTCACGTGTGGATTATTGGCTACTGCAGCTAGTACATTAACTTCCGCATTTTCTCCGCTAACAGTTCTCATTCGATGTCGTTTTTCCCTTGTAACACTTCCCGTTTCTGAGAATAATTTTGTAATGCGTTGAAAATACCTAATGGATGGCGTTGTTCTTTCAGGAAATCGTTCTGCATACAAGTCATATGCTTGTCTGGGGTTCTTATGCACTTCACCGTAAATGTAGATCATATCGATCTTTTCAGAAACCGTGTATCGGATATCCATGATTTTCAATTTGTCATAAACCAAGTAATAATCGAATGTAACTGACAAACTGACTTTCAAAATCGTGAATTTTCACTGAACCCCGTCGTTTGTTTACATCGCGTGAGCTCTGAATGGTGGTGATGTAGACGATTGAAATGGATTGTGTATTGACAACTTTCGTACGAAACATTCTTTTGCAAGACCCTTTGTTTTCGAGTTATTCGAATGTCAGATTCAAAATGGAACAATATCGATCAGAGCGCCATTTTTGCGGATTTCAGGAAAATGGTCCAGACAAAAGTTTCTTGGTTTTTGACCTAGAATCCAAATCTGCAGTAAAAAGTATGAGATGCTATTTAAAAAACAAGAGTTGATCTCAGAATGCCCTCGAAGATGAGATTTGAGGTCAAAAACAAGGCCACCATCGGATGTCTCCCTCGGTACCCCACAACTTTTGTCCGAAAAATTTTCTCGTATCTCACTTTATTTTTGGAAAAAACGCCCGCGACACTTTAAATGCCCCACCCTGTATATAACTAGAATATAACAAAGTTCAAGAAACTATTCAAAAACATTTAAATTATAATTCAACAATTTCTATGTTGCTTCTCATTGGGAAAATCTATTTTAACTATGAAAAAACAACTAATATATTATATAAGATCATTATCATTGTAATTCTGAACAATTATTATAAGAAAATCTATTATTTTTAACTCGAGTCTACGAGGAAAAGCTATGCAAACATAAAGAAGCATTGATACGTAGGAAAACCTATATGAAAAAAACTGTCGAGCCATAGAAAGAATGAAAACATATTTCCTTCTTCCTTAAACAACTGACCCCCACTTGAAGGGCAGCTCTGAGAACAGTATATGAGGAGCCACCTCGTGCCCTTTGACAGACACTCTCAATTTTTTTTCTCAAGCTCATTATACATTCATCATTATTGTCTCAAAGTTTCATCCAAATTTCTCAAAGTTCACATACGTTATTCTCTCCAAGTTCATTCCAAACACTCACTCTCAATTCAATACACTTACTAAACTCACTCAATACAATTCGTTAAAACCTCACAATCATATATGACAATTCGTTCAAAATTGTTCAAAGTTCAAGTTTCGCTGTATTTATCAAAAATTATTTCAAATATATTTCGAAGTTTAAACAACGTTGAATTTTTGAATTTCATCCCTCACAAAAGTAAGTACAAAAGAATAAAATACACGTGATTTTATCTTCCACTGACTACCTTGCAATTTTCTTTTCTTTCACAAATAACGAAACTCGCGGGCGTTATGAGAACATTTCAATACATTTTCCTTGTTTAAGACGAGATACTCGCGATCTAGTCTTAACCCTTTCAAATTTCCATTCCTTTCACAGATAACGAAACTCGCGGTCGTTATTTGAACATTTCAATACATTTCCCTTGTTTAAGACGAGATACTCGCGATCTAGTCTTGACCCTTTCAAATTTCCATTCCTTTCACAGATAACGAAACTCGCGGTCGTTATTAAAACACACACTGTAAAAAAAAACTGGAAATTTACTGTGCAACTGGACTGGGAATTTCCAGTGCTAGTACTGGAATATGGATATTCCAGTACATGTACAGAGATTTTGTTGTCACGTTACTGAAAATTTACCAAGCATAACTGAAAATTCAGTCATTGTACTGGAATTTTCAAGTTTGAGATGATGTACTGAAATTTTGCCATGATTTCGCGAAAATTCTACCGGCTCGTACTACAATTTCATAGTTCTTGTGCACCAGAAAAAAATATCCCCTCAAAAAGGACTTGAGAAAAAATTTGGAATTTAGGAAAAAAACCTAATCGTTGGTATACTGGAATTATACAGGTTTTCAACTGCAATTCTCAGGTTTTGTGATGGAATTTTCCAGTCACTATGCAATTGAATTATACAGGTTTTGAACTGCAGTTTTCAGATCGTGTGATGGAATTTTCCAGTTGCTATGCAACGGAATTTAATCACTGTTGCACTGAAATTTTCCACTTTTATTGGACTTCGTCATTTTTGGCAGGAAAAATTTCAAGTCTTTATATTAAAAATTTCCTGATTGAGATTTTGAATAATAATTGTAATTGTAGCCAATAAAATTGATATATGAGGTTTTTCCAAGACTTATCCTCTTGTGTATTCTAGATATGAAGCATATGTAGTAACCCAAGCTGGCCTTCCAACATGTCGCGCTATAGCTCATCGGTTAGGTCTTAGGTTTCAGTTGGTAGGCAGGTAGAAAAGTGTAGGTTCAAATCCCGTTAGGTAGACATGAGTTTCTGTCCATCCAAATGAACGATCAAAAGTTTCTCAATCATCTTGGAACACAAGGACCCTGCAAAATCACTTTGCGTGAGCAACTTTTTTTCAATTTTCATGGATATTTTCAGCATTAATTTTCCAGTACATGTCCTGGAAAAGTCCAGTTCGTGTACTGAAAAATTCCAGTACCGAGGCTCAGAAAATTTCCAGTTTTGATGCTGAAATTCCATAACGTCTGCACTGAATTTTTGCAGTACAAATGTGCTAAAATTTTCCGGTACATGTACAGGTTAATTGCTTCCAGTACATGTACTGGAATTTTCCGGTGAAATTTTTTTACAGTGCATTTTCCTTGTTTTAAGACGAGATACTCGTGATCTAATCTTAACCCTTTCAAATTTTCATGCCTTTCTCTGATAACGGAACTCACGGTCGTGATCAGAATACAGCAATATACCTTCTCCATTCAGGATATGATACTCGTGATCATTTGTACAGAAATATACTCGTGATATTTCTTCACTGTTAACAATACTCGTGATCGTTAACAGTAAATGACATTGAAATTTTGGTCACGATACACGCGATCATGATCATAAAGAATATTCTCAAACAATTGCCTAAGATCTTCCTTTTTAATCAAACGTAAACATAATATGAGTATCATACCACTATCCCTTTAAATTTTCCATTTTCATTCTCACGACTCTACATTTGCAATGATAGATTAAATAACCCCGAGTATAATCAATTGTGGATTTCTCTGATTTATTTTAGTGACTCGATCCATGAAAGAAATAGCATCAGACCTCCAAGCCTACAAAAAACATATTTCCAATAAACAAAAATTAATTAACACACTCGGGAACAAACTAAATAAAAAGGCTCTATACAGGACAAAACAAAAAATTGTCTCACTTTCCTTTTCTCCCAGTCCATGCATTAAAAACCCTCTATTTTAGTCGGTGAAGAAATTCTTATGAATTTCAATTCAGACTAATGTTAATAGCAAGGTATTTTGTTCCGGCGGAATCCCTGGACGTGACAATGTTAAGCACTGTCCCAACTATTAGTGGTAAGCTATGATTTATATTTATCGTAAACCATCTTTATACCTACGTAAATTTAATCTGCAGTCAGCAGAAACTAAATACTGTGTATGAGTGATAATTGTATTCTACCAATATTTTTTTTCCGGTCATAATTATATATATATATATATTAAAATTATGAAATAAATCAATTCATCTCAAAAATAGAAGGAACTTTGAAAACACTTGTCAGAAATTATACATGTCCTTTAACTAATAATGAATGGAATGGGTGGGTATAATCATGAAATCCATCATTGCTCAATGTGAATTCCGGAAACATAAAATCACAAGAATAGTTCTGGATGGTAATTTTTGTTCAAATCCTTTCCAACTTCGGAAAAACATTGAGTTGTAATTACGATATCTATATTACGTTGCAGAATGTATCAAATAAAAATCCTACAAAAGCTACATCAAATGTCTTTCATACACACGGTATCAGTAATTTTTTTATGTGCATAATAATGAAAATATTACTATTCCAGATAATGGACAGACTGAAAATAATTCGGAAAAAACAAATTGGTGGATGATTCAACATCCGCTGGTGACGCTAGTCCTGAAAACACGCAAAATGTGGAGAGTGAAAACGGTAAATAACGGAAAGATTTGTGGAACAGTGGACCCAAAATATAGGAGCTGGCGGCCGCATGATGGGGGCCATCAATTTCCACATTTTGAGATATCATTAATCTTTTGCATTCTTTGTATATATATGTATATATACATATTATATATAAGTATATACACTGAGAAAAGTATTTATTTATAGTTAACAAATCCCATATTTGCTTATGGGGAAATAAATATTGAGTTGTTATCATCCAGCGTCATATTTGAGATCATTTTTTGTATCAAATCCATATTGTTTAACTGTTGACAAACCGTGTTTTCGTGCGAAATTCCTGTTTTATAATTCTAAAACTTGGGAATGTACATCAGAGCATCATTAGATTGCCTGAATGTGATATGAGGTTGAAAAACTTGTCGCATAATTTGCTTTGAATATTCGTGAGAATGAGTCAAATCAAACGAAATTGGAATAACACTCTGGAATTAATCAAATGGAATGATGAATTATGCAGGAGAATATTATCACTGTTAGAAAAATATGTCTTAAATTTAATGATAATTATTATAAAATTTTTCACAGAATATTATTATTAGATTTAACAATGTATTTTATAATAAAAATTGTGTAATCAATTCGATAACTGTTACGAATTTTTGTCAAAATACAAAAAAATTAAGATTGGAAATTCGATTTATCACCAAATTTCTTCACGCTTCGTGAATTTTATGTTCTCGACATTCCTCTGGAGTGAGTTCGTAATCATCAATGTAAGTCAAGCAATTGAAGCACAAAGTTTTGGGACCTAACGGGGAATCGAACCTGCTTCCCTACCTAACTTAACCTATTACGACCTAACGGTTCAAACACCTTGACTACATCACGATTGAAGGAACCGATTGAGAAATACGATGTGGTTTCAGATATCATATATGCTGACGTCATGACATCATACATGTAACAGAATTCTATCACAAAAAATTCATGAAAAAGTGAAATTTCATTGGAAAAGTTGTAAATCCCAGAATATTATTGATTTTGAAATGCACTTATGAAATTTCATAAGAATTCTTATATTAAATTCAAGAAATTTTCTAACAGTGATTATAAAGTTGAACAAACTGAATGAGAAGTTACGGTGAAATATTTTAATAATTTTGTAGGAAAATTCAGCCTACAAGACTGTCTCTCATATTCTTTCCGGATAAAAAGGATTTCTTAAAACGCAAGAAAATTTTCAATGTTCCATGGTTATACATATATACTGAACTATATATTCTGCTGCAATATAGATCGAGAGTCAAAATCAAATTCAAGGTGTTCATGTCGAATCAAATTTCTTAATTATTAACAAATCTGTGTTTGAGAGGAAAGAACCGTATCCACATTGGAGAACTGAATTATTGTGTTGAAATTTAATTTGAAATTTGAGTCAATCAACCATTCTTTTCTTCATATTCTTAGTTTACTGGTATTGATCCGATGAAAATCTTGTACTTATCAAACCGTCTATTTGTAAATTAGGAATCGTTTATTACTTGAGGGAAAAATAAAATCATTCACATGAAATAAATGGACTAAATGAACGATTTGTTTGTTCTGAATGTCACATAAAATCAATCGTATGTATGCCAACCATGATATTTATTGACAGTTACCATATTTATTCATAATTAATGAATATTTTTGAACAGACGCTAAATGAATATATTTATTCAATATAAGTCAACTCTTCTCTCAGTGTATACATATACTTGTATGCTCACAGTACGATGTTGAATAGCGAATATTCATATCTTGTTTCTCCCCCATAGATATCTAAAAAATACGCTCTAATCGGGAAAAAGGCTTTTTGAAACAGAGCTGCCAATCTGGCGATTGGCACCGCCATTGAGGGGGATAGTACCCCTACCATTTTTCATACACATACTCTCACTTCCACACGAAACCTACACATACATGTAACTTATAAACATGGGACGATAGTGGGGGTACACTTCTCCTCAATGGCGGTGCCAATCTGGCAGCTCTGTTAGGAAATATCAAGAAGTTTCAATTAGAGTGAATAAAGGACTCATATGGACCTCACATTCATATCTTCGCAAAACAAATGAGAAGATATCAGTTCCAAAAGAAATGGGAGAATTTTCTCGATCATCTGAATGAATTTCTTTATAAAGCATTCCATAATAGTTGGTACCGATTTGTACTACAGAGATTTGAATAATTCATATTTTTAATTCAATTATACAAATAAAATATGAGATAAGAATTTTTCGATGTTTCAATGACTTCTTTATGATATTTCACAGAATTTTTCTCAATTATTATATGAAATTTTATATGAAGTCTTTTGGACAGGTAAAAAAAGTCACCGATGTAATCATTTACAACTGACATACTATGATGTATTTTAGAGATATCGTTAATGTTTTTTAGATGACTTTAAATACCCCCAAAGAATTCTCAGTTCAAATTAAAAGATCAATTTTGCTTCGGTCATCCTAATGAAATTGAATTGCCCGGTCATATGAACCTTCTCATGCCGTATGCGCAAATCTAATTTACACACGCGACTAAGGTAATGAAGTGTCTCGTGTATCCTCCCTGTCCATCCCTTCCCTTCTGTTCTGGATCATTGGATCCCTCATGGCGATGACTTCGAAGGATCGACAACCTATCCGTGTCGACGACTAGGCCCACTCTGCAATTAGTCAGTGAGTCAGTCAGTCGAGTGTGAATTGGTTTCTGTGTCTCCGCAGTGGTGATAAGCGGCACCGTTAAACACGTGGTGATTAAGATGAATTCAATGTAAAGAAGTCTGGAAGGAGTAAGCCGGACTGGACATCAGCTCCTCCAATTGGGACCTTGAGACCTGCGAGGGTGTTCAACTCGACGACTCATGGCCATTCCCTTCCCTTTTTCCTACATCGATGCAAATCACGGGACGAATCGATAAGTCATTGATAAGTTATATTGATATTCATTGTTTTGTGACTCTTCTAGTCGGTTCACTCAAATCCATGGATTTTTTCATATAATTCGAAGCATATCGTTATATTAGATTTAATGATTATCCGCTTGTGATGGTGAGAATGGCGAATGTGTGGTGAGCTCACAGTTATTTTCTAAACTTGTTCTTTTATAACTCTTTTGGAACGTTCATTAAACATGTAAATTTCCTTACTTGGTTTGAATTATATTCTCGAATTTCAAACTCAATTCTTGTCTCGAATTTATTTTCAATGTTTCTAAATTGCTCTTCGGGTGATTACTGTTTCACCTTTCGTTATGTTTATGGCTCTCTTCTAATTACTTGTTTTTCAATACCACACAGACGAGCATCCGGTGTATGTATGTTGATTTTAGCTCAGACTAAAACAAATTTGGTGCACTTTTGGAATTATGTGTTTTGTGTGAGATGTCACGGTCTCTTTCGTACCTATACTGTCTCATTTTCTATGATATACACATGGTATACACAAAATATAGATCTGTAATTATCCGTTATAACCATACAGTATCATACGCTATATTACATAATTACAGATATTTGATTTATTTGTGTTGATAATTGAATTCATCTCATAAAAAAATTGGTTTGGTATAAAATGCATCTCATCATTTCACAGAAACATAATCAAATGAAGACTCTCACCCACTGCAACAACCTTCAACATTATTAGAAAAGTCGACCATAAAAGTATCTACTTCGAATGGCACATATTATTATTCAGTTTTATGTTTGGAAAATGTTTAATGATGTACAAAAATCATAATTTTACAGGAACATCATCAAATGGAGATTTCCCATCATTGCAACGACCTTCAGCATTGCCAGAAAAGTCTGCCACAAAAGCATCTATTACGAATGGTACAAATTATTACAGTAAAACTCTTCAATGAAAATACTCACTTTCTTTCTCCAACGCAAGGCAAAACCCGTTCGAATGAGAAGGAGGGTGAATGTTCTTATTCAGGGGTTTTACTGTACTAACTTTTATGTTTCAGAAATGCCTGATGATATGCACGGAATGTGTAAAATAATTGCAATATTTAGTCATTATGTATATTCTTCTGTGTTGACAAACAAAAATTTTAAATCATACCACTTCCTAATATTGCAGATTTGCCTGGTAGAATTGGTAATACCATAACCCTGGTGAAAATCGAACGTGCTTGAAACACCGTCAAAGCGTGCAATAAAGTGACAGAAGCGTTTGTGAAAAGTTTCGACCGCCAAATGACTCTAAAGCAAATTTGGTTGAGCGTGCTATCACATTTCCTTGAACGTCCAACGCACCCTTCTTACTGAATACTCTTCTCCAACTCTTCAATACCTCTTTCCTGATGTTTACGATGTTTCGGTAGTGAAGGTTTTCAACACGCTTATGGGACTTCCCTTGTGTATATGTTTTGATTGTTGAGAATTATATGATTTTGAGGTTAGAATGTTTAGAGGGTATTCTTCACCTTTTATACCAGTTGTTAAGCTAAAAGATTTTATTCGTATTCAAGATACATTTACCAATATAATTACTAAACAACAATTGTTTTTAATTATCGAACTGTAATTTGATGATGTTTGATATGTGCAAGTTAATTAAATTCTTTTGCACATTCAATGATTACATGGGATATTGAAATTGATTTGTAAACTTTCAGAATGAAAAATCATTTTAATTCAACGAGAAAGATTGAATTTAAAGCACATCCCCTTATGACACAGTTCATCAGTTTTTCAATCACCGATGTTAGCCTAGCGGTGAAGGTCTGTCTCCCGAGTTCAGAAGTTTTTGGTTCGATTCCCCTTTGCAAATTCTTTTTTTTCACTTTCTTTGGGCTCACTTTCATGCACGCTTCACATCCGCCAAATCACTCCTCCGAAACGCTTATGATACTTTGAATTGACCCTTCGATTACTCTTATAGGACTCTCCAATAACGTCTTTGTAACTCTTCCCAGAACGCTCAATTTTCACCAGGGAAATGGTAATAATGAAATGATTCAAATCAGTGAGTTATATTTATATTTATATACATTTCTTTCAATCATTCCCTTTATTCCTGTAATGAAAAGAAAATCTCACTTCTGTGTATTCTTTCAAATTCCCTTTCAATAACAAAATATATCAATCCACGCTGTATGTGAATATTCTAAGAATTTCTTGGAAATAATATTTTGTCACTTCGTGATCAGAGAATATGGTTGAAATATGGTTTTGTCAAATGCATCTTTTGAAAGGATACCAGCGTATAGGTGGCTCCATCTGGTGGTATTTTCTTCTTTACCAAAATATTCGAAGCTGAATGCATAAAAAAGTCTGAAATTTTCAGGGATGAATCTTTAGAGGTTCATACAAAAAATTTTTTTTTGCTTTTTTTCGAAATTTGAAAATCGGGCTCTTTACAGACCTAAATGAACTTTCGAAGATTTATCCCTTGGAATTTCAGACTTTTTATGCATTCAGCTTCGAGTATTTTGGTAGAAAAGAAAATACCACCAGATGGAGCCACCTATGCGCTGGTATCCTCTTAATGGAAAAGGAAATTATTCTTCATTAAACTAATGAATTAGTTCAATCGTAACCGTGATGACGAATCATTACTCATTCAACCATCAAAATATTAGATTTCATTTTGTCATAAATAATTATACATCAAGTGTATTGAAAATCAAGTGGATTATTATAAGAAGTGGAGAATTCATGTGTTACTCCTTGTAAAAAAGTCAGAAGAACTCTGTTAACAGGATAACGTCTATCTTCGTAATAATTATCTTATTCGAATTATATTTATTCTCAGCTGTGCAAGAGTTTAATAATATAATTAAAGAAAATAACAAAGGAATCCAAATGTTCATCCAGCGTGGAATAAACGGGGCAAAACGGAGCATTTTATACGATATTAAAAAACACCATGTTGCAATTATGGATTCAATCGTGAGAGGCGAGAAAACTGGTCTCGTACTGTCAGACTTGAAGAGCAAGTTGAATTTGCAGAATCCCATTTCAGATTTTGATGCATTTTGCAAATTTGATATGCAACTCAAAGAAAAGGACGGCATGGCTAAATTGACGGTAATTATTCATTTGTAAAACTTCAAAATTGATAAAGTTAACCTTTTGAGACCCAGTGTGGCTTACAAGTCACATAACACTTTCACGGCTGTTCCACTGTAATCACAGATTGTTTGAACATAGAATTTTCCCCAATCATTACATACATCAATTCACACGCAGAGAACCCTTGAGATATTACATCACCTAACCTTTCGTGGATTTTCATCTCGCAATTGACGTGAAACAAAATCAACCGATTGATGATTTTTTGTCACCAACCTGCTTGGTTTTTGGATCTCCAACTTCACGGTCAAATAATGTCACCGAGATTTGAAAATTATGTTCTCCGATGTTGTGATGTTTTTTCACGCAGTCGAGGTAAGGAATCATCTAATCGCAAGATGAAAAATCAAGAAGTTTAGGTGATGTAATATCTCGCGAGTTCTCTGCGTGTAGTTCCTTATTTTCATTTCTAAACGCATCAATAATTTTTTGGGACATTTATGGGGTAAAAATGGGGAAAAATACAAAAAAAACTGTTTTTGCGTTAACCCTAGAACTACAAACCGATTTTCTTTTACCTGTAAACTACAGACCCATTTTTTTACCTGTAAACTACAAACTGGGGTAAATATTTACCCCACGGATTTTTTGCTCGTAAAATCGTTCTAGAAGCAGCAATTTGACTCATAAGTACACGAATCCCCAATGGAAATGCACCATATATGACCCACATATGACCCATATATTCCCCATATATAAACCATATATGGATCATATATGTTATGAGTAATCCAAACAAACAGTATGAGCATTGCAAGGATTAAAATTGGGCCTTCAATTGAGGGTCCCCATGCAATAACCACGTAGGCACTCGAGAAGCGGCATAATTGTTGTCCAAGCCGTGACGTCAAGGGTCGAAAAAAAAATTCGGAATTTCTAAAATCTAGAGATACTGGGCCAAAGGGCTTGAAAAATGGACATGAGTCTCCGTTCACGATTTTTTTCTAGGATCAGTAGTTTTCGAGAAAAAAATAAAAACTATCTATTCTTTCGCACCACAAATCAATGTTTTCCAATATTAAACTCGTTCAAACTCGGTCATTTTTCTATGTATCTTGATGAATCTTGCGGATTCTGATTTGTAAGACTTCCCTGAAGACAACAGCGTATAAAAAATTCATCAAAGTTGATAATAAATTACCAATTTTGTAATCCGAAGTGAAAACCCTGTTTTCCATGCTTTGCATTGAAAAAGTGTCAGGGGAAGTATGAGCTACAAAAAACTTCCAGCGACAAAGTTGTTCACTAGTATATCGACAAACTTTGTGGAAAGTTTCAGATCGATTGGACTCTTCAACAGAAAGTTTCCCATATTAACCCCTACAAGGATGGATGGGGAAATCCTACACGATGAATGTTGAATGGGTTTATATGGGAATTTCCATTTCAATTCATCGCAGTCTTCTATATGGATGTCTGAATGGGTTTCAGTAGGAAAATGAATTATATGGGCAGGCATAGGTTGTTTCTGGAATATAGGGAATGAATAAGTGCTTTTGGGAAGTAGTCGATTGAAATTACTGTTTGTTCCCAGCGAATGGTTCATAGATAGCGTTAGGAAATTTCCCATTTGGTCCAACGAGAATGAATCGGAAAATTTCACGAGATCAGTGTTGAATGAGTTTGTATAAGGAATTTCCATTTGAATCTGTCGCAGCCTTCCACAGTGATTTTGAATAAGTTTCAATGAGGAAGTTCTGACATCAAATTATATGGGCAGGAATATGTTATTTCTACAATGCAGGTAATGAATAAGTTCGTTCTAAAAATATCCAATTGGAATTATTTTTGGTTTCCAATGAATGTGTAATGGGAGGCAGTGAGAAGTTTCCCATATCCCCGGTTGAAAGAATTCGTTTATTTTCGCCAAGTCTCACTAAATCACATTCAATCTTGGAGGATCTTCCCATCAAATCTCATACGGCAGTTTCTCAATGAGATTTGCTCAGAAGAATGAATTCTTTCAATGTGACTCTGGTTGAATCTCGGACAATGTTCTGGCCAAATCTCATGAAATTTCATTTGTCTGATTCGATGGATTCATATGGATTCTTTTAACCAGGGTTTGGTTCCTATCAGAGTCAATGGGAAATTTCTACAAGATACACATTGAATGAGTTCGTATGGGAAATTTCCATTCGAATCAATCGCACCCCTCCACATGAATTCCGAATAGATTTCAATGGGAAATTTCTGAAATCAAAGAGTAGGCAGAAATGTTTTGTTCCTAGAATATAAGTAATGAACGAGTTTTTGCGAGGATAATGCATTGGGTTTTTTGTTTATTGTAAATAAATGTGTAATCGGAATTTGTCCACCTCTATCCCTCACAGAACAGGTCACATTCAAACCTATTCAATTCATCAATTGGATCAAATCAGATTTTTGTCCTCGGAATTTCAAATTTGATCTTATTCAATGTGCTTCTTCTAGGTTTTTCTCACTTCGTCTCATAGGAATAGGGAAATAGGGAATGTGGGAAACTTCCTATTGACATCTCATTGGATATCCATTAAGGACAAATTAGCACCCTTATTGATTATTACCTAAACGAACTCGTTTATTACGTACATTACCGAAAAAACCTATCCCTGCTCATGAAATTTGGTTTCAGAATATTCTCCATTGAAACCTATTCAGAATTCATGTGGGAGAATACGTTGGGTTTGAATGGAAATTTCCTATACAAACTCATTCAACGCTTATGTTGTGAAATTTTCCGGATTTATTCTTATAGGAGCCGATATGGGAAACTTCGACTGGCCACTCAATCAACATTCTGTGAAAACGAGCAGTAATCCCAGTTGCGTATTTCCCAAAGGAACTCATCCATTACTTGAAGATTAGGAACATCCTATCCCTGCCCATGGAATTCGGTTTCAGAAATTTCTCATTCAAACCCATTCGGAATTATTGTGAGAGGCTGCAGCAGATTTGTATGAGAATTCCCCATTCAATCCTATTGAAAATCATCTCGTGAAATTCTCCCATTCATTCTTATAGGAGCTATATGCGGAAGTTTCTATTGCTGCTTATTCCCTACCGTGCGTTCATCGAAACCGATGGAACCCTTCATATTTCCAATGGGCTATTATCCATTGAATCATATGATTACAATATTTCCCATTCGGTCTTCTTCATTCTGAATGTGCACCGGAGTAGTTCTCATTGGCCTCATTCGAGCCCATTCATTTCAGATCGGTTTCTATGGGATCTTTGAAGTAAGGAGTGTGGTCCTGAAATTTGGTTATAAGACACGATACTCAGGGTTCCCAAGGTATAATGAGTTCCAGCACCGCCAGGGAGTTGTCTCGGAACTTAATATATATATGTATATTTATACATATATATACCAAGTATATCACGTGACCATATTTCCTATATATCACGTGACCATATGTCCTATATACCACGTGACCATATTAGATATTTAAAAATTAGCAAAACTGATTTGATGCATTCCGATATGTATTCGTACCATGGGGATAAAAATGAATGAAAAATATAACTTCCATTCATATTGGAAAAATCATGGACTGATCCAAATGATGAATCTGATAGGGATGAATATTTGAAAACACATTAATGAAATATGTATTTACATTCATATACCAACGTTTTTCTTCCAATATGCAAGTGATTCAAAATTACCTGTAAGAAAATTAAGTTGAAAAACATCAATAACACATGAAATCGACAAAATTATTTTCGTCTCCCAGGTTATGCGGGATCTTGATTGCCATTTGGGGAACAGTCATCATCGGGAACGCGCATCAATTCTCTTATGAACTTTCAATGATAACATTTTCGAAGTGCAGAAGATATTTGAATCTGGATCCTACCTATCGCCTATGATAACAACCTATCACTAAACCTAATCACCTAACGACCTAACCTACACCGACGTGTTTTCCGTTGAAACAAATATGTTGTACATATAGTCGAATGTCGGTAGTGGGGAGAATAGCTCCATTTGATATGACGCAGAATCGGATCAAAAAATTGATGGAGCCCTGAGGAAGTTGAAATTCAAGGGGCCTTTCCAGAATCAATGAATATTGTCTTGTTCTTCTTAAAATCAAATTATCCACAAGAACAAAGTGAAATATGATTTAAATATCGCGTATCCGAATGCGAACTGAGCATAAATGAAAATATTCATGGAGTTTGAATCATTTTTTTTATGAGAAAAAACAAACATGTATTTTCATATTTTTTCAGAGGATAATTGATAGGTATATTAAATTCAATAGAGTGTGTGAGATTTTCCCATGTTCAATTGAAAATTCGTTCCAATGAACGATTTACACTTTATCGATATACATGAAAAGTGAAATTTGCAACAAAGTACTTCTAGAGTACGGTTTATTCCTTATTTGATGTGATTTCGAATCGAATGGCCTATTATGACAAATTTTCGAAGTAATTTTTGACAATAAATCTTTGTGAAGTATCTATCGTACCAATAGTTCATGATAATCAGAGTAGAAAAAACTCACTGCGCTCCCAATACATCAGTCAATTTCTCCATCGGATAAAATTTTGTGGACGTCTACTACTTATTCGCAGGAAATTTATTCCACAAACTGCCTAGTCATTTTGAAAATAACATCTCTCTATTTCACTTGCTAATCACTTGAAAAATCATTGCAAGTGTACGAAAGTTATGATGATAGTACATTCTTTTATAAAATGCAACTTTGTATCTTCGTCACTCTATGAAAGGAGAATGAAGTTGTGGAACATTGTTTTCTTGATATACTAATATTCTCAATACTTTTCCAGAAAAAATTCAATTACTGTCTCTGATGAGTGACCTAATCTATGGGCACTGGTCGAGTATTCGTTGGCGAAGTATTTCAAAATATAACACTCGATGAATGTAATAGATTACCCTAGTTAAAGTCTCTCAGCAATTCATGAGAAAATGTTCTCGATAAGCTTATGAATACATACTCATTCGTATTCATGACGCATCATCAGCACAGATTCATAGGACTTAAAGGTTTACTTATGAATGTCCTGTTCAAAAATCCATAATGCCTCATGGTAAGAACATTTTTTTATGACTTGCTATGCGACTGCAATCAGGGAAGGTAATCACCCAGCAGAGACAGTAATTGAATTTTGTCTGGAAAAGTATTAGAGAATATTGGTATATTAAGAAAACAATGTTCCACAACTTCATTCTTCTTCCATAGAGTAACAAAGATATGTTATTTCTACAATAAAAAATTTGTATAACCTGAAATAACCAGGGACTTCGTTGAAATAAATGTCCTGCGGATGAATAGTAGGTATCCGCCAAACTTTAGTCGATGAAGAAATTGACTGATATATTGGGACCGCAATGAGTTTTCTCCACTCTGATTACCATGAACTATTGGCACAATAGATACTTACCAGACATTTATTGTCGAAAATTACTCCAAAGGAACTGCATTGAACTACACATGTAATGATAAATAATAAGACTTGAACGAATTATTATTAGAGAAAACTCACTGCGGTCCCAATATATCAGTCAATTTCTCCATCGACTAAAGTTTTGTGGATACCTACTACTGATTTGCAGGGAATTTATTTCAACAATATGCCTGGTTATTTTAGTTTATACAGATTTGTCATTGAAAAAATAACATCTCTTTATTTCACTTGCTGATTACACGAAAAATCATTGCATGTGTACAAAAGTTATGATGATAGTACATTCTTACACAAAATGCAACTTTGTATCTTCGTCACTCGATGAAAGAAGAATAAAGTTGTGGAACATTGTTTTCTTGATATACTAATATTCTCAAATACTTCTCCAGAAAAAATTCAATTACTGTCTCTTCTGAGTAATTACTCCCCCTGGTTAAAGTCGCATAGCAAGTTATAAAAAAATGTTCTCACTGTGAACCATCATAGATTCTGCAACAGGACATTCATAAGTAAACCACAAAGTCCTATGAATCTGTGCTGATGATGCATTATGAATACGTATGAATATATATTCATAAGCTTATCAAGAACATTTTCTCATGAATTGCTAAGAGACTTTAACTAGGGTAATCTGTTACATTCATCGAGTCTTGTATTTTGAAATACTTCGCCAACGAATACTTGATCAGTGTCCATAGATTAGGTAATCACTCAGCAGAGATAGTGATTGAATTTTTTCTGGAAAAGTATTTGAGAATATTAGTATATCAAGGAAACAATGTTCCACAACTTCATTCTTCTTTCATAGAGTGACGAAGATACAAAGTTGCATTTTATGAAAGAATGTACACTGTTAGAAATATCTGATTGAATTTTCAATTACATGTAATGGAAGCAACTTCCACTCACGTAATTGAAAAATAATTCGCACTGTACTTGAAAATTCAAGAACCAGTTCTTTGAATTCCATGCACATGTTCTTGATTGTTGAGAGAAATCATGATTGAAAATTCAATAACAAGTTCTTTGAATTTCATGCACATGTTCATGATTGTTGAAAAAAAAATCACCTTCACCAGATGTAAACGCGGGACGTCGAAGTCGGACGCCAAAGCTCTGTTACTCAAGCGACTGCCACTTATGTGGAAGGGAGCATTTTCCTGCTTATATGACCTTGCGTTCATTCTTCAAACTTGTGAATCAAGATGCACTTGTAATCTAGAAACACTGAACAAACCGCGGATCTAACTAGTACATAGTTGAAGTGGATACGTGGATGACTTCGTCAAAGCGTTAGTATACAGGGTGACCCAAAGTGAGAAAAATTGTATTTCAAGGGCGTATTCTGCAGCCGTAATGCAAGAATTTCCCGTTTTTTTGAAGCTTAGTTTTCGAGATATGAGCATTTTTAGATTTTTCTTCAAATCCAAACACACTTGGATCGTTTTTGTTATTTTCAGTTGGATGCCATTAGAGCCATGATTTGATTATAATTATAATGATATTATTATGTTATTATACTGGATTAAATTTTTCTACGTTTCTTCAATTACCTGTACATTAATTTCAATTTTCATGCACAATAACTTGAAAATTCAATAACATGTATTTGGACTACTATTTCAGTTCACAAAAATTGAATTTTCATTCACATATGTACATGAAAAGTACATGAAATTTCAAGAAATTTTCAACAGTGTATGTATATCAGATGTTAATAAGAATGTCGACAATGATTACAGCGAGCAGCGTGATTATGAGGATGATGATGATAATACCTTGTTTACAAGGATGAATATATATACCTCCATCACAGCACGTCACATTGCGTCACGGCAGTCAAGTTAATCAGTAATCATGTCTTGATACGCAGGCTACGTCTAACTGGTAGGAAGGCACTGTAATTCCTACATTTGAGACACCAGCCTGAATCGTCCCTTCTCTCTCATTTTCCTTCCCTTGCATTTCTCTTATCATATGCTCTTGTGCGTGTTATATCCTCTCCCTTTGCGTGTGTGAATCATACTTACATCTTAGTGTATGTGTTTTACTCCCTCTGCACTCCCTCTCTTTTTCTCTGTCTATACCGATTCGTCTCTGTCGATTAGTGTCTCGTTCCTTCTTTCTCCTCCTCTTATTCGTTCAATGTATAATCAACTGAGTCGAACCGTGAACGTACACGCGATGAGTTTAATCATGCGAAATTGCTCTGTAGGTCTATACTGTACCTATCTTCACTTCGACCTCTTCTCGTTGTCAGAGCTCGCTCGCATTTTAGCAAGCAAGAGATCGATACTGCCATCTGTGCCCTGAGCCTTCTCATCATCCCTTAGAGAGAAAAGGAGAGAGAGAGAGAGAGAGAAAGAGAGAGAGAGAGAGAGAAAAGAATAGATGAAAAACTCATCGCAGGATCTTCAAGTGTATGCGTATTTACTTCCCATGTGGAAAAAATGTATAAAATTGTACACAATTGGTATACAATTGTATACGATTTGTATAAAATTCGTCTACAATTGCATACGTCAAATGGATGTTGCAAGCCGCGAAAGACCGCACAGCGAATCTTCGCTGCAATAACTAAATTGTATACAATTTCGGACATTTTTTCCATATACAGGTTGGTTGAAAAGTTTTGAAAGTGACACCTATTAACCAGAACAGGAATCAAAATTTATACGCTATTTTTATATTTCATCCTTCATTTGAACACACACACAATTTTATTCCGATCTGTCAATTCATTCTTTGTTTACAAGCCATTCGAAGTTGACGTGTCAGTGTATTTTGTGGAAATGGAAAAATCCAAATATCGTGCAGTGATAAAATTCTTTGTTTTGGAAGGTTTATCAGCAACAGAAATTCATACTAAAATAAAGAAAGTGTTGAAGGAATCTGCTCCTTCATTCCCAACTGTACGTCGATGGGTTTTAGAGTTTGAACGTGGTCGTACAAGCGTTGAAGATCAATCACGTAGTGGACGTCCAAAGAGTGCAACGAAATCAGACGTCATTGAGCAAGTCTACGATATTGTTTGTAAATATCCGAGTTTGACTAAGCGTGAAATTGCTGATACCATTGGCATCTCGGAAGAACGAGTACTCCATATTTGACACGAAGAATTACATATGAAGAAGGTTTTGGAAAGTTAGTGCCGCATTCGTTGACAATTCAACAAAAACTGAATCGAAAACAAATTTCTCAGCGTAATTTGGAGCGTTTTGAGTAGAATAAGACCGATTTTTCGCGTCGTTTCGTAACTGTGGACGAGACTTGGATCTACCATCATGATCCTAAACTGAAACAAGAACGTTTACAGTGGACTGAAGCTAGTTTTTCAGCTCCAAAACGGGTGAAGTCAGAACGATCGCCAAAAAAGGTTTTAGCATCGGTTTCTTGGGACGCAAAAGGAGTTTTGTTGATTGATTATCTCGAAAAAGGTGAAACAATTGACTCTGAATATTATTGCAACCTTTTGGACCAGTTGGATGAAAAAATTCGTGAAAAAACCGGTTTACGGAAGAAAAAAAATCATTTTTCATCAAGACAATGCACGTGTTCACACAAGTGTTCTGGCGATGACTGAACTGAACAAATTGAAGTACGAATTGCTTGAACACCCACCGTATCCACCAGATTTGGCTCCCTCTGGCTGTTACCTCTTCAGAAATTCGAAACAATTCCTTCGTGTAAAGCTGTAATTTCATAAGGCGTCGAGCATCAAGCGTCAACATTAGAAAGAAAGAGAGGTCACACAGTTCTTCTCTTTCCTTCTAATGTTGACGCTTGATGCTCGACGCCCCATGAAATTACAGCTTAAAGCGTTTTTCGTCGAATGAAGAAGCTATTGCAGCTGTGGAACAGTATTTTGCGGAGCTTCCGGAAAATCGTTACAGAGATGGTATCAAATTATTGGGGGATCGTTGGAATAAGTTTGTTGAAGTTGAGGGAGACTATATTGAATAGAAAAAATCATTTCATCAAAAAATACACATTCTTCCATTTTTGCTTTCAAAACTTTTCAACCAACCTGTATTAGGTGTGCAAGTTGAAACTCGGCTTCAAGTTGGTTGCATGGAACAAAATATTTGAACGCATCCAATTCGTCCGCCATTTCGCATATACGAGGGTGGATTGATAAGTTTCCGGCCTGACCAAGAAAAACAACGTTTTTAAGAAGTTTTTTTTTTCTATTTCTCAACATAATCTCCTCCAAGGCTGATACATTTCTCATAGCGGTGTTCTAGTCTAGTAATGCCATCTCTATAGACTGATCCGTCAAGCTCCTCAAAATACCCATTTACACCTTCGATTACTTCTTCATTGTGCGCAAATCCCTCACCGCCAAGCCATTTTTTGAGGTCAGGAAACAGATAATAGTCACTCGGGGCTAGGTCTGGAGAGTAGGGAGGGTGCGGCATTAATTCAAACTTCAGATCGTTGATTTGAGCCATCGCAACGATTGACGTGTGCGCTGGTGCGTTATCGTGATGAAACAAGATTTTTTTCTTCGCCAGATGAGGTCGTTTAATTTTCACTTCGTGGCTCAAACGTTGCAATAAGTCTGCGTAGTATTGACCAGTGATAGTTTTACCCTCTTCAAGGTAATCAATGTATATAATACCTCTTGCATCCCAAAAAACAGTAGCCATAACCTTGTTCGCCGAAAAAATTGTTTTTGCCTTCTTTGGAGTTGGTTCCCCTGGTCCAATCCACTGTTTAGACTGTTCTTTGGTTTCAGGAGTGTAGTGGTGGACCCAAGTTTCATCAACGGTTACGAATCGACGCAAAAATTCGCTTGGATTACGCTTATACAACGCCAAATTGGCGGTAGAAATGTTCTTTCGAATCAATTTTTGGTCGACTGTTAGCAAACGCGGCACCCATCTTGCACAGAGCTTTTCCATATACAAATGTTGGTGCAAAATATTTTGTACACGTTCATATGACATCTTACAGGTCTCAGCTATCTCACGAACTTTCAATCTGCGATCTTTCAGCACTATTTGATGGATTTTTTCGATCATATCTGGAGTTGTGACCTCAATGGGGCGTCCTGAGCGAGGCTCATCAGAGGTGCTCACACGACCCTTTTCAAACTCGGAAACCCACTGCTTAAAGGTTGAATATGATGGGGAGGATGTCCCCAGTGTTGAGTCCATCTCTTCTTTAATTTCCTCAGGCGTTAACCCCTTCAAATAAAAGTATTTGATGACAGCACGATTTTCCAGCTTTTCCATTTTTACGAAAAACACAGAGGCGTCTTGGTCAGCGTGCTCTCAAAACTAAACTAACATGGCGATCGGACTGAAACTATAGCTACAAGCTATCTAAGGATGGTACTATAGAACGCCACCTCAAGGTAGGTCTAGTGGCGCCATCTCTTGGTCAGGCCGGGAACTTATCAATCCACCCTCGTACTTAGATCAATGTCGTCATATTTGAAGGAGCAGCACTTCATGAATATCGGAGATGTCCGGAAGTGGCTGGATAACTATTTCGTTTCAAAACCACCAAGTTCCTATCGTGAAGGCATTGATCTACTACTCGATGAATGACGAAAGACTGTAGATAATAACGGCGAATATTTCAATTGATAATTCTTGATAGAAGTATTTTGTTAATAGAATTAAATTTGACAAAAAAAAGTCGAGTTTCAAGTTGCACACCTAATAATTTGCGTTCCTTTGTGTCTCGGGGGCAGAGTTCTCTCTTTCTCTTGATTCGCCCCTCAAGGGAGTATTTTTCATTGATGTTGCATGTTTTCTTTATGTATACAATTGTATACATTTTTGGACCTTCTTTCCACATGGGAAATTAGGAATCAGCGATAGCTTTGATACTATATTACACCAATTAATCCAAAGACGGCAGAATGTAAATTCATCACATCCTTTCAACAGTTGACGTTTCGAGTTGCTTCGCAACACGATGCTAAAATACTCCGGAACAGTAGCCCAATTTTTGTATTCTCAAGTAGGATTTTTGAATTTATGTTACTACGTCCTGTTGCGGCCCTGTACTCGGGCCAATTTCAGCATTGCCTCGCAACTCATCATCAAAACTGGGATATATCACCAACCTACATATTTATTTATTTATTTATTTTGTTTATACGGGTATAAAAGACCCTTTGGTACATTATTTGAACCACATTATATATATCATGCAACAAAGCATTAAGCATCATGTTAAGCTCGACTACATGCATCTTAAATTACAACAACAGTTAACGTGTATAATTATAGGTGAAAAGGACAATTAGATATTAAATTTGACAAATAAGAGAAAGAGAATTTCTAAGATCAGAATGAGATGGAAATAATTCAAGCACATCACTGTAAGAATTAGCTAGGATAGATATCCGATTTACCGGATCAGAATAACCGTATCTCGATTTATAAGAAATTGGATTGAACAATTTAGGGCGTCTTAATGAACGACAAGGGACATTAAAACGTACAAGTCCAAGCAGTTGAGAGCAGCGAATTTTCCCATTAACAATTTTATACGAAAATGAAAAATCATTGAACAAACGACGTGATTCCAAGGAAGGCAAGTTAAGTAGAGCCATAATCAATGAGTAATCATGACAAGTGACGCTCAACGGACGGCCTATCTGGTAGGCAGCAAAACGCAGAAACTTATGCTGAACTCTTTCCAAGTCTGTACAATCCCGAATTAAATGAAGACTCCAAATTTGAGACGCCTACTCAAGATGACGTCTAACTAAAGTACAATACAGTGTTCGAAGTGCAACAGGATCACAAAAATCTTCACAAACGCGCTTGATGAATCCGAGAGATTTCATGGAAGTACCAACTATGTAATTGTAATGATCTGAGAAGTTAAAACGAGAGTCAAATGAACCTCCAAGATCACGAACAGTATTTATAGGTGATAACAGAGAATGAGACAAGTTATAAGGAAAATGAATAGCATTTTTACCTCTATGAAATCTTATCACATGGCATTTAGTGAGATTAATTGACATATTAGATAGCACACACCAAGATTGTAACCGATCCAAATCAGATTGCAGATTTTGAGCATCTCTGTAAGTTCTTATAATCATAAACAGTTTCAGGTCATCAGCAAAAAGAAGATGTGTGCAGTACTTGAAAATCGTAGAGATATCATTAATGAAAATAATAAATAATAAAGGACCTAGATGTGAGCCTTGCGGTACACCTGAGGATACAAAAAATGAATCAGAAAAATATTGAGAGACACGAACTGATTGCGTACGATTCAGAATATAACTCTGTAACCACGACAAGAAATTGCTGCGAGTACCTAAATTACTTAATTTATTCAACAATATAATATGATCAACTCTGTCAAAAGTCTTTGAGAAGTCTGTATATATAGTATCCACTTGGGCACTTGGATCAAGCGCAGAGGACACGACATGAGAAAAAATAGACAAGTTAGTTACGGTAGATTTCCCAGAAGTGAAGCCATACTGGAAATCAGAAATTATATCAGAAAACAGTGGTGTTATTTTATCAGTAACTATATCTTCGAAAATTTTCTGCATAACATTCATGATACTAATTGGTCTATAGTTTCTCACGTCAGAACGGTCCCCACATTTGAAGATAGGAGTAATTAAGCTGGATTTCCATTGAGAAGGAAATATTCCGGAGGATAAAGAGCTGTTGAAGATCAACCACAAAGGCCGAGAAATGACGAACTTGCAAGATTTTAGAAAATTAGGATGAATACCATCATCACCAGGACCGGAAGAAGTTTCCAAGGATGAGATTTTATTGAACACTTCACCGATATTGATGGATGAATCGGAAAGATTGACATTGAGAGTAGATTCTGGTAAATTACAAGGAACAACGGGATAATTTTGATAAACTGATCTGAAATGAGATGCAAATGAGTTTGGAATAGCAATACCAGTATTGCCAATAGTACCGTCTAAATGCATCACCAGGGGTATACCGTTCTGATTCCGCTTACTATCAACAAAGTTCCAAAAGCTTTTGACATTTGTAGGAATGGACCCTTGAACGTAATGAAGATGAGACAAGTAACATTGGCGAGTCGAAACTTTACATTGAGCTCGCAAGTGACTAGAGATTAGGTAATCTCCAAAGCAATTTGACTCTTTGTACCTATTGTGAGCAATTTTCTTTTGACGAATAAGTTTAATCAATTCCGCAGAAAACCATTTCAGATAAGAACTATTCCTTAATACATACTTGGGTGCGAATGAATCAACTGCATTATATAAATGAAGATACAAAAAATCAACAGCTTCAATAACATTAAGATTACGCAATTCATCGTCCCAGTTGATAGAACCGAAATATTCACAAATTGCACTGTGATTCGCCTTATTGAAATTATATTTGATGATTTTATTGGGGACCAGTAAAACACTTTCACGAAGGTTGAGCTTAGATACAAGAGAAGGATGAAAGTTGTCACACGCGAGAAAAGGATCCAGAGCAATATTGACATCAATACGATCGTTATCAGAAAAAATAAGATCAAGTATGTTACCATGGGAATTCCTGAAAGTATTGAGTTGAAACAAATTCAATTCATTGAAATATTCGAGAACATATTGCGCAGAAGTCATTTCATTCAGAGTTGAACCAGGTCACACTGAGAAAGATAATTTGGAATCAATATTGCTCCAGGAAATATGAGGTAAATTGTAATCCCCGTATAAGTATAAGGAGTTAAAGTTCACTTGAGGAGGATTTCGCCAACGCTTTTACAATGGTCCAAGTATATTGAAGAATCCGAAGAAGGTGGAATGTAGACAGCCCCAAACAACAACGACAAAGAACCAAAATGAACTTTGACGTAAAGATGTTCAACTTTGGAATAAGAAGATGAGACGACACAGCTCCGATGGGTATCCTTAACGGCGATTAAGACACCACCTCCCCGTGAAAATTGACTGGTGAGTCCGTTTCTATCCATACGATAAACTGCATAGCCATGTAAACCAATTTCAGAAGATAGAATATCCTCGCGCAGCCAGGTTTCAGATAAGATAATAATATCATAACATGGATCTGATATAGCAAGAGAGCAATGAAGTTGATCAAGTTTAGTTCTCAAGCCACGAACATTCTGATAATACACCAAAGGGTCGATTAAGCGTTTCTTCTTTGGTGAGCAGGCACTTTCCTAGGTATCCCATTGAAATAGCGAATAGTCCTTGAAGGGTCATTTAGATTTTTCAACTCTTTACGTAAGTTCGACAGATGATTCCGTTGCTTCAAGGTACGATCTTGCGATATTCTAATTGAACCATTGTTCAACGATTTGTTACGAAGAATCTCAATGGGTATGTTCCGTGATGCAAATGTGACACAGATCGGACGAGTTTGAAAAGCATCCTTCTTTTTACCGATACGACGAATCTGCAAATTGTCGTAAGTATCAGGTCTGATTTTTTGAAGAAGATCAGTAACTATAACATGATCAGGAGACTCATCCCTCGAAGATTCTTCAACGTTGAAGAGTAGAATGTTACATGCCCTTCGATGTCGTTCATTCAGCTCATCTATCAAATCTTCCTCATTGTAGAAACCTTGTGAATAAGAAGGGGCAGACGATTCCAAGGTGGATAATCTCGTGGATAATTCCGCCACAGTGTTGGATAAAGAATTTAATTTGATCGCAAACGCGTTGAGCTGGTTGCTGAGTTTCGAACAAGCAGAATCAACGATGCTCTGAATTTCCGATGTAAAACCTGACTGATCCAACACGCTATCAAATTTTTCCGCAAGATCAACAGAAGTATCAGAAGACGGAAGAGGCCCCTTGCAGTCAATCAGTACTCCATTATGCCATGGATGGTGACTTCTCGCTAAACACGACGAACCAGGATGAGATATAACACTGCATGAAGCACAAGATACCGGTTCATCCACAACTCTGGAACATCCTTTACACACTTTTTTAGGCATTTTGAAGTTTATATGATTTATATGATAATACAAAAGTTTTTGAATTCCAATAAACGGCAAGTATGAGATCCACTGTACCGAGGTAAACACACACGCACACGCGAAGAGTGTCTTATCATACGTGAGTACACGAGATGTGTATAAGTATCAACAAACAGGATAGACCTCGTGGAAACAAAATGTAACGACGAGTGAATAAATCAATGTATTAGGAATAGACTCACTAAAAATCGCGTGCAAAAACCCAGTCGTTCGGAGAAATTTACACAATAAGCCTACTAATGGAACAATCAACAATATAACAAAGAATAAGAATTAAGTGTGCACGATAAATCATCAAATTACGAAATTTTGTAGAGAGCGAAACATTTTACGTTGTCACAACTATACTGCGGTTCTCAACTTCTCCAACATATCTAAATGGTAATGAGAATTGAAAGTATTGAGAACTCTACTTTTTCTTATGGTAAATTTTATGACAATTAGGAATTCAAGGAATAGTATTAATAATAAATTATGTGGAAGGGGACTGTAATGGGTTCAATATCAATGAAGGAATCCAATTTATGTTAGTAAACTTTACTCGATATCAAGCGAGAGACATATAAATTATATCAAGCATGGGATACACAAGATAGACCGTTTTGAGTGATATAGTCAAATATCTCTGAAACTTGTTGGGATGGAGAAAAATGTTACGGATGAAAAGTTGGAAGTATGGCGCTGACTTTGAAAAATCCCTCAGAGGTCATTTTGAAGGTCATTTAGAGGTCAAGATGGTTTTTTTGAACCGGACCTCCATTTCTTTACCATAGCATTTGAAAGCTGGTTTCAAACCGTTCACGAAACACTGGTCATGGACCCCCTTCCGTCCAATGGGGTGCAAGTTGTGGACCGTCGAAGTCATTGATGACCGCGCGCGCGGACTGGGGCTACCGACAGCGTGAGAGCTTGGTTAGGCGTGATGTTTCCAGTAGAGAGACAAAGATCGGTGATTACCTCAACTTTCCGGTGAATTATCTGAGAGCCCGAAGGATTCTTGTGTCTGTTCGAATGCGCATCTCAATCAACGTTATGTGTTATGGTTAATACTTTCAATGCTTCAAGCAACCCTTCAACAATTTTTGAGTGTCGATACTCATTCATGACCCTGATTGAATCAAGTGGAATGATTCAAAGGATTTCAATTGCAATAGTAAATCGCAATAAACCCAACACATAACTGCCACTCATGATAAGCAGAGATTCGATGTTTCCATTTATGTATGGATTCTTCCCCTTCGCTCTCTCCCAAAGATTGTGACGGATTCCAATGGAGATCAAAGTTCATTTCATTGTGAAGAAAAACATAAACATAATCAAACGGGAACAGCGAGTCTCTGCTTATCATGAGTGGCAGTTATGTGTTCGGTTGATAGCGATTCACTATTGCATTTGAAATCCGTTGAATTGATCCATCCGATTCAATCAGGATTATGAATGAGTATCGACTCTCAAAAATTGGGGTCTCAAGGGTTGCTTGAAACATTGAAAGTATTCACTATAACACATAACGTCGATTGAGATGCGCATTCGAACAGACACAAACATCCATCGAGTTTTCAGATAATTCACCGAAGGATCAGGGTTATTACTAATCTTCGTTTCTCTACTGGAATCGTCACGCCTATCCACGCACTTACGCTCTCGGTAGCCCCAGTCCGCGCGCGTGCTCATCAATGACTTCGATGGTCCATAACTTGCACCCCAATGGGCGGGAGGGAGTCCACGACCAGTGTTTCGTAAAGGGTTTGAAACCAACTTTCAAATTCCATGATAAAAAAATGGGGGTCCGGTTCAAAAAAACCATCTTGACCTCTAAATGATCTCTGAGGGATTTTCCGAGGTCAGCACCATACTTCCCCCCTGTAACTCTGAACTTTTTATCCGTCACATTCTTTTCCATCTCTACTAGTTTCGGAGATATTTGACTATATCACTTGGAATGGTCCGCCCGGTATAAATTATATCGCTAATATAAATTTGATTGTCCACCTTTGCTACTGTGAGTAAGAGCGAGATTTATCTGAGATGACATTGATGTATATACTTTTTAAATTGACGAATGATGTCTTCGATGGTAAATGTCTCATTTAATTCCTGGGATGGAGGTTCTCTTCCTTGGAAGTGTTTTTCCTTTGGACG
The DNA here is from genome assembly GCA_018340375.1 of Gonatopus flavifemur. NCBI lineage: Eukaryota > Metazoa > Arthropoda > Insecta > Hymenoptera > Dryinidae > Gonatopus > Gonatopus flavifemur. The sequence goes on from JAFFJZ010000009.1 coordinate 11,883,621, forward strand.
ATGATATTCAGAATGTGTCGACACAATTCCACTGATTTGGTTTTGTGCACTATGATATCACTAGCATTGCAATTATATGATACAGTAGCCTCTGGTTTCAAGCGTAAGCTGTGTCCTCATTTCACTCAGTACTCAATCTTATGCGAGAAAAAGACGCAGATAGCGTTTAGCGACGTTTATGAAGGGGACCTACTGTATAACATCGATATTTATATATACAGGGTGTCCCATTTTAATCTTTAAATGCAAATATCTCAAAAACATGCATCTTAAACCAAAAGTACTTCATACCAAAGTTGTTATACGAAGAGGGGGCCACGGAACTACGATATCAGTTTCATCATAGATGGCGTTATGATCGATTAAAATGGGGTCAAGATCATTTTTTTGAACGGGAACCCCCACTTTTCATTGCATATCTTGATTCTACGCAAGAAACTCAGTAACTTTTGCTTGAAAAGTTCTCCTGAATTTTTGAAGATGGCGCCACAATCGATGAAAAATGAAGTCTATGAAATAATATGCGGATATTTTGTGGAATGCATCCAAGAGCCGAAATATCTCATTCGAATGTTGTTGTTAAGAGAGGGGATGACACAATGGCGATATCAGTTCCATAGTAGATGGTGCTGTGGTCAGTAGAACTGGGGTGAACTTCAATTTTTTAAATGGAAACTCCTACTTCTTATCGCATATCATGATTCTATGCGGAAAAATGAGGAAGTTTTGTTTGAAACATTTTTCCTAAATTCTTGAAGTTCAAACAGTGGGAAATGAAGTTGATGAAATAGTTCTACTGCATTAGGGAAGTTACATTGAATTGAAGTAATTTACAATGTTTTGGCCATGACATTTGTTGTGTTTTGTGTTCGATTTCTTTTCTGAAATTATTATTGTTTTGATTCGTTTGTTGAGCGTTGCTCACACACAATGCAGTAGAACTTTCTCATCAACCTCATTTTCCACCGTTTCCATCTTCAAGAATTTAGGGAAAATGTTTCAAACAAAAATTCCTCATCTTTTCGCGTAGAATCATGATATGCGATAAAAAGTAGAAGTTCCCATTTGAAAAATTGAAGTTGACCTCATTTTTACCGACCACAGCGCCATCTATTATGGAACTGATATCGCCATCGTGTCGTCCCCTCTCTTGACAACAACATTCGAATGAGATATTTCGGCTCTTGGATGTATTCCACAGGATATCCGCATATTGTTTCATAGATTTTATTTTCCATCGATTGTGGTGCCATCTTAAAAAATTCAGGAGAACTTTTCAAGCAAAAGTTACTGAGTTTCTTGCGTAGAATCAAGATATGCAATGAAAAGTGGGGGTTCATGTTCAAAAAAATTATGTTGACCCCATTTTAATCGATCATAACCCCATTTATATCGCCATCTATGATGAAACTCATATCGTAGTTTTGTGGCCCCCTCTTTGTATAACAACTTTGGTACGAAGTACTTTTGGTTCAAGATGCATGTTTCTGAGATATTTCCATTTCAATTTTTATATCGGAATAACTCAAAAACAAGGAGTTTTGGAGGGAAATGTTCCGAACAAAAGTTGTGAGATTCCGAGGGGGACATCTGATGGTGACCTTAACTTTGGCCTCGAATCTCAACTTCAAGGTCATTCAGAGGTCAACTTTTGTTTCTTGAATGAAATCTGCTATTTTTGACTGCGAATTCAGATTTGACGTTGAAAAACAAGGAACTGTTGTCTGAATCATTTTTCCGAATTCCGTACAGATGGCGCTCTAATCGATAAAAAATGAGTTTCATGAAACACTCGTATTGCTTTCTGTGTAAAACGACATTTAATTTCCAGTGTTTACTTTCAGCTTCTGAGGATTACCGTTGCCATTAGAGTTACCCAATGTGCACCAAGAGGAGGTTGAGCGATCGGATTTTGCACATCTTTGTGGCCCTGAAAAGGGCAGATTGTCTGGACTGTAGAGGTGTGTAATTTTTCACGATAAACGCTCTGCAATATGTATGAAAATTCACCGTATCAAATGTTCGATATTTGCACCGTTGACCTGTTGGCATAACCTAATTCGTCTCTGAAAATGTGGTTCTAACCACAAAAACACATGACGTGGAATTGTTCGGCATACAGTTCGTATTCGGCGTTTCATGTCATCTCTGGTCGTTGGTGGTCTTTCATGAACTACATCTTTGATGTAACCCCATAAGTAAAAATTCAAAGGGGTAAGATCCGGAGACCTAGCCGGCCAGGCAATGTATCCACCGCGACCAATTCATCTGTGTGGGTAAGATGTGTTTGAGAAATTTCTGACAATTGCAACGTTATGAGGTGGTACCCCATCATATTGAAGCCACATCCTGTTCCGTGTGTAGAGATCAACATCTTCCAACATCCTTGGTAATTTGTCCCGAATCAATTGCAGATAATTTCCCTTCCTAACAGTATGTTGGAAGAAATAAGGATCAATGATCTGACCACTAAAAATCCCACACCACACATTCAGAGTCCAGCGATGTTGATTGTCAACTTGTCGATGTCATCTGGAATTTTCAATTGACCAATAATGACAATTATGTCTCTTCATAACACCGTTACTGCGAAATGTTGCCTCATCACTGAACATCACGTGATTGAAAAAACCAGGCGGTTGCTACGAGGCCCATTGGCGAATTCAACCCTACGTCTAAGATCATCTTCACTTAATGCTTGCACCAATGTAATGTAGGAAGGATGATATTCACCAGATCTTAGTATGCGGTGTGCCGTTGATCTTGGGATACCTAATTGGAGCTGGATTTCTCTGGTACTAACGTGAGGATTCAGGTGCACCATTCCTAAAACGGCTACTGAGCGTGCATCCATGCGATTTCCATCATAACGCCTTCTGACTCGTGGAATATTCATTCTCCTAACTCGTCTTTCTATTGAGCGTATCGCCTGAAGTGAAGGCTGGCGTCTATTTGGATACCTTCCTCCATACAATCTTGATGCTGCACCGTAATTACGTCGACATTCTCCTAGTATCAGGAGAATATCAAGTATTCCATCCCAAGGATAATCCATGGTATTGAGACCTTCACAACACTGATCAAAGATCTTCTCCAAGTTTGAATCGTATATCGAAAAGAATTTGTGAATGAATGAAGGATATTAACCATTCCGTTTCACTTATGTTTGCAAACAATGCTCTAGTATGAACTTTCTTGTTCATGATGGACACAAGTATTGTTGTGTACTTGTGTTTGGCAACAATTCACAGTAACGGTACTATGGACAGACATAATTGGCAATATTGATCGATGGAAAATCCCAGCTAGGTCTCCGGATCTTACCACTTTGGATTTTCACTTATGAGGTTTCATCAAATTTTCAGGGCCACAAAGATGTGCGAGATCCGATCGCTCAACCTCGTCGTGATGCACATTGGGTAACTCTCATGACGACGGTAATCCTCAGAAGCTGAAGAAAAACACTGGAGAGTTCAATGCCGTTCTACACAGGAAGCAATACGAGTTTTTCATAAATTTCATTTTTTATTGATTAGAGCGCCATCTGTGCGGAATTCGGAAAAATGGTTCAGACAAAAGTTTCTTGTTTTTCAACGTCAAATCTGAATCTGCAGTCAAAAATAGGGTATTTCATTCAAGAAACGAAAGTTGACCTCTCAATGACCGCGAAGTTGAGATCCGAAGCCGAAGTCAAGGTCACCATCAGATGTCCCCCTCGGAATCTCACAACTCTTGTTCGGAACATTTTCCTCCAAAACTCCTCGTTTTTGAGTCATTCCGATATAAAAACTAAAATGGGACACCCTGTATATATATGTATACAGCGGAGAAAATTTCCTCCGAGATCGCCTATTTTATAGTTCAAAATTAGTAATTATAGTAAAATTAAAAAAAAATAGAAGGACTTGTCCGATTGCAATAAGAAAAATGGTCCTTGGGGAAGGGTGTGAAGAAGGTCCTCCATAAATTTCATTCAATGTGGTCCACTCGGTCCAGAGTTATCCCAGGTACAAGTACACACATACATACAGACGAACCCACGGATTATCAATCAGTATTGTATGAAATGAAAAACTATCCAACTTCCAATTGGATTACCCAAATATTTTAGAAGATACGGTCAGAGCGTACGATAGTGGGTGCAATAGGCACTTCGTGCTGGTATACTACGTATACCGATGAGTGCCTAAAAATGGGCGGTTGGATTTAGAACATGCGACGTGAAGTCGTAATAATCCACCTGGGAAGAAAATGAATACGATTATGTATTAAAAGTAACCGAGTTGCTTGTAAGAATGAAGATTACCTCGGGAGCATTGGAAATGCAATGCTCATTGAGTCCAACCGTCGACCCAGCGTAGAGGATCGGAGTCCTACAGCGTACCACGTAGAATTAGGTCTACGTACTCAGAATCATAATTCGCCCTGGTTCCACCGCTCTAGGTTGGCCAATATCCAGTGTTCACGAACACCTGTAATGATATAAGGAATGAATCAAAATGAAATAAGAATTGAAATAAGGAGCGATAACTATATACATCACCTGGCTGGATCTCGCAACATAGGTTACCTGTAAAATAAGGAAGAATCATATGTAAATAGATTATAACATAGATTATTAAAGTTAAGTGGTTGGAATAATAATAATAAAGTTTTACCTTAGAAATGGAAACCTCCGTGGAGAAGGATATCCTTCGCGTCAACACTTATAAAATCACCCATGTGGAAATTGCCGGAGTTGACGAATCGCCCAGTACTGGAAAGGTTGTATTTGCCAGACTTCGGCAAAAACAACTGTTCCTGTTGTTGCAAATTAATTCAAATGCTCACAACTTTATATGTTACCAAATAGTTCATCCACTTTTCAATTACAATTTCGTCATATATATGAATACTAATAGAGATCGTTTTCACATACATAGAATGATTTTAGCAATTACATATAGCGTTACAAATACATAACGGGTGTCGGTCGACAAACATTACTTGACTTTTGTTAACTGGAGATAAGAAGCGAAGGAAGAGAGATTCTTCATAGTTTCTTGGAGTTAAGACGTCCTTCGATATTCGTTTTTAATTGCTTGATTCCATTCGATCCTTGAATGTCAAAAGTTCAGTCTCTTTTGTTCCTTTTCTTTTTACTTTGTCCACGTGGTGTATAACTTTTATATAATTTTCGAAAAGGATTTACTTCCGTATACTTTGAGTGTATCGACTTGACTGTCTGCTCCTCTATATTTTTGGATCCCCTATCCCCTCTCCTTCTACATTTCTCCTTCCTTATTAAATATCCAGTATTAATTCTCTCTCCTCACTTCTCTACCTCTATGTCTCTTTCAATTGACACGTTACACTGTCCAGGCCCATTACTGTTTTTCAACTGGACGTACATGTTCGACGAAGTTGAGACGGTATTGGTTGGCGTGGACAGACAGGGTTGGGCCAGTAATGAATCAATACTGACCGGGAAATACACGGATGATAGTGTAACGGAGCCGCGCCGGTACTGTGCCAGAGTTGGGATGATCATTCAATACATCCAATCGACAATGAAGGGCCAGGATCGGTAGGGCAATGGCTAACTACAAAATCGGTAGTCGAACTACGTTAAAATTATGTCCATGGAAATCCGGCTGTTATGGTAAACCAAAGCGGCACCAGTGTTGCCCCAAAGTTGGGATTATCATTTCATAGATTTGATAGCCGACTATATGCCAGTATCAATATGGCACTGGCTGACTACGAAATCGATGTTGTATTGTCGTTGGAATCGTAGCGATGGGGATCAGGCGATTAGGGTGAGCCGAAGCTTTACCGGTACTGAGCCAGAGTTGGGATAAACATCCAATATATCCAATAGGCGATCGACTGCCAGGATCGGTAGGGCAGTGGCCAACTACAAAATCGGTAGTCGAACTACGTTAGAATTATGTCCATGGAAATCCAGCTATTATGGTAAACCAAAGCGGCACCAGTGTTGCCCCAAAGTTGGGATTATCATTTCATAGATTTGATAGCCGACTATATGCCAGTATCAATATGGCACTGGCTGACTACTAAATCGATGTTGTATTGTCGTTAAAATTGTAGCGATGGGGATCAGGCTATCAGGGTGAGCCGAAGCTTCACCAGTACTGAGCCAGAGTTGGGATAAACATCCAATATATCCAATAGGCGGCTGAGTGCCAGGATCGGTAGGGCAATGGCCAACTCCAAAATCGGTAGTCGAACTACGTTAAAATTATGTCTATGGAAATCCGGCTGTTATGGTAAACCACAGCGGCGCCAGTACTGAGCCAGAGTTGGGATTACCATTTCATATATTTGATAGCCGACCATATGTCAGTATTGGTATGGCACTGATTGGCTACGAAATTTGTAATCAACTGAATCAGTATAGCCACTTCTTCGCCCACCTAATATGGTGAATGAATCAGGTCATTTTTGCTACCTCATGGCGCAGCTTTGGTGAACCACCAGATGCATGTTCATTCAGGGATTTCTTTTGACGAAAGTTGATAACCGATTCCAAAGCCAGTCAGTCCCCCATTAGTTCGGGCACATTGTTTTCGACCTAACATATCGTACTCCCTCCAACTCTGGCTCTGTTCTGGCGTAGCTTTGGCTCATAACAACACCCGATCTCCCCTATTTCAATATTCTGCCAATAATATTATTATAATGAACAGAGTTCACGCGAGTCATGTAAACCAATGTCTGGTTGTTCGTATATATGTATATATTCTAAGAGCCAGCAATCTCCATGCACGCTCGTTAGACGTATTCAAATTTTCTCGTACATTTATCAGACACACACAGAGGTTTAGGCGTTCTTAGAGTGTAGTTCTACGTAAAATCGTCGATTTGAATTCCCAAATATGTCTTATAATAGAGTGAAAAAATATCGTGAACTCCAAAAAGTTTCAGTCGATGATACAGATTCTGACAATGAAGAAAATAACCAAGGTTAGTATATGATATAATCAGCATTTATGGTATTTTTACACCATTCAAACTACTTACAACCCTAACAGATCCCCAATAGTTTTCTGCTTGAAATTTTCAATAAGAACGCAAAAAGTAAAGGAGTTTTCAAGGAGCTCATAATGAATACAATATATTTATGGAGAACTCTTTTAGAATTCTTGTGCTATTTGGGAAACTATTTTGAAAAGGAATGATTGTCAGTAAGTGTTTTCAACCAGTAATTCACTATTGACCCGATACCGATACCGATTGTACTCAAATAGCACAAGCACTTGTCAAACATTCCAAGCTTGTGCAAGCTTGTTTCAAGCAATCTAAGCATGTGATCACGCATAGAATGTGCAAATAATCCACACGGTAAACAATTTTCCAAAATCACACCCGATTATGTCAATTCATTATGACAAATGGTGTGGTACTGGCGAGGTTGTATTTGCCACAGGTCGGCAAAAACAACTGTGCCTGTTCAGCATTATTACCGTTTTCCAACTGTCGCCGAACATTCACAAAATTTCAGACGGTATTGGCTCGCGTGGACAGATGGTATAGGGTCAGTATCGAATGAATACTGTCTGGACAATACCCAGGATTTCGAGAAACGGTACCACGCCAGTATTCAGCCAGAGTCGGTATTATCATTCCATATGTACAACAGACGGCAATATGCCAGTAATGATATGACTCTGGCTGACTACAAAATCGATAATCGATTGATGTTGCAATTATGATCTTGGCAATTCGGCTGTTGTGGTCAGCCGGAGTCGCGCCAGTATTGAGCCAGAGTCGGTATTATGATTCAATATGTTCGATAGACGACATGGTACCAGTATTGGTGGGACTCTAGTTGACTACGGAATCGGTACTCGATTGACATTCAAATCACGATCTTGGCAACTTGATTTTTGTAGTGAGCCGGAGTCGCGCCAGTATCAAGACAGAGTTGATATGATCATTCAATACGTTCGATAGAGAACAATGAACCAGTATTGGTAGAATCTTGTTTCACTACGGAGTCTATGGTAAATCGCGTGACTTCAAGGGAATTGGTGCAATAAATAAGAATTTAAGTGGTGCGTTGTCAACTCGGAGATTAGCTGATGTGATAGAGACTCTGTTCCTCACTCGCAGGTCCTGGGTTAAATCCTTGCCCAGTGAACTCTCATGAAACCACTTCCAAAGCGTCTTTCTCAGATAACGGTGATGAGAAAAATAGATTCACAAAGTTTTGAAAGTTCAAATTCAATGTATTTCTTTTTTTTTTACTTGAAATTTAACTCCGGGGATCTCTAATCACCAGCACTGTGCTAGTACTGGGTTGGGTCAGAATTCCTACATAGGATGTATTATTTTGACCCTCTACCACTTCTCATCCAGGTGTGGTAGAACAATTGGTTCTGTTGCCATGCCAGAGTTCCACCATAGTAGGCACACACCAAATATCGCTACCGACGTGGTGGTAAATGTTTCACTGGCCCTTATGTAAAATGATGTTATCATTCCGACTCCTTGCCAGTACCGTCCAAACCACTGGCCCCATAAGGGCAAGGTTGGATTTGCCAGTACTGGCAACTCTGGCAACAGTACCGCGCCAGTAGCGGCCCGTGTGTACATTTCCACATGGGCACTTAACACTCGCGAATTAAAGAACGATACGACACACTTCCCGAGATAAACTTTACGAATTATTAATATAGAACACGCGACGTGAATCGGGAACAAGCTGTACGATGACAGTTTTTGAACAACCTCTCGAGTGACTGTTTTGGATCGCAGTATCGAAGTATCGAAGTATCGAATTATCGAATGCGCGGAAATAGGAACAGCCTGCGTTCTGAACAAGAGAGAGGTATGAATCGTGACAAACGCTCGCGTCCGCTAGGATCGTGGTAGTCTCCTGCGTGAGAAATGAACCCTTTCGGGACTATGGAGAGGTGCCAGTGCGGGTATCATCACTTCTCGATCAGGTCTAGTCTATTAACATTAGACGTTCGGCTGAAAAGGTGAGAGAGTTCAGGTCGTTGTACCCAGTACACGGCTTTGTACATAGGTTTTGCGTAGGGGAGGTGGTCGACGGTTATAGATAGATAGATAGATAGATATGTTTATTTATGTTCTAGGATGAACATCCTGTGGAACAATTGAGAAAGAAGTATAAACAATAACAAAGATATTATATACAAAAATACTTATATATATACAGCATTAAACCAACAGCCCGAAAAGCAAAAAGAAGGCAGAATGAATGAACTTAAAAATAAAGATGAAATGAGAATGAGAGTGAGGATGAGATTACAAAGGTGTGAGAAATGAAAATACAGATATAAGATAAAGATACAATAGTTATAAATGCGCAGAATGAAGATGAAGGCAAGAAAAGCGTAAGATGAACCACGATGAACCTACTTGAAAAGGAGTATATGTCTATGAGTGAGAAAGGGTGGAGGTGAGCAAGAAGTCATAATACCTCTTTTTGAAGACGTTAGGGGAAGAGCTACACTTGATGTTATCTGGGATCTTGTTCCAGAGTTTACTACCTGTTATCAAAAAAGATTTTTGATATGTGGTAGTACGATGCAGTGGTATTTTAAGGAGCCCCCTATTCGATCTAGTGCAACGAATTGCATCAGAGGTACCAAAGTTAAAACGATCGTAAAGAAAAGGAGGATCCTTGAAAGCAAATAGATGATGCAAGTACGACCCCAGGAAAAATTTCCGTCGCTCAGAAAGTTTGAGCCAGCCGAGGCGCGTGAAGAAAGGAGAGATCTTGACATCTTTCCTGAGATTGAAAATAAACCGCACGCAGGCATTCAGTTTACGCTGCAGACGTATACTGTCTCCTTTGGAGAGATCAGTGAGAACTAAGCAACAATAATCAAAATAGGGTATAACTAGCGTTGAAATCAGTTTAGTTCTCATCTGGATAGAGAGTGCGTTGCCATTAAGTCGCAATTGGTAGAGTGCGCACGAGACTTTCCTGCAGACAGAAGTTACTTGCTCATTCCAATTGAGAGAAGGTGTCAGAATAATCCCAAGCGATTTAAGCGAAGAGACAAGATTTATAGGGGTGCCCTGAAGTATGATGTCCGGTAAGGAGCGAAGAGAAATATCGTTGACGTAACGTGGAGAACCAAGGATCATGCAATTGGTTTTCAAGGGGTTCAGAATTAGGTAGTTGGTGGAGCACCAGCTGGCAATTCTCTGTATATCGTCATTCAATTTCGAGATACATTCGTCTATGAGAAAAGGTGAAGTATGCAAATAAATATAAAAGTCATCAGCGAATTTAAAGAGTTTACAATGGTGAATAATCGAATTTATGTCGGTGACATACAGTGCGAATAAGAGAGGGCCCAGGCGAGAGCCTTGGGGAACACCTGAGGTAACTGGAGTCCATTCGGAGCAACCTTTAGAGCTTCTAACTGATTGCGTGCGACCAGATAGATAGGACCAAAACCACTTCAGCACGGGGGTAGATATATTGAAAGGAGCGAGTTTTTGTATAAGCAAAGAGTGGTTAACGGTATCAAAAGCTCTTGAGAAATCAAACCCCACCAAAAGAGTGATCATGCGCTTATCAATCGCTTCACGAACATCATCAGTCAATTTTAAAAGAGCAGTTTGAGTGGAGCGGTGTTTGATGAATCCACACTGATATTGGTCAAGTAGAGAATTCTTGGTCAAAAAATCACACAAGAAGTGATGGACGATCTTTTCAAGTATTTTAGATGACTCACAGAGAATGGAGATAGGGCGAAAATCACGTGGAGTTTGTGGAGATCTTGTTTTAGGTATAGGTGTAATGAAGGAGCGTTTCCACGCCATAGGAAAGAGAGATAGCATGAGAGAGGAATCGAATAAGGTCAGTAGGAATGGAAAAATGGACGGAGCGATCAGGTTAAGGAATCGACCAGGAAGCCCATCTGGAGGAATAGTATTTGAGTTAGAAAAATGATAGAAATGTAGCAGATCATGAGGAGTCAAGTGAGGGAAAAAGAAAAGGTTATCACTGTAGCCGAGACTTTGGTCGAGAATGGGCGGTGGAGGACAGGCCGGATGAAAGCCAGCAGAGAAGTGTAAACTAAGCTCGTTCACACAAAATTTATCCGCGGGCGGATGATTACTATTAGATTTGATTATTCTCAGGGTACGAAGTTCTCTCCAAAGTGTGCGTGAGTCGGGAGTGCCCATCAATCTGTCGTTATAATATTGACGCTTCGCATTCCTGAGAGAAGTAACAACGTTGTTCCTTAGTCGTGTGAAGAGTAGATGACATTCAGGATTTCTTGTGCGGAGATATGTCCTCCTCGCAGTGTTACGTTCACGGATGAGATTACGAATCTCCTGAGTTATCCAGGGAGAAGGAGGACGTCTGGGAGTGAACCTTCTGATCGGTACTTCACTATTGTATAGATCAGTGAGATAATCATGGAAAACCCCAACACACTCATCAATATTTGTAATACCCGAGTTCCCGATGTTCAGCAAAATCAATGGTATATCAATATCTTGCCCATTGATACGCGAGTAATCACGCACAGAGACGATCTGCTGTTGACTTATGGGTAGATTGAAAGAGTATTCAATTGAGATCATGTCATGCCGAGATAGAAAAGGCATTTCCTTTTGTTCATGGTCAATCACTTTAGAGAGATCGTCCACTACACATAAGTCAAGCGAGGTAGAAGAGATGGACGTGTGATGAGTGGGGCCGTAGGGGACAATGGCCAGATTCAGACTAGAGAGTTTTTTACGGAGATAAGTACTATCAGGAGATGAACGGCACAAGTCGGTGTTCCAGTCACCCATAATGATTTTGTCGTGATAGTCAGTACTCGGTGTAGAGATCACCGTTTCCAAATTAGCAAATCCTATTTTCGGAGGTCTGTAAACTACACCAATGAGTACTTTGCGCATACACGTGCTGGAAACCTGGACGAATAGATATTCGGGTTGTGGACAAGTGGCATCGTACTCAGATTTCTGTATAATTTTGTATTGGAGATCCTGTTTAATATAGAGACAGACCCCCCCGCCAATACGACCCACCCTATCGCAACGAAAGACCACATATCCATCCAATGAGCAGAATGAGTCATCCATGTCACTCCTAAACCAGGTCTCAGATACCGCAATAACATCGTACTTATTCGGATTCTCAGTGCAGAAAAAATCAGAGAATTCATCAAAATGAGCCATAAGTGATTGTGCATTAACATGACACATTCTTAACGAACGGAAAACTTCATCAGAGTGAGAGTTTGAGGGTCGAATCGGGAGTCACCTAAGTTGATCAAAGTCCCTGTTAGATGAGATGACGATAACATTTGAGGTATTATCTTTTTTCACCAGAATACGTCCATTCCTCGACCAAGTATGGAGATATCCTTTAGACTTCGCAACTTTCTTAGTTTCTGCGAGAAGAGAGGCTATATCAGACGGCAGATATTCATTAAGATAAAGCCTAGACTTAGGTAGAGAGGGATTAATATCAGACGCGTCGACTCATCCTGTAGAACGTTTGGCCTCAAGTATTTTCGTTCGGAGAGAAGGATAATCAAGCTCCATAAGGATGGTACGTGGACGCGATGTAGTTTTGGTGGAGCGAAGACGAAATGCTCTCACAATGTTAGATTGGGTGATCTGAACATTAAGATGAGCCAAGACATCCATGATACGGCTCGGAATGAATTCATCAGGTTATACACCGTCAAAGAGTAAACGCTGGTTAGGGAATTTCTGGACAAAGACGGACACACTCCTCTTTGGGCCGTAGCGGGGATGGGGGCCAAATCAACGAAAAGACAAATCAACGAAATCAGTGTTTGAAAAGAGAGAGTGTGACGTACCTCTCTTTTCAACCAACTTTTCGTTGATTTGGTTTTTCGTTGATTTCGCCCCATCCCATAGCGACAAAGCGCAGCCGACCATGGGAATTAGCTAGTAGCCACCCTCTTACGGCTGAAAACACGACGAGGCCACTCTCTCGCGGCCAGAATAATTCCGAAGCCTGTGATGGGTCGGATAGTGAAAAGTCACTAGAATCACTGGGGCAGATAATCAAGTTTTGATATTTCGATCGCGGTCAAAGAAAGCTCCTTTGTCTTAACGTTTCACATTCCGTCCAATTGCGTACGCGAAATATTCGTTTACAGATTTCGGTAGCATCATCGATTTATCCCGTCAGAACGGGTCAATTTCCGGTTGAAGTCCGGACTTATAAGTCTATAAGTGTATGATTTAATACGTTTGTAACTAAGAAGTTAGATTGGTTATTTCTTGTGTATCTAAGTTTAAGTTTGATTTGAATTCATGTTCTGTACCAAAACTTCCTTGATTAAGCAGAGTCCTGCGAAATCACAATAAATATTGTAATTTAACCTATTTGATTTCGTTTTTTTTAATAATCTGTGACCTGCGTTCCCCAAGTGACTTTTCAAGAACCCTGGAATCCGACGAGCCAGAGGCATTTAAGGTCTTCGATTAGAGATGATTAAAATCATCAACGCATGCATTTAGAGTCACTTTGAAACGTCACAAACAGAGCACGGTCCAAATTGGATCAACTGTTTATATTCAACTGCTGTTTCTCATAACTCAAAACCGATGAGAGATATGTCAAGAGAATTTTTAGGGAATATTTGAGAAATTGTAAAATCTTACCAACGGTATATTGTACAAGGCGGTCGATTGACATCAGAGAATCCGATGTAATGAGAAGAAAGAGGGATCTGACTTGAGTGACCCTTTCCTACACAGTATAAAAGTGTTTCTTTGAATCTAACGAATCGTTATTTGCATAAGTGGAGACAAATATTATATCAACGGAAATAATTATTTCTTCATGTAAAAAAATGTATGCTCTGGAATAAGAAGTAAATAATAAGTTTGTTCAAACTAACAAAATATTGATTTCAGCCAAAGAAATATTTATTCCAACCTATCCAAATAACGATTTCTTAAATTCAAAGGAATACTTTCATCTGGATACTTATTGTGAGAATAATAATGACAAGTATTGGATTCCAATACTTTTTGATTGAAAGAAAGTTTCTGCACCTAACACTTTCGAATATTATTTTCGCAAAAAATATTCAAGCTAATATTGTTTTGTAAGGGAAGTGGGGACCCCTCTAATTGTGGGGGCCCCTAGGCGGTGCTTAGTCCGCCCATATGGTGAATCCGATACTGCTTAGTGTTGACTGGACCATAAAATTGTTTCCTAGCGGATGATTCTGCAATGTCGTTCAACTAATGAAATTCCTACCACAGTTTAATGTCTGTATAATCGTGACATTCAGTGCGATAAATATATTTATTCATTAACAATTACCTTAATCGTCTGTGTGACCAAATTCAGTTAGCTGAACGAGTATCTTATGTTCTTTCGTTTATGAATTCAGTTGGAATTGTACACCACCGCAACCAATGCATAATGCTGAAATTACTTCTATTCATCTTCAAAATGAAAAATAAACAAATATCACGGATATTATGGTTATAACCATAATATGTATACATCCAAAATCTAAACCATTACTTCGAAAATACAGACGAAGTGTATGAAACAATTATATGCCTGAAATGGAAACATAAGTTTAGGAAACTCGGTGTAATCAGACATTGCTTTCAGTGATGGACAATTTCTCTCAAGTTTTACGTCGAAAAATTATTCTTTGAGTGATTCGAGATATACGTTTCACATTACCGCAACAAGAGGTTGACAATGAAAATTGTAACAGGGAATGTAGCGAAGTCTGAGGGAAAGGAGATTCAAAATTTCCTCTTGTTTCATAATCAGAAAAACAAAGATCTTTTCATCCTCTCTCTTCTCCACGAATTTTCTTTTCTCTTCCGCAATCAGTACCTCCCAGCCATTTGTCAGAAATTATTAAGAGATTTTTCCACTGATCTGTATCGAGAACTCTGTTCTCAAGCTGTAATTGAATATAACGAGGTAGAATTTTGTCAGTGTTAATATTCAACCTTCAATACTTTTACCGCTTCGAAACAAACTTCACGTTGCGAGATAAAACTTGGTTATTCCGTAGCCTCATTTTGTTTATGAAGTATATCAAGTGATTTGAAGTGTGTGTTTTGTTCATTTTGTATGTGGAATGTACATCAATTCGAAGAATAATTTCGCTTACAATTGAAAAAACATGTATTTTGGTCTTCTTTTCCATATGGTTTTGATTCGAAGAAGAGACCAAACTATTTTTCAAACTCAAATACATTTCCTAGGATACTTCACATTTCTCCACATTCAACGGAGATTCAAGTTTCGTGTTTCAAACTCGTTCATTTGGGAATTTGCAATTGCCTGAACCGCTGATGACGATAACTGAGCACGTGAACGTGATTCGGATATCATCCATGTACGCACCATAATCATCATTATAATTATCCATAGAAATGTATTCTTCACGGAGCAAGGAACAACCAACATCAGAGAGGCACGCACACTGAAGTAAGAGACGTAAAACCTCCCATAAGGTTCTGTTAGGAGGGTCGTTTTCGTTATCTTCAGTGAAGTTTGCTTTTGAGCGTCAACACAAATTGTCGCCCCCGGATGACTGGAGAGTCAGCTCGACTCCGGAACCGGTTCTAAAAATATCGAATCACCTCTCTCCTCTGCTTCCCACTATTCGTGAGATTCTCTACACGTGTACAAATATCTACAAGCTCGCGCGCCTTTTTCACTTCTCACTTTGGTTCAGAAACCAAAGACAAAAATACGTGATGAATGTTTCATCTATAGCGCGTTTTCGGGTGTCGCGTTCGTGTTTCGTTGCATGGATGCAAACAGAGGGAGAGGGAAAAATGACAGAGAGAAAGAGAGTAAGAAAGAAGACAGCTGGAAAAGAGGAAAAGTGACTTTTGTCAGATGCCATTACGGTGTACATAGCGTACTGAGCGCGAGGAAAAATGAAGGAAAAAGAGGTGGGGCAAAAAAACAAAACTGCCTGTGTACAAGTTCATAATAACACAATATGTTCGTTCTGTGGTAAAAAAAAGAGAGAACGGATGCATGAATGGGGTATATATGGGAAAGATTTTTTCAGATAAGAAGGGTAGAGTCATTTATTACTGGTATGGAAAACAAAATATCAAGCGAGAACTTGAAATGGACAGCATTCGAATTTCGTTATGGTAGCTGAAAAGAATTCTTCTCAATTGTTATGAAAGAGTTGATGAAGAATATATGTAACGAATGCAAGTGAGATTTGATTGAAATAAGTTGAATTTCTGTTGTATTTGAGTTGTCTTTGATTCCGTTGGAAATTTATTTTTTCGCTTCGTTCTTTAAAAAATATATTATTTCATGTAATTCCTCATGAACTCAATCGAAATACGAATGATCGGAATAGTAGGATTGTAATGAGTTTTCTGCTTATCCAATGAATGAGACATTCAGGTGCCAAAAATTTTCCCCAAAAAGTGAAAATGTATTCTCATGAAAAAGATTCCGTAGAATTCAAAGAACTAATTTTGTAAAGCTGCGTCAAGGGTGAATTTATTCAGAGTCACAACGACCAAAACAGTCAAAAAAGGTTGTTTTGCGTATGAAAAGGAACGAAACGATCAGCAATTCTGAAATAATGCATAGTTGAGTACCTTGAAAGAATGAACAAAACAAACTGTCAGTGATCATAAATTAGAAACAGTGAATTATTCATCAAGAGGGGAAAGTGAGAAGTTTCTAAGGAATATGGAGCCTCGCTCAACCGAATGTAAAAACCATACTATTTGAATATATTTTAGATTGTCAGTACTGTAAATTCAAGTGCGGAGCCTGTTCAAGGTATCGGTGGAAGGAGTGGCTGTTGTGGGCCTCAACTGCCAAGGAAGCCTTATTGGCAACGGGGTCTCTTATGTATTTCATAAGTCTGCTCTTGCAATCCTACTCTCTGAATTTGAAACAGTGAAATCTCACTGACTGCAGCAGTGATGCCAGGAAAAAGAAGTGCGGACCGAAAAATCAGCCCCTCCATTGTTCACACAATGACACGTTCGTATACGTGTGACTCATATGTATACGAAAGTTTCATCGTGTGCACGGTAGAGCTGATTTTTCGGTCCACACCGTCTTTCCTATCATCACTGGACTGCAGTCCCAGGCAGAAGGCCAACATCAATTTTATATGAAATTGATATCTAGCCGATCAATATTACGTGAACAAAATTTGGTCAGCTATTTCAAGATCGACACTCTTTTTCAACCTATTTTCGATATCTTTTGAAAGCACACTATACAGGGTGGGGCATTTAAAGTGTCGCGGGCGTTTTTTCCAAAAATAAAATGAGATACGAGAAAATTTTTCGGACAAAAATTGTAGGGTATCGAGGGGGACATCCGATGGTGGCCTTGGCTTTGACCTCAAATCTCATCTTCAAGGGCATTCTGAGGTCAACTCTTGTTTTTTAAATAGCATCTCATATTTTTTACTGCAGATTTGGATTCTAGGTCAAAAACCAAGAAACTTTTGTCTGAACCATTTTCCTGAAATCCGCAAAGATGGCGCTCTAATCGATATTGTTCCATACTGAATCTGACATTAGAATAACTCGAAAACGAAGGGTCTTGGAGGAGAATGTTTCGGACAAAAGTTGTCTGATTCCAAGGGGGACCCCTTGAACTGAAACGGAGGTGATGGGGTATAACAGACAAAACACAACACATTTCAATCGTCTACATCACTTGGATAATTTTAATGCAGTAGATGCTCAAAATGATGGCCTTCGACTTCAATACACATTTCAAAACGTTTTACAAAAGATTGCTGAACTCGTGCTAAAATATCTTCATTGATGCTCGCGCATGCATTGATGATTCGTTGACGCATATTCTCAGGTGTAGTCGGTGCTTGTTGATAAACTGTATCTTTTATGTATCCCCATAAAAAAAAATCTGGAGAAGTAAGATCCGGAGAACGGGCAGGCCAATGAACTGGTCCACGACGTCCTATCCATCGTCCAGGATAATCTCTGTCCAATATTTCTCGAGCTGTGACTGCATAATGGGATGGACAACCATCGTGTTGATACCACATATTCAATCGTTCCTGAATAGGTATGTCTTCAAGTAATGTTGGAAGTACTTGATCTAAGAAATGTCTGTACTTCTCTCCATTTAGCGTATCTGCAATGAAGTACGGTCCAATTACTCGAGATCGAAAAATACCACACCAAACATTCACAGCCCATTGTCTTTGATGCTCTACTTGACGTAACCATCTTGGATTTTCTGTCGCCCAGTAATGCATATTATGTCGATTTACTTGACCATGATTGGTGAACGTCGACTCATCAGAAAATAATATGTTGATGAAGTTGTTATTGTGCATTTGCGCTAGACCCCATCGACAAAACTGTACACGATTTTCGAAATCATCACCGTGAAGGTCTTGATGCAAACAAATGTGATACGGATGGAATTTGTGACGTTTCAGTATTCGAAGAACACTTCTTCGAGAAATTCCCGAATGGAGTTCAATTTCACGAGAGCTCACGTGTGGATTATTGGCTACTGCAGCTAGTACATTAACTTCCTTATTTTCTCCGCTAACAGTTCTCATTCGATGTCGTTTTTCCCTTGTAACACTTCCCGTTTCTGAAAATAATTTTGTAATGCGTTGAAAATACCTAATGGATGGCGTTGTTCTTTCAGGAAATCGTTCTGCATACAAGTCATATGCTTGTCTGGGGTTCTTATGCACTTCACCGTAAATGTAGATCATATCGATCTTTTCAGAAACCGTCTATCGGATATCCATGATTTTCAATTTGTCATAAACCAAGTAATAATCAAATGTAACTGACAAACTGACTTTCAAAATCGTGAATTTTCACTGAACCCCGTCGTTTGTTTACATCGCGTGAGCTCTGAATGGTGGTAATGTAGACGATTGAAATGTGTTGTGTATTGACAACTTTTGTACGAAACATTCTTTTGCAAGACCCTTCGTTTTCGAGTTATTCAAATGTCAGATTCAAAATGGAACAATATCGATTAGAGCGCCATTTTTGCGGATTTTAGGAAAATGGTTCAGACAAAAGTTTCTTGGTTTTTGACCTAGAATCCAAATCTGCAGTAAAAAATATGAGATGCTATTTAAAAAATAAGAGTCGATCTCAGAATGCCCTTGAAGATGAGATTTGAAGTCAAAGCCAAGGCCACCATCGGATGTCCCCCTCGGTACCCTACAACTTTTGTCCGAAAAATTTTCTCGTATCTCACTTTATTTTTGGAAAAAACGCCCGCGACACTTCAAATGCCCCACCCTGTATATGACAGAAACTCTTTCATAAACACAGTTTGAGAACATTTTTATCGGAAAAAAATTTCGAAGGTGATTTAATATACAATATCAATATGATGTCAAAGTGACATCCAGTCGGTATCATTTCTTATTTTTCCTTGCTACATGTAAACAACCATACTGTATTTATCCAACAGTGTTTTCTTATTGTGTACTACTTGTAGCGCTCTCTGAGTTGTATATCTCATAATGATCTTCGATACAATATTCATGACATTCATGAAGATCATTCGGAAAGAATAAAAACTCAGAATCGACTCACACAGCACCCAATGTCTGACACTGAGGAAAAAGATTCGTTGATTCAAATAAGTTTTGTTTATAGTAAATAATTCGTATAGTTGAATACGGCCAAAGAAAAATTTAATCATATCTAGTCAACGCCATAGTTGATAAATACAGCACATGTTTCTTTGAGTCAACTCCATACCGATGATGATTCGATAAATCTAAGTTTAAGTAGAAGTCATATTCATTCAAATCAATTTCGATCAGTTTGAACCGAATAAATGATTTGGTTTTAATTGATAAATATAAATTTCTTCACTCAACACAATGTTTGGTGATAATGAATAAGT
Source organism: Gonatopus flavifemur (assembly GCA_018340375.1). Taxonomy (NCBI): domain Eukaryota; kingdom Metazoa; phylum Arthropoda; class Insecta; order Hymenoptera; family Dryinidae; genus Gonatopus; species Gonatopus flavifemur. Next base: position 11,903,506 of record JAFFJZ010000009.1, read on the forward strand.
TTTATTTGTATGAAGCGATATCTCTCAAAAATGTTCAATCAAATGCGTTGATTTATCAGAAGAAAATCTTTTTCTCAGGGCAGTCATATTTCTAGAATATTACAGTGTCACTCAGAACATTCTGTGTGGAATATTTATATACAAGATTCTATAGATATTGCAGATACAATATGTCGTTAAAAATGTTCTGAGTATTTCCCAAATGAAAAATTGCACATAAAATGTTCTGTAATGTTTTGGAAATCAACGATGGGAATTATGCTGAACTTGTCGCAAATAAAATATTCTGAACAGGGATGGATTCAATGCGGACGGGGTCAATAGGGTCAGAGGCTGCAGGACCTCCTCGTTTTTTCCATTTTCCTCTTGGAAATTGTTTTTCTGTACGTTCAACAACCCATGACCTTGTCGGCCCTGATTCTGAGAATATGACAGTAGCCATATTTTATATAGCAAAATGAAACTTCATACACTTGATCTAGGACTTAGTAAGATGTACAAGTCAAGATCGGAAACAATCCCCCTCTCATGACCTATTCACTTTTCGTTTCAGACCATTTTGAATTGATTAGTTTATATCCCACAGAGAAAAATTTTTGAAATTCTTTCATCAATTTACTCCAGCACATGATAAGTTTTCAAAGGGCATTTTTTCAGGAAACGAATTTTTATGCCACGGAAATCTGCCCTTATAAGAAAGCTCCTTATATTCTCCTTATTATTCTTCATAACAAAGCTACTGAAATTCATCGTTGATAGAGATCAAGATGAGCTCGAAATAGTGACCACTGTACGATAGAATCGATCTTGATTCCGATCTTGATTGTTTCGATGTTCCCATATTGATATCAAATTTTTCTTGATTCAAGTGAAATTTTCCAGGCTCAAGAAAAAAACCAGAGGGCTCCACCCCCTGACTGTTTCGCTGAGCAGTCCGACCCCCTTCAAAATTCGCTCCGCTCATTTTTAACAAATCGTGGCCTACCTATGCTCACTTATCTCGCATCTTCAACAATTTAGATATCCAGGGATATATGAGAAGGCAATCATCGGTTTTTCGCTCGACTGAACATATTTTTGATGTAACATTCAGAAAACCTACAACTAATTGCACACCATTTCTTATATCATGTTCAAATGATTTGGGAACATGTTTCTCAACAACTGCAGAATTCGGACAACTGTCCTAGTGAAAATGAAGCGTGGAAGAGCGACGAGAGCGTGAATTGAGTGTCAATTGAGCGTAACGAAGAGTCATCTGGGTGTGATTTGAGAAGAAATTTGTTTCAATGACTATTTTCTTCACTTTAGGATTCTTACTGGAGTGGAGTTGTCATACTGCTAACCAGCTTTTGAAGAGTGTTCGGATACAAGAAAGCGTACAAGGGGAGATTGAAACTATCATTTTCCCTGAAAATTTGATCCCAGATTTGAATTCAGCACCCCCGAAAACTTACAGAACCCATGTTCCATATAAATCTGTCAACAAAAGCGGAAGCAACTCAATTCACGTCCGAAACATTGGATTCACCATATTGAATTAGTTTCCTGCCTACAGATTTGGATTCAAAACCTTCGAAAACCCCTTGAGCCTCGTTTCATATGAATCCAGCCATAAATGCAAAAATGAATAAACTTAGGTTCTCCATATTGGATCCGCCATCTTGAATTTGTTCATTGGCGTCAGATTTGGATTCCTCACCCTCGAAAACCCCTAGAACCCAAGTTTCATGATAATCCATCGATTCAAGCCAAAGTAACGAATATTCAAAGACTGTGGAGAAAATGACTTATATATATACACATGCAGAAATTGACGAACGACCCAGTACTAGAATAACGTTATTTGCCAACTGCCAACTGTTGGCAAACAACGTTGGAATAAACCCGGAATGATAACGCTGATCAACACTGGTAAGGCGTCGTTCACCAATACTGGGTCAACGTTAACATCAACCCTGAATCAGTACTGGTTTTTCATTGTATACCAACAATGATATTAAACGTGCACATAAATGATTCAGTTAACTATGAAATAATATTCATTTTTGCATAATATTATCATACGAATGAATATAATCTCTTAGTGTAGTTCTGAAATTGATGAAAAAAATAAGAAAAATGAACGCTACCCATATATTACAGCGATTGTAAAATAATTTCAAATAATTCACAAAAAACTTATTGGAACCCTTGTCGATCTCGTACTGTATGTGTAATGGATGTATGGAAACATGTTACAATGTCAGTTGCTAGAACCGCGTTCTACAGCAATCGAACTCCCTGGTGGAAATTATCTTAATGAAGATATTCAATGATAACAAGCGTTCAAACTGTGGGGGTCAATAGAGAAAATCTCATGGCCCTACACGCGGAATCGAACCTAACACAAAATCCTAACCCTAATGAGAGGATAACGCTTTGACCAGTACAGCTGTACGCCAGTTATGAATTCTGACATCATGTATAAACTAATATTGTATAGTCGGTGTGAGGAGTCCGGTAACAGATCTAACGGGAATATTTTTGAACACGTTGTTATTGATGAATTTCAAATATTCTTCTCCGACTGTATACTATTAAGAATGTTTCTCTTATCATTCTGATGAGTTACAAATTTTCAAATAACAGCAATAACATATTATATAAAGATATTTTCGTTGAAACTGTTACCGGAGTTCTTACACCGACTAGACTAGACTTGCAAATTATTCAGTATCAGTAATAATTTTTCTGTACCGTCAAACCGGTACCTACGAGATGCATTAGAAAAGATCAATTAAAGTGACGTGTTTATCCGATTCAATCATCCGTCGGTTGAATATAATAATCTATGAGCCTGTGTGAAAATTACAGTTCGGTTGACAAATGTGAGGTTAAATTTATGTGATCAAATGGATGAATTATTTTTGTGAAATGTGTGGTGGTTATTTCTTGAATAATGTGTATCAAAAAATCTGTTAGTAAGTGCAAAATGAATTAGTAAATCAGTCATAGCTGCTGTAACATGTCAAAAAATCGTAATTTGTTGATGCAGTGAAAATGAATTTTCTTCAAATACTTACATCAGTACTTCTAGGCAAAAACTCAGAGATCATATTAATTTTGTAATAAATATGAGTCATGAAGAACTCATTTGATCAAAAATATGTCAAAAAAATGTTCAAAATGAATTGCAAAAAACTTGGATTATTCACTTGCAGCTCGATGGATGGTTTTACTTTTCAAATTGAAGAGTACTCTTCATGTTGAAATTTTCAAATTTGAGGACAAAGCCTAATTTTCTGAGTTGAATCCGTTGTTAGGGTGATGATAAACTTGTAGGAAGAGTTTGAAAGTTGGGTGGAATCTATATTGATCAGGAAAGTCAATATCGTGTGGCAAAAGTTAGAAAATCTGTCAACTTAGCTTACGGCAGATGGGTATTCTATCAGCTTTTCTTCACTGAATGAAATCTAGGCAGGAGAAATGTATCAAAATTTAGTAAAGTAAAAGTTGGTACAGAGTAAGAGAGGACAGATATATTCATTGAATTTTATTGGTTATTATAAAAATTTTGATAAATGAGTAAAGACTATGTATAGCTCAATTTATCGTCTCTCAATATTTTTGGTCAATGATTTTGTATTGTGTGCATTTTTGTATCTTTTCACTAGTAGGTTGAGGAAACATGTGTATGGAACCTGTTCCATAAATATAATAAGATTCATTCGTAGGAACATGATACAACATTATTGGAACAAAAATATTAAAAAACGACATATTGGATCTTCTATAGCCTTTCCTTATTTATCAACATTTTTATAATAACCAATAAAATTCAATGAATATATCTGTCCTCTCTTACTCTGTACCAACTTGATTTCACTCAATTTTGATACATTTCTCCTGCCTAGATTTCGTTTAGTGAAGAAAAGCTGATAGAATACCCATGTTGAGTTGACAGATTTTTTAACTTTTGCCACACGATTTGGACTTTCCTGATCAATATAGATTCCACCCAACTTTCAAACTCTCCCTACAAGTTTATCATCACCCTAACAACAAATTCAACTCAGAACCCAAGGCTTTTTTCTCAAATTTGAAAATTTCAACTTCAAGAATACTCTTCAATTTGAAATTTTCTCATGTTTAGAATGACTTTTATACGAATATTGTGAATTTATAAGTCATTTTACATCTCAGGCTAGATAATTTACCAAATTATTTTGTACAGAGCGGTTATTCAAAATGATCTGGGAATATTCTTATTCCAAGAATTGATTCTAAAACGAAGAATATCTTATGAAGTCACTAAAAATTAGAGGGGGTTAGTCTTTTAATGAGAGGATTGGTTTAGAGGAAGAGTGAAGAATAAATTCCTCTCAATCCTAGAATATCGTTTTTTCGGTGCATGGTTATATCGCAAGTAAAGAATATAACACATCTGTTCGTATGTTGCTGAAGTTTGAATCGTTTCTTGAAACGAATGAATAATCCCAAAACATGTGAAGAAGTCAATTCGAGAACATGAATAATTTCTTCAAAATTTTGCCGTATCACACCACACATAATGGACAACGTTGAACGAGTTTCAAATCAACGTTGGCAAATCAGCATTGACTATCGGCGTGACAACAACATTTTACTGGTTGTTACTTCAATCACGTTACAACGTTGGCAACCAATCCTGGTAATCAGTGTTGTACCAGTACTGTTTCGATTGTTATGGTTGGTTGGAAGTCGGCATTTTCTACATGGGTACATATATGTATACAGCGGAGAAAATTTTCTCCGAAATCACCGATTTTTCGAGAGGAAAATGGAACAAAACTAGCAGGGCTCGTCCGATTTTGATGAAAATCAAACGGTCTTCCGGAAGGGGTTCGAGGAAAGTTTCCTATAAATTTCAACCAATTTGATCCACACGGTCCAGAGTTATCCCGAACACATACAGACAAACAGACAGACAACCCCACGGATTATCAATCAGTATCCAATGAAATGAAGAACTATCTAACTCCCAATTGGATTCCTCAAATATTTTAGAAGATACGGTCAGAGGGTACGATAGCAGGTGCAATAGGCACTCCGTGCTGGGTATACTACGTATACCGAAGAGTGCCTAATGATTTCCGTTCCAGCGACAAGAAAAATCCTCTTATTTCAAGAAATCCTCCCTGTGAGTGCATAAAAATATGTTTTGTATCGAATATTTGAAAATATTTCATTCCAGAAGTTCAAAACTATTGGCAGAATGTAAATTATCAAGAATTAAGTCAATATATTGACATTGTCAAAACCTTGGAATTGACGCGAGACAAAATTTCACTACATGCAATGTGTTTAAGGGATGCAAATGTGATTTATAAAATCTATCGATACATGCTTCGCCGCAGTTCATTTGCATCTCCTCAAAATGAAGAATATTAAAAACTTTGGCAAAAGTTTAATGATTAAAAAATTCTCATTTCAAAAGTTTCATAAACGTTCCATGGAAACCTAAATAAGACTACAGCGTACGTTCTTGGTATATACATGCGATGTTTTCTGAACGTCCCGAAACATTTTTAGAACATTCCAATGTTTCAGAAGACGTTCCAAGGATGTTGATAGTACCTCCCGGTGCTGTATAGGATGCAATCGTTTTCAATTAAAATTCACGATATGCTGGCTTGATCGTTACAAAACGATATAGATTCTTCCTTTCATGTTTCCTTGATGGAAGCATCTGAATAATAATGCAGAAGTAGATATTTTCTCGGTTCCCATTCCACAATAATATCCCCCCCGATAGCACAGAGTTTGTGAAGAATTCTTCAAGAACATCATTTGAACCCTAGAGTTCTAAAAAAGTTCTTCAAGAATTCATCGACGGACTATCGGTGCTATCTGGGTCATCTGGTAATAACTTTTCATCAAATTGAGAATAAGGAGTCATTATTTTCCTGGTATACAGAAAATTTGATGGAAATTCATTGTATGACCGTGAAAGCACAAACATTGCAATCATATTGAAATAATATTAAAGATTATTATTTCGTGAATTGGGTTATGATTTATAAGATAGTGACATGATATGGCGCATGTATTTGATCCGTCAATAATAAGTAGATCAATAACATATAACATTGCAACATCTCAGATGTTATAATACATTATATTTTATTCATTGGAATAAAAGGCAATGCAACGTCGACGCAACATTGATATGTGTCTAATAAGTATTTGGAATTCAAGGTGCCGTACGGAATTGATAATCATCAAACACTCTCAAACAGTTTCAATACTATCCTCTCAGAATCTGAATTCAAAACTTGAATACGTCCATATGTTACATGACAATTGACAATTTTATCGTAAAAATAAAAAATAAAATATTATTTCCGGTTGATAGAATCAGAATGATTCATCTACAACGCGCATGCGCATTATGTTTCTTTCAACGATCACATCATTTCGTTAATCGATATTACTTGAACGAATCGATATTCTTCTCATCTCTACATGCGAGTTACCAGATGTAGAAGTACGAGACCGGAATTTTTTTGTGAAACTCACACTTTTGCTGTTTGAAAATGATAAAAAATATTTCATTCAAAATAATCTCCATTGCTGTTTCTACATTTTTCCCAACTTTCTGGCATTTTATTAATGCCCAGCCAAAAAAACAGTCCCTTTTTTGGAGCGAACCAGTCCATCCTACATTTTCATATGAATTGAAGTGTTGCTCAGCAAGGGCGTGTCCCATTAACATGAATAGATAATCGAAGGGAGCCAAGTCTGGAGGATAAGCCGCATGCGGTAGCATCTCCCAACTGAATCCCTCGATCGTTTCCCGGGTCCGGTTTCCTTTGTAACATGAGGCATTATCGTGGAGCGAGAAGACTTTGTGTTGCCTTTTCCCGTATTTCACTCGTTTTTCACGCAATGCGCGATTCAAATCGATCATTTGCTGTTGGTAGCGATCAGTGCTGACTAGGGTGGTACGAAAAAATTCACTCTGATATTTCCGAGTCACTATAGTGCGGAAAAGTTGCAAATGGTGGATACATGAAAAACAGAAAAAAATTATGAAGATCGGATAATATCTTCCGATCCCGCAAAGCGTCCAAAGATTCGAAAAAATGATGAATTTCATAATTTTTTAAAATTTGCCACCCGTTTTGATTTCCAACGCTATAGTTCAGAAACATTGGAATTGCTAGTGCTGAACGAGAAGAAAGGATATTGCTATAAGTAGAAAATATTTCTCAATCGCGTCGAATCTCCTCGAATCAATAAAAAACCGTTTTCCGGTGTTTTTGGCAAATTCGAAAGCAGATTAGGTTTGGTCAGCAATTGGTCCAAAGTCACAAATATGTGGCTCCTCGCTTGTTTAGAAATATCTAAACGACCCAGAACTCACCACAAAAAGGTGGTTACACTTCGAGTTTTTCCACACCCTTCCCTTCATCCAACTATCAAGGGTGTGTACAATTTACATATATATATTTTCTCTTCTCATTTTAGAACTTATTAACGCTATCATTATCATTTTTCAATCATTTTTCTAAAATTTGCCCGGTGGAACTAACTTATAATCAGACTCCTTCGTGAGATTAGGTATTATAGATTATAGATCTAGATTCCAATGTTGTTCTGATAAATCCATCCCTCGATTCAAACCCGCATCTCTGAGCGAAGCTTCCGTCACCAATTCCACACACCGCTCGACGGCTTGCGTATGGTAGGGAAATTCTCTTATTCTCCAGTTCGGATGTTACCTGAATTTATAACAGGATGAATTTCATCATCTGTAACTCTTCGAAGGAGAGGTGGGGATGATAATTTTGTCAGGTTCCAATCCATCATTCCTGAATAATCTAAGGCATTGAAATTCAAAGTAGGAGTGACAAAGTTTCTGATATTCTCACCTCTCGAAACACGCTGCCTGGCTTCCAACACTTTCCTCAATCCTAACTCTCTTACATTTCTCCTCTCATCGAAGATCATAGCCAACAATGAATTTTCAGGGTGGGCGGAAAACGAGTTTCGTTCGATTACAGAGAACACTACTTTTTTCAGATCATCTGACAAGTATCGAGATGTTTCAATTGCTCTGTCTACATGAATAGGTCCTTCTGTAATGTACTTACTACATTTCATTTCAAACCAGACAGGCATGTAAGATTTCAAAATGAATGTCACGATATTTTTTGAAGCTCCTGAGCGATTTTTCACACTTACATATAGTCGAAGGACTCTATCAGCACAAGTGGGCCACCTGGCGTGTGAGATCGGGCTGGGGTCACGATTTAATAACTCATTTGGAACGTTGCCATTTTTAACTGCTTGACTTATGTCAAGAAGATATCTTTGGTCTTCGCTCAACAGTTTTCTGTCCACTAGTGGGATGTCACAATCAATTGGATTGGTTGAAAATCTACTATTGGGAGTTTCTTACAACTCTTGAGACTTTTCAAAATTGGTCCACTAAATGATTTTGGGCCAATTGTTTCCCCATCCAAATATTGAAAGAGATGACGGGAAGGTAACTCAATAAAATGAAGTAACTAAACAGCCCATTGTAATGGTGGTCCAAGATACAATTCAAGTTGTCTACACGGAGAGAAATTTGTAGTTAAATTTACTATGTTATTATTGTTCCCGAGGAACAGACTGAATTCTGTCGGATTTTACTATGAAGGGCATATTTTTACTATGGTACAACAATAGAATGCTGATCATATTTACTATGTTTTATTGGGGAACCCGTAATAGTTCAGTCTGTTCCTCGGGAACAATAATAACATTGTAAATTTAACTATAAATTTCTCTCCGTGTAATAACACCAATTTTCCACTCAGTATTAGTATTTGTACCATCACAGCCAACGATCTCTAAATATTCTGGTGAAATGCCATTTCCAGTAAGGGATCATAAAATGATAGATGCAATGTCTTCAGCAGACCGGGATTTGGGGACAAGTAACATAAATAAACATAACCAAGATCTTATATGATAGAATAATGTTCCTCTTCCACTGTTCGGCGAAACTGTTTTGATTCAATGCTTCCTAAGTGTGTATTGACGGCGGGCCCCAGCTACGCCCAGGGTGGGTGCCCATGCTACCCAACGTGGGGCCAACCCTGGGATGATAACATCGTTCCCAGCTTGGCCGTATTGCTTTGCCCGAGAATTGGTAACACCACGGGCCCAGCATGAACCCAGACCACGCAATCAATACTGCCCCTTCCTTTTTGTTTTGAAATTGGAAAATCCCTAGCATGTACATACCATGGGGCCCATCCCAGGCCAGCATGGGCCCCATCCTGCCAATATGGGCCCAAGACTGGGCCAGAGTGGGACTAAAATTCTTACACGCTGAGGATTGTACACACATGCCCGGGATATGAATTCATCCCAATCTTGGCCTCACGCTGGTCCAAATTGGGGCCAAGTTTAAATGTGCCCGCACAGAGATTCATTATCTCCATTTTTTTTCAACTATAATTGCATGGAAAAGCACAACAGGGCCAAGATTGAGCCAACATGGGCCCCATCGTCATTCCCCAATACTGGGTTGAAGAGGATGGACCCAGCCTGGGGCCCATTGTCTTTATAGGCAATACACGCTTGGGTTTCTATAACTGAGGTATCATCTTCTCTTCCGTCAAAATAAATACCACGTAGCTCATTTAAATCCTGTTGACTTTTGTTTTGTAAATCACTTCTATTGCGGCTCTTTTCTTTTTAACTTTATATCAACAACTTTCGAAGTATCTGTTTCAGTTACTACCCAAGTGTGTATTGACGGCGGGCCCCATCTACGCCCAGGGTGGGTGCCCATGCTACCCAACGTGAGGCCAACCCTGGGATGATAACATCGTTCCCAGCTTGGCCGTATTGCTTTGCCCGAGAATTGGTAACACCACGGGTCCAGCGTGAACCCAGACCAGGCAATCAATACTACCCCTTCCTTTTGTCTTGAAATTGGAAATTCCCGAGCATGTATACAACTTTCGAAGTATCTGTTTCAGTTACTACCCAAGTGTGTATTGACGGCGGGCCCCATCTACGCCCAGGGTGGGTGCCCATGCTACCCAACGTGAGGCCAACCCTGGGATGATAACATCGTTCCCAGCTTGGCCGTATTGCTTTGCCCGAGAATTGGTAACACCACGGGTCCAGCGTGAACCCAGACCAGGCAATCAATACTACCCCTTCCTTTTTGTCTTGAAATTGGAAAATCCCTAGCATGTATACAACTTTCGAAGTATCTGTTTCAGTTACTACCCAAGTGTGTATTGACGGCGGGCCCCATCTACGCCCAGGGTGGGTGCCCATGCTACCCAACGTGAGGCCAACCCTGGGATGATAACATCGTTCCCAGCTTGGCCGTATTGCTTTGCCCGAGAATTGGTAACACCACGGGCCCAGCGTGAACCCAGACCAGGCAATCAATACTACCCCTTCCTTTTTGTCTTGAAATTGGAAGATCCCTAGCATGTATATAGCATGGAGCCCACCCCGGGCCAGCATGGGCCCCATCCTGCCAATATGGGCCCAAGACTGGGCCGGAGTGGGACCAAAATTCTTACACGCTGAGGATTGTACACACATGCTCGGGATATAAATTCACCCCAATCTTGGCCTCACGCTGGTCCAAATTGGGGCCAAGTTCAAATGTGCTCGCACTCAGAAGCTGAAAAAAAAACACTGGAGGGTTAAATGTCGTTTTACACAGAAAGCAATACGAGTGTTTCATAAAACTCATTTTTTATCGATTAGAGCGCTATCTGTGCGGAATTCAGAAAAATGGTTCAGACAAAAGTTTCTTGTTTTTCAACGTCAAATCTGAATCTGCAGTCAAAAATAGGGGATTTCATTCAAGAAACACAAGTTGACCTCTGAATGACCTCGAAGTTGAGATCCGAGGCCAAAGTCAAGGTCACCATCATATGTCCCCCTCAGAATCTCGAAACTTTTGTCCGAAACATTTTCCTCCAAAACTCCTTGTTTTTGAGTTATTCCGATATAAAAATTAAAATGGGACACCTTGTATATACAGGGTGGGGCATTTGAAGTGTCGCGGGCGTTTTTTCCAAAAATAAAGTGAGATACGAGAAAATTTTTCGGACAAAAGTTGTGGGGTACCGAGGCTTTGCCCTCAAATCTCATCTTCAAGGGCATTCTGAGATCAACTCTTGTTTTTTAAATAGCATCTCATATTTTTTACTGCAGATTTGGATTCTAGGTCAAAAACCAAGAAACTTTTGTCTGAACCATTTTCCTGAAATCCGCAAAAATGGCGCTCTAATCGATATTGTTCCATTTTGAATCTGACATTCGAATAACTCGAAAACGAAGGGTCTTGCAAAAGAATGTTTCGTACAAAAGTTGTCAATACACAACACATTTCAATCGTCTACATTACCACCATTCAGAGCTCACGCGATGTAAACAAACGACGGGGTTCAGTGAAAATTCACGATTTTGAAAGTCAGTTGGTCAGTTACATTTGATTATTACTTGGTTTATGACAAATTGAAAATCATGGATATCCGATACACGGTTTCTGAAAAGATCGATATGATCTACATTTACGGTGAAGTGCATAAGAACCCCAGACAAGCATATGACTTGTATGCAGAACGATTTCCTGAAAGAACAACGCCATCCATTAGGTATTTTCAACGCATTACAAAATTATTCTCAGAAACGGGAAGTGTTACAAGGGAAAAACGACATCGAATGAGAACTGTTAGCGGAGAAAATAAGGAAGTTAATGTACTAGCTGCAGTAGCCAATAATCCACACGTGAGCTCTCGTGAAATTGAACTCCATTCAGGAATTTCTCGAAGAAGTGTTCTTCGAATACTGAAACGTCACAAATTCCATCCGTATCACATTTGTTTGCATCAAGACCTTCACGGTGATGATTTCGAAAATCGTTCACAGTTTTGTCGATGGGGTCTAGCGCAAATGCACAATAACAACTTCATCAACATATTATTTTCTGATGAGTCGACGTTCATCAATCATGGTCAAGTAAATCGACATAATATGCATTACTGGGCGACAGAAAATCCAAGATGGTTACGTCAAGTAGAGCATCAAAGACAATGGGCTGTGAATGTTTGGTGTGGTATTTTTCGATCTCGAGTAATTGGACCGTACTTCATTGCAGATACGCTAAATGGAGAGAAGTACAGACATTTCTTAGATCAAGTACTTCCAACATTACTTGAAGACATACCTATTCAGGAACGATTGAATATGTGGTATCAACACGATGGTTGTCCATCCCATTATGCAGTCACAGCTCGAGAAATATTGGACAGAGATTATCCTGGACGATGGATAGGACGTCGTGGACCAGTTCATTGGCCTGCCCGTTCTCCGGATCTTACTTCTCCAGATTTTTTTTTATGGGGATACATAAAAGATACAGTTTATCAACAAGCACCGACTACACCTGAGAATATGCGTCAACGAATCATCAATGCATGCGCGAGCATCAATGAAGATATTTTAGCACGAGTTCAGCAATCTTTTGTAAAACGTTTTGAAATGTGTATTGAAGTCGAAGGCCATCATTTTGAGCATCTACTGCATTAAAATTATCCAAGTGATGTAGACGATTGAAATGTGTTGTGTTTTGTCTGTTATACCCCATCACCTCCGTTTCAGTTCAAGGGGTCCCCCTTGGAATCAGACAACTTTTGTCCGAAACATTCTCCTCCAAGACCCTTCGTTTTCGAGTTATTCTAATGTCAGATTCAGTATGGAACAATATCGATTAGAGCGCCATCTTTGCGGATTTCAGGAAAATGGTTCAGACAAAAGTTTCTTGGTTTTTGACCTAGAATCCAAATCTGCAGTAAAAAATATGAGATGCTATTTAAAAAACAAGAGTTGACCTCAGAATGCCCTTGAAGATGAGATTTGAGGTCAAAGCCAAGGCCACCATCGGATGTCCCCCTCGATACCCTACAATTTTTGTCCGAAAAATTTTCTCGTATCTCATTTTATTTTTGGAAAAAACGCCCGCGACACTTTAAATGCCCCACCCTGTATATGTGTAAATAGATGTATGAATGAATTTACGTGTGTATATTTGTATATTAGTATACGTATATATACATATATGTATATATATACAAGCTTTCATAATTCTTCGATTTGAAATGTTCCTGTCATGACATTTTTTAAATAAATTGATATGAGATCGATGATTTATATTCATTCATCAGGAATTCATTTTTATATCAACAGCGTTGCTCAAATCTGTTGATGGGTCACATTTCTAGTCCTCAATTTCGGTCAAACCAAATTTCTAACGGAATCAACCCACCAAAAATTCACGTTGAATAGAATAACCAATGACGCACAGAATTTCCAGCCGATAGACACCCTGAAAAATACGAATGTTACCATCCGAGCATGCTTTCTTTCTACCAAAATACTCTAATTTGAATTCATAGGAAAATCCATACTTCAGACCGTTCGGATAACCACACACTTTTTTCGGTAGAGTGTCTCAGTCCCGAAGGTCAATCTTCCCGAAAGTCCGATACACCGAAATGCAAAATCCTGTCCCAGCCAGCAAAGTGCTTCCAAATTCACGTCTCCGCTACTAGCAGTGCTAGTGGGAGCAACGTAGTAGCTTTTTCATTACCGTGAGACTGCATGTTACCATAACATATATATGATTCAATTTATAACGTAGCACTACCTCAGCGCTACCAGTATTATCATGAAGCGCTACCAAGTAGTGCTCCTAGTAAAAATATGACCAAGTTGCTCCTATTTCCATACATAAATGAAGCCATATATATACAGAAGATTTTTAACTGTATAAGTGAATGGTAGCACCACTGCCAAAAGCGCTGCCTTGATTTTGTTGGCTGGGGTGTGTTGAACATCTACAAATCCTGGTATTACCCATACAGCACCGGGAGGTCTTTTCAATGTTCAAAAAACGTGCTTAATTACACAGAGAACGTGGAAATAACGTTTCGGGATGTTCTAAGAACGTCACATGTATGTCCCAGATTGTATGGCGCAAATGTCCCGGTTTGTTCTATTCATTTGCACCGTGCGACGTTCTGGAAACGTGTTCAATAAAGGTTTCCACACTGAGAAAAAAATTTATTCCAGTCAAATAAATATTTATTTGTCCTGTACCAAAGAAATATTTATTAGAATTGACAAAATATTCTTTGGAACCAAAATAATTCATTGGAATCAAATAAACGATTAAAACCATCTATTTAATTCAAATAAATTATTTTGGTTCCAAAGAATATTTTGTTAATTCTAATGAATATTTCTTTGCTACGGGACAAATCAATATTTATTTGACTAGAATAAATTTTTTTTTCAGTGCATTACGTTGTGCGAAGCTGCGCATATGTTTTTGAAGGTTAGTTTTCATGAAAGTATGTTGGGAAAACATGAGAACGGCCCGTAGTAGATGAAAAGAACGAGTTAAGAACGTATTCAGGGGCATCCAAAATGCAAATACTCTAAATATTTAAAAAACTTACTCCTCGGGGACCAAAACACGCAAAACCAAGTGCATGTTTTCAAAACGTTGAGAGAACTTTCTGTGCTTTCTGGGTAGTGAAACCAACGATGCCTAGTTGGCTTGGAACACCCCAAATCTTATTTTCAGAAATCCATTGTTTTCATAGGTATTGAACACACGGTGGAAGCTGCAATGTTGCGACAAAATTTCAGTACCTTAAAATATAATAGTTAGATGGCTAGCAACATCTAGGAATATTTCAGTATATCGAACTTTCGGGAAAATGGACCTTCGGAACTGCGACACTCTACCATTTTTTTCAATGTACGAAGCACTTGCAAGTGTCTAGTTTTAGGCTAGTCAAGCGTTACAAAACTCTCGAATCCCTAGATCATTTCAACTTGGAAATATTTGAAAAAGTAATATTTCTGATCCCTGTTACACTTGTACTTGTTGAATTGATTTACCGATGAAAATTTCATGCTTTCGACAATTACGCAACGTTTGCTAGCTCCGCAAAAAGAAATAGACGCAATTATTGGTATTAGAAGTATGAATGATGTAAATACTCATTGTTAGATGTAGATTTTCGATAATGAGATTTGTTTTCTGAAATGGAATCTGACTTATAAATGAAACTGAAACTGGCACCCGTAAAGCTAGCAGCCGATTATCATAACTTTTTCCACAAAACTTTCATCAAAGATTCAAATATCTGAGACATTTAGTAGAATGCCACTCAATTGATTTTTGGTGTGAACACAGCTGGAACCACATTGAATCAAAAGTTACAACAATTAGCTACTAGCTTCAGGTTGCTGGTTTTAGCTTAATGATTCATAACCTCCATTCGTATTATTCACAAATTTGAATGAGTTTGAATTGTAAATGGAACTATGAGTTACCCTTCAACTGATGAATCAAATTGTTTTTCTCCAATTTTATTCATATTTTATCAAATTTTCTCCATGAATAATGAAGAAAACAGGTATAAAATGGAATTATTCCGGCCCCGATGGGAGCCCTGTTGATACCCAATTAGGTTGTAATGATTTTTGCGTCACATTCACCATTTAATACTTGTTAAGCCCCGATTATTATGATGGCATTACTGATGGAATTTCTACACGGGGTCATGTGCCACGGACTTTTTAACAACTGAAAAACTCACTCTTGTGTTGGTAAGCTTACTGGCTGATTTGAATCTCTCTTCAAAACAACATCGAAGCACGTCCTCGTATGTTGCGAGATTATGTGGCAGAAAATCCTTCATATGGCCAAATATAGGACACACAAAGGACTGTCTCATCAGTTTCTTGGACATAGTTGTATCCATATACTGATCCGATATCGATTTTCCTAACGTAAAGATTATATCAGCACAATATACTGAACACTATGTTGAAAAGTGCCATGAACGGTACACCACTACACAACACAATGGACTGCACTCTATACAGTTTACTTACTTTGATTTGCACGGAAAAAAAGGTAGTTGCAGCAACTACTTAAATAGTCGATTTTCGACCATCTACTTCAGTAGTTGCTGTAGCTACTTAGTAGTCAGGACAAGTAACACGTTACCTGTCTCGACTAATTCAAAATACCTCAAGCATTTACGTTAGTTAGTGCAACTATCGAGTCACTTGTCCTGACTACTAAGTAGCTGCAGCAACTACTTAGTAGTCAGGACAAGTAACACGTTACCTGTCTCGACTAATTCAAAATACCTCAAGCATTTACGTTAGTTAGTGCAACTATCGAGTCACTTGTCCTGACTACTAAGTAGCTGCAGCAACTACTTAAGTAGATGGTCGAAAATCGACTATTCAAGTAGTTGCTGCAACTATTTCTTCTTTCCCGTGTACTCACTTTGTACTGTTGCTAGTCCAATTGAGAATAACAACTTGATAACTACACGGAGAAAATTTTGTAGTATACATTGCATAAAAAATGTGTTCAATATTACTATGTTTTTGTAAAGTTGGACCATAATATGATAATGATTTAAATTACGATAGATTATAGTAAAATTGGAAACAAAACAAAGAAAGGTTACAATGTCTCAATCGTAAAAAGGGATGCATGCGAAGCATTTCTGAATAAACGTTCAGTGATTTCAGTCAGAGTGTCAGTATAGTCCAGCGTTACAAAATAATTGTAGTAATCTATACTACAAAATTCTCTCCGTGTAACGGCACTGTTATATCACGTCCTGCAACGTGACACATGAGAGAACTTCTGCGCTTCTCTTCGTGAATTCCAGGAAATTCGCGTGATTAGAAGATATTTTGTACACACAGAAATACTTTGCTTTCTCATTCAGCATTACCAGTTGCAACTTCTTCACACTGTAGCGTTCGAAATAAATATGGGAGACGAATTTCAGAAAATTATCAGAAAATTGTGGAATTCATCATTTTTTCGAAACTTTGGGTGCTTTGCGGGATCGGAAGATATCATCCGATCGTGATCATTCTTTTTGTTTTTCATTTATTCACCAATCGTAACTTTTCCGCACTATAGCGAGTCGGAAATATCAAGTTGGATCTTTTCGCACCACCCCAGTGTTGACGGTTTGCCCAGGTTTTGACAGCTCATAATAGATTACACCCTTCTGATGCCACCAAACACAGAGCATTGTCTTCTTTTCAAAACGATTTGGTCTTGTAGTGGATTTTGATGATTTACCTGGTTTCACCCATGATTTCCGACGCTTAAGATTCTCAAAAGACTTTCTTTTGTATCTGTCGAACAGCATTTCACGAGTGATTTTTCGGTTTTCTTGCTGTCTTTCATTCACTTCATGTGGGACCCATTTTCCCACTTTCCGACTCTTTCCCATGGCTTTCAAACGGATGGAGACGTGTATTCCGCAGCGTTATCAGTCCTGGTTCACCACTGGCCCAGTCTCGTATTACGAAAGCAGTTGTATTACTACAGAATGAATTTGGTTCCTGATCCCCTACCAATTCAGTATTAGGGCGATTTTACAGCAATACTGTTGGAGTATCATGTTCTCATGTATTTTACAATGTAATTAGCGCTGGCTCAGTACTGGTGTAGCTTGGGTCATTCGAAATACAGTTGGTTTGGATTTTGAATCACGGCCGATTTCGTAGTGAGACAATGTTGTATGAATACTAGCTCGTACAATGTTGCCAACCCTGGTTTGATGCTGGGACAGTGCCGTCTCCTAAAACGTGGGTCTTTGCTCAGCGGTGAAGATCGAGTACTGGCGCAAAACTGTTTGTCTATGGCAACCAATACTTTTCGAAATCCGTCCAACAATTGGTGCCAGTTGAGAAACAGTAATGACCCTGAATAAAAATCGTTGTTTCTGCCGGACTCCGGCAAATACAACCTTGCCAGTACAGCGCCTCTTGACAACTCTGGCAGTTTCCACATAGGTAGTCTCGTAGTCTCGTGCACCCCAAGTCAATCATGTGCGATTCGTTGTTGGTACAAAAATCAGATGCTAGATGCGATGAATCTCGTCTAGTATGAAATATTTCTGTCCGAGATACTGTAGCATTTCACAACAGAACATTGACAATACTTTAGTAGTTTAATATCTGAGGGCTAATAATATCTTTTATCAGGACTCTTCAGATTATTTTTGGTAATCTTGAAGAGGTTTTTCGGAAATTCGAATGCTTTTGAGAATTCTTTGCGAAGGTTATTTCGGTATTGATTGACGAGCATGAGCAACCGTTTGAAACAATTTGCACGGACTTTGTGTTCCCAAATGCGCAAAAATAGGCTGTAAACCTGCGATTCTACAGTGAGAGAAAAATTGTGAGGAAGGATAAAAATCAATGCAATAATTATTCCCATATCAACGCGGCAACTCGGAGACAACTTGACAACATTGTTTCCAATGGGAAGTTGGTATGGTGAAATATTAAAACCAAATATTGGAAAGATGTCCACATGTAAATAGAATAATTTCAAAACCAGATATTAGTAGACTTTCACATTCTACGAGAGGAAAAATTGAGGTCCTTGTCGGTGAATAAACATGAATCTACTATGTGAAATGAAATTATTTATAAGGTATTGCGAATTCCCCAGTGAAAAAGGTTCATATATGCGCTGTATATAATTATTGGAGTTTATACACCCTAGTAAAAAGGGATTATATATGGTCTGTATATAGTTATTGAAGTTTATATAAGTATTATTAAAATTTATATAGTTATATATGGAGTTATATATAAAAACTTGAATTGTTATATATAGTAAAAAATCGGAATAATTCTTTTCATATAGAATTATCTCAAATTCCATATATACCACTATACATAACTATATATGTGCATATATTAATTTCAATAATACTTATATAAACTTTAATAATTATATATAGACCATATATAATCCCTTTTCACTAGGGCATGTATTATTAGAATTTATATAAGGACATATATACCCATGTGGAAATGTACACACGGGCCGCCACTGGCGCGGTACTGTTGCCAGAGTTGCCAGTACTGGCAAATCCAACCTTGCCCTTATGGGGCCAGTGGTTTGGACGGTACTGGCAAGGAGTCGGAATGATAACATCATTTCACATAAGGGCCAGTAAAACATTTACCACCACGTCGGTAGCGATATTTGGTGTGTGCCTACTATGGTGGAACTCTGGCATTGCAACAGAATTAGTTGTTCCGCCAGTACTGGGCACGGAATGATTCCCGCACTGGCATAGCTATGTGCTATGTGGATAAACAGATGTGTTTCTGCACTGGCTGAGCACTGTTGCCAGAGCTGCCAGTATTGTCAAATCTAACCCTACCATTATGGGGCCAGTGGTTTGGACGGTACTGGCAAGGAGTCGGAATGATAACATCATTTTACATAAGAGCTAGTAAAACATTTACCACCACTAGATCTTAACTCTAGATCGTATTGCACGAGCCACAATTTTGGCCTCCTGATGCTTGCTCTCATAACGGATACATGAGATCTTCCATGGTGAACCAATGAAACTCATAACACGACTATAATTGACTAAAATATGGTGTTTAGGTTGCATACTGTTCGGAAACAGTGTACGTAATGTGTACAAATATTCTTCAGTCAAGACACCGAGAAGATTATGAATTTTGTCGTTAACTATTGTACTACAAGTAATTTGACTTAAAATTAAGAAAAGTTTCCAATGCTCGTTATTCTCTGGTACTAAATCTGCGATGCAAATATTCTGATTCCTCACAAGATTTAGCTTTTCAGATGATGAAATCATACATTTTTTTGTTCTTTTCAAATGATGTTCCATTACTTCGATTGGTTTGCTGACATTTTCATTATCTTTGTGGTTCAACGCTTGAATCCGTTCATTCAATTCAGGTAACGTGAAGAATTGGTCAACGTAAATGAACCGATGCAAAATCAAACTCAAGGCATAACGACATACACCCTCCAAAATGTCATGCATAACATCTACAGTGAAATTAGTGGCCACATGAAAATTTTCAATTTCATTGGATACGCACTCTTTGACGATCCCACAATTTCTCAAGTTACTTTCAAGTATTTTTTTCGGAATTTTCAATAGTTCGAAGACAACAATCGTTTTCATCTATTACATCATTTATGTTTCCGAAATCAATGTAGCAAAGACGGAAAAAGGAATTCGGATTGAAATTTTCTTGGAAACCAAGAATCGAACTCGAACCAAGATTATCTCCAACGATTAAGGCAAGCATGAATTTAATTTTGATGAACTGTTGATTAATTTGTACTGTTACTCCAGTGCTTCTCAAAAAATTAATTTCCTCAATCACCTTTGCAAAAATGGTATCATCATTTTGAAATATGCGATCAGACGTATTAAACAGGAAAAAGAGAGAAATGTTTTTAACCTTCGACTGCATTTCTGGAGGCAAGCAGGGAATTGAAACATACAGTGCACTGCATTTTCCAATTCCTTTTCGCGTCCCTAATGGATTGTTTGTTTCATAATCGTCGTAGTATAGAATCGTCGGAAGGATGAATTCATCATACCCTGCAATTTTTGATTGCTACAAAGGACTCTGAATGAAATTCCACAATATTCCATCAGAATAGAAAAGTCCCTGCATATAATTCATAGCTTCTTCAAGAACAGAAGGGATTTCGAAAAATTGCTCGAACACCAATCTTAAAAGAATCAATTGCGCAAAAACTGGAACAAATATCCTGCTGACAATGCCATTTTCAATTTCATTTTCAGGACACTCACCAATTTTGCAGTTTATTGGTTCTATGGAAGTTTTCAAATGTCTGAACATCTGGAATCTTCGATATTCTGTGCGCAATCTACTGTAAATTTTTTTCCAATTTGTGATTTTTCTTTCAATTTGAAAATGATAATTTTTGGGTAGAAGATGTTTGAATTTCATCAATTTCTTTTTCAAAAAGATCAAAAGTACGGATGAGTAATTTTGATACAGCGTTGAACATGTCTTGAACTCTTTTTCGTGGAACATCATTATAATGGTACAATTTTGCAGAAAATTCATTCAATTCTTCCATGAAGGAATGACAAAAATCGGAATCCTGAAAACTATCATATTCACCATTATTGGTTTCGCATTCAAAGGAAAGATCATCGTCATCGTCATGCTCTGAAAATTGGTGATCATCGTCATCAGAAAATGGGTGTTCCATGAAATAAACCTCATCTTCATCGTCTGATTCCAGAACATTTTGTTTTTGTTGATTTTTATTCCGCTCATCGAGCGCGGTAACATTACAGTGATTGGTGTTTGAATGACAACTATATTATTGTGTTACTTCTCTTATTCTGTGTTTATCGCGTCTGTATTTAACGAAAGGACTGATAGAACCATAACATCTTGAACAATTTCCTTGTGGACATTCAAACATTTCATTCAAATTATGCACGAGTCTTACGTGAGCAATGAAATCTTCGTCGTCCCTAAGTGCTTCATTACATTTCGAGCACCGTAACATCGTTTCGCTTATAAATCAACAATAAATTATGAGAATTCGCGACACACTTATAAAATATATACGAAAAAGTGGGAAATACTTCCAAAATAAACCAAGAAATACTTCCAATTTTAAACATCTGTGAACAGTATCTTTATACTTACGTATAAGTGGTCGAAATCTTCCGATTTTTAAGCAACTTTCAGAGCATCTTCAACGTAACCATATAAAATGTTTACGTCACAGCTAAATTTGTCTCCTGGAAAAGTTATGGAGTAACCTGCTCGTTGCATAAATTTCCACATTGCTTGAGCATGAGGTGGATAATCACAATGTAAGGCAATGAAACACTTGAATGCCAAACCAACATTAAAAACTGTTAGTCGTTAATGACGACAAAGTTTTGCTCGATGTTGATATGGGACCCAATAGTGACAACTGTAGGCTGGAAAGTTCTTTTGTTCCTCCTTGATTCGTCCTTTCTCTTCTCGACGAATGAATTGAGTTCTCCAACATTCTGGGAACAAATTCCTTGATTTCATGTGAACTGAAAAAAGCAAAATTTGGATTTTCCAATGATGTATACAAACTCAGGCACATATATTACGATGAATTAAATCAATCTTTTTCTGTTACCTACCGGAACATTCAACAAAAATGCATCTCTTTCCTCCATGAGACTGCTTTTGCCTACAGTGGTACCATTGGCTTCTCTTTTTTAGCTCCCACGTTTTTACTTCCATGTTCCTTATATATAAGGAAATGGAAGTATTGCGATAGGGTCAAAAATCCGCTATGCAGAAGGGGGTATTTCGCCTTTGCCAAAAGCTTTAGAACGTTGAAAAAATTCGATTCCCAAAAATGTCTGTTTGTGTGTGTGTGGATGTGTGTGGATGTGTGTGTGTGTGTGTGCACAAGATTCTTTTGGCGCACGATAACTCTCCTCAGAATGCACCGATCGGAATAATTTTTTTCCAGTATGTTTGGCTAGGAGAGGACTCAAGGCCTATTGATTTTGGTATAGATCGGATAACACGTTTTGAGAATATCACGGAATATGTTTCTGAAAATCGTGATTTTTGTGTTTGGTGTGCGATAACTCTCCTCAAAATGCACCAATTTGATTAATTTTTCCTTCTAAATGTTCGTCTCGGAGAGGACACGAGGCCTATTGATTTTTGTATCGATCGGATAACACGTTTTGAAAATATTGCGGAATACGTTTTTGAAAATCGTGGGTCTGCGACCGCTCATACCTCCACTTCCTATTATCCGATTGCCATGGAATTTGTACCACGTTTCAGTTATGATCCGACAGTGCTTCCATATCAGTTCCATCCCAATTGGGTGAAAACTGTAAAGAAAATTTTTTTAAGATCCGCATTATTGGACATGTTTTGGTAGCGTGCCTTTTCTGTGTTCGCTTCATCCGCATTTCGTGGAATTTTGGACATAATCAATTCGCGGGGTGGTGATTTGGTGGTATAAATTTCGAGCAAACCGGAACGGAGGGAATAAAAAGGTGAGCACTAAGGTTTGGAACAACTTTTGAAAATTTCGTGAATACCGTTCTCATGCAGATATCTTCCGTTCCTATCCTCCGATTTTTATACAATTTTCATCTCAGTTTCATGCAGTGCCAATTGCGGTTCCTCGTAAGCTTCAACCTGATCCTTACAGAAGAACGGGAGGAGGAGAAGAAAGATTTGATCGAAAATTGGGATTTCGCGACCACACGTATTTTCGTTCCTGCTTATCCGATTGCAATGAAATTTATACCACGTTTCAGTTGCGAACACAAAGTACTTTCATACGAGTTTGAATTGCTTATTAAGAATTATTTGAGGCTTAGTTTTCGAAATATGAGCATTTTGAAATTTTTTCAAATTCATTTTTTTAACAAATGAGGTAATGGATGAAACACTCCAAAGTCTTACTGGAATAAATCTACGTCTTATAGTTTGAAATGTGGAAAATGAGATTATTCATATAGGTCATTACTTTCAAGTTGCAAACCTGAAGTTGTATGAATGAATTGATAAAAGAGGAAATTTGAGCAGATGGAAATAGGAATTATCTTCTGATAATGTTTCTAAATATTTCAGGAGTCCAGCATCATCGACATTTTCTATTTTCTTCTTTTTCAGTTCGTGTATGATGACAGACTTAATTTTTTCCCATCCTTCCAAAAGCAATTTCTGTTTGTTTGGCTACAAAGCCTCGAAATCTTTTCCTGTCTACAAACTTGTGAAATTAGTAATTACGATATATTATACTGATTTTTGAAGATCAGCAAGAATAATGTATTTTTAAAAAAGCTCGAGGTCTTTGTTTGCTTTTTTGGAATGTTCGAAATAAATGAATCCGATAATGGTATATCAAAATTTTCATCATTGATATAAAAATTCAATAAAGGAAAAACATATCTATTTATCAATTGTGATCCCAGATTTGTCTTCAGCATTTGGAATGATTCGAAATATTCATGGACTTCTTTATCCGAACAGTCAATAATTTTCGTCGAAGACTGAAACTATTTTGCCAGCATTTCAAGACTTGATCTGTAGGTTCCAAATGGCTTTGCAACCAGTTCAAGTCCCCGTTGTCTCAAAATGTTGCTTGCTTAATCGTAATCTAATTACACATTTGAATGAATAATCAAACTACACAGTAAAAAATTTTTCGTCATTGTGGAAAGTGTTAAAAGTTGTGTGTAGAATATTTAACATTCTAGAGTGTTGATTCAACACGATCTTTTTGTTTTGTTTGCGTTAACAACGATTGTGTTGAATCGACACTCTAGAATGTTGAATATTCTACACACAAAGTTTAACACTTTACACAATGACGAAAAATTTTTTACTGTGTAAAATTTAATGAATATATATATTAAAGATATCACAGTGCCTTTGATTGCACTCGTTGATGTAGAATTCCATTTTTAAATTTCTTACGTGATTGGATTGAAAAGAGTAAAGCAAAATAAGAAGAAATTTATGGCAAAATTTCTTACCTGTCGAGTCATTGTCATCCTCATCAGATATATCGTGTTTTTCAGAAATCAATAATTATTTGTATCTCTTCAGTCCCCTTCGACGTAATTGAAGTGTTCCCATAGTTTTCTTGTAACGGGAGTGCAATTTTGTCTTCCACCTTTACTATACTTGAAGCGGACGTAGTAAGTATCTGGATTTTCTCTTGGAAAAATTGAATGAATCTCAGCTGATAATGTCAGGAAACGCTCTTTGCTTATTCTAAAACATTAAATGTTAATGGTGACATTAAATTTTCATTTGCAACTCATGGAATGCGAGTGGAGACATCCCTTGAATTGGCTAATAGGTTGATCAGGATTGATGTTTTTGAACGCTCTGTTTTGTTCCCTTGCAATCATAACTCGAACGAGAAATTTATGTACTGTAGGATTTAAATCATTATGTTGTGAAAAATATTGCATAACTTTCCGTCCTTTGTCATCGCGTAGTAAGAATTTTTTCAATCCCTACAAATGTTAAAATCATTCAAACCATCTTTCGGATCCTTCAATTCATTGAGCAATACTTACAGTGTCACAAGTTTCAGTGCTCAGAGCTGCACTGTCAGAAATATCTGGAAGTTTTTTTCAATCATGTACATGAATTTAAGTTCATACACATTTTACATTACATTTAATGTACAAAAACATGAAAAAACTATAGATTATGCTATAGTTTACATTAAATTTAATGTAAAATGTGTACACCCAGAGAAATGGTTTACTTGAATATGAACCTACTAGAGATTTAATTGTATCCAATGAAATTTTATTTCATTCAAGTAAATTTTATTTGAAATGAATAAAAATTCATTCGGATGAAATAAATTGTTTATTTGATCCAACTAAAACTCTAGTAGGTTCATATATAAACAAACATTGTAGTTGAGTCAAATAAATTTTAGTTGATTCAAACAAATGTTCGTTGAATCAAATAAATCCAGGTATACCATTTTTCTGGGTGTAGGAAACTGAATTCATGCACGTACATGAAAAAAACTTCCAGCAAAAACATTGAAATTAATGCAGAAATTTCTAACAGTGTGTCTTTTCAACATTGTTGGGGTTGCAAATTAACCCGCTCCCAGCTGCGCTCTCGTTAGGAGTTGTTCCTATGAACTGGTTTCGTCGATTCGCCAATTCGTCATGGAGCGAACTTATGCACTCTGATTCAATATTTGGGGTTTGTTGATCGAAAAAATATTCCTCAACAGCGAACTGCTTTCCTTCCTTGTCGATGAGAAACGGCCATTTTGTAACACAACATGTATCCACCACTACCCAGCTAACCAAAGCTGATAAATAACTGATCAATTATTACCCAATGAGATTGGGTGGGATTGATCAATGATTGTCCATTTTTGTGTCCGCATTAGCGGCCAATAATTGATCAATTTCAGTGGACCATTGGATTTCCCAATTGCAGGGCAATCTTTGGTCAATGGCATGGGCATAGGTGCTGCCATCAGCTGTGAAATAATGTGACCCATAATTTGGCAGTTATTGGACAATTATTTTGGTTTGAGAATGATCGAAAATTGACCGATAACTCGTTATTGATTGATATATACTATAAAACTTTGAATCATTTCAAAATACTAATATAATAATCTCAGTGTGAGAGAATTTTGTTCAAATTTGTTGAACATTTGTTGTTAATTTTTTCATTTCAAAACTGTGATGACGGCACTGTGAAACTGAATCCGTCCATTCAGCATTATGATATATAATTATCCACAATTTGCGTATTGCTAATTCAAGTAGAAATCATAACTCGAAACCACACTTCTTGATTGGAATGGAGTTCAATCGGTTCACTCAGTTATAATAATAATAGGAATTTGCATCCATGCTTCAAAATGGAAATCCAAACCGAAATTGAAGTTATGAATAACCATCGCGACAATTTTACCGCGCCACGAATAATATAAAATTCGACAAGTTGCGATCACTGATACGACGGAGATGAATGAATCGATAAATCACAATTTTTTGTAATAAACAATACATAATAACTAAGTCTATCCTATTAACATAACATAACCAACGCAAAATCCCATATTACCGATAGAAAATAAGTAATGTTTTACATGTCCAGATTTCCGATTATCGACGCATGTTGAATGATCAATTTTTGGTCAATTCTATGGACCACGAGGTTGATCAATAATTGTCCTGTTCTACGTCCGCATCAGCGATCAACAATTGGCCCTTGAAAAATTATCATTTTTTGATCAATCATTATCCAATGAATGGACATGCGCATGAAGATCCTGCATAATTCCCAAATAATTGATCAATTATTAGCAAATATCATTGGAATCAATCAAATTGACTAATGATTGGAACCAATCCTTGGTTGGCTGGGTATTCACGCAATGTCCCGTAATCACGGCGCGCCTGCGCATAACTTACGTATTTAAGTATTTCCCATACCAACTATGAGAAGTACCCATACAGTACCGAAGATTTCATTAGGTATTTCATTCTGTACGTCACACTGAGGTTTCAGAGTCCCTTCAGAAATATTGCAATGTCCGCTAATCTTGCATTTCAATGCAATATTTTTGAATTATTTCTGCAATGTTTAAAGAATATTCATGAAATATTTCATTGTGATGTTTTTCTCGTCATATACTTGAGACATTGCAACCCTGGTGCAAGGGAAGCGTGTCATAAGGAGTAACGGAAGCGTAAGCATGTTTCAGATTACTTTACTAATACTTCTCATATGCTTCCTATCCACTCTTGGATTACGCTTCCGTGCGTAAAGCCCGGTTTCTATGAAATTGGGGTGTCTTCGGATACGCTTCACACACTTCAAATATACGTTCGAACCACTCTTAATGTTTCACTTGACGCTCGGTATACGCCTAAATCCACGTTCCAAATACTTTCCAACTACGTTCCTGACACTTTCTATTACATGCTTCCCTTTCACCAGGGGAGGAGGTAACATTTCAATTGACAGATTTTTGACATATTTCTGTGAAAGTATACTTAAATGTAATGAAAGTGAAAGATTGAAATGTAAATGAGACATTACTGAAATCTGTGGTGCTGTATGGGTACCCACTGCCTGTGTAAACGGTTGAGGAGTTAAAACACTAAACTTTCTTGAATTAACTGATGTTTTGCAAAACACTGATTTAGAATTTTTCTTATTTGGAATGTCAACATGTAAGGAAATTTCTAGGATATTTTTTCATTTCTCAATGAATAATAATTCAGTACGGTCTCTTTTACCATACTACTCAGGAATTGTGTGAAATACTATCGGAGAAAAAAATGAAAGCTTATGTAATACATTTTGTGAACTTTATGGCAGTTACTTGCATATCTTCTCCGATGTCTTCGCGTTGCCGAATTAGTCTGAGACTAGTTATAAGCTAAATGGTATTTGTTCCCACAATTTTTTTCTCACAAGGGAACATTCCCAACCACCCGCCTCCGGTTTGGCTGCAATTTGGATATGTTGTAGTTGGGCGAAAAATAAGAGATACGTATTTTTTTATATCGGCTGATGAACGGATTTTGGGGGTGAAAACGACCCTCAAAAACAGTTTATCAACAATTTCTTCAGTTCTAATGCGTATTTTTCAATGAAACAAAATGGAAACAATTCTCTACTGAAAAAGCAACAAAATCGCATAGGTTCAATTCATAGGGGTTGCTACCCTTAGAATTTATAGGCTCAAAACTGTATTTTTTAAGCGTATTTTCCATGTAAAAATTCAGAAAATGGTCATAAAAATATTATAAAATGTTTTCCTGGTGAAGAATAATGGGTAAAAGTTGACGTTTGTTGGTGTTTCTGCATAATCTGTGATTCCGGGGGTAAACTACCTCTAAATTCCATTGGGACAGTAAAAACAACCCTCGATCACGGAATAACGTGCACGGAGAAAAAAGATCATGGATTGATCACTAGAAAAGATAGTAAACTGGTGACAACTACGAATTTTTGTACACAGTCGCTAACAGAGACGAGTAATGGTTCCTATTTTGTTATAATATATTGTATTTTAGTATACCAAAATAGGAACCATTGCTCGTCTCTGTTAGCGACTGTGTACAGAAATTCGTAGTTGTCACCAGTTTACTATCTATTCTAGTGACCATTTCATGCTCTTTTTGCTCCGTGTAATCTTTACATCTCCTATGACTCAAACTGAAAAATGATACACCTGCTATGTCATTCCGCAGAAGAAACGATGCAAAGGGTGGAAACCACCCTCAAAACCAATTATACAGTAATTTCTTCGGTTGTAATGAATATTTCTCGACGAAACAAAGTAAAAAAATAAGTCATGAAAACAGCAACAAAAGCATAAAGATATCCTTCCTAACGGTTGCACTCCTTACATGTTGTAAGTCAAAAACTATAATTCCCAAGTAGGATTCCCATCTGAATATGCAACAAAAATTGTTCTTCGATCAGAGAACGATCATATCTGACTCACTCCAACGCATTAGGGACGATAATAATTTTACTATTAGCAAAATGTGTATTCAGATTTGTATCAAAAAAATTATTGATGGATTCAATCAGTATTACGTTCTGCTCGTCAACTATGTGAGTCAACAGTATTATGGAAATAACAATCTGCCATATCATACTCAAAGAAGAGAATTCAGAAGAAAGACCACAAGTTACGATACGATAAAATAATATCTTGTTGTTCACATCATCATTTGTGGTCAATTTTTTGGCTGTTCTTACTCCTTATCATGAATTCTTAATTTATGAGAACGAGGACAATAGATCGACGCACATGTTATTCAAGTTGTATTCAATTATGCTGAAAAATAAATATGAATTCAAATGATTGAATAAAACATTGATATACATATTCATTATTTCTGCTTTCTTTGCTAACAGGTGCTAATACATTGGCACAGTGCTTCCACACTTTGGCTTTATGCATCATCATGTTTACATTTTCAAATCATATTGTATTATAAGTAATGGAGTTGGCAGAAATTTCTTATATATCGACGCATTCTACGAAAACTAACACGATTCAGATTTCCCGATGCAAAATATCCCGGGTGAGGTCACAATCATGCTAGTTTTTGTAAGGGATGTTGCCATTATGTACAAATTGTAACAAATTACTACAATACTTCATAACAATCATGATACTGTAAGTTTCCGAGTTACTCAAATGTGAATTTTGAGATTTCGTTTGTTCTTGTAACCATGTTGAATGACTTCAAACATGGTTACAAGATGTGGTTTTACCTAGTTGTGGACAAACAGCAGTTTTGCTATTAGACTCATGGACTGGACAATGTGAACACACTGTGAGACAAGTGATACCAAAAGAAAAAAAATTCTCGATTAATGACAATCCCAAAGGGCACGACAGGCCAAATTCAGCCGTTGGATGTCTCCGATTTCAGATTCTGGAAAAACTTTGCCATAAAAATATCTGATGGCATGATTTTATTCAGATCAGACATCAATTTACATGAGAGGAATAATATTATAAAATTACAATCTATTACCCACAATCAATTATCTTCTCCTAGATTTGAAAATGTGTTCGAATATGCTTGGTACAAGAGTGTAACTGTCTATTCAAGGAATAATTTGTTACATAATATGAATATTCATAACGTAATGCGATGATGAAATTTGAAATTTCAGCAAATATTCACAAAAACTGTGATTGTTTAATAAAATATTTGAAATAAACCGTTTTTTCATTTTGATATGAAAAATACGCTTGAAAAATATATTTCTACTCCTATAAATTTGGAAGGTTGCAACCCTTAGGGACGAAACCTATACAATTGTGTTGCTTTTCGAATACAGAATTTTTTCCATTTTGTTTCATCGGGAAACATTGATTACAACCAAAGATATTACGGTGGAACTGTTTTTGAGGGTGATGTTTGAGGGTGGCTTCCACGATCTGCATAGTTTCTTTTGCAGAATGACAAGATTTGTGCATGATTTTCCAGAATGAGGTCTGAAACATGTGAGGATTAGCTTGTTCGGTGATCGAGGGTTGTTTTTACCGCTCTAATGGAATTTAGGGGTAGTTTACCCCCGGAGTCACAGATTATGCGGAAACACTAACATATGTCAACTTTTACTCATTATTCTTCACCAGGAAAACATTTTATAATATTTTTATGACCATTTTCTGAATTTTTACATGGAAAATACGCTCAAAAAACACAGTTTTAAGCCTATAAATTTTAAGGGTAGCACCCCCTATGAATTGAACCCATGCGATTTTGTTGCTTCTTCAGTAGAGAATTGTTTCTATTTTGTTTCATTGAAAAATACGCATTACAACTAAAGATATCGCTGATGAACTGTTGTTGGGGGGAATTTTGGGGGTGGTTTCCACCCTCTACATCCTTTGTTTTGCAGAGTGACAAAATCGGTGTCTCATTTCCCAGGATGAGGTCAAGAATATGTGAAGATTAGCTTATTCGGTGATCGAGGGTTGTTTTACTGTTCTGATGGAATTTAGGGTCAGTTTACCCCCGGAATCACAGATTATGCAAAAACACCAACATATGTCAATTTTTATTCGTCATTCTGTACCGGAAAAAAATTTTGTAATATTCTTATGACCATTTTCTGAATTTTTACATGAAGAATACGCTCAAGAAATGCAGTTTTGAGCCTATAAATTTTAAGGGTAGCAACCCCTATGAACAGAACCTATGCGATTTTGTTGCTTTTTCAGTGAAGAATCGTTTCCATTTCGTTTCATTGAACAATATGCATTACAACCGAAGATATTGTTGATAAACTGTTTTTGAGGGTCGTTTTCACCCCCTAAATCCGTTTATCAGCCGATATAAAAAAATACGTATCTCTTATTTTTCGCTAAACTGCAACACATTCAAATTGCAGCAAAATCGGAGGCGGACGGTTGGAAATGTTCCCTGTAACATCAGTTTTGTCGTGTTGCTCGGAACTTGCTTGGGTTTATGAAACTCTCGATCACATGCATATAAGTAGCGAATTTCTAGCAACTTTGCGTGAACATGAAAACAACGTAAGAGTAATGGTTACACGGGAATTTATGTTTCATGAACTGTTCAATCATTTTCAACCAAATTCAATAGATTTGTTCAATGGAAAGTTCAAATTTGTCTCCAAAACTCTGAGAAACATTTTGATGCAAGAAATTTTCGTTTTGGATACAAAACAAATTATGGTCCTCAAAAACGATCACAAAGCTTCCTTCTAACGAGGGAACAATATGTTCAATAAGATTATACACCAAAAAAAATTAATATCAAAACAAGAGTATGCTTCTTAACCCTTCCAGGGGCAGTGGGACGTTTACGTCCCACCAATGTTATTTCAGTTTTTTTCATATTTCTAGTACATATTGCATTATTTACGGGGAAATACTCATTTTTTACACTCATTGGTATCTAAATTATTCAAACTTCATGCAACATTGCAATAATTTATTCATTTCAATATTGATTATAAATGATTAACGTGAAAAAATTCGCTTTTTTTAAGAAAAATCGGTCTCTTCGGAATGATAACAGTTGAGCCCGTGGAATATTCTTTTACATACTCTCCATACATAGTTCTTTGATATATATTTTTGTCAGAATTTTTCGTACATTAGTTTTTAAGGAAAGAATTTTTGAAATTCCGGAAAATGAAATTTGTTCAGCTCTTTCAGAGATACATTTTTCTGTGATACTTGTATCATTAACAAAATCACCCATAAGAGTTTTCGGGGTTACTGAATACAAATTTAAGGTCAGATGTGGAAAATTCAAAATGGCGGATTCAATATGGCGGTCAAAATTTTCAAAAATTGACCGATTCCGGCCAAATTTTTATTCAAGGGGTTTTTGGGGTTGCAAATTAGGAATCTGAGGTCAGCTTTGCAGAATTAAGAATGGCGGATCCAATGTGGCGGACACAATTTTCAGAAAACTGACGGATTTTGACTAAATTCTAATTCTGAGGGTTTTCGGGGTCATTGATTACGAATCTGCAGTTAGATTTTGAATCATACGTACCAGATGAAAATTTTTCAGTGCTTTCATTTCTGCTCGGCAAAACGTAGAACTAACGATGTGGATATGGGATGGGAGTAGTTTCATTTTTTGTTAGTTTTTGTTGTGTGTTTTTTTTGTGGCTTTGTTTTCCTTTCACGTTATTTTGTGTTTCTTATTCTGTAATTTCCGATTCTGTCAACCAATCCCTTCCAGGGGCAGTGGGGCATATACATTCTACCTATTTTGCTTCAGTTTTCCTCATATTTCTAGTACATTTTGCACTATTCACGGGCAAATACGCATATTTCACAGTTATTGGTACCTAAGTTATTCAAGCCTCATGCAAAATTGCAATAATTCACTCAATTTGATCATCATCATGAAGTAATCAGTCTTACGACTGGTTTGATGAAACCCTCCACCCCTGTCTATTATCCGCCAAACGTTTAATTTCTACATATCTACTACATCCCTTGTCTTGTACGATTTGCTTCATATAACTTGCTCTAGGTCTACCTTTACCAGTTTTACCATTCATTTTCCCTTCCAATATTGTTTTCAATAAACTCTCATGCCGTAATGTGTGTCCTATAAGATTGCTTCTCCTTTTCACGATGTGTTTCAAAAGATTTCTTTCTTCATTTATCTGCTCGAGTACTTCTTCATTTTTGACTTTGTCTATCCATTTTATTCTGAGCATCCTCCTATAACACCACATTTCAAAAGCTTCAAGTCTTCGTTGATCAGTTTTCCCCATTGTCCAAGTTTCGCAACCATATAATGCTGTGCTCCAAACGTAACTTTTCAAGAATTTCTTCCTTACTTCCAAGCTTATATTTTTTGAGCATAATAACTGTTTCTTTTGGTAAAAAGCCTGTTTCCCTTGTGCTATTCTTGCTCTCATATCTCTTTCGCTTTTGCCGTTCTCTGTAATTATGCTTCCTAGATATTTGAATTCTTTCACTATTATCTATCTATTTTGATTCTCGTTCTTCTAGCTGTTTTCGCTGCTGTACACATCATGAATTTTGTTTTGTCTTTATTTATATTCATACAATAGTTTTCCAATAATATTGTTCTCATGGTGTTGAGAATATTTTATAACTCAGTACTACTCGTGGCCAATATAGCTATGTCATCCGCGAATCTCAACATATTTATATTTTCTCCCTGAATCTGTAATTTCGATTGAATTTCCTCCTTCACTTCGTTCATTGCTTCTTCTATATATAAATTGAACATCAGTGGCGATAATGAGCATCCTTGTCTCACCCCTCTTCTCATTTGTGCTTCCCCTTCCTGACCCTCTATGTCTATTATTGCACTTTGATTCTTATATAATTCGTATATTATTCTTCTATCTTTATAATTTATTCCCACCTTCTTCAGGATCGCAAACATCTTCTCCCAGTCCACATTATCGAAAGCCTTTTGTATATCTACAAAACCTATGTACACAGATTTCTTCAGCGCTATCCTTTTCTCTATTACTGCCCTGAGTGCTAAGATTGCTTCTCGCGTTCCCCTATTTTTTCTAAAACCAAACTGATCCTCTGCCAATCTACTCTCTATTTTATTTTCCATCCTCCTGTATATAATTTTGGTCAGTATTTTCGAAGCATGTGAAGTTAAACTGATCGTTCTGTAGTTCTCGCATTTGTCTGCCCCTCGTTTTTTCGGGATAGCGACAATTTTATTCTTTTGGAAATCTTCCGGTACTTCTCCTTTTTCGTACATATCTCTAATCAATCCAAACAGTGCGTCGCGAGTTCC
Organism: Gonatopus flavifemur; assembly: GCA_018340375.1. Taxonomy (NCBI): domain Eukaryota; kingdom Metazoa; phylum Arthropoda; class Insecta; order Hymenoptera; family Dryinidae; genus Gonatopus; species Gonatopus flavifemur. The sequence continues at coordinate 11,937,744 of JAFFJZ010000009.1, forward strand.
TTCACTGGAGGCTTTTATAAGGTCCGCACTTATGCCATCTATGCCTGGCGCGTTATTATTTTTCAATTCTTTCAAAGCCTTGTCGAATTCTGATCTCAATATCGAATCTCCCAATTCTTCCTCATCTACATCCTCCTCCTTCTCTAATAGTGCTATATCATCGTTTCCTCTATACAAGTCTTCCAAATGATTGATCCACTGTTCTATTCTCTCTTCCGTTTTTATCAATTGTCGTCCTAGAGAGTTTCTAATCTTATTGCTTCTAGATTTCATTTGTCCGAAAAATCTTTTAATAATCCTATATGCTTCATCTATTTTTCCTAAATGCAATCTTATTTCTATTTCCTGACATTTCCCTTCTAACCACTGTTCTTTCGCTTTCCTTGATTCTCTTATTATTTTATTTCTCAATGATTTGTATCGTTGCTGGCCTTCTTGGCTATCATTATTCTTGTATTTTCTTCTTTCATTTATCAATTCTAAAATTTCTCCCGTTATCCATGGGTTTTTAGCTTCTACTCCATCATTCTTCAAAATCTTATCCGCACATTCTCTTATATTCCCCTTCATCTTTGTCCATCTCCTCTCTATTCCCAAGTCTTTCTCTTTTTGATCTCCCAATTTTTCATCCAACATTTTCTCGAATGCCTCATGTGTTTGTTTTTGCTTGAGGTTCTTCAAATTCCATCTTTTCTGCATTTTCTTTTTCTCCTTCAGAGATTTGAATTTCAGAGAACATTTCATCATCAACATATTATGATCACTATCTATATCTGCACCGGGATAAGTTTTACAGTTTTTCACTTGGTTTCTAAATCTTTGTTTCACTAATATGTAATCAATTTGGTATCTTGCTGTATCTCCTGGCATTTTCCAAGTGTAGATTCTTCTTGGATGATTTTCGAATGAAGTGTTTGTGATAACCATCTTATGATTTTCACAAAATTCGACTAAACGTTGTCCTCTATCGTTCCTCCTCCCTAACGCGAAATCTCCTATAATGTTGTCCTCTTTTCCTTGTCCTACTACCGCATTCCAATCCCCCATCACTATCAAATTCTCTTCTCCCTTCACATATTCTATCACTTCTTCTATTTCTTCGTACGTTTTTCCAATATCTTCCTCCGAATATGCAGATGTGGGCATGTATACTTGGACTATGACTGTGTCTACCGGTTTTGTTCTGATTCTAACCATCATCACACGTTCATTATGTTGCAAATAATTTTCTGTTCTATTTCCCACTCTTTTATGCATTACAATTCCTACACCTGCTTGACCGTTCTTTGATCCTGTATGAATTATTCTATAATCCCCACTCCAGAAATCGCCCTCTTGTGGCCATCACTCAATTTGATATTAGTTATAAATAATTAACCTGAAAAAGTCCGCATTTTTCTAAAGAAAAATCGATTTCTTCTCCATAAAATTAGTCGAGGCCCTGAAATTTTTTCGCATATTCTCCATACATAGTTTCTCGATACATGTTTTCATCAGAACTTTGGATCAATTAGTTGAGAAAAAAAATTAGAAATCTCGGAAAATAAAGTTTGTTTAGAATTATTCTTCATTTCTTTATTACTCTCATTAATGATATTCTTTTGCATGAATATGTGTATACAGGCACGTATCCAGGATTTTCATTCAGGAGGTGCCAAGTGGAAGAATTTTCAAAATTATATCAAAATTATATCCGATTCTATCCTTAGTAGAACTGATATAGGGCTCACATCAGGGCCACATGAGGCTACATCGGGTTCTGATATGGCCTCATGCGGCCCTGATGTGAGCCCTATATCATTTCTACTAGGCCTATATTCAGTTTATTCATGAGTTATATATAATTTTGAAAATTTTCACCTAGTTCATGAGATTAATGCCCCAAAAACATATTGAGTGGATCCGTAAACATCCATGCATTCATTTTTTGTAAATTACGTGAAAAAGCACAAGGTTAACTCAACATAGTGAGCTACCGGATCTACCATCTTGGATTTCGCAAATCCACCTTCAGATTTGTGATCGGTGGTTTCAAAGATCCCTATGATCAAAACTCCATCATAATCTACTATTTTCTCCCATAGAGCACGAATCGCCTGGGGACGTCCTCAGGAGATCTTGGGGATATTGCACAGTCTCTAGGTTATCCGGAGGACGTCACCACAAGGTTTGTGCTGGGTGAGCTGAAGAATGAATGTGCCATAATGATTCTGGCATCTTGAAGTTCGGGAATCTGACCTCAGATTCGTAATCCCCGACCCCGAAAACCCTTAGAGAACAAATTTGGTCAAAATCTGCCGAACTTTTGAAAATGTCATCTGCCATATTGGATCCGCCAACTTGAATTTTGCAAATCTGACCTCAGATTCGTAATCCGCGACCACGAAAACTCTTAGAACCAAAATTTGATCCAAATCTGTTGAATTTTCGAAAATGTTATCCGCCATATTGGATCCGCCATCTTGAATTTTGCAAATCTGACCTCAGATTCGTAATCCGCGACCACGAAAACTCTCAGAACCAAAATTTGATCCAAATCTGTTGAATTTTTGAAAATGTTATCCGCCATATTGGATACGCCATCTTGAATTTTGCAAATCTGACCTCAGATTCGTAACCCACGACCACGAAACCTCTCAGAACCAAAATTTGATTCAAATCTGTTGAAGTTTTGAAAATGTCGTTCGCCATATTGGATCCGCCATCTTGAATTTTGCAAATCTAACCTCAGATTCGTAATCAGCAACCCCAAAAACCTTCACAACTAATTTCATCAAAGCTGTAAGTATCATAGAAAAATGTGCCCCCGAAAGGGTTATTTTGATGCAACTTCTCCTCTAATATATGGTATCAAAAGTATTCCTCTCCATTTGAGAGGATTAGTCTTTGTGTGGAAGAATTTTCATTCGTTCGTTATGTAGTAACTTTACGTCATCATCATTTGAAGATTACAATATAGAGTTATTGTTCAGCGGAATACAACAATAATATTAAAATAGAACTTAATAATAAGATGTGTGAGCGGGATACACGTCTTGACTCACTAATGCGCGACTAACTACTGAACAACTACATCCAGACGCTCTCTCGTGGTCAACCGTGGAAGCAAAACTACAACGTAATTCAAATCAGTCCTTTCCAAACATTACTAGTTCCTACACTCGGCCATTCCGACCACTGGCCGACTCGGACAGTGACTAATGTTTTGCCCATAGTTTGAGGTATTCAGCGCAAGTCGAGGTAGTTAAGGGACCGTCAGGCGTTTGCACACGTTTCACATCGTAAGTGTCATTGGACTTAGTTTTAGTTATCGAATGGGGTCCAAGGAACTTAGACTTCAATTTTGACCCCGGAACGTGTTGGGTACGCTTGATAGCGACCAAATCGCCTATTTGATATTTAAGTGGTTCTTTTCGACGCAAGTTATATAATCGCCGATTTTCATCTTGCACCTCCAAAATTTGCTTCCTCGCCACCTTGCGTAGTTAATTTCGTTCGGTTTGGAACTGATCACGCATATCTTCCTCTAATAATTCCTCAAGCCTAATATTAGTTGTACTTCGCAATTTTGTACCGAATAATAATTGGAATGGAGTCGTGCCGGTGCTTCTATGATAGGAAGAATTTATTATTTGTTCTAACCGAGGTAAGTATTGGCACCACTTCGTGGGTCGTCAACTGTTAATCTACCCAAAACTGACACAATGGTACGGTTCAGTCTTTTGGCTTAGCCGTTTGCTCTAGGTAACCCCGTAGTTACTGCTATATGTTTTATCTCTTCGTTGCCACAATACTTTTTGAATTAATGGGATGTGAATGCAGATCCTTTATCGGTTTTAATCTGGACTGGGTTACCAAAATTAGTTTTTTGCGATTCTAATTTGTTCACTACTTCTTTAGTCGTTGTTGATTTCGTGGCATACAGCCAAACAAACTTACTAAAGCTATCTATGACCGCTAGAATATGATTATAATTCTTGTTAGTAGAGGGTCAAGGTTCCATATGATCAATGTGATACGTGTGAAGAGGCGTATCTCCTTTGCTGATAGGATGAAGAAATCCTTCTTGATTTCATTCTTCTTACTTGCTAAAATACAAGGAACCCGGGAAAAAATAATTCATATATGGTCGTATATGAGCGTATATGAATCATATATGAACATACATGAAATACATATGAACATATATAAACATATATGTGCTCATATATGAGCATACATGGATTGTGGTCATATATGATCATCTATGAATGAGACTGTATATGGCCATATGTGATCATATTCAATCATACATTATCATATACATCCATATATGGACAAAAAAATGTTACAATTTTACATGGAATGTGATGAAAAACCAAAGGAGAGAGAAGTGAGATCAATGCTGATAGATTCCCCACTTTCATATATGACCATATATGAACATATATGGCCAAAATCCATATATGCTCATATATGAATGCATATATGAATCCATATATGGGTCCATATATGGAATTTTTTTTCCCGGGAATTTGCAATACTTTGTTCAACCTTCGATTTCAGATTAGGTATAAAATATTCTTGCCTAACTTGTTCTTTGGTGACTCTAGTCGCGAAATGACCTTTTTGATGAACCATTTTTATGATCTCACTGTGCATCGACTCCGGTATTCCTACAAGATCTAAACCATTCTTTTCATCAATTGTCATACTCTTGACCTTCTAGTATCTTAAATATTGGTGTTAGACTACTATCTTCATGTTGAGCTTTCCTCATTTTATAAATAATGTCATCTGTTTTGACTAACATAACAGGATAACGGCTAAGTGCATCAACATGTTTCATCTTATTCCCTGCTCGATGTTCAATCGTGTACGTGTAGTCTTCTAACACTGAAGCCCAACGTGCTATTCTCAACGATAATTCTTTTTCATCCATGGTGCGTTAAAAGGCAGCGCAATCTGTTACTATCTCAAATTTGATACCTAGCAGATACACTTTAAATTTTTTTGAAGCAGTCACAATTGCCAGAGCTTCTAATTCGTAACTTGGATATTTACGTTCAGCTTCACTTGTCTTACAACTTGAATAATAAATAGGATGAAGCTGTTGGTCTTCGGGTGATCTTTGAAGTAGAACAGCTCCATAGCCATGTTGACTTGCGTCAGTATGTAACTCAGTCTGATAGATTGGATGATAAATTCTCAACACGGGCTGTTTAGCGAGTTCATCTTTCAACATATTGAATGCGTTTTGTTCTTCCTCAGTGAATTTGAAATTTTCGTTCTTGCGTAAAAGATCACTCAAAGGTTCCGCGATGCTATCATAATTTGCAATAAATTCACGGAAGTATCCTGTGAGTCCTAAAAAACTCTGAATATCTTTCAACGACTTTGGTTCTGGGAAAAGTGCAACTGCTTGTGATTTATCAGGAGATGGATACAATGTGCCATTCTGAATTATATACCCTAAGAATGTAACGCTCTCTTGTAAAAATTGACATTTCTTTATATTAATTTCAAGCCCATAATCACTGGCTGTTTGCAAAACTTTCCTCAATTTTTCAATACCCTCTTTAATAGTTACTGCGGGAATAATGAGATCGTCTGAGTGAGTAATAACAATTCCTTGTCTAATCTCTTCTGCGAACACACAATTTACGAATCTCTGGAAAACGGATGGAGAGTCACATAATCCAAAAAGAACCTTCAAAAATTGATACTGCCCGCAATGCGCCACAAATGACGTATATTTACGAGAATCGCGCGCCACAGAGACAAGGAAAGAACCGTTTTTCGAATCTAGCGTATTGAATACTTTTGCGCCTTGTAGCTTATCCAGTTGGTCTTCTATTAAAGGCGGAGGGTATCTATCCTTTAATATTATCCGATTCAATTTCCAATAGTCAATACAAACGCGTGGGGATCCATCCTTTCTCCTCACAACGACGACTGGGCTCGCATACTCAGAAGAACAGGGCTCCATTATACTGTTTCCTAACCATTCGCCTACTTGTTTTTCAACGATATCGCGTTCTACTGATGGCAGTCTACGTGGACGTTGATAAATTGACTCTTCCACCTTAAGCACAATATTCATTCTGACATCGGTAGTTTTACAATTACTAGTGATCAACGTCTTAACCTCGTTTTTAAACTTTTCGTCTGCTCCCTCATTAATATTTAATAGTAATTCGTTGTCTATATTAATCTCAGTGAGAAAAATTGATTTTTTTTCTTTCGTGACCGTTAATCCGCCCTGCACAATGGTTACATTAGCCTGTAAGAGAACATACCACGACCAACAATCATATTTAACGTCATCGCAAAATTTGGAACTACATATACCGTTACTGGAAAATCTTCATTGTCCATGGTTATTTTTGTGTCAAAACACCCCGAAGGGTTAATTTCAGATTGACCGAAACCGATTAGCGAGAGTCTTACTCTGCTCAAAGTGGGTAACTCTAACTCATGATATATTCTTTCACACACAAACATGACGCGACTACCAGTATCAAAAAAAGCGCGGATCGTCTGACCACGGAGTTTTACATCTTCATACATACCTTCATTCAATGACGTTGCTATACTATTTACGATTGCTTCATTCCTACTATCACTTTTTCGCTTACCTTCAATATTGACATCACATTCGGTGGATATATGCCCAAACCGATTGCATTTAAAACACTTCGGCCCAGTTGTTTTAGACTTACAGTCTCTAGATACAGGTTGGTTGGAAAGTTCCTGCGCTCACCAAGAGATAGCACTGCTAGCTCAAAACTTTTTTTTTCTCAAGTTGGTATATCTGTCCTGAGAACACATGAAAAGTTACAAGTCATTCTGTCAATTCATTCTTTGTTTACAAGCCATTTGAAGTTGACGTGTCATTGATTTTTCTTAATATGGAAAAAATTGAATATCGTGCAGTCATTAGATTCTTTATTTTGAAGGGTTTGAAAGCGAAGGAAATTTATGAACAATTGTTAGAAGTGTATAAGGAGTCCTCACCTTCAAAACGCACCGTTGAATTTTGGGCTGGTGAATTTGAACGTGGTCGTACTAGCCTTGAAGACGATCCACGCGAAGGGCGACCAAAAACTGCAACCACAGCAGAAATCATTGAGCATGTACATAATATGGTTAGTGAAGATTCAAGTTTGACTAAGCGTGAAATTGCTAATGCCATAGGCATCTCAGACGAACGAGTACTCCATATTTTACATGAAGAATTACGTATGAAAAAACCTGTTTGAAAGTTAGTGCCGCAAACGTTAACAATTCAACAAAAACTGGATCGAAAACAAATTTCTCAGCGTAATTTGGAGCGTTTTAAGCGGAATAAAACCGACTTCTTGCGTCGTTTTATAACTATGGATGAGACTTGGATCTACCACCATGATCCTAAATTGAAACAAGAACGTTTACAGTGGACTGAAGCTGGTTGTTCAGCTCCAAAGCAGGTGAAGTCACAACGATCAGCAAAGAAGGTTATGGCATCAGTTTTTTGGGATGCAAAAGCAATTTTGTTCATTGATTATCTTCAGAAAGGTAAAACAATCAACTCCAAATGTTACTGCAGCCTTTTGGATCAGCTGGATGAAAAAATTCGTGAGAAAAGACCTGGTTTAAAGAAGAAAAAATTCATTTTTCATCAAGATAATGCACCTGCTCACAAAAGTGTTTTGACGATGGCTGAATTCAAAGAACTCAAGTACGAATTGCTTGAACATCCACCGTATTCGCCAGATTTGGCTCCTAGCGACTACTATCTCTTCAGAAATCTCAAACAATTCCTTCGTGGAAAGCATTTTTCGTCGAATGAAGAGGCCATAGCAGCCGTAGACGGTTATTTTGCAGAGCTTCCGGAAAACCATTATAAGGATGGGATAAAATTATTGGAAGATCATTGGAACAAGTGTATTGAGCTTCTAGGAGATTATATTGAATAAAAAAATATATTTCGTAACAAAAACAGTATTCTTTCATTTCGAGCGCAGAAACTTTTCAACCAACCTGTATATGTCCGGTGTCAACGCAATTGAAACACCGTGCATTTCACTCGAACCTCGGTCTTCTTCGACGTCTCGGGAATTGATGGTGTTCCTCTTGGTGTCGTTATTTTTCCTCGAATATTCCTAGAAGCCTGCGCTTGACTCGCCTGCCGAAATTCCTCGTAAGCTCGTAGACGTCCCTTAAAGTCACGCAGATTCTTTGCTCCATACAAAGTCACTTTGTTTTTTTCATCATCGGCAATTCCGCGGATCACATGTCGTATTAATGCCTCATCCTCGATGGTGCTTCTAGCTGACAACTCCTTCATAACAAGGTAATATTCTTGTGATTTCTCATTCTTCTTTCAGACAGCATTTGATGGAGTAGAGCACTATCCACTTTTGTAAAAAATTCATCTTCCAACATAGTTTCTAATGTCTCCCAATTTCTCAGGACGCCTTCACTTTGGATGTACAGTTTTGCCAGTCCTGTTAAAGATCGTTTGGCAAATATTAGTTTTTGCATTCCATTCCAATTGGAAAGTGCTGTTGTGTCTTCGAAGTCAGTGACCTAACACTCCACAGGATACGCATCGCTGCCATCAAAAATTCGGATTGAATTTTCAATATCTCGGAATGTTGAAGAAAAAACATGACATCTGGCACCCGCAGTATTTTCTGCATTGCCGACACTGCCTGCAACTGGATTGTATCTTTCATCGCTGTCATCTTTACCAGCTCCATTATTTCCGACATCATTTTCATCATCATCAGAATCATGATCATTCTGGCGAAGGTTTCCAAAATTTATTAAACTATCGCAAATTCGTTTCGCCATAACCTTTTTCGATCCTCTACATGGAAAGAACTCTGGACCTACCGTAGTATGTGAGCCCGTCGCGCTATAGTAGCTTGGCTGCCCACATACGAGCGTAGTGCCGCTGTGTACCAAAGTTGATTCGACAGTCAGCCAATGTGGTATGACGGAGCGCCGAACTGAATTTGCTCCCGTGTAATACCACGATGGTATGGCTCAGGAGCGAACAGACTTTGACGCGCGAGTCAAAACAAACGAAGTACGGCGGAGTGGAGAGCAGCGCGAGTACGCGCGTCGAGGCCTGTTTGCTCCTGAGCCATACCATCGTGGTATTACACGGGAGCAAATTCAGTTCGGCGCTTCGTCATACAACATTGGCTGACTGTCCAATCAACTATGGTACACAGCGGCACTACGCTCGTATGTGGGCAGCCAAGCTACTATAGTGCGATGGGCTCACATACTACAGTAGCTCCAGAGTTCTTTCCGTGCATAATCTAAACAAAGAAGGTTACAGAGAGCAATCAGACCTCCCTCTGTGAAAGTTTCCCGAATGAATTGTATCTTGTTGTGATACTCGTCTTGCCCATCATGAAACTCGAATCCGGTAAAATTCCTCAGCCTTTCTCGATTTTTCCGATCACCAATATCACCAAATACTCATCATCATCATGAAGTAATCAGTCTTATGACTGGTTTGATGAAATCGTCCAACCCTGTCTATTATCCGGTAACCGCTCAATTTCTGCATATCTACGGCAACCCTTATCTTGTATAATTTGCTTCATATAACTCAATCCAGGTCTACCTCTTCGAGTTTTACCATTCATTTTTCCTTCCAATATTGTTTTCAATAAGCTATCATGCCTCAATATGTGTCCTATCAGATTACTTCTTCTTTTCACGACCTGTCTCAAGAGACTTCTTTTTTCATTTACCGTCTCAAGTACTTCTTCATTTCTTACTTTCTCTATCCACTTTATTCTAAGCATCTTTCTATAACACCACATTTCAAAAGCTTCAAGTCTTCGTTGGTCCGTTTTTCCAATTGTCCAAGTTTCGCAACCATATAATGCTGTGCTCCAAACGTAACTCTTCAAGAATTTCTTCCTTACTGCTAAGCTAATATTCTTCGAACATAGTAACTGTTTCTTTTGGTGGAAAGCCTATTTCCCTTGTGCTATTCTTGCTCTTATATCTCTTTCGCTTTTGCCGTTCTCTGTAATTATGCTCCCTAGATATTTAAATTCTTCGACTTGCTGAATTGTCTCTGCATCTATTTTGATTTCCGTTCTTCTTGATTTGTGCGCTGTTGTACAAATCATGAATTTTGTTTTGTCCTTATTTATATTTATAAAATATTTGTCTAGTAATATTTTTTTCATAGTGTTGAGAGTATTTTCGAACTCAGCACCACTCGTAGCTAATATAGCTATGTCATCCGCAAATCTCAACATGCTTACATTTTCACCTTGAATCTGTAATTTCAATTGCACTTGTTCCTTCACTCAGTTCATCGCTTCTTCTATATACAAATTGAAAATCAATGGCGATAGTGAGCATCCTTGTCTCACCCCTCTTCTAATTTGTGCTTCTCCTTTTTGACCCTCTATTTCTATTATTGCGGTTTGATTCTTATATGATTCATATATTATTCTTCTATCCCTGGAATTGATTCCTAACTTTTTCAAAATCGTAAACACCTTCTTCCAATCAACATTATCGAATGCTTTTTGTATATCTACAAAACCTATATACACAGACTTTTTTACCTCTAGACTTTTCTCTACTACTGTTCTCAGTGCTAATATTGCTTCTCGCGTTTCCCTATTTTTCCTAAAACCGAACTGATCTTCTGCTAATCTACTCTCTATTTGATTCTCTATTCTCCTGTATATGATTTTTGTCGGTATTTTCGAAGCATGTGAAGTTAAACTCATCGTTCTGTAGTTCTCGCATTTGTCTGCTCCTTGTTTTTTTGGGATGGTGACAATTTTATTCTTCCGGTACTCCGCCTATTTCGTACATATCTCTGACCAATTCAAACAGTGCGTCACGAGTTCCCTGACTGGAGGCTGTGATAAGGTCCGCACTTATGCCATCTGTTCCTGGCGCTTTATTATTTTCCAATTCTTTCAAAGCCCTGTCGAATTCTGATCTCAAAATTGAATCTCCCAATTCTTCTTCATCGACATCTCCCTCCCTCTCTAAGAATCCCATATTATCGCCTCCTTTATACAGATCTTCTGAATGATTAATCCATTGTTCTATTTTTTCCTCCGTTCTTATCAATTGTCTTCCTAGAGAATTTTTGATCTCACTGCTTCTAGATTTCATTTGTCCAAAAAATCTCTCAACAATCCTATATGCCTCATCAATTTCTCCCAAATTTAATCTCACTTCTATATCTTGACATTTCCCCTTCAACCATTGTTCTTTTGCTTTCCTTGATTCTCTGATTATTTTGTTCCTCAGTGCCTTGTATGTCTGCTGATCTTGTTCACTATTCTTATTCTTGTATTTCCTCCTTCCATTGATTAAATCGAGAATTTCTTCTGTTATCCATGGTCTCTTAGGATCTATCCCATCGTTCTTCAAAATTTCATCTGCACATTGCTCTATGTTCCTCTTCATATTTGTCCATCTACTCTCTATTTCCAAGTCTTTCTCTCGTCGATCCCCCAATTTTTCGTCCAACATCGCTTTGAATGCGTCCTGTGTTTTTCCTCGTTTGAGATTCTTCAAATTCCATCTTTTTCGCATTTTCCTTTTCTTTTTCAGAGCTTTGAATTTCAGAGAACATTTCATCAGCAACATATTGTGATCACTATCCATATAGGATAAGTTTTACAGCTTTTCAATTGGTTTCTAAATCTTTGTTTCACTAATATGTAATCAATTTGATATCTTGCTGTATCTCCTGGCATTTCCCAAGTATAGATTCTTCTTGGATGATTTTTGAATAATGTGTTGGTGATAACCATTTTATGACTCTCGCAGAATTCGATTAAACGTTGTCCCCTTTCATTTATTTTTCCTAACGCAAAATCTCCTATTATGTTGGCCTCTTCTCTTTGCCTTACTACCGCATTCCAGTCGCCCACGATCATCAAATTTTCTTCTCCCTTCACATATTCTATCACTTCTTCTATCATCGTACGTTTTTGCGATATCCTCCTCTGAGTATGCAGATGTGGGCATGTATACTTGGACTATAACAGTGTCTACCGGTTTTGTTCTAACTCTGACCATCATTACGCGTCCGCTATGTTGCAGATAATTTTCTATCCTATTCCCTACCCTCTTATGCATTATGATTCCCACACCTGCATTACCATTCTTCGATCCTGTGTGAATGATTCTATAATCCCCACTCCAGAAATCCCCTCTTCGCGGCCATCTCATTTCACTCATTCCCATTACATCGATACCCAACCTCTTCATTTCCAGTTTCAAATTTTCTAATTTTCCTGTTTGTCTCAGTGATCTAACATTCCACGCTCCGACTCGAAGAATGTTCTCTTCCTTCCCTATCTTCTTTGGGTTTCTATCTTGTTTGATGAGGTTCTCTCGAGCAGCCTCCACCCGGAGATCCGAACGGGAGGCTATTTCACCTCCGGGATATTCCACCCAAGGGGACGCCATCATGTTGTTGTTGTTGCTTTTTTTCCAATAAATCCAAATTCAAAATTTCAGGTTTGGAGAAACGATTTCATTTCCTCGGGAATTGAAAGATGTCAAGGAAGGTAGTTTCCCCTTGCTTCTCCTCCGTTTCTGCCGATGTTCCCGGCGTTGGGATGATTCAGTTTCTCTCAGTTCGTATTCTCCCTCTCGAGTAGTCTTTTCCACCCGAAAAAGAGACCCAAATCTGAGATACTTATCCTCCCCACCACGTAAAGGAAGCAGATACTACCAAGGATGGATGAAAAGGATATCAAGGACAGGTATCAAGAATATCCCCCTGGAAGACCCGCAATCATCCCACGGGGAGGCACCAAATACTATTTGATGAAAAACTTGAATCACTTTTTTCGAAGCAGTGGCAATATTCTTTTCGATTTTTACATTTTACTTTGAATACTCCATTGTTCTCAAATAAACTCTGAGCACGTCACTGGTATTTCACACTATTGTTACTGTAAACACACACCGTCTAACCTGTTTTCACGAATGCGAAATACCATTCGCATCCTTTGAATAATTATACAGCTACGCGTTTTACTCTTCAACCAGATCGATCTTTTTTCAATCGAATTTTTCTCTATGATTACAATACCTGTTTCATGTTATTACACTTATGATGTCATCTGATGTCCATTTCATCAGTTCAGATAACACAAAATATATTCTATATCACACAAAATATTATGACGATACAGTAGGAGTGCTTTCGATCGTCTCAGAATCAGGGACGGTACGAAAGTAACGTTTCTTTTTCTTTCGTTACTATGGAAATAACGAAAAATTCCGTTCCAATTTCCTCTCTTTTTTCGAGAACAGAAACGATAGTCAAAATACATTTCGTTCCTGTTCTCAAGGAACGTAACGAAACGAAACATATCGCGAATAACGTTACTCGCAAAATAACCAAACTGACTGTGAACGAAGAATCAGAACCGAAAGTATCGTTCCATTCTGTTCCGTCACCATAGATATAACGATAAATTGCGTTTTCGTCTCATTTCGTTCCTCATTACCAGAAATGAAAATCAATGTCAATTTCGTTTCTTTCATCAATAAATTTCAGGGAACAATTTATTGTGAATAACCTTATTCAGAAAATTATCAACTCTCATATGAACTGGATGATCGGAGACCCCAAATTTCGAGGATGGAATTATAGTGTTGAGGTGAAAATACATGCGTGCGTCTTCTGCATGCCATATCATTAGATGAAAAGGGAAGTCTTAAGGAAAAGCATGTCACGTCTTCGTTCATCCGAAGATGTCGCATGCAGTAAACGCACACATGTGATAAGAAATTTATGATAATACATGCAGTTAACGCAAGCACGTATTTTCACCTCAAGTCTCCAGAATTGTTGTGTTTGGAGAAAATTATCGTGTTCTCAGGTTGTTTCTCCATGAACCAAAAATTCTACGGGGTTTTATCAAAGGATTTGGGTGCCCTCCGATTTTGCCTCCTATCTCTTTTTCTGAAAACTGCAACCCTAGGGAATCAGGGTATATTGAAAAGGGACCAAAAATTGTGATTTCCCTTTGGTTACATTTTAGTGAGAAAAGTTGGTTTTGGTAACTCGATGGTCGTTTGAGACGTTTTTTCATTACAAATTCACCAAACTCCAACCAATAATGTTCCTTTGATGACTTTTTGGATCTTTACTAGTTTTCTTTTTTTATCAATTTTCACCTCAAAAATACAAACAAAATTTCAAAACCGAACCAAAGGTTTTCGGACAACTTGTGGTAACACTTTTGGTTCAAGTGACCATTATTTCTTGATCACAAATCAGTCATTATGTGATAAAAGCCATCTTGATGACCATTTTCTGACCAGGTTTTCACCAATCCGAAAAATAACCAAAAGTAAACCACAAAAATTGGTCAATTCAGAATCGTCAGGGAGGTCATGGGAGTGTCTTGCTCATGGTGTAAAAGAAAGTTGTTGCAACTAGACGGTTTGTTACTACATTTTGTGAAGCCCCCGTGTCACGTTTCTGAACTGGATCACCAGATGTCTTTGAAACAAAAAGTGGAATTTTTGACCTTTTCTGTTACAAACTGTTACAAACATTGTATGTTTATGGTTAATACCCAAGGGATTATGAGAATATTCAATCGAAATTTATTCATTTCGTTACGTTTCTTAGCAACAGAACCAAAATTCAATATTATATTTCGGTTCTGTTATCTAGAACCACAGAAACGATAGTGTTTTGTCATTTTTTCCGTCACGTTCTTCTGAATAACGTTGATAATGATTCATTTCGTTCCTCAGGTTACCTGATCACAGAACCGGAAGTCAACATCGACTCTTGGTACTGTTGCCTAATAACGTAACAAAAGGGCAGGATTTTGTTTTTTCGTTTCGTTACGTTCTGGTCCCTGCTCAAAATTCAAACCCACGTCTCCTTTACAACCGATCGAAAGAGTATAGGAATATTTGGTAATTGTTTCATTATTGTTAAAAATTTGACCTAGATCTGCATCTGAAGAAATCGGAAACCACTGATGGCTATGTTGAAAACACCCTTGATAGAATCAAATCTCTCTCTCAAAAATCCCCAATGGTGCAACCTCAGGAAAAGTGGGAATTTCACTATAGTAGAATGAAAACCAATCCTCATAGAGTGAGGATTCACTTTGAAATTCAAAGTGATTTCTCACTCTCATGCGACGTATACATTTTTCATTTTATAAGTCATTTTCCACTCTATAAGAATGGAATTTCCACTCTTCCCGGAATCGCACAATTTCAACTGTTCAATCAATAAAGTGAAACATCCCCCCAAATATTTCAGTCAAGATTCACGTATTTCCAATATATCGTGAGATTCACAAATTACACAGGTAAATATATTTATCAATACTGGGAATAATTATTCAATACTTTTTATTTATTTTGAGTCGTCATGAACGTTTCAATCGGATGAATGATTGTATTCCCTCTGAATTGTGGTATATACATCATAGAATAAATTTTTATGCTCCATTTCATATTTGATATGTGAACTATGCAACAAGAACTCCATATAATTTTGAGGTTTCCTCCATTTTTATCTATGCCGTCCAAAATGCAAATGGCAATTGTGGTCTTCTGCTCGTCATAACGATTTTCATTCATTTTCCATTCCGTGTATAATAGAGATCAGTATGCGGGTCTCTCTATCTTTCTAAAGGTACGTGTGCATAAAGATATAAATATGGAGAAGGAGAGTTATAAAAAATCTGTAGAAGCCCTTGTGGAAATGAATCATATATGACCCATATATGACCCATGTATGATTCCCACAAAACATATGTGACCATATATGCCCCATATATGCCGCGTATATGACACATATATGACCCATATACGACCCATATACGACCCATATATGACCCATATACAACCCATATATGACCCATATACGACCCATATATGACCCATATATGACCCATATATGCCCCATATATGTGGCCGAAGCCTCATCAGTGATACATATAAAGCATATATGGTACCGCGCGCAACATACATGTTTGCAGGAAACGGTCAAAAACATATATGATTCATATTTGGTATAATTATTTGCTATGTATGGATCATTTCATATCGGATTTTCCAAGATTCCATAAATATTTTTGAAATGCTTATCCCGGATTCTTTGTTGACAAATTTGAGATACGCATCATTTGTTTTTTCTTTCCTTATTCTATTATGATTTCGGTAGGGGGTCTTTTTGCCGAAAAAGTTTTTCGCCGAATAAACTTAATTCGACAATTGCTAGTCATTTCTAGAGATCACTATGGAATCTCCTAGTGATCTCTAGAGGTGACTATCGATTGTCAAATCACAGTGTATTCGGCGAGAACGTTTTCGGCAAAAAGACCCCCTACCTATGATTTCAGATTCACAACATATGTGGAAGTTCTCGGTTTCTAAGACCCACTTTTTTTCAACTGCCTGTATCTTGGAAAGCTTTCAATACAAAAAATTATTACCAAGGCATGGAACTTAGGATTTTGCCTCAACTTTTCACAAAGTCAAGAGAAAATTCCTTTCCAAGGACGTATTTTGCCGTAATTCGACGATGGAAGTGAGAAGACTATTTCATTCAAATTCGAATACGTTTGATTTTCAAATTCCACAAGCAGAACTACTTTCTGGAACATAACGATAATTTTCGTTTCGTTTTCGAAAATGTTACTCCACGGCATTCGAGAGATCTAGACAAAACAAGGGCGGCCTGAGAACTCCGCGTGCTCGATTATCCAAGATTTGTAATGCAGCATAGATACGAGACATTTCATGGACGGATTGATGTGTAATTTCAAGTTATTGAGTTATCTTTTTTGTCCCGTTTTATTCATATTTCTTGAATGTCGTAGAAAATTACCATTTCCATAACTGAACCAAAAGTATTGCTATGCACCATAGATCGATCGTGTTTGTCAAATAAAAAATTAACCCGTTAAGGTCACATTCAAAGTACTTACGTGCAGGTTACACAGCGTCTTTCGGATCCCAAACCAAAACATCAGATGCCATCCACGCAGTCTTTCAAATATATTTGCAGATTTCTTGGTAAAATTTACATTTCGGTGTCTTTGACAATAACAGAAGGCAGCACAAATTAAAATTCACGACAAGCACTGTAAGCTACCCTGACGAAAATTTTGGTCATAATTTCTCATAATTTCTCATTGTCCCAATTCATGGAGAAAATATGAGAAAGAACAATAGAATTCCTCATGTTTTCTCCATGAATTGGGACGATGAAAAATTATGAGGAATTATGACAAAAATTTTCGTCAAGGTACGGAACCACAGACTCCCTCTAGAGCCTTTCGGACTCCTGGTGATCTGAACGGGCTAAAAATGTCCAACTCGAACAAACTACCATTTTCACTTCCACCGTAGGAATTCCACTGGACACAAATTGAAGGGCCGGATCGAGTAATCGGTTGTGCGCGTGACCTCTCGTCTAGTGCACCTGAAAGTAGGCGACCACCGCTAATCACGTTTCAGGACTTTCATATTAAAAACATACAAGAAATTCGCGATACTAAAAAAAGTTCCAGTGGAAAAGTTGTTGCAAATGTATTCAACAACACTCTGACGAATTTTGAGACAATTCCGTATTGTAGGTTAGAAATTATTGCAAGTTGAGTGAAAAGAATGCTATGTGCATCGATTGAGATGTTGCAATATGGGTGTTTTCAAAGGGGATAAAAATGATTATGTACATGAAGCTGTTCAAAAAAAATTCTCAAATGCAGTTCACCCAAATCGATTAAATATTTCACACTTTTTCTCAATAAATCATAATCACATACATGGAAAAATGTATGATAGTTATTTGAACGTTTTATTGGAAAGAACCAATAATTGAATATTGGCAAATTTGAGAACATGAACGTTTCTGTTCCTCTGACATGGCTGTTGAATGATGGTTTCAATCTAGAAACATCAATTTTGCGACAGTGGAATTCATAAACAACACATTTACTCGTCTTTAGTTCAGATTCCGTTTCAATGAACGATTGAAAGTTTGAGAATACAACAAGTATGCCTTCCCACTGGAAAAAATAATAGGAACCCGTACGTTTTATTAAAACCTGATGAAAGTGTCCAAATGCCACTATTGAACCTGCTAAAATTTTATAAACATACACAGAAAAAAAAACTATCTTGTATCAAGACAATATTGTTTTCGTTATATATGAAACAAAATTCTTGATTCAAAGGAAATTGCATTGAACTGAGACAATCCGTGTTTCATATATAACGAAAACAATATTTTCTTGATACAAGATAGTTTTTTTTTTGTGTATATGGGGATTCTAGAGCGGTATTTGAAAGTCTATGAGATTTTTTCAACGGTGTCTGAATTTAAAGAATTTTTATTTCAATACATCGTATAAATCTTTCCCATATATTAAAAAAACAACAAACCGAATATTATAGAATAAAACATGGAGTAATAAACTTAAAAATGATCCATAGGAATTTCAGAATTCTTCTTATCATTCACAAAGTTATTTATCGTCTTATCGTTTTTGTTAGGATCACGAATTGTCGTGTTTTTGAAAAGATTTTCATAAAAAGCTCGACCTTTCACGCTCAAATATTGCTGCAAACTTTTTAGATCTCTCGATTTTCCGCTTGAAATCCCTACTTCAGGCGCCGGGGGTGCATTTCCTAAATCATTGAATAAAGTATTCACCTCAACAAAAATTTCCAACGGTTCTCCTTTGTACTGATGGTACATGTTGATTTTACCGTTTGGGAAATAATCAATTTTCACCGCAGATCCTATTTTGATCTCGCGAATTTCAGAATTTTTTTTTTTAAAATCGATTCAAAATCTCTTACGTCGCATTGTGCAGCGTTAATCATTGTAAAAAAAGGATTTCTGGAATTTTCAATGATTTCAATATACTCTTCGGGTGTTTTAATGGTTTCTTGCATTTTTTTCCTCTGACCGTATCTACCAAAATTCCTATTACATTCACAATACGGGTGTCCACGCACAGGGTAGAGATGTTTAATGAAAACCTCAAAGTTTTGAGAGAACATTGAAAAAAAAAGGACCATATAAGTCGATTCTGAATGAAGAATATGTTCCATTCCATTGAAGGAATACTCAAGAAAGGAGCAAACACAGTTTTCAATTTGTTATATCGTGCTTTGCGCCTTGAATTACAAAAAAAGCGGTATAACAAAATCTTTTCATATTCTGATGCTGCAGGAGGTCAAAATAGAAATTATATGATGGTCGTTTTCTTGTCAATGTTCTCTCAAAACTCCGAGGTTTTTATTGAATATCTCTACCCTGTCCGTGGACACTCGTATTGTGAATGTGATAGGAATTTTGGTACATACGGTCAGAAGGGAAAAATGCAAGAACCCATTGAAACACCCGAAGAGTACATTGAAATCATTGAAAATTCTAGAAATCCGCCTTTTACAATGATTGACGCTGCACAATGCAACGTAGGAGATTTTGAATCGATTTTACAAAAAAATTCTGAAATTCGCAAGATCAAAATAGGATCTGCGGTGAAAATTGATTATTTTCCACACGGTCAAATTAACGTGTATCATCAGTACAAAGGGGAACCTTTAACAATTCCCATCAAGGTGGATACTTCATTGAATGATTTAGAAAATGCAGCACCGGCGACTGAAGTAGGGATTTCAAGCACAAAATTGAAAGATCTAAAAAGTTTGTAGCAATATTTGAGCGTGAAAGGTCAGGCTTTTCATGAAAATCTTTTCAAAAACACGACAATTCGTGATCCTAAAAAAACGATACGGAGCTTCTGTGAATGATAGGACAAATTTTGAAATTCATATGATTTATTTTTGAGTTTATTATTTCATCTTTTATTCTAGAATATTTGGTTTGTTGTTTTTTTAATCTATGGAAAAGATTTATACGATGTATTGGAATAAAAATTCTTCCAATTCAAAGGCATACTGGTTGTATTCTTGAACTTTGAATCGTTCATTGAAACGGAATCTAAATTAAAGACGAGGAAATGTGTTGTTCATGAATTCCACTGTCGCGAAATTGATGTTTCTAGATTGAAACCATCATTCAACAGCCATGTCAGATGAACAGCAACGTTCATGTTCTCAAATTTGCCAGATTCAATTATTGTTCTTTCCAATAAAACGTTTAAATAACTATCATACATTTTTACATGTGTGTGATTATGTTTTATTGAGAAAAAGTGTGAAATATTTAATCGATTTGGGTGAACTGCATTTGAGAATTTTTTTTGAACAGCTTCATGTATCTAATCATTTTCATCCCCTTTGAAAACACCCATATTGTAACATCTCAATCGATGCACATAGCATTCTTTTCACTCAACTTGCAATAATTTCTAACCTACAATACGGAATTGTCTCAAAATTCGTCAGAGTGTTGTTGAATACATTTGCAACAACTTTTCCACTGGAACTTTCTTTAGTATCGCGAATTTCTTGTATGTTTTTAATATGAAAGTCCTGAAACGTGATTAGCGGTGATTGCCTACTTTCAGGTGCACTAGACGAGAGGTCACGCGCACAACCGATTACTCGATCCGGCCCTTCAATCGGAAAAAAAAATTTCACTCGAATTTTCGAAAAGTTCAGAAAAAATCTCAACTCTTATGCCTTATTAGTCATTCTGTGTGTTGAGACCTTTCCGAGATACACGCATTTAAAAAGAACTGGATTCGTCAAAACTAAAAGCTCTGACACATTGTCAACCGGTGAACACAATAAAATAAAAAAGAGCAAACGAACAAATGTGACAAGTGTCTCATATTTTTCAACGGAGAATTCAAAAATAGTTATTCTAAAAATATTGAGGAACTCATTGTGAATCTGACCTGCAATAACTCATATATGTTTTATATGTGATCCACAATTGTTGATCTACCAATTCGGAGTTCATATATGAGCCATATATGGTTTTCAAGAATAAGCGGGAGTCCATATACGTGGAAGAAGTCGCTTCTCTCAAGTGACCGGCGGTGGCTCCAGTGGAAGGGGCATGGAGTCCGGTCCCAACGAACCGCGTTCAATGCTCGCAGGAGAGACTTTTTTTATACCCCTCAATAAATGGAAATAAATCATATATGATCCATATATGGTTCATATATGGGGCATATATGGGTCATATGTGGGTCATATATGGTGCATTTCCACTAGGGAGGGCTATATTTTGTTCTCCCCACATAACACAAATATTTCAAAACCTCTTAGGATTATTCTCAGAACATCTCTAGGATGTCTCATCTCACCAACATCAACTGGAATGTTCTGGAGACATTCTCGCCATATTATTAGCGAAAAAAAATGACATAAGATGCTGCAAAGACATTTTGCCAACGTTCTGAAGATATTTTAGAGTACACGGAAAAAAAATTTCCTTGATTCCATATCCATTTTCTCATATGTAACGGAAACAATATTTTTCTTGTTCCAAGTGAACTCACTTTGAATGAAGAGAATATTGTTTTGGTCAAAGAACAATTTGAAACCTAAATTTGAATCAGAACAATATTTTCTTGATCCAAAGCAAGTTCACTTGGAACAAGAAAAATATTGTTTCCGTTATGTATAAGACAATGGGTGTGGAATCAAGATTTTTTTCTGTGTACTAGGCTATATGGGTTAAAATAAATTTTCGGCACAATCGATTTCTGATCGATTCACTTTTTAAAAAATCCAACACCGAATTGATGGACTTATATACACACTGGGATTGTGTACAGATTATACTCAAATCAGCATTAATTTCCAAAATACAACACAAATCTATACGAAGTCAATACAAATCGGAAATAAAATTTTAACACAGAATTTATGGACTTTATATACACCCAAAAAAGTGATTAGCGAAGGTCAAATTTCAGAGAGTGTGCCATCCTTATTTTGAATGAATCGGATCGAAAAATCGGTGGGAATAATCGATTAATCGGCAGATCGAATGCATAGAGGTCGATTCAAAAAATCGATTCATTGAGAGCAAATAATCGATCTGAATCGAGATCGAATCGAGATCGCCCATCTCTACATGGAACATATTCTATTAGAATATCCTATTTACCAGCCCCTGAGGAATTATTATTCAGCTCCAACATTAAACGAATGGAAACTCGAAGTGGGTCAGGCGCTGAATAGAAAAGCTCCGGAGCTCGAATTCTTGTTTAATTCAGATTGTAGGTATATAATTACGTTAAGCAAGTACTTAGATTAAGATCCTTTATACTCAGTGGATAGATCATGTTGTTACTTAGGTACGTATTACGTATTCTTTGAATATTGATGAAGTGAGTAAATCTTGTGAAGAAAGAAACAAATAGAAGATAGAAGATTAACAAATAAATTTTACATGGCCTTCTCCTTGCTATAAGAGAATTTTTAATACCCTTTATGAACAATAAACTCATTGTTAATATTATATTATAATAATCTGGACCTGATCTACGCCCAACTTTATTTCCTACACGGGATGTTCTACAGTGAATTCCATTAGATCTCAGTATGTTTCTCCATTCCTATAATCCTATAGTGAATTCAACTCTAAATTTCTCTCAGTGTAGCCAAATTGTATGACATAATCTGGCATGAAAATGAACATGGATTGCATGGCTTTCATATGATGTACATCACCAATTACTTCGATTGTTCAACTCAATTCTCTAATTCAGGCATCAAATTAAAAATTCCTTCGACATAAAAGTCAAAAGAAAATACCACTTGGAATCCTTAGCTGAAAACGTACATGTTCTACCTCCTCAATCTTTCCTATTGCTTTCTCGTTAGAGGGAAGCTTTGTGATCGTTTCGAGGGACCGAAAATTTTTTTGTCACCAAACTCAAAATCTTTCAGGCCAAAATGTTCCTCCAAACTCGAGGGAAATTCTTGGTTCCGTGTCTGTGTCTGTGCGTGTGTGTGTGTGTGTGCGCGCGCGCGCGTGTGTGTATGTGTGTATGTGGATGATTTTTGCGAACGCGCATATTCCCCGTTCCACTCATCCGATTCCGATGAAATTTATAACACAGTCGTAGAGTGAGGCGATAATTCATGAAGTACCCCATGAAAGTTTTAGCCTGATTGACCCAAAGCCAGTATTGCCAGGTGCTGAAAAAAAAATTCTTCATCTTGAACACAGAAAATCTCCGTTTTAAAACTCAAAAATCCTCAAAAATTTTCCCTTTTTCATTGAAAAATCTGTAGAAAATTATTCAGTTTTCTAAAAATAAATTAAATTCAATCCTTCGTGAGGCTGCCCTTTCGTGCTGTGACTGAATAACTGTAGACTGGTTGTTTTAACCATCTCTTCTAGAGCATTCTCTCCGAGGTTATCAACAAAATTATCGTACACGGCGTCGATTGTTCAATCCTTTTAGATTAACCAACTATATCTTTGATTCTATGAGAATTGACTAATGAACAAAGTGTACGATAATTTAGTTAACCACCTTGATCCTATGGAAAGTTCATAAAAGTTATTTGAGAAAGGCTAGAGATTTCTAGTAATTGTCCACGCATTCATGAATCTTCAATCTCAGGCGAATACAATAGATAGACCTGTTTTATACCGAAGTTCCATTATTCCGAAAAATGATATTGCTTCGAAATTTCTTATCCCGACGAGTTATATTCTGAGAGTTCGTTGTACCGACAAATCGTGATTGGTTCGTCTGCTGCAATCCATAAGAAATGAGAAATATACAAACCCAGAGAAATGGTTTACTTGAATATGAACCTACTAAACATTTCATTACATTGAACAAAAATTTTACTTGATTCAAGTAAATTCTATTCAAAATGAATAAAAATTTATTTCATCCAAAAAATTTTGTATTTGTTCCAACTGAAACTCTATCAGGTTCATATTTAAATAGAACACGTAGTTGATTCAAACAAAATTTAGTAGAATCAAATAAATCGTGATATACGCTTTTTCTGAGTGCAATTGGACCACAAATAATTGGAATATAACTCAAAACAGGTCTACCAATGCGATACTTCCTTACTAAGAAGGTTCGGCTGGTTAGGTAGAGTCGCAGTGTTTCAACCACTCAATGTAAAAAATTTTTCGATCGAACATGGACAAGCTGAATGATCATTGTGGCTGAAATTTCTAATTGGCCCCTTTTGCAGAGTGGATAGTTCTTTCCATTCACCTCCGAAAAGTCATTGTAATGCTCAGATGATACACAAGAATCACGTGTGGATTCTGAAAAAAAGAAATTCTTATGATATCTGTTAGAATACAAATAATTTTTGAAGCTTCAAAAAGAATTTGGTTTCTTTAACAACACCCAGAGAAATGGTTTACTTGAATGTAAACCCACTAGAGATTTAATTGTATCCGAAAAAATTCAATTCAAAAATTTGATTCAAGTAAATTTTATTTGAAATTAATAAAAATTTATCCGGATGAAATGAATTGTTTATTTGATCCAACTGAAACTCTAGTAGGTTCATGTACTGGGTGGTTCAAAATTGCCGTACACTTTTCTAAGAGCAGATTCTTGATGAAATTTCTGAGAATATTTTGGTCCGGAATATTCAGATTTGATCCTGAGATCCAGAGATATGAGCATTTTTGAATCTTTTGGAAAATCCAAATACGTCGGAAGTACCATATTTCTTACTTTTGAATCCAACACCATTCTCTCAGTCAGATCACGGGGTATCCTTGGAAAAAAAATGAATCTAATTTAGCTTCCTCCGTTGTGGAATTATAGCGATTTAAAGTTGTTGAATTCTGATTGGTTGGAATGCAAAAGATTTCACAACCGCTATAACTCCACAACGAAGGAAATTGAGTTAGATTCATCTTTTTCCAGGGATACCCCATGATCTGACCTAGAGAATGATGTTGGATTCCAATTCTTTTCGGAACCCTTCAAAAATTATTTGTATTTTGAAAGAGTTCATGAAGAGTTCAGAATTCGCTTGTGATTCTTCGTGTTATCTGGAAGGTTATTCGGCTTATCGATGTTGGGTCAAAAATGTTCATTACACTCAGAAAGATCGTGTATCACGATTTATTTGATTCTACTAAATTTTGTTTGAATCAACTATGTGTTCTATTTGAATATGAACCTAATAAAGTTTTGGTTGAATCAAATAAAAAATTTTTTGGATGAAATAAATTTCCATTCATTTTGAATAAAAGTTACTTGAATCAAGTAAAATTTTATTCAATGCAATAAAATGTCTGGTAGGTTCATGTCCAAGTAAACCATTTCTCTGGGTGTATTCGCTTCTTTCAGTCATCAAAAACCAATTGATTGGTTTAGTACAAGTTGTAGCAACTTGGGGCATGTAGAACGACCGAATCTCATGGTAGTATGCAAAGTATCCGACCGACATAATGATCGATCATGCTGCGGTGTGCGGCGAATCTGCCCGACACCGCATGTCACCCCAGGACGAGGTCCTAATGTGACAGTTGTTAGATTTGGCACCTTTCATCGGAACCACCGATGAGGCAACCCCTGACTCAGATGTTATGTTCAGGGTGGCTTGGAAAAACCCTCATTTTCAGCTACTGAGTCCAATGACTCGATCGCATCATCAAACGAGGTAGGTCGTCCCGAAGGAAGTAGTCCGTTTAGCCATCTGATTGACCCACATGTGGGCCAAGCAGGCGTTACCAGCGGGGGCCACGAGGAGGCAGGACTATCAGCATGAAGCTCGACCTCTTGCGGGAGAGGGTCCAGGTCTCAAGCAAGCTTGATCCCCTTCATCCCCCCTAATTACCCCTAATGGAAGTCATTTAGAGTTGGACTCTAAATGCTCGCGCTCTCCTTTTAAGGTATGTATCCGACCGACAATGTGCCCGACCGTAGGTTGAGCCCGACTGGATTGCGATAGGTTGGTTAGCCCCAACCAGCCTATCGCAGCCTAGTCGAGCTAACGCCAGTCGCGTTTAAGCAGTCGGGCACATTGTTGGTCGGGTAATTTGCATATTGCCAATCTAATAATTCTATGCATTCAATCGTTATATTTCATTCAAGAGAATCAATTTGGGAGAATTCTCATCAATTCGAAATTTGATGGTTCATGCATTGAATTTCGATTTCTATTCGCTTATCTGCTAGGGCTAGATTCTCTCGAGGAATTAGTAGACACCAACACACCCGAATTCTCTTTGTCTTGGACGTCACTATGCCCAAATTGTAATAACTCGAATTGCCGTTATCCCGAAAAAAACTTGGTGACATATTTCCTCATTGACAGATGACTAGTGCTGATTAGTTATATTCCGGAATAATAGCGATTCGTGTTATGAATATTCGAACATAGAGTACAACCTCGTTCATTTCAACTCTCGCACATGTGACAGTGGGTGCTCCCGACACCGAAGAAGTAGAGTGAAGTGGGTTATCTTTTAACTAATCAAAAGTGGTAGGGTGTCATACCCCCAAATGATCATAGCCCCGAATGTCCGCTTGCCCGAATGCCACATGCCCGAATGGTCATGCGCCCGAATTATGAATTCAAAATCATGGTTCAAATCAGCTACTGGGTCCTTTTATACGATGGAAAAGTTCCATTAATGATTACCAACGCTTTTGAATCGTATGAGACATCCGCCAGTTGATTTATATTATGATTCATGATCCAACATTCGGGCATATGATCATTCAGGCATGTGGCATTCGGGGCTATGACACTCTACCATCAAAAATTAGGAAATTTTCTTCCAATTTTTCAATTGGTTGGAAGATAACCTACTCCACTCTACTCCCTCGGTGTCGGAAGCGCCCAGTTCCGTTGATTCCAAGAGGGATTCCCACCATCAGTATAAAACACAAGTTGGGTTCACATAACCGTCACTTCATTGGTCAACGTCGATTGTTACTGAAAATGCGTCTTGGGACCGTTCAAGATTGAAGGAAGTAGGAGACGGTTGGCGTTGAAATGAACGAGACTGGGAATAAATGAGAGTGGAATTAAACACAGTTCTACTGTCCTGAAGTTTAGGTGAACGACACTTCCGGTATACTAATGTCCACACTGAGAAATTTAGTGAGGCAAATTTCTTCAGTGCGGGGTATATTTGTATGAGATAAAGTTGACGTAACGGAAGTATATGTGCTCATAAGAAGCCATATATTCTTCTTTCCCCATTCCAAATGGCGGCTCCCACTACTCACTAACATGTATCATCTTGTGTGATACGCATATTTATCTCAGCTTCAAAAACTATGATATGGCATATTCGCCATGCCAGGTTGATGATTTTCCAGCGTATCTCATTGGTCATTCTTATCAAGTGGAGGATTTGATTGGTAGAACTATGACGAAAGATTCTGATCTGGCAATTCTATAGAACATTTCTGTAGTTTCGAAATGTTCAGATCAGCAAGTTCTTAGGAGAATCTATCTGAAAGCAACCTTCTTAACCGGAAGAACATCAAGGATTCCAGTTTTTCGAGATTGCTGAAAGGACAACAAAAAATCTTCAGAATTAGGAGAAAGTGAATATCGATCACATAGATGTAGAAGAGATGCAATATGGGCCCAGTAAAGGAAATTAGAGGTGATTCCTATCCAAGTCATCTTGATTCACAACAAACCGTTATGAAAACTTTGAACGTTTATCTGAGATGTGTATCTTGAAAATCGGTGGGAGCATCAGCTCTGCCAACTTTCAATCAATTGCCTCGGTTTCTTTCCCAATTGTATTCGTGATATGGTCATCCAATGGAATACATACGGGGGTGACGAGATATCAATATTTACGTTTCTCTTAAGTCACCAATTTTGGGGTGAAAATCCTACGTTTTTCTTCAAATCGATGCCATTTCGTGAAAAAGTATATTTTTCAAAAGCGATACGTATTTCACTACATTTCGGGTAACAAAAACGAATTATTCTTGGTGCATTGTTTTGGTTCAATCTTGGATTGGGTTATTTCTCCCACCAAGAGACCATGAATTTCCGCAGCGCACCGATCAATCGCCTGTCAGGCCGCCATATTCGCAGAAAAAAATTGAACACAGATGTTATTCTGAACTTCAATAGTAGCATAACACCTTCCTGCATTTCGATTTGAATGGTACCTTTCTAATTATCCACGAACAAAAATCTTGGAAATTGGCGTCATTGGAGGGATCACTTCAGTCTTGTCCTTTAAAGCTGACTCTTATGACGAGCGAGAGTAAATCGTTCATATTGAGGTTGAACAGATTTTGAAAGACGGAGAATTAGAAAAAAAAACATTTGACCTGCAGATGACCTCTATATGACCTGCAGATATCAGCTTGATTGGATTATAAGAATTTATCAAGATTTGAAATTTCCCGGCCGTTCAGGATCCGGGATTGAAGAAAATGATATCCTTTGATGTGAAGATGTTTGTCCTTGATTTGACCTTGATTCTGACGTGATGGGGGCATATAGTCCCCGAAATTGTGATCTGCGACCGCCAAAACATAAAAGTCAACTAATCCAAGACCCTGCCTAGAAGACATTCAAAAAAAGGATTTCACCTACATATGACCTCCATATGAGCTGCAGATATAACTTGAATTTTAATGTGAAAATGTATTTGGATGTCACATTTCCCGCTGGTTCGGAATCTGGGGTAAAAAAGATTATATCTTTCGATTTGAGATGTTTGACCTTGATTCGACCTTGATCCTGACGTGATGGGGTCATATAGACTTAGGAATCTCACTCTGCGAACCCGAAAACGTAAAAGTCAACTAATCCAAGAGCCTGTTCAGCCTAATATCAGAGAAAAGATTTGAAAAAAGGATCTTACCTACATATGACCTTAATATGACCTGCAAATACCACTCTTATCTTTCGATTCCAGATGTTTGACCTTGATTTGACCTCTGATCCTGGAATGATAGGGTCATTTGGACCCAGGAATCGTGACCTCCGACCCCCAAACCGTAAAAGTCAACCAATACCAGAGCCTGTTTAGCCTAATATCGGGAAAAAGGTTCAGAAACAGGATTTTACCTACATATGACTTCAATATGACCTGCAAATATCACTTTTATTCGAATGTAAAAATGTATTTGGATGTGAAATTTACGTCCGTTCCGCTAGCACAACCATTTGAGCACAATCACTTGGGAACCATACAGAAATTTAGTGCTAATTTAGTAATCATTTAGTGCCCTATTCCCGAATTTAGTGCTCCTTGAACTTTTTTTAAGAGAGGTTGCGCTGGCGGGACGTTCCGTCAGCACAACCATCAATACAAATGGATTTTATGGATATTATTTTGGAATATATATGAGGAATTAAGTGCTAATTGAGTGCTACAAGATGGAGTAGGAATCAGGTCGGAAAATGCATAAGATTAGGGGATAATAGGATCAGACGGTTGGAGGCGTTGTGAAAAGCTCAAGGCATGGGAGTGGGGTCAGAGATATGATGTATGTTACTGCGGATGTGGACAAGAAGGATCGAACATTTCATTGAAGGACATGTAATTCTGCTTGGGGTGGGATGTATTATATACACGTATCGATGATTCGTACAGTATCCTGTATACGGTTCTGGTTGATCCTTTAGAGCCCATGGCAAAATCAGCGAGGATGAAAGGAAGGTACCGTATTTGATATCTCGAATTGGATATAGGGAAATGAAGAATTAGATATGTATGTATCATATGGGCCATCCCATATCAGGTTTACAACAAAAATTTGAATTTCAACAAAAATTTTTTCTTGCATATTTTTCTACTCTGTTGTGATAACTTTTGTGTTCGAGGTACGATTTTTCAAACTTTTGAAGTTGACGGAATCAAACAATTTTTAATCATAGATATTCTGAAAGCGTTTCAATTTTGGAAAACTCTTCTAATAATGGAACTTCGTATCTTGTATGAGCTTATGAATTACATGTATGAAATAAATTTTTTTTCTTACTCCATCCATGTATTTTGCAAATGTTATGAATAGACTTCGGAAATTTATGCGAATATAGATTTTCCATGTTACATTTCTCTTGCATATTCCACATCAACGACATAGACTAGCGTGTTACATACTTCTTTCTCAAAAGGAAAGATACTGGATTTTGTTTCATATCATTGATGTAAAATTGACAGAAGAAATGTACCATGAAAAATCGATATTTGCATGAAATTCAATAGTCTAGTTATGAACAAATTCAATTTACACACAAAACAGGAATGCTCGGAATTGATTTTTTCCTAATGTAATTTTTTATTAATCTTCACAGAATACCGCATAAAAATGTCAAAGTGGACACCTTAATAATTTTTGAAATACGATTCATAACGTAGAATGCTGTCGGTTTCAAATGTGGAGCAGTGCATCGTGCACTCGGAGCGTGCGGTGCCGAGCGCGCATGAACGCGATAAGATTCGTCTTTGTCAATTGTTTGCACTCCATTTGCCTGCTACGAGTTATTTTTGATCAGTTCAGTATCAGTCACTCACTTCTTGAACTTTGAATTCACCGTCTTCAGAGACGATTGTGCTGGGTTTTCTGAGTAGTATCGTTCAGAACCGTCATGCAAAGGGTCACGAGACACATGAAACATCATAATCCGTCGAGCACTCAACTCCTGAGCTCTGTAAAAAGCCACTCGAACTTTGTAAACCGGTAATCTTGACGAGTCATTTTTGAACTTCGAATTCACCGTCCCCAGAGGCGATTGTGCCTGGATTCTTGAAAAGTATCGTTCATAACTGTCATGAAAAGGGTCATGATGAGCATGAAATATCATAATTGAAGTCTAACGATGTTCTTCCGGATGCCATACAAAAAAAATTTTCTCGTCCACTTCGGGGGCTAACTTCATACAGGTTGACGATTACCTCTTCACAGAGTCCGAGTCGCTTTTGCCAGGGTTCTGGGATTGAGTGCTTGATGAATTATGATATCTTATGGGCCCCTTGACCCTGCTCATGATGGTTGTGAACAATACTATCCGGAAATCTCAGCACAATCGCCTCTGAAGGCGGTGAAACCCAAGTTCAAAAATAACTTGTCAGGATTACCGGTTTACAAAGTTCGAGTGGCTTTCTATAGAGTGCAGGAATTCAGTGCTCGATGGATTATGATATTCCATGTGCCCAGTGACCCTCTTCATTACAGTTATTAACAATAACATTCAAAAATCCCAGCACAATCGCCTCTGAAGACGATTAATCCGCAGTTAAAAAATAACTCCTCACGAAAACTTGTTCACAAAGTCCCAGTTGATTTTCTGACAGTTCTGGAATTTAGTGCTCGATGGATTATGATATTCCATGCTCCTCATGACCGTTTTCATGACAGTTATGAACGATACTCTTCAAGAATCCCAGCGCAATCGCCTCTGGGGACGGTGAATTTGAAGTTCAAAAATAACTCGTTAAGATCATCGGTTTACAAAGTTCGAGTGGCTTTTTGAAGAGCTCAGGAATTCAGTGCTCGATGGGTCATGATATTTCATGTGTCCCGTGACCTTGTTCATGACAGTTAGGAATGATACTATTCAAAAATCCCAGCACAATCACTTCTCGAAACGGTGAATTCGAAGTTCAAAAATAACTCGTCAAGATTACCGGTTTACAAAGTTCGAGTGACTTTTTATAGACCCTGGTAAAAACGGAGTGTAACAAAATACATTTGCGATGCATTCCATAGCGTGAAACACCACTCCGGGTACATTCGGATGAACCTCGCATTGCATTGTGACTACAGTGTAACATTTTATTTTCACCAGGGGAGTTCAGGAGTTTAGTGCTCGATGGATTATTAAATTTCATGTGCCCCGTGACCCTTCTCATCACAGTTATGAACAATAACATTGAAAAATCCCAGCACAATCGCCTCCGAAGACGTTTAATCCGGAGTTCAAAAATAACTCGTCAAGAATACTTGTTCACAAAGTCCCAGTTGATTTTCAGATAGTTCTGGAATTTATTGCTCGATGGATTATGATATTTCATGCTCCTCATGACCCTTTTCATGACAGTTATGAACGATACTTTCCAAGAATCCCAGCACAATCGCCTCTGGGGACGGTGAATTCGAAGTTCAAAAATAACTCGTCGAGATTACCGGTTCACAAAGTTCGAGTGGCTTTTTACAGAGCTCAGGAATTTAGTGCTCGATGGATCATGATATCTCATGTGTCCCGTGACCTTGTTCATGACAGTTATGAACAATACTATTCAAAAATAACTTTTTATAGAGTTCAGGAGTTTAGTGCTCGATGGATTATTATATTCCATGTGCCCCGTGACCCTTTTCATCACAGTTATGAACAATAACATTCAAAAATCCCAGCACAATCGCCTCCGAAGACGTTTAATCCGGAGTTCAGAAATAACTCGTCAAGAATACTTGTTTACAAAGTCCCAGTTGATTTTCAGATAGTTCTGGAATTTAGTGCTCGATGGATTATGATATTGCATGCTCCTCAAAACCTTTTTCATGACAGTTATGAACGATACTTTTCAAGAATCCCAGCACAACCGCCTCTGGGGACGGTGAATTCGAAGTTCAAAAATGACTCGTCAAGATTACCGGTTTACAAAGTTCGTGTGGCTTTTTACAGAGCTCAGGAGTTTAGTGCTCGACGGATTATGATGTTTCATGTGTCTCGTGACCCTTTGCATGACGGTTCTGAACGATACTACTCAGAAAACCCAACACAATCGTCTCTGAAGACGGCGAATTCAAAGTTCAAAAAGTGCGTGACTGACACTGAACTGATCAAAAATAACTCGTAGCAGGCAAATAAAGTGCAAACAATTGACAAAGACGAATCCTATCGCGTTCATGCGCGCTCGGCACCGCACGCTCCTAGTGCACGATGCACTGCTCCACATTTGAAAACCGACAGCATTCTACGTTATGAATCGTATTTCAAAAATTATTAAGGTGTCCACTTTGACATTTTTATGCGGTATTCTGTGAAGATTAATGAAAAATTACATTAGGAAAAAATCAATTCCGAGCATGTCTGTTTTGTTTGTAAATTGAATTTGTTCATAACTAGACTATTGAATTTCATGCAAATATCGATTTTTCATGGTACATTTTTTCTGTAAATTTTACATCAATGATATGAAACAAAATCCAGTATCTTTCCTTTTGAGGAACAAGTATGTAACACGCTAGTCTATGTCGTTGATGTGGAATATGCAAGAGAAATGTAACATGGAAAATCTATATTCGCATAAATTTCCGAAGTCTATTCATAACATTTGCAAAATACATGGATGGAGTAATAAAAAAAATTTATTTCATACATGTAATTCATAAGCTCATACAAGATACGAAGTTCCATTATTAGAAGAGTTTTCCAAAATTGAAACGCTTTCAGAATATCTATGATTGAACATTGTTTGATTTCGTCAACTTCAAAAGTTCGAAAAATCGTACCTCGAACACAAAAGTTATCACAACAAAGTAGAAAAACATGCAAGAAAAAATTTTTGTTGGAATTCACATTTTTGTTGTAAATCTGATATGGAATGACCCATATGATACATACATATATAATTGTTCATTCCCTTATATCCAATTCGAGATATCAAATACGGTACCTTTCTTTCATCCTCGCTGATTTTGCCATGGGCTCTAAAGGATCAACCAGAACCGTATACAGGATACTGTACGAATCATCGATACGTACACGGAGAGAAAAGAATGGTTATACTTCCAATGCACCATGGTAATGATTACTATGTTACCATGGTACGAAGATTTGAGGTTATAACCTATACGTTGTAATCAATAAAAAGTCATAGTACACATTACTTTATAGTATTGTAAAGCACATAGTGCTTGTAACTATAGACATGAATCAAATAAAGTAATGTGTATTATGATTTTTTATTGATTGCAACGTATAGGTTATAACCTAAAATCTTCGTACCATGGTAACATAGTAATCATTACCATGGTGCATTGGAAGTATAACCATTCTTCTCTCTCCGTGTATATATAATCCATCCCACCCCAAGCAGAATTACATGTCCTTCAATGAATTGTTCGATCCTTCTTGTCCACATCCGCAGTAACATACATCATATCTCTGACCCTACTCCCATGCCTTGAGCTATTCACAACGCCTCCAACCGTCTGATCTTATTATCCCCTAATCTTATGCATCTTTCGACCTGATTCCTACTCCATCTTGTAGCACTTAATTAGCACTTAATTCCCAATATATATTCCTAAATAATATCCATAAAATCCATTTGTATTATTGGTTGTGCTGACGGAACGTTCCGCCAGCACAACCTCTCATAAAAAAAAAATTTAAGGAGCACTAAATTCGGGAATAGGGCACTAGAATTAGTACTAAATTAGCACTAAATTTCTGTATGGTTCCCAAGTGATTGTGCTCAAATGGTTGTGCTAGCGGAACGGACGTGTAAAATTTCCCGCTGGTTCGGAATCCGGAGCCAAAAAAATTATATCTTTCGATTTGAGATGTTCGACCTTGATTTGACCTTGATCCTGAAGTGATGGGGTCATATGGGCCCAGGAATCGTGATCTCCGACCCCCAAAACTCATAGGTACCCACATCTGTTCTGGTGTTCCAGCGTAGATCAAATGTTGACCTGTGTTATCCTTGGAAAAACTTTTTTTCTCCACATCTGAAGGAAAATCTTCAGACCTGGCAACCCTGCCCAGAGCATCCGGCTAGAGAAGAACAAATGTGTTGGAAAATTGCGATTTTTGCGAACGCGCATATCTCCGCTTCCTATTATCCGATTGCAATGAAACTTATACTACGTTCCAGTTATGGTCTCATAGGTGCCCCATGTGAGTTTCATCCCAATCGGTTCAGAATGTTTTTGAGCTTTTTTTTTTCAACACAACCGAAGAAGCCATTTGCTAATTGGCAGAGTATTTTCTCACTCCTGTTCAAACAAACACAGAAATCCAACGAAATCGTCACAGAATTGAGAAAAAACATCTCTGCTGTACGTTACGCACATAACTCATGCTTATTCATTGATTTTTCTTATTAATTTCAAACATGCGGCTCATATTCTCCCCTTAAGCTTGGCGTGGAATCATATTCCCTCTTTCCTTATCTTACACCTTTTTACTTTCCCTTCGCACTACTCCTGGCGTATCTGATGTTCCTCAAAGCCTCATGCTCATTATTATCACCTCGCGTGATATCGACCCTTTAACTGCCGCTTATTCTCAAACTGATGTGAAATAAAAAAAAAGAAGCAAAGAAAAGGGACTGGCGAAAAAAACGAACGATACCTCTGCGACAACATCGGCTAGACCATCGAAGAAATCGTTAACAACTTGTGATTCGAAGGAAGTGTGCGTTGATTCCTCTTCGCTCTAGTACGTTTCGCACTTGTACCGAAACAGGATCCTCTCTCACACCCGCGAAAAAAGAACGCCTGCTCGAAATGTCGTCGTTGGCGCTCGTTAGTACGCTAAATGTTGTTTAGTCGCGATAATAATGCGTGCCGACGATTGCAGTTTCTTGCGTTTGCTTGGTCTATAGTTGGAAAGAAAACAGCCGGCAAGCGAGCAAGCAAGCAAGCAAGTAAGCAAGCAAGATCAGAAACCAAGGAAAAAACGTTGTTAAAGAAAGAAGTAAAGGGTTTAGAGAGGGAAAAGAGGGAACGGGAGAAAGAAAAAGAACTCAAGGAACAAAAAAACAAAGGTTCGGCTGTTTTGAACGTTCCTCGATTCATTTCGGTCTCCACTCATTTGCACGATTCGATTGTGCGTTTCAATCAAACGCCAATGCGTGGATCCAATAAAATTCGAAAATCATCAAGAATTCACTCTTCCCTACACTGTAGAAAGTCGTATGGAAAAAAACGTTCCCTGCAGGAATTTGTTCAAGCGTTCCTCTTTCCCCCCCTGCGGGGGGGTCCCGAGGTTTTTATTTTACACGAATTTGTCTGTATTCTGCAAGTGCGAATCAGAGTGTTCACTGATTCACGCTTCACGTGAGAACGTTCGCTGTTATTTATTCTTCTTTCATATTAACGTAAATTTTCGAGTGCGACATGAATTTTCCCTTTCTTCTTGGTTGCATTTTGTGTTACATAGTATTGTAATCTCTTGAAACGCACCACGCGTCGAATTTGCTGGGTTTTTTCGTGGATTTAGCATTTCAAGTTAAATTCTGAATCAGCTTATTATGTTTTGTATAAAGGGGGCTGACAGAAGAACGGATTTTCGTTTTTTCATACTGTATTATGAGAAGATCGCTTCGAGTCTTGTTATCATCAAGATCAAATACGAGCCAATGTAAATCTGATACCTTCGTAGGGTTTTCAGAGAATTGATATCAAGTTTTTACGACGTTAAAACATCAGCTGAAGACTGATTGAATTTCCATACAAGATGTTCACAGTCTTCACACCAATTCGGAAGCAGTTCTTCGAGGTGATCGATTACACCAAACAAAACCACGAAGCTGTGTTACTACTTGTTGTATTCGGTGTCTAGATCGATCGATTGCTACTTGATGAGCTTTTATCTCAATTACAGAAGATTGAAGATTCTAGATTAGAATGGCTTCAAGAAAAAAGTTTGTTTCAATAGTATACAGAATATGTGAGATCACAAGCTCAAAAAAGAATATAAATGGTGCAAAAAATCACCATTTCCATAATCACATCAACATTGTAACTAAGCCAGAATGAAAAGTTTTGTTTGAACATTCCTCGACCGTGACCTTTCAAATAACACCAACAACTTCAACTTCTTCTGGAATACCTTGAAACATCGCTGGGATGAATCCTTCAAGCTTCCATGAGACGTCTCGTAGCAATCGCTGGAACTTCAATTGAATTTTGAATAACAAAATTTATAGAGAAAATTCAACGGAATCGACATCGATTTGGAGGGGTTGTTGGCCCTGCTAATGTCAACCGGAAAAATCAAGCTATAAAAAAGCAGGCGAAAATGGAAATATGTGACGATCCGTTATAGGTTCAGGATCAACAAGGAAAAAGTTCCAACAGGAGCAGAGATTCTACGTATGAATATTCAGTTCACCTCAATGCAACCACTCATGCATTTTCGAGTATACGCGAAGCGTACAGTGGTGGAAATCAGGAATTTAGTGTTCATAATCTACTACCCAAGTAGAAATTACGTCGAGTCAATGGCTAGTGCCTCGTGAGTTTTTCTATACTCCTGACGAGGGCCTTTTGAGGAAAACTCACCAGGGACTTATTCGTAATGTAACGCTGTGTGTTATGAGGCACTTGCTAGTGGAATTGACAAGGTACTGGTCAGTTACTATTTAGTTACTCTCTAAATACTAGTCAATTACCAACAAGTTTTTGGCTAGAGAAATATAGACAAATCCAGAATTATGCACAGACCCTGGTAGAAATTTTCTCTAGTACATCGAGAGTTACTCATAAGTGTACCTATCTTACTTGTGAGTCACTCATGAAGAAAACTTACCAGTAACTTAGTAGAATGTAACACGTCACTTAACTAAATTCTAGTCATCAAAACTAGCGAGGTACTCAGTGGTAACTGACCAGGAACTTGTAAGAAACTAGCGCTACACTCATGACAGCAATTATATGCCAAAAAATTGTGAAGTTATAATAATACATCAACAATGATTATTCAGTAAAATATGCATGCTTTGGCCCAAAATGTTTTTGAAAATAAAAAATTGAATTCTGAGCAAAAATCATGTTTCAGAGGAGACACTTGCAGATTACCTACCACCAACGTTCACTTCGTGCTCAATGCGATGGAGAGAATATTGGAAACCTCGGAGAGAATCGAACCTACCTAAACCAATTCCTACCTAATGTTGCGCGATTTACTATCCTAACGCCCTAACGACCTAAGCTAAACCGGTACCTACGCGATGCAATAGAAAAGATCAATTGAAGTGACGTGTTTATCCGATTCAATCATCCGTCGGTTGAATATAATAATCTATGAGCCTGTGTGAAAATTGCAGTTCGGTTGACAGATGTGAGGTTAAATTTATGTGATCAAAAAATGGATGAATTATTTTTGTGGAATGTGTGGTGGTTATTTCTTGAATAATGTGTATCAAAAAATCTGTTATTGAGTGCAAAATAAAGGATTGAATCAGTCATAGCTGTTGTAACATGTCAAAAAATCGTAATTTGTTGATGCAGTGAAAATGAATTTTCTTCAAATACTTACATCAGTACTTCTAGGCAAAAACTCAGAGATCATATCAATTTTGTAATAAATATGAGTCATGAAGAACTCATTTGATCAAAAATATGTCAAAAGAATGTTCAAAATGAATTGCAAAAAAACTGGATTATTCACTTGCAGCTCGACGGATGATTTTACTTTTCAGATTGAAGAGTACTCTTCATGTTGAAATTTTGAAATTTGAGGGAAAAGCCTCATTTTCTGAGTTGAATTCGTTGTTAGGGTGATGATAAACTTGTAGGAAGAGTTTGAAAGTTGGGTGGGATCTATATTGATCAGGAAAGTCCAAATCGTGTGGCAAAAGTTAGAAAATCTGTCAACTTAGCTTACGGCAGATGGGTATTCTATCAGCTTTTCTTCACTGAATGAAATCTAGGCAGGAGAAATGTATCAAAATTCAGTAAAGTAAAAGTTGGTACAGAGTAAGAGAGGACAGATATATTCATTGAATTTCATTGGTTATTATAAAAATTTTGATAAATAAGTAAAGGCTATGTATGGCTCAATTTATCGTCTCTCAATATTTTTGTTTCAATGATTTTGTATTGTGTGCATTTTTGTATCTTTCCACTAGTAGGTTGAGGAAACATGTGTATTGAACCTGTTTCATAAATATAATAACATTGATTTGTAGGAACATGATACAACATTATTGGAACAAAAATATCAAAAGACGACACATTGGATCTTCTATAGCCTTTCCTTATTCATCAACATTTTTATAATAACCAATGAAATTCAATGAATATATCTGTCCTCTCTTACTCTGTACCAACTCGATTTTACTGAATTTTGATACATTTCTCCTGCCTAGATTTCGTTTAGTGAAGAAAAGCTGATAGAATACCCATGTGCCGTGAGCTAAGTTGACAGATTTTCTAACTTTTGCCACACGATTTGGACTTTCCTGATCAATATAGATCCCACCCAACTTTCAAACTCTTCCTACAAGTTTATCATCACCCTAACAACAAATTCAACTCAGATCATAAGGCTTTTTTCTCAAATTTGAAAATTTCAACTTCAAGAATACTCTTCAATTTGAAGAGTAAAATCATCCAACGCGCTTCAAGTAAATCATTCAAGCTTTTTGAAATTCATTTTAAACATTCGCTTGAAATATTTTTGATCAAATTAGTTCTTCGTGACTCATATTATTACGAAATTAATGTGAGTTGTTTTGAGAAATGTGAGTTTTGAGAAATTGAATGTGAGTTTTGTTTTCCGAGAAATATTGATGTAAATCAATATTGATATTGATTGATATTGATATTGTTGTTGTTGATATTGTCGTGTATTCGAATGGAATCCATTTTCACCACATCAGCAAATTACGATTTTTTACATATTACAACAGTGATGACTGATTCAATCCTTTATTTTGCACTCAATAACAGATTTTTTGATACACATTATTCAAGAAATAACCACCACACATTCCACAAAAATAATTCATCCATTTTTTGATCACATAAATTTAACCTCACATCTGTCAACCGAACTGCAATTTTCACACAGGCTCATAGATTATTATATTCAACCGACGGATGATTGAATCGGATAAACACGTCACTTCAATTGATCTTTTCTATTGCATCGCGTAGGTACCGGTTTAGCTTAGGTCGTTAGGGCGTTAGGATAGTAAATCGCGCAACATTAGGTAGGAATTGGTTTAGGTAGGTTCGATTCTCTCCGAGGTTTCCAATATTCTCTCCATCGCATTGAGCACGAAGTGAACGTTGGTGGTAGGTAATCTGCAAGTGTCTCCTCGCTGGTGATGGCTGAACGTTTGTTAAGTGTTTTTTCGTATGCATAACGTGGAAAATCTTGTGAAATTCTCATAAGTTCCGCCTAATTATAACCCAAATAGTTAGTTGAGTTGAACTTATCACTTACTGACCAGTAATTCACGAGTTTTACTTAACTAGTTCTCCCTCACTAGTGCCTCACGAGTTGTGGGGAAAAACTCATGATATTTCTACCAGGGGAAGGAAGCATTTCTTCAGATCTGAGAAATTATTAAATGAATAGCTTCAAGTGAATATTTCTTCCACAAAAATGAATATTTTATTCATATGGAAAAGTTGATTATTAGCTCCTGCTTTGAAATACCGCATTTGTTTGTGTCAACAAACTATACAGTTTTGGTAGATAAATATTCATTTGAGGTAATCTCATTCATTTGAGATAAATAACAAGTTCTTAAATTGTACAAAATATTTTTTTATCTGTGACACGGTCTGATGTAGTCCAATGAAACCATAAAAACCGCCATCGCCATCTTCTGGCAAATAAATCTTGAAAGGGCCTCAATGATTTCTAACGAGGCTTACAAGTGTAGTAACAGTCTAGATATACTTATAAAAAATCCTCCATAGTTTTTTGAGAGTTTCATTTGTCTAATATATATTGTCAGTAACCGGTGAGTAACTTGCTAGTTTATCTCAGGGGGCATAATCTGAAAAAGAAAATTTTCAAACGGATTTCAGCGTTGCCATACGGTAGTACAGTGAACTATTTTACATGTATACACTAACACTCATTCGAAAATCGGTGTGATTCGTTCATTGTTTGTGTTAGTTGTATCTATGTCAAATAGTTCACTGTACTACCGTACGGCAGCGCTGAAATCCATTTGAGAATGTTCAATTTGAGATTATGCCCCCTGGTTTATCTCAACTAGGAGTTCCCTATGAAATCCCTACAGGGGCCTCATATTGACTAGACAATGCCTTGTCAGATTTCCACTTGGGTACAAGTCTTAATTCTTGGCCGATTTTGATGAATTTTGTTTGAAAATACTCAGAATTGAATTCTTAAGAGGATTGTCGATTCCAATTTCTCAATTTTCTTTTATCATGACAATAAATAAACAAATAGTTAGGAAAAATCTTCAATTTCAGATATTTGAGCTTGTATCTTCCAGAAAAGTCTTGGAATGACCTCACTATTCAGCGAGATTATTGCACGTATGCTAATTGAACATGAAAAATTGAGATAATTGCAAATCCGATCATTATAAACAATTTTGTAAACAATTTTCATGGGGAGATCTTAGATTGAGATAATTCTGGTTGTGAAAACATATTTTTTTGGTTTCAATTACTTGGAATCATAACAAGAAACGTTGTTTGTGGAGGAAAAGAGGCAAAAGTTGAGATTCAACATTTGTTATAAACAATTTTATAAACAAATTCTGAACTGAGAGGTTCTTTGATGGGAAAAATTGTATTTCTCTCGTGTTTATTCAGAATTATCATTAGAGTCAGAGTCTGTCATGAAATTTCATTGGCATTGAACAATAATATTATTGTTATTGACAATTTTATAAACAAAATCTGAACTGCGGGGGTTTTTCATGCGAAAAAAGTGGTTTTCTTCCGTATTTATTTAGAATTAATATTAATTATCATTGGAGTCACAGTCTGTCATGAAATTTCAGCGACATTCAACAATAATATTATTGTTATTAACAATTTTATAAACAAATTCTGAACTGAGAGGTTTTTTTAGATTGGAAAAAAGTTTTTTTCTCCCGTATTCATTCAGAGTTATCATTAGAGTCACAGTCTGTCATGAAATTCCAGCAACATCTCACAATCATTATTGTCATCAAGGATTTTATAAACAAATTATAAATTGAGATATT
Organism: Gonatopus flavifemur; assembly: GCA_018340375.1. Classification (NCBI taxonomy): domain Eukaryota; kingdom Metazoa; phylum Arthropoda; class Insecta; order Hymenoptera; family Dryinidae; genus Gonatopus; species Gonatopus flavifemur. Next base: position 11,979,523 of record JAFFJZ010000009.1, read on the forward strand.
TTCGAAGGGGAGACAAATTTCCCTTCGGCGCATCTACTGAGAATCACCATGAATATGTATAGACCATGAAGAGATTCCAGATGAAATTAATATTCATGATTATTATAAACAATGTTATGAATAAATTCTGTACTGAGAAACTGTGTGATGGGAATGTGTATGGAAAATTTTTCTGCTGAATCTCTTAAAATTTGAACATTCTTCCTTTGGAAATTGCTGGAAACCTTTGAGTATTTCTGCAGTGAGAGAAAATCTTGTAGATGAGAATAAGCCAAGTACAGTTTTTGGTCATAGTAGCTTTATTTTCATTACCAAAGTGATTTTGAAGCTATTTCAATGGAAAATATGGCTACTGTAACTACGGAAATGTTCTTGGGCTTAATTTCAGCCACAGTTTCCTTTCAGTTTGTGAAGTTCTGAGAAATTCTAAAAATTTGACATTTTGAGGAGGGAAAAAAATTCTTGTTCCACGCATTCAATGCTTATCATAATCAAACTGACGATTTTCAAAAAGATCCCTGCAAAAATGAGTACCAAACTGTTCGTTGACACAATTTTTCGATAGAGGAGAAATATTCTTCCTTCCGTATCTATTGAAAATCATTGGTCGTGTGAATGAAAGTCAATGGAAATCAATACATTGCATTTTTAACTCCAAGGTGACCCTTTTGTGAATGGTAGGATCATCATTTTATCATAGTAATCTTTGAAAATCAAGATAAAAATCATGATTGATAAAAAGTCATATTTATATTCGTTTATAAAATTGTTAATAACAATAATATTATCGTTGAATGTCACTGAAATTTTATGACAGACTGTGACTCTAATGATAATTCTGAATAAACACGAGAGAAATACAATTTTTCCCATCAAAATACCTCTCAGTTCAGAATTTGTTTATAAAATTGTTCATAACAAATGTTGAATCTTAACGTTTGCCTCTTTTCCTCCACGAACAACGTTTCTTGTGATAATTCCAAGTAATTGAAACCAAAAAAATATGTTTTCACAACCAGAATTATCGCAATCTCAGATTTTTTCATGAAAATCGTTCACAAAATTGTTTGTAATGATCGGATTTGCAATCATCTCAACTCTTTATGTTCAATGAGCACACGTGCAATGATCTCGCTGAATAGTAAAGCCATCCCAAGACTTTTCTGGAAGATACAAGCTCAAATACCTGAAATTGAAGATTTTCCTATTTGTTTATTTATCGTCATGATAAAAAAAATTCAGAAATCGGAATCGACAGTTCTCTGAGGAATTTAATTCTGAGTATTTTAAAACAAAATTCATCAAAATCGGTCGAGAATTACGACTAGTAGTAGATTATGAACACTAAATTCCTGATTTCCATCACTGTGAAGCATGTCGTTCTATTTCCCTCTCCGTCATCATATTCCTATTGTTTTTCCTCCTTGCCCGAAATTTTTGACCGGGAAAATCCTATTCCGTTTCTTCTCCGTTTCTTTCTTCTCCACCACCTCAAAGGTACTGTTCCTCCAACCGTCAACTCAAAAAAGTATATAAAACTGCGTAAAACCCCTCAATAAGAACACTCGCGCCCTTCCCCATTTGAACGTTTGTTGCCTTGCGTTGTACGAAGCAAGTGAGTGTTCTCATTGAGGGGTTTTACTGTGATGTACCGTAAAATGGGGTTACTTTCATCAATTTCAAAATTCATAACGCTTCAAAAGTTCAACTACTTGAGATGGAATTTCACGGAATTAGTATCATAATCGGTTTTTATAATACTGTCAATATGCTTCATTAGAAGAAATTTGGTTAGTTAGTTTGGATTTGAATAATTGAAAACCCTATGATCAAAGTTACCCGTCAAGTGGGGTTATTTTGATCGCTTATATTCTGAGTGAGCGTTTGCTCAGTGCATTTTGATATTTCCTTATGAAATGTATAATACTGGTCAAGAAACATTCAAGAATGATAAACGTTCACGAGCATGATGAAATAACGTGAGTATCTCCGTTTTAAATCTTCCCAACAAACACAATGCTTAAAAGTTGTCAAGAAAGGCTGCATAAGACGTCTTTCAGATATTCATTAGATTTTTTTTTGACAATGATCTGAAAGATATTTATCAGGTACACTGTTAGAAATTTCTGATTGAATTTTCAATTACATGTAATGGAAGCAACTTCCACTCACGTAATGGAAAAATAATTCGCACTGTACTTGAAAATTCAAGAACCAGTTCTTTAAATTCCATGCACATGTTCTTGATTGTTGAGAGAAATCATGATTGAAAATTCAATAACAAGTTCTTTAAAATTTCATGCACATGTTCATGATTGTTGAAAAAAAAAATCACCTTCACAAGATGTGAACGTGGGACGTCGAAACCGGACGCCAAAGCTCTATCACTCAAGCCACTGTCACTTATGTGGAACGCAGCATTTTTCTATTTATATGACCTTGCGTTCATTCTTCGAACTTGTGAATCAAGATGTACTTGTGATGTAGAAATACTGAACAAACTGTGTGATTTAACTAGTACATAGTTGAAGTGGATACGTGGATGACTTCGTCAAAGCGTTAGTATACAGGGTGACCCAAGTGAGAAAAATTGTATTTCAAGGGCGTATTCTGCAGCCATAATGCAAGAATTTCCCGTTTTTTGAAGGTTAGTTTTTGAGATATGAGCATTTTTAGATTTTTCTTCAAACCCAAACCAACTTGGATCATTTTTGTTGTTTTCAGTTGGATGCCATTAGAGCCATGATTTGATTATAATTATAATGATATTATTAGGTTATTATACTGGATTAAATTTTTATAAGTTTTTTCAATCACCTGTACATTAATTTCAATTTTCATGCACAATAACTTGAAAATTCAATAACATGTATTTGGATTCCTATTTCAGTTCATAAAAATTGAATTTTCATTCACATATGTACATGAAATTTCAAGAAATTTTTAACAGTGTAATTAAAAGACTTCTTATGCAACATTTTCCACCAAGTTTTAGACGCGGCGTTTGTTGAGTTTATTCACATTATTGTAAATGAAACAAAATCTTATTGGAATCACATATACTCGGATCGTTTGATATGAAAACTGGAGCAAAATTTCACATATGGATATCAAATATCAATGGAAACTGGAATCCTGTATGATCTGCTCATAGAGCATCTGAATTTCTCTCTCTGCGTTGATCAAGTTTTCTTCGCCCTTTGCTTCTTCTTTTCTGCAGAAGTTGGAACATTTTTATCATTTTGGTTCCCTGACTCAAGCACTGATACACTCGCTCCTAGAGCAACATTTGATCCAGTCCTTCCTCTCATTATCACCCTATGTGGCTGATCAAAATCACACCACACCGTTGATCAAAGTTACCCCATATACCTGATCAAAGTAACCCCGTACACAAAGTCCTTCAACCCCGAGTACACATTGGGGAGTACAAATTTGAGTTTTGATTCATAGTATCTTCAAAAATTGATAAATCACATATTGCAATCTCAGATTCATTGGAATTTAAGGGATGAACTTAGTGATAAAGCTGTCCGATATTATGAATTCACTAAAAAAACTACACTTACGTCTTTACTATTTTTCTCACATTCATTTGCGATACAGTTTGTTACATTGCTAACAGAATTATTTAGGGGTCTTCTGTGTTGTTGACCAGTGAGGAAAAAATTAAAAATTGGATCTCATCTACGCTCAGAATATTGTTTTATATACAAACAAAGTAGTTATTAAAGTAAACCCGCGGATCAAAGTGACCCCATTCCACGGTATAAGAATTCACATAGAGAAACTAGCGTTAGTCAATGTTTGAATATTGTTTGGTGAGTTGAAAGTCCTCGAAACTTACATGTACAAATGGAATGTATAAAAATCTTCCGTGATAGTCGAGCGAATACGTGGAGAGTAAAAGACACGTGAGTAAGTTGAAATACAATAATATTGTAAATGAGAGGAAGAATACGTCGCTTTCGAGACACGAATGCGTTGAGAGAAATTCCGCTGGCATGGCAGCAATTAAAGCATTTCGTGGAAAACTCCCATCTCCCGTACATGTATGAAAAGGGTTGAAGGCATCAAAGTACGAGACTTGGTATAATCACCGATGCGCGAAACTGAAAAAAAATTTGAGGGATAGTACCAGGTGTATTCTCAAGGTTTGCAAGAATGAGGGAACGAGAAAAGCAAAAAAAAGGTGATTATGGGGAGTCATGCTTTTGCTGTGTAGTGTTCAAAAATCCGGGAAGTCAACGTTCGGTGAAGTCGTGCTTGTCCACTTCTGTAGCTAATTTACTCGAAACGAGTGATACGCATTACGAAAGTGTCACGAGAATGTTGGTCAATTTTTCGTGGAATTAACTTCTTTTTGATCATTGATGTATTCTCTTCTTTTTATTCGGTTCCTCTACGACTTTCATGTGAAGTGCTCCCAGCTTTATGAAATTGTTACCCTTATTGTTGCTTTATGAATTTGTTCGTATTCAATTTCAATGATGATTTTAATCATAAAGGGTGGAATGAAAACCTAAAACGTCTGAAACTGAATATCGTGTCTCAGATTTTTTTCATTATTAATATTCATTTTATTATGAGTCGACTATCATTTTGATTGATGCAGACGGAATACTTCAATCGCTTAAACTATTCAGGAATTCCGTCAGTGTCGAGTTGGCACCTCATATTTACAGGAAAAGAAATGCTTGAATAGATTTAACAAACACTCAGACATAGAGGATGATTTGAAATAGAGAGCTCCTTGCTGCAAGATCACAAACCGGAACACAAATGTCCCTCGAAACTCGATCGTCGACCCCCAAAAACTTCCATAAAACTTTCCAGAACTGATATGGCAAATTGGAAGAATAAATTTTATGCCAATCGATTTCGACTGCAGTTTTGGTTGAACCACTCCCCTAACAGCAACATATGTCCCTGGGACGTTTTCTGAACGTTCAGGAAACCTTCCCTTTCTTTCTATAAGCCTTCTATAAACGTTGCAGTGGCACATTGTGTTTTCTAGGTCTGAGTTCTGGGATCAGTGATACCAGTCCCGCACATTGGAACACGGATATCCTTAGGAACTCAATCGTAGAACTCGAGAAATCACATGACATTTTCTAGAATCATTATTCAAAACTATTTAAAACTATTTTGATTATGTACAGGATCATTCACATGCACTTATTACGGCCCGTACAGCACAACCACCGATCTTTCACCTAGGACTTCGGTGGACTGGAGGTGGAGAATTCATGGCGAAATGGGAGCCGTGAAAATGAGGGAGGAATGAAGGGGAGTCTCCGTTGAGGCAACGGAGAGGCGACGGAGAAGTGTTCGCCCCCTGTATTTTCGATATAATTCACATGGGGGCATTTACATAACCAAATCTGAAAGTATTAATCCACCAACATGAAGTTTATCGAAAATATAGAAGACTCTAGGAGAAAATATAGAAGAAATATAGGAGACTCTCCCTTAGTTCTCCCTTATTTCCACGGCTCCCATTTCTCCACCTCCAGTCCACCGGAGTTCTAGGTAGAGAATCGGTGGTTGTGCTGTACGGGATTATACGATTGCATCCATAAATACATGTGATCATTTTTGTACAAGATCGAAAACAGTTTCAAATACTTATGAAAAAAATTTCAATATATGTACACTGGAAAAAATATTTATTTGTCCTCTCTCCATAAAATATTTATTAGTAGAAATTAAATATACAATCAGATGCGAAAACTGATTACTTGTGACGAATGAATCATTTATTCAGAAGACCAATTCATTTGGGGCAAGCATTGCATCATTTGATTCGATTGAATATTTCATTAATCCTAAGGAATATTTCATGAAGAGAGGACAAATGAACTATTGATTTGGTTGGAAGAAATTTTTTTTCAGTGTAAGCGGTGGTCCACTACCGACGAATCAATGTAAAGCGGTAGTGACAAGCTTCCGAGGAACAAAACTGCTAATTATGTGCCACACTGTTGAAAATTTCTTGAAATTCCATCCATCTTTGAAGTCAACTGGCGAATGAAATTTCAAATTCTTGGTGATTGAATTAGGAACTCAATTACATGTGATTGAATTTTCAATTTTTGCTATATTATATTACCGCATGATAGAATAGTTTAGTAACTGAATAATCATCGATATTTAATTGAAATTTCAAGAACTTTTCCAATCACGTGAGTGGAAATTGCTTCCATCACATGTGATTGAAGCTTCACGCAGAAATTTTCAAAAGCGCACATGCTAAAGAAAAATGCTGTGTTTCTCTGGTTGTGGAATCCTGATAAAGAATCCAATCGGGCTGACCCAGTGTTTGATTGATTGATTGATCATGAAGTATTTATCCATCGACTAGGCGCACAGTGGGGCCAAATGCCAAAAAGCTGGACAAAATTATGAGGGGCTCTCAAATTCGCTTGCGACTTCGTACTCGGGAAGTTTATGGGGTCACTGATTACGAATCCGTTGTCAGAATTCCAAAATTCAAAATGGCGGATCCAATACGGCGGACGAAAATTGAAAGAAACCAACGGATTTTCTTCAAACTTGGTGATCAGGAATTTTTGGGGTCGCTGATTACGAATCTGCTGTTTGAGTTCCAAAATTCAAAATGGCGAATCCAATATGGCGGACGAAAATTTTAAAAATCATCGGATTCTCCTCAAATTGGGTACCCAACGGTTTTTGGGGTCGCTGATTACGGATCCGTTGTTCTCATTTCGAAATTCGAAATGGCGGATCCAATATGGTGAACGAAAATTGGAAGAAATCATCGGATTTTTTTCAAATTCGGTGATCAGGGGTTTTCGGGGTCGCTGATTACGAATCCGCTGTCTGAGTTCCCAAATTCAGAATGGCGAATCCAATATGGCGGACGAAAATTGAAAAAATCATCGGATTCTTTTCAAATTGGGTACCCACGGATTTTTGGGGTCGCTGATTACAAATCCGTTGTCTGCATTCCGAAATTCAAAATGGCGGATCCAATATGGTGGAATACAATCAAGAAGATCATCGGATTTTCTTCAAACTCGGCATCCAGGAGTTTTTGGGGTCACCAATTACGAATCCGTTGTCGAAATTTCGAAATTCAGAATGGCGGATCCAATATGGTGGACAAAAATTAAGAAAATCATCGCATTTTCTTCAAACTCGGTACTCAGGGGTTTCTGTGGTCGCGGATTACGGATCCACGGTCTGACATTCAAAATTCAAAATAACGGACCCAATATAGCGGGCGAAAATTGTAAAAATCATCAGATTCCCTTCAAACTCGGTACCCAGGGGTTTTCGGGATCGCTGATCACGAATCCGTTGTCAGAATTCCGAAATTCAGGATGGCGGATGCCGAAAATCAAAACTTCATTCATAACTCAATATTAAACAAGAACTGAACGGCCCATTTTGTTGTTCCTATTATGATCAATATTATTATTATTTCCAACATTGAATCATTATTAATATAATTATCGAATGATATTAACACATCAAATGTGTTAAATCGAAAGATATATACATTCACAATATATACAATAATATAAAAAACTGAAATCGTAATGGTTTTTACTTTTGCCACACTTTTTTTACTCAGATCAGTCTTCTTCTTCTTCACTCTCAGAGGAAGATAATGGGAAAGTTACGTTGTCTTTATCAAGGCTTAACACGTCTCTAGGGAGAAACTTTAGTTTTTTCTTGGGCAACTGTCTTTTACTCGATAACATTGGATCAGAACTCAAAAGGAACCATTTAAAAATGTCTTCATTCGTTTCTTCTCTACTGCATTTCCTGGAGTGATGCTCTCGGTACCTTTGGAAATGAATGTTGTTAAGATATTTGAATATAATTATGTATTCATCGACACCGTTAAAGCTTTTGATCTCAACATGACGAGCAAAATCAAGGAAAAACAAAAAGCAGCTGCACTTTGGGGTCATCAGTATAAAGTTTTGAATAAATCCTCTAATTCATAAGTTTACTTGATTCTCAAAATTGTTTTCTAGTCTATGAATTTATGTTTCCAGAGGATGAACAATGTGGCTTTTTAATAAAAAAAAGTATATGAATATTCATAATTCCCCGAATTCCTTACCAGAACAAAACAATCTTCGCGAACATATATTCTCGTGGTTACCATAAATATATAGTTTGCCTAGTAGTCAAAAACGTATTGTGCAATGTATCAAACTGATTGCAGTACTTGAGAAGTCAGATTTTTCCCTTCAAAGTGTCGAGTCCACTATGACAAATATAGACTATTATTAAGTGATATACATCATTTTCACCTTTTAAAATCTTTGTTACGAGCCTCTTGTGCTTCCTCAGTCAATTGGCCTATAGGTAGAAGAGCAGATGCAATGATTTCAGGTCCGTGGATCAAAAACTTGTGCATCGTAGGTGACATTGGGTACCACGGATATTTTGTCGCGTAGTAGCGTGCCGTGTCTAAAGCGTAACTCCGAAACTTTTCAACGTCTATTTCATGGCCTCTTAAAACGGTAGCTAATACTACATGAAGTCGTTGTATTGGGTTGACATCCACCCCTGCGATTTCGGCAGAAACTTCGGGTTGTGCGAAAAATCGCCTAGCGGTATTCCCATCATTTGAGTTCCCAAACCCTGGCTTAGGAACATCGACAATGAGGCCACATTTTTCTTTAAAACTTTTCTGTACAACCTTTTTTCGTTCTTCCACCAAAGCTTTATCTTGTTTTCGTGCTTGCCACTTCTGAATAGGTAGCTTATAAGACAAATGCAGGAGGCCCTCAAAAAATCATATCCAGCCGTGTAGACAAGACAAACCAAACTGGAGGTTTTCGGTTTTGACCGGCCTGGATACTATATCATCAATTTTGTTGAATTCCTTAGATGTGGCACCACATATATAGCACTCCTGGGTATAGGTTGTCTCAGTTATGGCATTGCATACCTTCCCGTCCACCATAGAAAAAATCATCTCATGTTTCACTGAAACATGTTTTTCATCAGTTCTGAAAGAAGTAGCCCTCAGATTTTCTATTCCATTATCAACCCGTAGCTTCTCTGCAACCGAAACTTCAGTTGATTCTTTCACAAACTCTATTTTGATTGGCCTACAAAATCTGGTTGATGATGGCTTTGGATTCTGCCAAATTATTTTTGAATTGCAGTGTAGGCGGAGAGGCACAAGTGAAGTAATGAACACAGCGGAATCACTAGCTTCTGAACTTTGATATGCTTGTTTGTATGAGGAGTGGCCAGAGCTCCCATCGAACCCCCATTTGGAAATAAGTACCAGGTTTTGTAACTCTTCATCAGATAGAGTTGACAAAACCGAATTCTGTAGCTTTAAAATACGTGTAGCTGTGTGATCAAGAAGTGCTTGTAGTTGCACAACAGCGCAGGTTTCTGTTATTTGAATAAATTCCTCGTCAGGGAAACACATGCGTTTGGCCAGTTGAATTTTTTTATAAGGTGGAAATTTCTGCGGATCAGCTTCACGCAATAAGCAGTACTGATGTTTTGAGAGCTCGGCATCTACTAGGACAGCTAGAGCATCTTCATCATTCAACATCTTTGGCTCATTTCGCTTGAAAGTTTGATAACCTTTCATATACATTTTGGCAAGTTCAGGATCAGAAGATGTAACATCCTTCACAATTTTCGCGGCTTCGATCTGTCCAGACGCTCTCAAACACATTTGTGTGGCGTAAGACAGCTCTGAGATAGGAGTATTTACTCTGATATTCTCCGTTTTCCTACGTTTCGTTCTTTCTGAACATTCGTTGAATTCAACAAGAGGTCTTCCCACTTGCGTGTGAACAGTTACAGAATGGGGATTCCTGAAAGTACAAAACACTACCTCTTGTTTTAACCATTCTTCATTATTTTTAAGAAATCGTTCTTCGGTCCTTTGAGAAGATTCCAATCTCTTTTTAAATATACGTTTGAAAGTAGATAAAAGGTTAGAGATCTCTGTAGTTTTGTTATCCGGACAACACGTTATCTCGATGATTTTCCCTTGAAGGAAAGTGAACTTTTCATCCAACGTAGGTAGAGGACTGCTCCTTAAAATATTGTACATCTCTCTCCGAGTCATAGATATTGAATCATCTTTGAAATCCACAAACGTTGTAGAATTCGATAAAATTCGCTACAGAAACCGCATGTGTTTCTAAAAATTTTCCTAATTTTCTTGGGTTGGATTCAACCCTCTTAAGCTAATTGCTTTCTGCAGTCAACTGTTCAAATTGAACTACTAAGAAAATATAGGTTGTTGAAACACTCACCTATGGCAGCGGAATCCATCTCATTTGGAATTGTATGTTAACATTGAATGATTCGAAAAAACGAAAAATCTTCACCAAGCTCCAAACTTGCACGCGGAAAGAAGTTTACGGTAACGATTACTAGCAAGAGTAAGAATTCGGTGACAGCTATTGCACAATTGTGATAAGCACCATTTGAAATCAGACCGATTACAACCAACTTTTTACGTTGCCATGAAAACGATAGGTTAACATAAGAACGATCACCAAATCGCGAGTGATGATTCAGTTCACGAAAAGAAAAGAGATATCAATACTTGAATAACATTTATAAACATTTAGGAAAATGACGGTTACTTTAGGGAAAAAGAGCATCGCTGAAGAATGTTAGCAGTGAAGTTACCAAAAATTCGTAGTAATAATACTAAATGTTGGTAGTTTTATTGTCATTTCCCATAGTGAATTCATCAACTCATAGTAAATATAATGATTTATCCTAAATATCAATGATTTCTGGCTTTTGTGTACCCTAAGCCCGCGATGAGAAGAAAAACGAATAGTAATCAATCTCATACAGTTTTCCTCGTGCAGCAAATGTACACTGGAAATAAAACACATACTAACGTTGAGATAAAATTCAAAGCGAATCTACTGAGTTCTGAGTTTTGTGTCCACCATATTAGATACGCTATCTTTGATTCTTGGAATTTGCCAACTGATTCGTAATCAATGACCCCACAAAACCCTGGATACCGAGTTTGAAGGAAATCTGATGATTTTTTCAATTTTTTTCTGCCAAACTGGATCCGCCATTCTGAATTCCGGAATTCAGACACCGGATTCGGAATCAGCGACCTTAAAAACCTCAGGGTACCGAGTTTGAAGGCAATCCGATGATTTTTTCAATTTTCATCCGCCATATTGGATCCGCCATTTTGAATTTTGAAATTCAAACAACGGATTCGTAATCAGCGACCTCAGGAACCCCTGGGTAACGAATTTGAAGAAAATCCGATGATTTCTTTCAATTTTCGTCCGCCATATTGGATCCGCCATTTTGAATTCCGAAATGAAGACAACGGATCCATAATCAGCGACCCCACAAACTTCTGCATATCAAGTTTCAGACGGATCTAAGGACTCCTCATCACTCCGTCTAATTTTTTGTGATTTCCTGCACAAAAACATGGCGGAATTGCTTAGGGGCAGACATGGGCAGCCGTTTTTTTTTCTGATGTTTAGGTAAGAGTCCCATCTACCACCTCCAATAAGTTAAACGACGTAATTTTGCGTAATTCTCTACTATTCCTTCAAAAACCAAACACATTTTCTCATTTATAGATATAGAAATTACATCCAATCATTGCTCTGTCAGTATTTTCCACTCATCAAATTGATATTCTCTCAATTTCCAGTGTATTTTACATAGTTTCAGTAATAGACTCCAATTTGAAAAAGTTGAATCGGTTCATTTTTCGAGACACAGCGTCTTTTTGAACATGCTCGTTATTTTACTGTCTTTCAATCACGCGGATTATACTTCAAGGAAGGTATTCTGCAACTGGTACACAAGGGCAGGGGGAGGGGATCAGATCTTCTTATATCAGAATTCCAATACTTGGGACATCACCTTACTTATCCCAAGGGTCAAATATCCCCAACTACCTACTTCATTTTTGGGGTTTTGGCCAGCTTTTTGGCATTTGGCCCCACTGTGAGGCGTGTAACTCTGAATTAGAAAGAAACTCAACAATTTAGGAGGTTCTTTTGAGACATTTGCAAGTTGTCTATTTTTTCTCTAGTTCCGCAATACATGCCTTACCAATGCCTCGAGCATTTCTGTTGTAGATAACTCAGAATTTACAAGACTTGAGCGAGATACTTGTTGCAAATCCGCAAGGCTCTGACTTCGTCGCTTCATGATGAAATTGCTAAAAATCCTTGACTCTCACGAAGGACTTCTAGAGTCATATAAGTCCCAGGCAACATTGAACTTCCATGTTTCAATCCAGAGCTCTAAGTGATTTGATCAGAACTGCAGGAAGAAGTTCCTGACGAAATTTGGTATTTGCCTTAGCCATCCCGCGCTGGGAAATTTCACGGGCGTTTTTACATTTTACGATGAAGTTCTGGAAGATATTTGTGTTACGGATCGTAGAACTCGTGAGATTGAAACCAGAACTCACGATAATTGAATGGAAACTGTGGTTGGACATAATTTTCCAACGCTTTGCCTTTCAATCTATCAAAATACTTTTGGGAAAACTATAAGGAAGTTTCAGCGTTGATTAAGGAGTCCTGAAGGATATGAGTTTTTGGGAACACGGAAGTCAAATCGGTTCAACCAAAACTAGTATTTCGAGTTTTGCCCAACCCCTCTCACATTTTGGCCCAGGCCGTTCAGGCCTGGATTGAGAAGAGTATTACGAGGTTGTAGCTCCGGACCTGGCCTGCTGTTTTAATCTATAATGTTCGATCTTACTCTTTTTCTCGAGGAACTAAAAGTTTATACGAATTCATGCATTCACTTTTTTCTGTGGGAAAGAAAAAAAGCAATCCTATATATCAGTAGAAACAACTCTACAATAACCTTCTGAAAATCTAACGAATTACCAGACCTATTACCTTGAGTTTGAGAGAATTCCAAGGTGATTTAAGCTACGCGCTATATCTCAACTGTCAGCAAACTCAAGACAGCAAAGGAGACGAAAAGAAAGAGACAAGGAATCGACAGAACATCTTTATCCTCTCCTACCTCTTCAACCACGGACCCTTCAACTCCCCCCTTCGTCATCTCCTCTCCCCTTATTCCAGCTATTCCTCGCTTCCTTTCCTCCCTACTCTCACACAAACGCTCGTATTTGACCTGGTTGCAAGTGTAAGATAGCCGCCTAAAGGCTTCCACGGCATCACGGTATCACTGTATACTATGACACATCACACTGATGAGCGTCTTTCTCTTCCTCTCCATCCCTCTCCTTTCCTCATTTCGCAGAGTAAGATGAATGACATGGTGACGGTAAGTAGAAATAGTTCCGGAGCCCTTTAAGATTGGCATACATTTATACACTTTGATCGTCGTACAAACCCTCCTACATGTATACACAATTTTCTTATCTGACGCCAGGACTACGGTTCCTTGATTGTTGTTTCTTACTCCTTACATCGAATTCGTAGATCATCCAGATAATTCTGATCATGACGAGATCTTGACGAGACTCTTGATGTTTCATTCAAATTACGTTGGACGCGGATTTAATACGCGCGTTTAGATAGTGTACGATAACGTGACTGACGTACGATGAGGGACGGTGAGTGTTACTTCTGTTCATGTGCTTGATACATTACGTACCGGAAGAAAGGCGTTTCAATTCTAAGTACACAGGAATTCACATCTCCGTGTTACTTATTGGTGTTTCTAATTTATAAGAATTTACATGCAAATAGATGTATATACAGGGTGATTCAAAATTCCCGCACTCTTCTTTGGGAGTAGATTCCTGATGAAATTCTGAAACGATTTGTCCTTTTGCACAATGCTCTCCGACGCATAATTTCCGAGATATAATTAATTAAAGTTGACTAATTATGAGGTGGATCCATCGGTCATTCAGGAGCGTCATAACAGAACAAGAGAGGAAGGTGCTTGCAGAGGGCGCTCATACGATCAGCTGATCGGTATAATCGATACGATTTACCAACATACAAATTGGTAAATTTTCTATGTAGAACGATTGAATTCGTCGACACTGTGGAAAAATTGATTATTGTCATGAATTCTCATCACGATATGCTGTAGGTGAAAGTTGTCATTTCAGTAATGATTTTTATTACGCAGACGAATGTAAAATAGTGTTATTTCGTAGGGATAGGGATTCAAGTGGGAGGAAGAAGTATAACTACTCGTCTTCAATCAGAATTTTCATGTAAAGAAGAAAACATGAGAATTTTCATTCATCCGATACCCAATTTGAACGCTTTGATTAGTAAGTTTAACACAAGAGATTTGATTCCGAATCCGGTATTCTGATTGGTCGAGAATCAATGTATGTTAGATCAATCCTCGGCCGTTTCGAATGATTCTTCTGAAAAATGTGTTTTCGACTTATCCCAACCACAACATTGAACAATGATGAATTTATTCGAATTCACCCTTTTTACATCATTCGATGATTATAAAGGGTTTATCGAACGTTAATAACTTACTCCAACTTGCAGAATCCATCAATTTTGACGAAAATACAAGGTGTGACATCGTATACGACCCAATCATTGCACTCGATTGACATTGTAATCACATACGGTTTGTTTAGCTTAAATCAACCATTCGTGATACGAATCAACCAATCAGGTGAGAGCTCGAAACAGTTTCATTTAAAGCACATATGACTTCAAAGGGCATATTGTTATTTCAAATGGAAAAAGAATTGTCTTTGAAGATTAACCAAATCCGTCCTTTTTAGGACGAATACATTTTCTAAACGTAGAAACGCGCTCGAACTTGCACACAATTTGAATTAGATTTTGATTTAAACATGAATGATCTTGAGTGATCTCAAGTAAGTTATTAACGTTCGATAAACCCTTTATAATCATTGAATGATGTAAAAAAGGTGAATTCGAATAAATTCATCATTGTTCAATGTTGTGGTCGGGATAAGTCGAAAACACATTCTTCAGAAGAATCATTTGAAACGGCCGAGGATTGATCTAACATACATTGATTCTCGACCAATCAGAATACAGGATTCGGAATCCAATCTCTTGTGTTAAACTTACTAATCAAACCGTTCAAATTGGGTATCGGATGAATGAAAATTCTCATGTTTTTTTCTTTACATGAAAATTCTGATTGAAGACGAGTAGTTATACTTCTTTCTCCCACTTGAATCCCTATCCCTACGAAATAACACTATTTTACATTCGTCTGCGTAATAAAAATCATTACTGAAATTACAACTTTCACCTACAGCATATCGTGATAAGAATTCATGACAATAATCAATTTTTCCACAGTGTCAACGAATTCAATCGTTCTACATAGAAAATTTACCAATTTGTATGTTGGTAAATCGTATCGATTATACCGATCAGCTGATCGTATGAGCGCCCTCTGCAAGCACCTTCCTCTCTTGTTCTGCTATGACGCTCCTGAATAACCGATCGATCCACCTCTTAATTAGTCAACTTTAATTAATTATATCTCGGAAATTATGTGTCGGAGAGCATTGTGCAAAAGGAGAAATCGTTTTAGAATTTCATCAGGAATCTACTCCCAAAAAAGAGTGCGGGAATTTTGAATCACCCTGTATATGTACGCGTGTTAATACGAAACGTAATTTTCAATACGTCACAGTTTTATTAATCATTTCTATCTTCCTTTGCACCCTCTACAGGGAGGTTGATCGTGAATCCCTCTAATTGTCAGTTGAAATATAAAAGGGGAAAGACTCCAGAGAGAGGTAATTAAGACATTGAGTTGAGGACAGTTTTTCCTACCTTACGTTGGCAGGGTTTCAATTTGTTTGAAATTTTCCTATTTGTCGATGTTCTCTCTCTTTCTCTTTCCTTCTCCGTTTTGGATGGGATGATGATGATGATTTTTTTTTAAAGTCCAGGTACACTAAAATTTGACGAATGCGAAGCAGTTTTACAATACACGATAGAGTTCTTTCACTGTAAAAGACCTAATGAAATCGCGGACCCGGAGGACCATGCGTAACGACACGTCTTGAAACGGTAATTGAGAACGAGTTTTCTTCGCTTCTTCTCCTTGACATTGACTTCGACAGTGCTCTCTCTAGAAGAAGGGTATGTCGAAGTTGACTTAGAGAACGAATCAGTGCTTGCATATGTAACATCCTCGTGTTTTTTTCGCATTTTTTTTTGTCTCTCTTTTATTAGAATATAGATATATTTATACTTTTTACTCATATAACATTGTTATATAAATGTTATATCAAAATTACATAACATGGAATAACAATCTTATATTCAGGAAATTACAGTTGAATGATGATTTCAATTGATTCTAACAATTCAATAACATGCGAGTAACAATCTTTCATGTAAAGTTCTTCTATTAATTCATAAAACAATATATCAATAAAATTTTCGCGTTATGTAATTTTCATTCATTCATGATATATATTCTTTTTTCTCTCATAATTCATATTTTCTTTATATATACATATGTACATATATATATATATATATATATATATATATATATATATATATATATATATATACAGGGTGGGGCATTTAAAGTGTCGCGGGCGTTTTTTCCAAAAATAAAGTGAGATACGAGAAAATTTTTCGGACAAAAGTTGTAGGGTACCGAGGGGGACATCCGATGGTGGCCTTGGCTTTGACCTCAAATCTTATCTTCAAGGGCATTCTGAGATCAACTCTTGTTTTTTAAATAGCATCTCATATTTTTTACTGCAGATTTGGATTCTAGGTCAAAAACCAAGAAACTTTTGTCTGAACCATTTTCCTGAAATCCGCAAAAATGGCGCTCTAATCGATATTGTTCCATTTTGAATCTGACATTCGAATAACTCGAAAACGAAGGGTCTTGGAGGAGAATGTTTCGTACAAAAGTTGTCAATACACAACACATTTCAATCGTCTACATTACCACTATTCAGAGCTCACGCGATGTGAACAAACGACGGGGTTCAGTGAAAATTCACGATTTTGAAAGTCAGTTTGTCAGTTACATTTGATTATTACTTGGTTTATGACAAATTGGAAATCATGGATATCCGATACATGGTTTCTGAAAAGATCGATATGATCTACATTTACGGTGGAGTGCATAAGAACCCCAGACAAGCATATGACTTGTATGCAGAACGATTTCCTGAAAGAACAACGCCATCCATTATGTATTTTCAACGCATTACAAAATTATTCTCAGGAACGGGAAGTGTTACAAGGGGAAAACGACATCGAATGAGAACTGTTAGCGGAGAAAATGCGGAAGTTAATGTACTAGCTGCAGTAGCCAATAATCCACACGTGAGCTCTCGTGAAATTAAACTCCATTCGGGAATTTCTCGAAGAAGTGTTCTTCGAATACTGAAACGTCACAAATTCCATCCGTATCACATTTGTTTGCATCAAGACCTTCACGGTGATGATTTCGTAAATCGTGTACAGTTTTGTCGATGGGGTCTAGCGCAAATGCACAATAACAACTTCATCAACATATTATTTTCTGATGAGTCGACGTTCACCAATCATGGTCAAGTAAATCGACATAATATGCATTACTGGGCGACAGAAAATCCAAGATGGTTACGTCAAGTAGAGCATCGAAGACAATGGGCTGTGAATGTTTGGTGTGGTATTTTTCGATCTCCAGTAATTGGACCGTACTTCATTGCAGATACGCTAAATGGAGAGAAGTACAGACATTTCTTAGATCAAGTACTTCCAACATTACTTGAAGACATACCTATTCAGGAACGATTGAATATGTGGTATCAACACGATGGTTGTCCATCCCATTATGCAGTCACAGCTCGAGAAATATTGGACAGAGATTATCCTGGACGATGGATAGGACGTCGTGGACCAGTTCATTGGCCTGCCCGTTCTCCGGATCTTACTTCTCCAGATTTTTTTTTATGGGGATACATAAAAGATACAGTTTATCAACAAGCACCGACTACACCTGAGAATATGCGTCAACGAATCATCAATGTATGCGCGAGCATCAATGAAGATATTTTAGCACGAGTTCAGCAATCTTTTGTAAAACGTTTTGAAATGTGTATTGAAGTCGAAGGCCATCATTTTGAGCATCTACTGCATTAAAATTATCCAAGTGATGTAGACGATTGAAATGTGTTGTGTTTTGTCTGTTATACCCCATCACCTCCGTTTCAGTTCAAGGGGTCCCCCTTGGAATCAGACAACTTTTGTCCGAAACATTCTCCTCCAAGACCCTTCGTTTTCGAGTTATTCTAATGTCAGATTCAGTATGGAACAATATCGATTAGAGCGCCATCTTTGCGGATTTCAGGAAAATGGTTCAGACAAAAGTTTCTTGGTTTTTGACCTAGAATCCAAATCTGCAGTGGTAATATGAGATGCTATTTCAAAAACAAGAGTTGACCTCAGAATGCCCTTGAAGATGAGATTTGAGGTCAAAGCCAAGGCCACCATCGGATGTCCCCCTTGATACCCTACAATTTTTGTCCGAAAAATTTTCTCGTATCTCATTTTATTTTTGGAAAAAACGCCCGCGACACTTGAAATGCCCCACCCTGTATATATATATATATATATATATTATGTGATTTCAATTTTCAATCAATATTCAATGAAAAATGCAAATATTTTAAGATATAACAATATTCTTTTTCCTACGCCTTTGAATTGTTTTTGAAAGCACGTCGGAATATATACAAATTCTGTATACATTTGGGTGACAGATTCGAAGGAAATTCCTGTGCGCTACGGAAAAGCGTTCATAAAAAACTCGAGACCAGAACAATGTCTGTGCTGTTTCGATACCTCGCTATGTGACGTCAACCCATGCATTCCTAACTCTATGTATACTTTCAGAAATAATTTTGATTATTAAATATGCAATATTATTGAGCAATATTTATAACCAAATTCAGATTCTTAAGTATTAGTTATTATATTTTCTTTAACAATATGACTCGACCCCCAAACTTCAGATAAGAATTAATCTATGCAATAGAATTATAAAATCTAATATAAATTGTTCAGATTACATTTTCAATATTGACAAGAATTCTCAAAATGAAGCCATAGATAGATATAATACGTTGGAAATGGTTTTTTCTAACTTGAGCAATATTTGAAACATATTCTTCACAAATTTAAACAAATTCTGAAAATATTCAAATGTATTGAATCGTATTTTTGATGAATATTGCTCAATAGAATATCACCATGATATTTTTATATAACACTCATAACAAATATATAACTAGAATATAACAAAGTTCAAGAAACTATTCAAAAACATTTAAATTTCAATTCAACAATTTCTATGTTGCTTCTCATTGAGAAAATCTATTTAAACTATGAAAAACCAACAAATATATTATATAAGATCATTATCATTGTAATTCTGAACAATTATCATAAGAAAATCTATTATTTTTAACTCGAGTCTACGAGGAAAAGCTATGCAAACATAAAGAAGCATTGATACGTAGGAAAACCTATATGAAAAAAACTGTCGAGCCATAGAAAGAATGAAAACATATCTCCTTCTTTCTTAAACAACTGACCCTCACGTGGAGGGCAGCTCTCAGAACAGTATATAAGGAGCCACCTCGTGCCCTTTGATTAGACACTCTCTCTCAATTTACACACTCTCTCAATTTACACACTCTCTCAATTTACTCACTCTCAAATTTTTCTCAAGCTCATACATTCATTATTATAGTTCAATTCTCAAAGTTCATATACGTTATAATCTTAAAGTTAGGTTCATTGTATTTGATAAATTTATTTCAAATATACTCAAACAACATTCAATTGGGAAGTTTTATTCATCGAAACCACAAAGTAAGTTCAAAAGAATAAAATACACGCGATTTTATTTCTTACTAATCCTTCAAATTTCTATCCTTTTCCCTGATAACGAAACTCGCGGTCGTTTTCAGAACATACCATACAATTTTCCTTGTTTTAAGACGAGATACTCGCGATCTAGTCTTAATCCCTTTAAATTTCTATCTTTTTCCCTGATAACGAAACTCGCGGTCGTTATCAGAACATAACATACAATTTTCCTTGTTTTAAGACGAGATACTCGCGATCTAGTCTTAATCCCTTCAAATTTCTATCCTTTTCCCTGGTAACGAAACTCGCGGTCGTTATCAGAACATACCATACAATTTTCCTTGTTTTAAGACGAGATACTCGCGATCTTGTCTTAATCCTTCCAAATTTCCATTCCTTTCACATATAACGAAACTCGCGGTCGTTATTAGAACATACCAATATATCTTCTCTATTTTAGATATGATACTCGTGATCAAATCTCAAAAATTCCTATGATACTCCTGATCATTCGTAAAGAAATATACTCGCGATATTTCTCCACTGTAAACAATACTCGCGATTATTAACAGTAAATGACATTACAAATTCTGGTTACGATACACGCGATCGTGATCTAAAAAAATCAAATAATCGCCTAAGATCTCCCTTTTAATCGAACGCAAACATGATATGAATATCATAGCACTATCCCTTCAAAATTTTTTCCCTTCTCGCGACTTTCTTTCAAAACGGTAAATTGAATGGTCCCCGAGTATAATTGAATCAATTGTGGAATTTCTAATTGTTTTAGTGACCCGATCCCTAAAAAAAATAGCATCAGATCTCCAAGACTACAAAAAACCTATCTCACTCTCCGTTTCTCCCAGTTCATAAAAAAAAATCTATCTATCAGAGTCAGTGAAGTAATTTTCACGAATTTCAATTCTGACTCATGTCAGGGAAAGGTATTTTTCGTTCCGACGAAATCCCTGGACGTGACATATAATTGTACTTTTCGTCACCTCCATGCGTCCAATGCCCACCCATGCTGTAAATTTCCATGATGGCCGTTACTCGCATTCAGTCACGTAGGACCCATGGGAGAATAATAGATAAGAATAGAAATATGATAATAGGAGCATATTAGGTTCCAACGAATGAAACAAAGAGGGTCTCTATCTTCATGAATTATGTGCAATTACTGAGAAATGAATTGAAGAATATGTTGATTATCTCGTTTTCGAATGTGGATTTGAGTTGAAATTTAAAATGAATGTTAGTTGTGATATTATAATTTGGTCTTTTGATATGTTTTTCAAGAATAGAGGCATTCAATATTTCCTGGTCGAAATGGGAAGGAAAAGGAAAAGAAAGAATTTTTATTTCCAATGAATGAACAGAAAACCCATCCTGATCTAGGTTAAACCTGGTGTGCGTTGGCACCAATGATGATGGATGAGCGATTATATATATTCAATCATTAATAATTTACACATTTTGAAAATCGACCCATCTGGTAGCAGCTATATATGAAATGAGGAAGTGAAGTCTCCAAATCTGAAAAGAAGATTTCATTGTTCGCACCACTCTCCCCATTGCCCATCACAATGCTTCACTATTAGAATCACGTGTATTTTCACTTGGTTCCTTGAGTCAAAACATGGAGACGTACAATGAAAGAAAATACTAAGTTTTGAAGAGTGTAAGAGAAAGAGTAAAGAGAGACAAAGCTGAAGTTTATGGTTCCTACACGACCCCCTGCCAGCGCAGACCCAATACAGCAGGCCATAACCCATGGTGAAGAGTCATAACTCTCCCTTAGAGTCATTCAACCTCCAAGATTGCTCCATACGTTGAGTGAATATTTTGAATAAAGAGAAAAAGAAAATAATTTTGTGTCGGAACGTAACATTCGTTTCGCTACAACAATTGAATTTGAGACTGTAATACGTACGATACTCAAAGTTTTCATTTTTATAGAGAATAGAACTATTCAGTTGAAGAAATAACTCCTTTACAACAGAAATGATCCAAGGATGAGTCAAAAGGTTTTTGTAGTTTTAAATTACTGTATATCGGAATCAAAGAGAAACCACGTACGTAAGTGAAAAGTGGAAGATGGATCAAACATATCACCTCTCTTTTGATCAAAAACGTATGTGTACACGGAGAAAAAAATAGCTCTCCCAACTAATAATTAGCTGCTCCAATTACTTTACGTAGACGATTTTTGACCAACTACAAAAGTAACTGTGACAGTTGATTTTCATAGGTGTACGTTAGATGGTGGGGGCATCAACTCAAGTACTTGTCTCAACTACTTTCAGATACCCGCTTCCAACATGTAAGGTTGGGATCTCATACAGCATCCATACGTGCTCGTTGATTATGTTTAATATTTGATTTCACAAAAAAATCTTTCTTTTTAAAATTTCGTGAAAAAATTGATTTTGCCCGAGGATATTTATTCATAGGTTCTGAAAGTGGCTGAACCGTGAAGTGACAAAAGAAAAAGAAATATTCAATCCGGTGATTCAATCAATTTAATCAATTCCGCGAATTGAGAGGTGAGAAACAAATGGGGTCCCGAAATCAATAAAGTCACGTGACAAGGAATCTGATGTGAGATGTCTATACTTTAATGAGTTTCAAGTAATATCGAAATAACATATACACTGCCCGAAATTCCCATAAAGCCACTGGAGTTTTCGATGAAATCTTATAATTATTTCACAGTATCTACAAGGTGTTGAATAATAATATTGTAGGATTGACAAAAGGAGTTATAAACATAATTGGAGTCAGAAGTATGATATTTATTTATGCAAAAACTTGAAATTATGTACTATCACAAACAATTAGGAGCGAAATTTCCATAAAGCCATATGTGATTCATAAATACACAATATGAAAGATCGCATACTTTTCTTTCTATTCCTAAACTAATACTTGGTAAAATTCCCATTATCCCTGATAACGTCGAATATGCGGCGAGGCATTGATGGAATCAAACCATGGAGAGTTTCTTCTCCTATCGATGCCCATGCTTCGTTCACCGCTGTCCATAATTCTATAACAGAGTTGTACTGCTTGCAATTGCCATATACTCTCCTCGCAATCATTCCCCACAGGTTTTCTATTGGGTTTAAATCCGGTGAGCAAGCTGGCCATGTCAAAACCTTCATTTGTTCATCGTTCAACCACTGCTTCGTCTGTTTTGATGCATGAACTGCGGCGTCATCATGCTGAAAAATGAAATCATCATTTCCGATTTCTTCTGTAAATGGTATTGAAACCATCTCCAGCAGTTCCGTGTATCGTGCCGAATTCATTTTGTGATCTATTCGATAGATTGGTGATTTTTTATTGGCAGTGAATGCAGCCCAAATCATTAATGAACCACCCCCAAAGTTACGACTCATTGCAATGCTGTTTTTTTTTCTCAAATCATGCCAGTAGTATTTATAACCACCGGGACCATCTAAGTTGAATTTTTTCTCGTCAGAGAAAATTACATTTTCCCATTCTTGATTCCAGCACATATGTTTTTGGGCAAATTCGAGGCGAGCTTGTTTATGTCGTTCTTTGAGTGCTGGTTTCTGTAGCATTTTCCTCCATCCAAATCGTCCAGAATTTTTCAAAACTTGCTGCACGCGCCTCGTTGTCACTGGCAGCTGTAGTTCAGTACGAAGTTGCGATGCACTTATCGTTTCTTTTGCTGCAGCCCTCATCAATAATGAATATTGTCTCTTTGTCAATTTTTTATTTCCACCCGTGGGGTGCTTTTTACCATATCCTTCGCCTGAACGTATGTAATTATCTACTACAGCACGTGACCTATTAATTTTCTTCGCAATTGTTCGATTAGAACATCCCATATCTTTGTACGCATCAATGGAAGCCTTTTCTTCACTCGTTCATAACTTTCTTCGTGGCATTCTAATAGAAATGTGGTCAATCATGAAATATTTAGAATTTTGATGGATTCAAATATCAATGTTATTATGCATACATACCTTCTGATGACAATTGAAATTCTGAAGATGCGTTTGGCTGATGTCAGATACACGGAACGTTGACGCGAACTGAGTGGCTTTATACAAATTTCGCACTGCTGTTTCGTGTCTTCCACCATAAATGTAAACAAACTTGATACGCACGCATTTATGAAAGCATGTATACATACATTTTTATTCAGGAGTGAGTACTTGAAGTCATAGATCACTGAGGAATGAGGAATTTTATATTCCCTTTTCAAAATATATCAAAATGAGAGTGGCTTCATAGAAATTTCGTGCAGTGTGTATATATATACATATATACAGGGTGGTGCAAAAGTCTGGATACACCCTGATAACTCCTGAACGGGTGGAGATGATGGGATAAGTTTTTTTAGAATCCAACGGGGGAACAGAATTTACCATACTGAAAGGGTGAGTTCTCAATCTTGACGGGGGCGATGGAGGGGGGCGAGGGGGCGAAAATCTTGAATGTGGTAGGGGGTTTGCGACAGCTCATTCAATGAGGATTTCCAGCCCAAATACAGCCATGTTTTGTTTTTTGAAATCGATCAATTTTTCGTCGAATTATGACCACTTGAAGATTGCTCTGGGAGCAGTCAGAGCCGATGTAGACCTTCCCAACTCCTCATCGGATGAAGATCTTTGGATGTTTTTTTTTAATCAAATGGGGGGCGCATGATGTATCATTCTAGGGAAGTGGATCCCCAAAAACAATCGGGAACAATGAATCACAATGGATTCATCAACAAATCAGGATAAATAAGAAATAAATGTAAGAGGATGGTACACATTGCGTAGCCCCTAGCCAGAGCAAATTGTTGATAAACATCAGGTAACAATCGGGATCATTGATGAAATGTGTGTCGAATTGTTAATGGGGTTATCACCTTGAATCAGGATGCATTGGGGAAAATTAACAAACATTCGTGATTAGTTTTAATAACCTTTTACTGAGGAACACTTGGTATATCGCCATCCCAACCCAAGAAATGATTAGTAGACATCAGTGACCAATCGCGATGATTGACAAATTGTGTCTGGAATTGTATCCTCCAATGGGAGTGAGAATTCATAATTCCGGATGGGGGCTATGGGATTTGTAGGGAAGACACAAATCTTGAATCAAATTGGGAGCTTGCGACACATCTGTGAATGGCGTTTTTCTAACCCGAATCCAACCGTCTTTGATTCCATGAAATCGGTCGATCCTTCGCCGAGAAGGATCCTACA
Source organism: Gonatopus flavifemur (assembly GCA_018340375.1). Taxonomy (NCBI): domain Eukaryota; kingdom Metazoa; phylum Arthropoda; class Insecta; order Hymenoptera; family Dryinidae; genus Gonatopus; species Gonatopus flavifemur. The sequence continues at coordinate 12,004,568 of JAFFJZ010000009.1, forward strand.
TTTCTACATTCCAGATGTGGTTTTCCTCCATTCCCCAATGATATCTATGTTTGGGCAAATACGCGCTTTAGTGTGAGACTTGAATGAGGTGTTCAAAATGGTTGCCCAAACATTCGATGTAGTGAGCGAAACGATTATAACAACTTCCACCTACGTCCCACAAAATTTCAGGAGTGATGAGTGCCACTTCTTCTATCATTCTTTCACGCAACCCTTCCAAATCTTGTGCTCGATTTTTATGAACCCGATCCTTCAAATGTCCCCAAAGGAAAAAGTCTGATGGGGTCAAATTAGGAGATCGGGGGAGGCCATTCGATCGCTCCTCGCCTCCCCATCCACCTACCGACAAAGCTCTGGTGCAAAACATGTCGTACTCCTAAGCCGAAATGTGCGGGTGCACCATCCTGCTGGAACCAAACTGCATCGAAATTTGGTCCTGAAAGTCTACGGATATTAGGAACAATATCCTCAATCAGCATGACCCTATATTTTCCTGTGGTCAGATTCCCCTCGATAAAAAATGAACCTATGATATGCGTATCCAATATTCCTGCCCAAACATTCCATTTTTGTGGGTTTTCGAGTCGAAATTCCAGTGAAGATTGCTGTCACTCCAGTGTCAACAATTGTGTCTGTTCATATTCCCATTCAACATGAATGTAGCTTCGTCAGAGAAGACTATATTCTGCATGAAATTAGGATCTTCATCAACTTTTTGCTGATGGTTTCGCAATATTCTAGGCGTCGAGCGAAATCATCTTCGCTCAATTCTTGGACTAAATGTGTCCTGTAAGTATGAAATTTATCTCGTCTGAGAATCCTCAGGACCGAATCATGGGAAATATCATGGTCACGGGAAATTTGTCTTGCGGAGGTGATTGAAGTATCTACAACTGTTTATAAAATATCTCACGCGACTCCATCAGACGTCGCTGTCTTACGTCTGCCCGATCGCGACAGATCTTCAACACTCCCTGTCTCCCGGTACCGTTTTACAGTCTTCAAAACTGTTGTTGCAGAAATGCTCGGCTGACCCACTCTGAATTCAGCATTGAATAAGCCCGCAACTTCTCTGTATGAGCGTTCTCGATCACCATATCCCTTCATCATTAGGATGGCATCCCTCTCTTTTTCCGGAACTGACATTGAAATAGATTCATGGAGGATATGAAAAATAATGCAATTCATCCACGAATGTTCGAGAATATCCAAAATAAACAGAGTTATTCGGAAATGTTCGGGAATTATCGAAAATTTCGGGGAGAAAAGGAATTTATGCGAGAATGCTCGAGAATGATCAAGAATGTCAAAAATAATCGAATTTATCCAAAAGTATTCAAGAATTATCGAAAATATCGAAAATGTTTGAGAACTATCGAGAACATCGAAGCGAAGCAGAATTCATCCGGAAATGTTCGAGAATTATCAAGAATATCGAAAACAATCAAATTTGTCCGAGAATATTCGAGGATCATCGAAAATATCGAAAATAAGTGAATTTATCCGTAACTGTTCGAGAATTATTAGGAATTTCGAGAGTAATCGAATTTGTCCGAGAATATTCGAAAATTATCGAAAATGTGTAAAGTTATCCGAAAATGTTTGAGAATTGTCGAAAGTATTGTAAAATGATGGGAAATGATCGAAAGTAGCGAGAAATGGTGAGGAACACGAAAAAAATGAAAATTATGATTCGAATGAACAGGTAAGAAACACTTGTGGAAAATCCTGAATCACCAGTTTCAGAGACTTTATAAGGTGAGTGCGGCGTGGAACGCTGGTATGAGAAAGTTGGAGGGGGAACTATGGCTAGGGAGCTACGTAATGTGTGCAATCCTTCTACACTTATTTTTCATTTATCTTGATTTGTTGATGGATCCATTATTATTCATCATTTGCAATTGTTTTCGGGAATCCACTTGCCTAGAATGATACATCATGCGCTCCCCATTTGAAAAAGAAACCATCCGAAGATCTTCATCCGATGGGGAGTTAGGAAAGTCTACACCGGCTCTGACTGCTCCCAGGACAATCTTCAAGTGGTCACAATTCGGCGGAAAATGTACCGATTTCAAAAAACAAAAAACGGTTGTACTCGGGCTGGGAATCCCCATTGAAAGAGTTATCGCAAGCCACCCCACCTTATTCAACATTTCTGCCCCCATCGCCCCCTTCAAGATTGAGGGCTTCTCACCTTCCTAGTATGGTAGATTATGTTCCCCCGTTGAATTTGAAAAAAAATTACCCCATTATCTTCACTTGTTCAGGAGTTATCGGGGTGTATTCAGAATTTTGCATTACCCTGTATATACAACGTGTGAAAGAAACACCGATGACAAATATGAATATACAGGGTGTCCCATTTTTATCTTTAAATGCAAATATCTCAAAAACATGCATCTTGAACCAAAAGTACTTCAGACCAGAGTTGTTATACAGAGAGGGGGCTACAAAACTACGATATCAGTTTCATCATAGATGGCGTTATGATCGATTAAAATGGGGTCAGCATCATTTTTTTAAACGGGAACCCCCACTTTTTATTACATATCTTGATTCTACGCAAAAAACTGAGTAACTTTTGCTTGAAAGGTTCTTCTAAATTTGTGAAAATGGCGCCACAATCGATGAAAAATAAAGTCTATGAAACAATATGCGGATATCTTGAGGAATGCATCCAAGAGCCGAAATATCTCATTCGAATGTTTTTTTTAAGAGAGGGGACGACACAATGGTGATATCAGTTCCATAGTAGATGGCACTGTGGTCGGTGAAGATGAGGTCAACTTCAATTTTTCAAATGGAAACTCTTACTTTTTATCGCATATCATGATTCTACGCGAGAAAATGAGGGAGTTTTGTTTGAAACATTTTTCCTGAATCCTCGAAGATGGAAACGGTGGGAAATGAGGTCGATGAGAAAATTCTACTGCATTAGGTGTAAAGCAACGCTCAACTCTTGAAGGTTTTGTTTTCATCTTCCGAGGATTGCGGTGTAACAAATTCCCATATTTCCTCCCCCGCTCATCGGTAGGCCGTCGGCATTAGCGTTACCCAATGTGCACCCCGAGGAGGTTCAAACAAAAATTCCTCATTTTTTCGCGTAGAATCATGATATGCGATAAAAAGTAGGAGTTTCCATTTTAAAAATTGAAGTTGTTCCTAGACGAATGTAATTTGAACCTTGGAGAAAAACGAAACATTGTGATTGAGCGGATACCAGTGCCATGAGAGCAGCTGATTATTTTTTTGGAGATTTTGCAAAGGGGGTGAACAGGGAAATGCTTCAACAGGGAATTTTAACGAAATTGATCAATGATGCATTTCTTTTGAATAGAATAACCAATCAAAAAGAGAAAAATTCCCGATTGTCACAACCCTGGTGAAATATAATAGATATTTCGATGTAGCTTCGTTTTATTGGTAAAGAATAAAGATACATCAAGATATTTCAATTGTATTTCACCCGTTTCAGAAAAGCTCACAGACAAAATCAGCTGATCTTATGGCACTGGTATCGTCTCAAAGTCTTGCAATTCGTATAACAACTGTAACTTTTGTGGGTTTCAAGGAATATGAAATTTTTTGAGTCTCAAAAAAAAACCCTTCATTTTTCAGGCACTCGTCAGTATATGTAGTATACTCAGCACAGAGTGCCTATCGCACCCTTTGACCGTTTCTTTTCAAATATTTCAAGAATCCAATTGGAAGTTGCACAGTTTTTCATCTCATGCAATACTGATTAATATCCCGTGGGTTTGTCTGTGTGTCTGTCTGTCTGGCTGGCTGTCTGTACCGGAGATAACTCAGGACGGAGTGGACCGAATCGGTTGAAATTGATGAGGGACCTTCCTGGAACCCTTCCCCAGGGCCCATTTTTTTATGTAAATCAGCCGAGTCCTATTTTTTTCGATTTTTTCTGTCAAAAACAGGTGGTTGCGGAGAAAATTTTCTCCGCTGTATACATATATATAACACTCATTTTCTCCGCGGTCTTTAAATATTTGTTATTGATGATTTGAAACATGATGTAGCTTTTGTTTACGCAACTCAAAACATTGTTGCTCAGTTTTTGAATGAGAAGTTTCCGTGGGTAGAGAATGTACATCATTTCAGTGATGGATGTGCTGGGCAGTACAACAATTGTAAAAACTTTATAAACCTATGTCACCATCACAAATATTTCAACTTGAGAGCATGTTGGTCATTCTTTGCCACAAGTCACGGGGAATCCCCGTGTGATGGGATAGGAGGAACAGTTAAACGTCTCCTCACAAGAGGAAGTTTGCAACTTGGTGCAGGCAATAAGATCACAAATGTGGATACAGTTTTCGAGATCTGCGAATCTATAAAAGAAAGAATATCTTTCTATTCGTTGCGAAAAGAAAAGGTATCCTTTCACACACAGCAAATGAAATCCCGTCTTTCAAAAACAAAAACTGTACCTGGTACTCGTAGTTTTCATTGCTTTGTTCCACTATCTGGAAATACAATGGGTACAAAAAGGATGAGTTCAGATGCAGATTATTCCCCGATCTTCAATTTTAGTGGGCAACAGAATCTTCCTGAGCAAGTGGATATGGTGCAAATTTGTACAGACTCCTATGTAGCCTGTGTGTATGACAACCATTGGTTCTTTGGACTTGTACTATCTAAAGATGTGGGAGAGTCGGATGTGGAAATGAAGGTTATGCATCCGTTTGGTCCAGCTCCATCATTTCACTGGCCATACCAACGAGAAAATATTTGTTTTGTTCCGTTACAGAATATTCTCAGGATTGTAGAATCTCCGACAACTAGAGGTTCGGGAAGGGTGTATTACTTTGATGAGAAAGACATGTACTGTGTTCATCAAAAATTCAATCTTCACCTCAAGGAGCGAAAAAAACAAGTTCAAATTTGTACATGAAAAGATTATAAATAGTGCAGTAATATAATATGTATATGCATAATATGTTTGTCTTTATCAATCATTCAAATATTCAAATATGTAATTGGAGTAATAAAACAACTCTTTTCGGGGAATTTTTATTTGTTTTCATCCCATGAATAAGGAGTTTATCGACCGTTGGGTCGCGCAATACAGGTGGATAACGGGGAAAAACAATAATTAATAATAATTCATAAATAAGTAATAATAATTGATTAATTGACATTGATTAATCATTCAAACTTATAATTGATGAATTACACGTGATTGTTCCGAGTTAACAAATCGTCCTTGTTTGATAACTCAAAAGGAGTCGGCAAAATCCTCAACATGGAGAAGAGAGTCGCAGTGTCTGAAACATTGAGAACCCTTGCCACGAATCAGAAAAAATGGGATATCGAAGTCATGGTTTATAATTGATGAAATTGAGGGTTGCTGTTTATTGCAAGATACGCGAGGAGAATGTTTTCTGGTATTACGGGGAGAAGAAACCTCGTTATAGAGTGTCAAAACGAATATCGTACCAGGAAGAGATAAAAATTGGAAAACGCATGGTTAAGATCAAAACGTCGGATATTCCTTTTCTTAATGGTGAAATACACATCTCAAGCTTTCATTAAGAAAAAAATAGCCCTATAGACATAGCGCCTCACCCTACAATTTTAGTTTGGAAATTACATATAAAAATGATGAAAAATTGATTGGATCGCAATGAGAACCTCTATTACAATGAATCCAAAAACATGAAACGCGTATTTCCTGTATCCACATATGCTCAATATGTTCTCTTATGAATTTCAGAATGAAATATCAGTTAGATCAAAAGTTATTGCAGTTTTGGTCACGAGGCGCGTGGTCGTGCGGAGGACGTTGATACACAAAAATACGAAACTTTGATATCTTATAGCTCGAGAAGTAGGAGTTATAGAAAAAGACGGTTCTGCATACATTCATATGACATGAATAGGAGTGATCGAAAAAAGTTTCATGGAAATCTGGGATGGCTGGTGTCATGACTAGATGAATTCACATGGACTGACCCTGGACATATTGCAATGGAACATGGGTCCTACGGGTTTTCGAGGCCGCTGAATCCAAATCTGAGGTCAAAACTGGAATCCAAGATGGCGTAGTCAGGGAACCGGAAGTGAATTTGGCCGCTTTGATATTTTTTTTAATCGCAATCGGACAAGTCCTTCTTTTTTTTTTCCTGAAAAAATAGGTGATCTCGGAGAAAATTTTCTCCGCTGTATACATATATATATATACCTGATTTTCTCCGCAGTCTTTGAATCGTCGCTATCTTGCCTCGGATCGACGAATTATCATAAAACATGGGTCCCAAGGGTTTTCGAGGGTGCTGAATCCGAATCTGGAGTCAAATCCCGGATTCATAATCGCGGATACATGGAAGCAGACGTGAATTCAGTCAACTCCGCATTTGTGGACAGATTTACATGAAACATGGGTTCTAGGGGTTTACGAGGGTGCTGAATTCGAATCTGGAGTCGAATCCCGAATTCAAGGTAGCGGATTCAAGATGACGGACGTGAATTGAGTGAATTTTGCATTTGTGGACAGATTTATATGAAACATGGGCTCTAGAGGTTTCGGAAGGTGCTGAATCCAAATCGAGGGTCAAATCCCGAATTCATGATAGCGGATACATGATAGTGGACGTGAATTCAGTCAACTTTGCATTCGTGAACAGCTTTATAAGATGTAATTTCATGGGGCGTCGAGCATCAAGCGTCAACATTAGAAGGAAAGAGAAGAACTGTGTGACCTCTCTTTCTTTCTAATGTTGACGCTTGATGCTCGACGCCCCATGAAATTACAGCTTTATGCGACATGGGTTCTAGGGGTTTTCGAGGATGCTGAATTCGGATCTGGAGTCAAATCCCGGATTCATAATCGCGGATACATGGAAGCAGACGTAAATTCAGTCAACTCCGCATTTGTGGACAGCCTTATATGAAACATGGGTTCTAGGGGTTTTCGAGGGTGCTGAATCCAAATCTGACGTCCGAAACGAATTCAAGATGGTGAACTCAATATGGCACACGTGAATATAGTCATTCCGGCTCTGATGAGCGAAATTATATTGTTATATGTAACAAGGGTTCTAGGGATTTCCAAGGGTGCTGAATCAAATTCTGGGCTCCAATGTTGGAAGAAAATAATAATTTCGATCTTCCCGTGTAAGCTCTGCTGCATCCGAAGTCTTTTCAAGAGTTGGTTGACAACTGCGCACTAGTGAGAATCCAGGAGTGAAGGGAGTAGCTATTGAAACAAATGACGCCTGGAAATATTCGGATTCATTTCTAAATCACGCGGAAATACCCCTTCGCTACGCTCATTACGCTTAAATTACTTTTAGCTTCCGCTTTCGTCGCGCTTCCAGGCTTTATTTTCACCAGGACAATTGAAATTCTACAGATCTCCAGGTACATGTTTCTGAATCATTTGGGGATGGTATACAGGATGCCCGGATAGCAATTTAACATTGCTGCAATGTTGTCAGGCAAGCTTGTGACAAGGTTAATATAAGCCTCCTAGTTGACACACGAAAAGGGTACACGCTTAAAAAACCCTCGCAGCAGGGCTGTAGCAACCTTACACTGACAAGGTTGTCAATAACAAGCCAAAAACAATCGAATGACAAGTGTGACAGGGTTATGACAAGCCTACATGTTATCTGGGTGGTGGGCAATAAGTTCCAGGCTTTCTGAACATTACATTCAGTACAGTTTCTCAATTGAGGGAAAAACCGACGAGTGCCTCTCTATATATCCCCGGACACCTGAATCGTTCAAAATGCGAGCGAGGCGAGCATATGTGGGCTACGATCTATTAAAAATGAGCGAAGCCAATTTTGAAGGGCGTCGGACTGCTGAGCGAAGCGAAGCAGTCAAGGGCCGGAGCCCTCTGGTTCCTCTTTATATTGCTCAGAGGTGAAATCGGAAAAACCCTGATTTTTGAAGATGAATGTGAGTTCAGGCATATCTTTTCTAACTCTCATGGCATTTAAAAGTCCTACAGAGAAGGAAACTATGCTCCTATTCTTTTTATATTTGAGGACCCGAATTAGGTACAGTATTATAATTTAAAATGATGTTCTTATAATATTTTACAAAATATTCCATCTTCGAAAAAGAATGAAACTGTGGGAGGGGTATTGGTTTTGCATTTCGAAGGATTTTGAAACGATCGCGATGAACCGGAATCAGAAGGAACCCGTTTTTTCACTACTAACGTTTACTGCACAAAATATATTTTCATTTTCATTCATTTTTCACGGTCACTCATGAATACCAAAAAAAAACAATATCAAACCATTCCGGACTCATTTTCACATTGAAATTAGCCAGGATTCGAGTTCAGGCATGTATTACAAATCCCTGTTTGCAAAATATTACTGCAATATTTCAGTGTGATTCATGATTTATTATCGCACTATAATATTGCAGTGATATTCCATTGCAATATATAACATTGTAATATTGCTGCAATATCACTGCAATATTATGTGCTGTGTGGAATGTGAGTGACGATGGGAGCAATAAGAAGTAGGTCCACGAAGTATTTCAAAGCAGAGTAGATGAGGTGGCTATTCCTGTTACTAGATCAACTATTTTTTCAAGACGATATAATTCGCTTGTAGCAAATACTCAAAAAATTTGTGACCACTGACGAACTATTTCTGACTGATATTTGGTTTATCATTACGTTTATTTGCAATAAAATTACGTAGAAAAAGCTAGTATGACTGAGTCCTTTTTTCCGTGTCACGTCCTGAATGTTTCCATCCAAGATGGCAATTATGAATTAATTCCCCTATTTATCAGTTGAGACAGGAAGGGGTAGGATTGGTAATTTCTCGGAAATGGAGGGTGAATAGAGGTTGAGTCTTTGATGACACATGGAAATCTGGTAAAATTCAATATTCATTCTTAGAACTAATTTCTACAAACTTGCCATTCCTAATTTGTAATTCTATTATTTCCCCAGAGGTGAAGCCCCTGGTTAATAATTCCTGATCATCCAAATTAAAATACTCTTTCTCATGTAATTTGCAAATCTCACAATCGTAAAATTTAATTGAAAAGTTTTTACAATTTTTGCAGCGTTGGAAATTATGCTTATTCCTATTTTCCCCTTTGATGATTTGAATTTCACTTGTCCATTTCCTCTCATCCTGATGATGGTTTTTATCGGATTTGGGTTCGATCTTCTTATCCCCTCTAGTAGGAGAATGATATACCACCCGTCTCCTGGCTATTTATAATTTAGCTCTCTTAATTTTTTCCTCCAGCTGTCGGATCCTTTCCATCTGATAATGGAGGGAAGAAAGTGAAGCTCATTATTCTTGATGAAAGATTTGCACTTGAAATGGTTTTCCAGTGTTTTTTTAGAAAAAGGGATCAAAAACTGAGTGATTATCTATTTTGTAATTGGAGAAGTTTGAATGATTATAATTTGAAATGCAAATAGGTGAGGTGGTAGCAAATTTAAGAATCGTTGATTCAGTTTAGGGGGGTGGGAAAATAAAATTCTGAGGGTTCATTATACGTATATTGAAGTATAAAAAAATGACCTTCTTTGCCATTTTGCGTTCAGAATGGTGGATGTAGAGATACTCAAAGCATCTTGTCTTTTTTTGGAGATGGTGTGCGGCAGTACAAATGCCATTTTTATTTCTGCACCTAGTACTGAAAACAAATTTTCTTCATAATTGACATCAACTTTAAAATTGGATAAAAATTGGAAGGGTTATTTGTACTGCCGATTTGAGGAACGTGGTTTTAAGATAATCGCATTCAAAGTTTTGGAAACGATCTGCTGCATGAAAAATTTTAAAAAGGAGTTCGCTTATTTTTTTACCTTTACTTTGCTTTACTAGTGCCATCTGTGTTTGGTGCAAATATATTGACTGAGCACAATATTCCAAACCGCTGCTGTAGCGTGCCAAGCGTTCAAAAAGTGTTTTGGAGCATCTGAGGTAGACTCACAAATTTAGCTGAAGAGGTTATTTGAAAAATTTTTTGGACTCAAATTACAATCGATCATCATTTTTCAGATGTTTTTACATCATTTAAGCCAAAAAGAAAGGATGGAGGAGGAAAAAAATTCAAATAGTTGTAGTCCCTTAAAAACGCTCTACGTAAACGTCGCTGCGATTCTTCCAAGTATTTGTAACTGAAATCGAGGAATTCTCTCTCAATTATCTTGTCCTTGGTAATAATCACATCCCAATTTGCTATACGTAGGTTCATTTTTCACACATAAATCTGATGCTCCAATGGAATATCTCAATTGATATTCCCATACACCGAAAACAATAATTTATTTGACCGAATGAACTGAAATTAGTTGTGAAAATTAGTTCCGAGTAATAAAAGAATAGAGGCCGGTAATAAAAGCTGTAGTAAAGGCAACTTCAAATTGGTAACAGCAACCAAAGTCCGGCGAATTAAATTTGAATTTAGTTGAGCCAACGGCCGTTTTAGTTATCCGAATATCAACAACTGTATCTAGTTGCTGGAACCAATTTCGAGTAAGGGTAACTAATTATTTTTTTCGGTGTACAATTTCTACTCTTCTCGATCTTTCGGTTCAGTCCATTAATTTCCATACGCTTCGTTCATGAATCAGCTATTGAACTTCCCCAATCACCGAATTGGGTGGAAAGCTTTTACAAAATTGAACCCTCAGGAGATTGTAATTACAACCCAAGTCAAAAAATTTTAATACTCTTCAAAGCCTGATCAACTCCGTAATACGCAATGATCCAGAGTTGAATCAGATCGAAAAAAGGTCAACAGCAGGTTGAATGAGAATTTTGTGAACAAGAGCAGGTTGAGAACAGCGTGAGATCAAGGCGAAAAATGAAATCGAACCTGATTCCCTCCGTAATACGCAACGAATCCGAGCTAAATCAGGTTTCACTTTTTGACTCGGGAACAGGATTGCGAAAGTAAATTTGGTCTGAACATCATTTCCATGTGCTCTCCTATTCATCTTTGTCATGAGGAAAATAGAATGATATAATAAATCCAAACTTCAGCTCAATTCTAGTTCAAATGATGTTTTGGATCCGAAGAAACGAACATAGCCCTCCAAAGGAAAAGAAGCAAGAGAGGAAAAAGATGACAACGAATCTTTCAAAGACGCACAGTGGGATAAATCGAGGATGCGTGTGTCAAAATCGTAGAACTCTTGATAGAAGTATAATAGCGACATGATTTTTTTTTTTAAATGAAGTTCAGACATCACAGATTTGAGGAAAAATACCGAGAATGTTCGATGAGTCCGTTTAGCCCGTAAGAAAATTGATAGAAAGTCAAATTTTTGAGCAAAAAAACGAATTTTTGGCGATTCCAGGGGGTGAAAAATTTTTAGTCAATGTGCTATGCATCATTCCTCATGTATTTCGATGCGCTGAATCCAAATTTGGAGACAGAATGTGTTTATTCCCTCAAGGTCTCCCGGAAAACACGGTGAAAGTCCCAAAAATCGGATTTTCCGGTTATTTACATGTTTCAAAGAGCATAAAATGACTTCATCAATGGATTATACATCATTTGACATGGATTTTGATACGCTGAACCCAAATCTGGGAACAGAATATGCCTATCTTCCCGGATTTTTCCGGAAAATGTGGTTAAAGTGGAAAAAATTCGATGAAATGTCTATTGTACTGTTATGTATAGGATTTCTAGGGGGGGAAACGTTTCGGTCCATGTGCTATGTATCACTGCTTATGTTTTTTGATATGCCAAGTTCAAATCTGGGAACAGAATCTGTTTGTTCCTCCAGGGTTTTCCGGAATACACGGTGAAAGTACCAAAAATGTGGATTTTACGGTCATTTACGTGGTCCAAAGGGCATAAAATGATCTGATCAATGATTGAAACAACATTCCGCATGGTTTCCGATACGCTGAATTCAAATCTGGAAACGGAATATGCCTAACTTTCCCTCCTCTCCCGGAACCATGGTTCAAATCGGAAGAATACGATAAAATGTCCATTTTACAGTAATTTATAGGATTTGTAAATGAAAAAATGTTTCGGTCTATGTGCTATACATCAGTACTTATGTGTTTCAATATAGTAAATCCAAATCTGGACACAGGATGTGTTAATCCCTCCAAGTTTTTCCGGAAAACACAATGAAAACATGACAAATGCGGATTTCACGGTTCTTACATGGTTCAAGGGGGACAAGATGATTTCTCTCCTTCTTTTATCCAGTTGATTGGCGTAACGATACCGAGTTGTTCCTATTACAGAAGTAAAAAGCGGTGATGATACAAACAATGTACCAGTTGAATAGCGTGAACTTACAATAATGCTTGAAACAAAAAATACAATTGCTCACGTCACAGTTATACTGCAGTATAACAACACAGCTGCTGCTCCACTGCTGTGAAGTGAGCAATTGCAGTTTTTGTTTTGAGCATTATTGTAAGTTCGCGATATTCAACTGTTACATTGTTTGTATCATCGGCACTATTCACTTATGTAATAAGACAACTCGGTATTGTTACGCCACTCAACTGGATAAGAGAAGAAGAGAAATCATCTTGTCCCCCTTGAACCATGTAAGAACCGTAAAATCCGCATTTTTCATGTTTTCATTGTGTTTTCCGGAGAAAACTTGGAGGGATCAACACATCCTGTGTCCAGATTTGGATTGACTATATTGGAACACATAGGTACTGATGTATAGCACATAGACCGAAACATTTTTTCATTTAAAAATCCTATAAATTACTGTAAAATGGACATTTTATCGTATTCTTTCGATTTTAACCGCGCTTTCCGGAAGAACCGGGAAAGTGAAGCATATTCCGTTTCCAGATTTGAATCCAGCGTATCGCACACCATGCGGAATGCTGTTTCATTCATCAATCAGATCATTTGCTGCCCTTTGGACCACGTAAATGACCGTAAAATCCACATTTTTGGTACTTTCACCGTGTTTTCCGGAAAACCCCCAAAGAATAAACACATTCCGTTCCCAGATTTGGACTTGTCACATGAAAATACACGAGCAGTGATACATAGCACATGGACCAAAACGTTTCTCCCCCTAGAAATCCTATACATAACAGTAAAATAGACACTTCATCGAATTTTTTCCAATTCAACCACATTTTCCGGGAAAACCCGGGGAGATAGGCATATTCTATTTCCAGATTCGGGTTCAGTGTATCAAGATCCAAGTTGAATTATGTATAATCCATTGATGAAGTCATTTTATCCTCTTTGAAACATGTAAATAACCGGAAAATCCTATTTTTGAGACTTTCACCGTGTTTTCCGGGAAAACTTGTGGAAATAAACACATTCTGTCTCCAAATTTGGATTCAGAATCTTAATCTTCAGCAATTTTTGTCTCGATTTCTAAGGACTTTAGGAAGAATTTTCAAGGAACAAAAACGTCTCGAAATTGGTCAAAGAATACCCTTAAATTTTTTCGAAACCGTGAAAAAACATTTTTGATTTTCCGGAAAATGGAAAAATTGGCATTTTTGAAAAATTGTTTGAAAAATCTGAAAAAATTTGAGGGTATTGTGTAACTGATTTTAAGACATTTTTGTTCCCACAAAATTTCCCCGCAAGTCCATAGTTATTGTGAAAAAAATCGCTGAAGTGTTTCTGAGGTCCCCAACCATAAAGCTCTTGGGAGTATCGAAAAATATTCTCATTCAGTAAACTACGTACGTTGCTTAGCTAACAAATGTTGCCGTTGTCCGACTCTCACCACGGGGAGGTGAACGTCATTCTGAGAGCCTTACTTTTTTGTATTTTATGATTTTTTTCCAAATTTTTTTATATTTTATGATTTTTTTCTAAATTTTTTCCTAACTTTTTAATTTTATTATTCAATTTTTGTTATGAATTGAGAAGCATGGCGAGCATACATGAATGTTGCAGATTTTGCAGATTTTCTGTGTTCTTGTGTGACATTTACTGGCGTATTCGCAGTAACTTTTTTCAACAACAACAATACTTTCGTGTGCTTTTTCATTTTTACGCTTGTCAAGATAGTATTTTGCGATTTCTAAAGATATTTGTTCGGTTCCAACATTGTTTTCGTGAACTAAATTTCGAACGATACTTGCATTAGTAATTGACGATTGTATCAATCTACAAAAAATCGACCAAGTCCATTTTTTTGCTCGTATTTGAGGAAGTAAATTGCTACAATGAGCATCATGTTGATCGACGCCCCCCATGAACATGTTATACAGTCTAAACGCCATAGGGAATGGCATTTCTTCTTCAGAGTGACTGTCTTTCGAGTATCTTCCAACGCTACTCATAGGGGTTACTCCAGCTGTTGTTGACAAAACTGGAACGGGTTTGGATTCATAACGTTTATAAAATTGAGTCCACTGTTTTTCTCATGTTTAACTATGTAAGTACCTCTTTTCGCTTTTTTATCCAGTAAATTTTTTTTCTTTTATTCTGTCGGATCGAACAGTCCCTGTAGCGATGAGACCAACTTCCTCCAAGTGAACTAATAAGCTCGGATTGCAAAAGTAATTGTCAAAATACAAGTGATACGAACATAGTTTTTTTGGAGATACCGTTAAAAGTAATTGTTGGACCATTAGCATAAGAACGCGACTACCCACAGCACATTTAAGTAATTTCATCTTATTATATGATGAATAAATGTTAGATCCTCGACCACAATATACATCTAAATCAAATAAATATCCTTCTGGACTGCATATTGCCCACATTTTTATGCCAAACCTCTCAGGTTCATGTGGCATAAACTGTAAGACTGGAGCTTGCCCGTGGAATTTGACCATCATCTCATCAATAGATAACGCCATAGAGAAAAAACCGAATTGTAAAATATTTTTTCTAAATATGTTTAGTATATTTCTCACTCTCCAAACTTTGTCATGTCCATTTTCATCTTGCGGCCTACTAAATTTCATATTTCGTTTGATTTTCAAAAACTTATCGTGGCTCATGGCAGATGCAATCGGATTGCAGCGTAACAGCTCATCTGAAGACCAGTAACCTCTTTGAGATTCACGATTATTGAATATTGCCGTAATTATTATTCTCAAAAAAATATCCAATTCATTATTAGTTAGCTGATACCCGTTAAAATTTGTACTTCTTATAATACATTCTTTTAGATCGCTACAAAAAAATAACTCAAATAACTGAACTGAGGATAAAGTTTTTAAAAATTTTTTTGTTTTATCAGGAAGTAAAGTATTATTTTTGAGTACTTCGTGATATTGCCTTTCTCCCATTATCCATTCGTATTCGTGATTTGGGGATAATTCTGTCTGATTTTCCTCATAATTATTCCGTACCTGCCTATAGGACACTTTTGAAATATTTGTTATGTCACTTGAGATATCATCTGATTCTATGTCAGATTCAGAACTTGAACCAGAAGATCATTCGAACAAGGGATGAAGATAGCATTTGCAATTCCATTTTCCTTTTCCTCTACTTCAACGAGTTCTTCTCGAACGCGTTTTTGTCTTTTCTGTTAACGTGGATGTGACATTTAAAAGAGTAAATGAGAAAATAACAGTAGTTCATTTACTTTTGATCACTCAAAAACGTAGAATAGAAATACCCACCCAAGAAAGACTATGATAGGAAGCTCCTAAAATAATACGGTGCAATATTGAAGTAACGTGGTATATTGATGTACGCAATGTGAAATATTGATATATGGTAAATATTTCTATGTGATAAATGTTTGATTCGATTGCATCTCAATTCGAACGGAGTTTGGAATGGATAAATGAAATCACAGATTTATTGAGAACATATATTTTGATATTTATTACATACTAATAATTACACAATGAACACGTTGAATTTGTAATTGGTGATCTCAGAAACGATTCAGCAATTTTTTTCTCAATAACTATGGACTTGCGGGGAAATTTTGTGCGAACAAAAATGTCTTGAAATCAGTTAAACAATACCCTCAAATTTTTTCAGATTTTTCAAACAATTTTTCAAAAATGCCAATTTTTCCATTTTCCGGAAAATCAAAAATGTTTTTTTAACGGTTTTGAAAAAATTTGAGGGTATTCTTCAACCAATTTTGAGACGTTTTTGTTCCTAGGAAATTTGTCCTAAAGTCCTTAGAAATCGAGAAAAAAATTGCTGAAGATTGAAAGTAAAATTTATTGTTTCGGACGCCTTTTTGTATGGATAAACAATCTTTTTTATTAATCTCAAGCCGATAACTTCCAGTTGACGGTCCATGGACGCAATATTTATCGGTATTAAGTATGTAGAAGAATGCAAAAGCAAACAAAAACATGATCTTGAAAATTTTTTTTTTCCAAAAAAACAGTGCTTTTTTCAATTTGCAATTTTCACACAAAAAAACTCATTTTAGGGACTTCTGAATATCACCATCCGGAAGAGCGACCTTCAAAACATAGGATCCAGTGGCTCAAAAATTTTTCTTCGACCAAATTCATTGTACAATGAATCTCTGAACTTTGGTGTCCAAAAGTGTCTGTTCAAGCGCTAATGGGTTAAGATATCTCAAGATCCATTCGGATATCTAGAAGATATCTTTAAGATATCTTCCTGTTTATTGGGATGGTGTTGACAAATGAACATTAGAAATCATCGGAGAGTTAAGGTCCCGAGTTGAGCATCAATTGTCGTGTTCACTCCTATTCTCATCTCTTTCCAATGACACTGCCTACTTTTTGAAAGTTAAACTGTCCTACAATGAATGCTTGATGATGATCAAATCAAATTGATTTTTGCGCAGAAATATTATCTAGATTTGAACGCTTCTAACGGAGGTTTGAAGGCAATTTTGTAAATTTCTCAAATTTGAGTTCTTCATATTGGATTGGCAATTTTGAATTTCCGAAATCTGACACCAGATTCGTGATAAGCGACCCCAAAAACCCCTGAGTGAAGAGTTTTGAAAAAATTCGGTGTATTTCGAATTTTCCATCCGCCTTGAATTTACAAAATTTAATTCCAGATTCGTGATTAGCAACCCCAAAAACCCCTGAAGGGAGAGTTTCGCGGAAATTCGGTGTATTTTGAAACTTCAATCCGCCATATTGCATCGGCCATCTTGAATTTTCAAAATCTGACACCAGATTCGTTATCAGCGACCCCAAAAACCCCTGAGTGAAGAGTTTCGAAAAATTTTGTGTGTTTTGAAATTTTAATCCGTCATATTGGATCCGCCATCTTGAATTTTCAAAATTTGATTCCAGATTCATGATCAGCGACCTCAGAAACCCTTGTACACTAGATTTCAAACGATTCTGCCAACATTTTGAATTTCGGCCAGTTTTCAGTGTAACCTGGCCCACTGTGCAATGCTTTGAATTATCAAATCAAAACACCGCTACACTGCAGCTCACTTCTAAAACGGATGACAATTCTCCACGGTTTTGTTACAATATTCGTAGGTTGTTTCACGGTAGAAACTTGTTAAAGCGTGTCAACTGTCAAAGAAAATATTTAACGTCTCACTCAGGCGATATGATTCAAGAAACCTCGACGCCCCAAATGCATCAGCCGAATATTTCGTGTGCCAAAATCTGTTCGTCAGACTTTCTTTCATTCTCCATTTTTTCCGCCGCTTTTTGGTCTTCTTTCTTTTATCCATCCCTTTCCCGTTGTACATTCTTTCCATGATTCTCTCGTCGACATATCCCAGTAGCCAACATATACAAGAATACAGCTGCCTATTTGAAGGCTTATAGAAAGCAAGCCAGCGAGCGAGCAGGCAGTCTAGTGACATCTGTGTCACAATGGGGTCTCTTTTTCATTCTTCTTCAGTTATAACATCAGCTCCTCCATGCGCGTCACCGTGGGAGGTAACGGAGGAAAGGGAAAATTGATCGAAATACTTTGAACGAAAATAATGAAAGAATACAAACTTACAAATGAAATCCAAGTATTGTTCCTTGTTCAATAAAGAATCTGAAACAAAATGCACCTCGAAGTATGGGATTCAATCTCTCCCATAATAGAGAAATGATTCAGAATACAAAAAACAAGCGAGACCGACACGACCTAACCTGACCTAACCAATCAACCGCAAGTTACAATTATCCTCCCGACCATGCAACAGCAGGGGTTGCTCGATAACATATTTTTTCCCCGTCCGAAACGGTCAAGTTCGAATGCTCCTCGACGGGAACGATATTCACTTGTCGCTTCCGAAACAAATTAGACTGCCTTCGTATTCCAGGGGAATGACTTCGAGTATAGAACCACCCTTGGCAAGCCTTCCTTCTTCTTCGATTCTAGGATAGAAGAGGAGAAAAAAAGAACATCCGGTTTAGATTTTCTTTCCGTCATCTCGTACACAACGGCACTTATATCGTCATATTATTATTATGGTTATGCTCTTTAGGGTGGAACATAACACGTGAATCGTCTTCATTCATTTCGCTAGCTGGTTTTGGTTTCGAATCGATTCGAAACGATTTCATTGATGTTTCTTCCTAATAAAGAGTCCTAGTTCAAAAAGTCCATTGGATCCCATTGATGAAGGTGTTGTCCGCAGTCAGAAAGGCGGAGAAAACGATTCTTCATCAGTTTTTTCTGGATCAACATTTCAACCCTTTCAGGGGCGGTGGGACATATACCTCCTACCTACTTTGTTTCAGTGTTTTCTATACTTCTAGTATCTTTTGCATTATCCATGGGCACATATGCATTTTTTGGACTCATGAGTACCTGAATTATTCAAACCTTATGCAACATTAGGATAATTTATTCATTTCAATGCTAGTCATAAACAATGAACGTCAGCAAGTTTGCTTTCCTTAAAGAAGAATCGGTTTTTCCGTAATGGAAACAATTGAGGCTCTGAATTTGTTTTCACATATTCTCCATACATAGTTTTTTTATCAATATTTTTTTTGAAATTTGTCATGTTATTTTTTGCAAAAAACTTTTGAAATCCAGAAAACTTTTTTTAGGATTATTTGTTATATATTGAGCGATTTTCCAATGGCTGTAACTAGTCTTTTGGTTATGATAATCATACGTTGTTACTGAGTTTTGAAAAGCCCGAAGACTCAGCTTGGAGAATATACAATGGTCATTCGTGAAAAATTGAGTTAATCATGTGTAAATTCAATTTTGATAAAAACAAATGTTTCCCATGTCAATTAATTGGGAAACTAAAATTAAAATAGCGATCTCTTAGAGTTGAGCTACAGCGCCCATCTTTGGGAAGAATTTTTTTTATATCGGATAGAAACATTTGAGAACCCGCGCAGACAAAAATTGGCTGTAAAAAATATGACACGAGTCTCACGAAAAATCTGGCCACAGTCTAAGAATACGTACAGAAAGATTCAGGAATAATGTGGGAAAAATATGAGAATGATCTTGGTGGAGTTTTGGCTACGGTATGAGCTGAGTATTGGGAGAGTATGGGCGGGA
Source organism: Gonatopus flavifemur (assembly GCA_018340375.1). Taxonomy (NCBI): domain Eukaryota; kingdom Metazoa; phylum Arthropoda; class Insecta; order Hymenoptera; family Dryinidae; genus Gonatopus; species Gonatopus flavifemur. Next base: position 12,023,945 of record JAFFJZ010000009.1, read on the forward strand.
ATTTGGAAGAGGATCTGGGGTTTGGGACTCAACCAAACTTTTCCCAGACTGCCATAATCAAAATGGATGGCCTTGCAAGAGTATGGGAATAGTTTGGCAAAAAATATAACGAAAAGTGTGGCAATAGGTCATGGTACTAAAACTTTATTTCAGTGCTATGGTAATAATATACTAGCAAACCGATTCAGGTTCTTCAAACCCGGGGGAAAAAAACCGTCAAAAACTAGGTTGAAAACAACGTTGTTTAACATGTTAAAATGGTCCCACCTTAAGAGAGAAGGAAACAACGTTAAAAACAACGTTGAGAACAACGTCGAGAACAACGTTGGAAACAACGTTGAAAATGTTACAACAAAAGTTACATTCCTAAATGAAAAAAAAACAACCGATTTTCCTCGGAATCGAACTTGGATTTTTGAGATCTAAGATCCGACTTCCCTGCCTCTTGGCTACGGTTTTGTATGAATGCAGCAGAGCTTAAAAATGTACATGAACTTTGCTTGGATCAAAATCATCTAGGAATAAAATAATTAATCTAATTGAAAAAAACCAATGAATTCCATTGAATATTACTACAACAATTCCCTTTGATCAATCAATAAAGCTCCTACACGATGCAGACAATTTTTTTACTGGAATTGTGTCTAAAATACGTATTACATGTTTCTTATACACCTGAAATGTGAAATGTTCATCTAATTTATTCAACCATAGGAATTCTCATATATCTTTGAATAATTTAGATTCATGCTCTATCGAATGAGAAAACAGATTAATTGAAAAAATATTATGTCTTTGATCGTCGGTAAAACAGTGAATAACCACGAAATAATTAGAGTCAACTTCAAGTGATCATAACATTTCTAGAGGATATCTGAGATAATTGTTTTTAGGAAACTTGAAGAATTATTAAAAAATGATATTCTTCTGAATCATTTCTCATGATCCATTATACGAATGTAAATAGTTCGTCTGAAACTCGTTGAGATTCGGCAACAGCCAATAAAATTGTTTTTAAAAAAAAGTCATGTTGTGGAAGTTTGAATCGTTCATCGAAACGAATTGGCAATCGAATTATGAAATATTCAGCTGGTGAAGATGCAAAATCTTGCATTACATTCTTGGAACAATGTTTCCAGTGCCCAGGAGTTGATTCGAACATAAAAAGAACACAAAAACATCTGTAAATCTGACCACATGTCATTGACGAATAATCAGATGGAATTCAACCAGACCTTTCAGTTGTTGTAATAATTAATGGAATTCACTGGGGTTTTGTTAATTGGATTGATTATGTTTTCCAAGATGATTTTGATCCAAGCAAAGTTCATAAACATTCTTAAGCTCTGCTACATTCATACAAAACCGTAGCCAAGAGGCAGGGAAGTCGGATCTTAGATCTCAAAAATCCAAGTTCGATTCCGAGGGAAATCGATTTTTTGTTTTTTCATTTGGGAATGTAACTTTTGTTGTCACATTTTCAACGTTGTTTCCAACGTTGTTCTCAACGTTGTTTTCAACATTGTTTCCAACGTTGTTTCCTTCTCTCTCAAGGTGAGACCATTTTACCATGTTAAACAACGTTGTTTTCAACGTTGTGTTCAACCTAGTTTTTAATGTTGTTTCCAACGTTGTTTTCCACGTGGTTTTTTCCCCCCGGGATATTATTATCATAGCACCGAAATAAAGTTTTAGTACCATGACCTATCGCCACACTTTTCGTTATAATTTTTGCCAAACTATTCCCATACTCTTGCAAGGCCATCCATTTTGATTATGGCAGTATGGGGAAGTTTGGTCGAGTCCCAAACCGCAGATCCTTTCCCAAATTCCCGCCCATACTCTCTCAATACTCAGCTCATACCGTAGCCAAACCTCCACCAAGATCATCCTCATATTTTTCCCACATTATTTCTGAATCTTTCTGTACGTATTCTTAGACTGTGGCCAGATTTTTCGTGAGACTCGTGTCATATTTTTGCCAGCCAATTTTTTTCTGCGCGGGAAGGTAAGAGCCAAAAAAATAAATAAAATGTTTTCTTTGAAGCACCCTATTTTTCATATATATGTTCAACCACAGAGTGGAAGTGTAAGATATTATGCTATTACTGAAGTGATAGTAACTTTGTTATGCTATATGGCAATGTGTTATGTTAGAGATTTACATACTGGTACTCTCGCAACTAAAAAAGCTAATTCACGAGAATAAATTACTTTTCATTATCATTATTTTTCTCTCTTTCATGATTATCAATTGTTTATCTTTCATAGCAAAATAGTTTAATCAATTTCTGTTGTGGTCTGAGGTAGCTGTCTGCAAAAAGTGTCATATTGGCGATATAAAAACTAACGCCCTCGCAAGTGCCAGATCTGAATTTCAGAAATAAACAATATCCTTCTTACAACGTTTCATGATCAGTTCTTTTTTCATAAACAAATTCCTGAATGAAATTGATTTTGAATTGTTTATTAGCACACAGTAGACGGTACCATTTTAGTGATATAGAAGCTAAAGTACTCGTTTCGAAAACTTCCCAGACAGCACAATTACTTTTCAAAAAGTTTTTAGAGAATACCATTCAAATGCCATGCTCTTTGAGAGAATTCTTTAAGAATACGCACACTCATCTATTTGGATCCAAAAATAATTCCAAAGGTATGCCCGTTATGTCAGTAGAAATGAAAACATATCGAAGTTCGGTAAGACACTTAATCTGCCCAAAATAATTCATAATGCATTTACATCTGAATTCATTATGGGTAAATAAATCACACCACAAAACAGGCATTCTGAACTTTTTCATGATTCAATATACCATTGTAATTGAATATCAAGTCTTTTACAAATTCCCTATCGAAAAAGATAGAGGTCACAGAATTTTTTCCATCGTTTTCTATAAGGGATTTTCCACAGAGCAGCCACACCATGTTTTTTTCGATACAATCGATTAGTTCTTCCATGCATGGAAGATCGTTTGTATGAATGCATCTTTACGGTCAATATTCACATATTTCCAGTTATACATGATTTACTTCATAATCCACGAGCCATTCGTGATTTTTTACACACTTCTTTTTTTTAGAGTTACATTACTTTGTCGTATACAAAACTTTAACTTCACTGTTAGAAAAGTTCTTGAATTTGATATGAAAATTCTTATGAAATTCTATAAGTACATCTTAAAATTAATAATATTCTGTGATTCACAACATGTTTATGAATTTTCACATTCAATGCATGAAAATTAATAACCGGTTATGAAAATTCAAAATATATTATTAAATTCCATGCAAACTTCCTAATTCTAATAATCTATAATGAAAAATAACAATAATACATGTCAAAATGTTAAAGATGGCTTTCATGCGCATAATTCACTGCGCACTTTGTTTTTGGGAGCATATAATAGTATACACGTGTATACTTGTGATAGAATCCATAACCTCTTAATTATCACTAATGGTCAATAACTCATGGGTATGTATACCATGATTATATGTCCTAATTCAATTAGCTTCAGTTACATGTGAACAAATTCCCGAAGTTTTTATACACATATAGTTGATAACAAGATAACTTTGAAATATGGGTAAGTCTTGTTCTTTTCTCTTTCATATTTTTATCAATGCAACTCCATTTACGGGATCAAAATTGAATACTTTTATGAATGTATGTATATATATGTGTGTGTACAGAGCATATGTGATATCTAAAACTACATCGTATTTTACAGTCGATTTCTTCAATCGTGATGTAGTCAAGCTGGTTGAGGCGTGAGGTCGTAGGTTAGGTTTGGTAGGAAAGCAGGTTCGATTCCCCGTTAGGCCCCCAAAACTTTGCACTCCAATTGACTTTGACTACATTCACGATTACATACTCACTTCGAAAGAGTTTCGAGGATTCCAAAATATGAAGGGAATTCCCAATGATTTCTGTTGAGAACTTCAAGATTTTTTTCTGTTAATTCATAATTCAGAATTATAAATTTTAATATGTAATACATCATTGGATTTCATATAAATTCCATGTATATAAATTTATAATAATTGTGATTAAATTGAATTCTCAGTTTTTGATATACAATACAGTATTAAATTTAATAATAATATTATGTAAAAAACTTCATAATAATTATTATTAAATTTAAGACAGATTTTTCTAACAGTGTTAAAATCTTATGATATGTCATTTATCCTCATGTATTATATATTCCTCGCAGAAGAAAAAAACCCTATCCTGTTTGAAATTTTCTATAGAAAACTTTAGGTCATCCTATAGGAAAAATCATGATTCACTTCAGAATATGAATGGTTTTGAATGAGCGTTTTGCATTGGTAATTCAATAACAATCAATAGTTTTCAATCGATAATTCATTACGGATCTGTGGTTCTCAATGGTTTGTGAAGTTGTGAATAGGGATATAACTTTTCGATGAGAATGGTTCTGAATAGTTTCCAATGATATTTTTTCTCGATAGCTTTTCATAGTAGATTTCTACACTATTACAAACTATTGTCATGCCATAGTTTCTCCCCTATTAAAACTATACGTATGATTGAAAACTATGGAACCATATTGTATATCCGATTGAAAATTATAGATAAATACTGAATTGACGATCCAAAACGTTGATTGAAAACTATTGCATGTTTCAGTAGTTTTCTGTGAGCGATTTTATGCGGGGTAATTTGAAGAACTGAGTCTGTGAGTAAAAGCTTTGAGGAATTCTTGATGGATTCTTGATGCGCGCGAATGATTCCTGTACCATTTGGTAACAAATTTCAAATCCTGAAACAAAACAAATCGGAAATCAAGTCAATCCTTCTATTCAGTCAGATACTTTCTACAACAAACAATTACTATATCCAATTGTACGATAGAAATCATTCTTCTACATTTGACTAGGGTTGACCGAGGCGAATCGGATCAAAATAAGCAAATCCGCTGTTGTCGATCAATTTTATTATCAATTATGCTCTTGTAACGAGTACATCATTCAGTTCTAGACAATGATTAGAGGTGTGCGAATCGTTCGAAATCGGATTGAATCGAATCAAATTCACCAAGATTCGATTCGATTCGTTAACGAACATTAGGAATTCGTATTCGAATTATTCGAAGATTTTGGATCGCAAGAATTCGATTTCGAAATGGCAAAGGAAAAAAATCAAAGAATTGGTGGAGAATTTCATCGAACCTCACTCAATTTTCGCCTATTTGTTTTTTTCCATAAGAGATCAGAAAAATTGAACGCCAATGTACTAAAATTTCGGTGATATCCGATGATAGTTCATAAAATCTGCTACACACTGTAAAAAACTCTGCCAATTGACACATGACTTCCTCGTTTGTGTTGAAAGAAAAATACATGTTTTCTTTCTCTCCCGTTTTTCTCAGAGAATCAGGTTGAAATTCATATAAGACTGTGATCAACACTGCATAAAGCTGTGGTGGAAATTTCATGATAATTGGATGATAGAAACGGAGGTTATCCGCATGTTAACGATGTTTACGAGGTTTCCAAATTTTGTTCCGAAGCTCAATGCTTACCACTTTCTTCCTTCAATTCCGATTTGTTTGGAGTTCACACCATACAACTAACCCCTCGTGAACTGATTACAATACAAGTTTGATGGAATTTGGATCATACCGACATGGGGAAGGCATGCTCTCAAAATATTGTCAAATAATGTGAATCGCGAAACAAAAGTTGTTCACAGTTTTCAATCGATTAGGATGAAACTGATATGGGGCCACTGTGGGATCATCGCCAAAACGTGGTATAAGTTTGATTGCAATCGGATAATAGGGAGCGGAGATATACGCGTTCGCAAAATCACGATTCTTCGAAAAATTTCTCCTCACCCCTCCCGTCCTTCTGTAACGATGAGGTTGAAACTTATATGGAACCACTATCAACACTGCACATGACTGTGGTGGAAATTGAATAACGATCGAATAATACGAACGGAAGATATACACGTTCGCAAATTTGTTACATACACACAGACAAACGGACAGACAAAAAGAAACCTGATTTCCTTTTTTTTCGCCCCGCAATTCCAATGTGCCTGAAATTTATATCATTTAACTAACATCTCGTAAATCTAATATACTCAGAGTTCCAGGAGATTCGGATCATATGGACATGGGGAAGGCATGCTTAAAAAAAAAATACAGGTTCCAAAGAAAAATTTTCCACAGTTTTCAACCGATTTGGATGAAACTTGTGTGGGGCCACTATCGGGACATGACCAAAACGTGGTCGAAGTTTGATCGGATTCGGATAATAGGAAGCAAAGATACACGCGTACGCAAAATGTTCATTTTTGTCAGAATTCTTCTCATCCACCCAATTCTTCTGAATGAATCAGGTTGAAACTTATATGGGACCATCATCACCCTAGTCCACAACTGTGATAAAAATTTCGGAACGATCGGATAAGCAGAACGGGAGATATGCACGTACGAAACTCAGAGGGGGCTACAGCCACACATACAGACAGACAGATACGGTAACAAAATTGTTCCCCGAATTCTGAGGAACATTTTGGTCTAGGAGATTTTTGATTTCCAGACAAAAAAATTTTCAGCTCCTCGAAACGATCACAAAGCTTCCCTCCAAACGAGGAAGCAAAATTGCTTCCTGAATTTCATGTAAATTCATGTGAAGCAATTAACATATAAATTTTGTATTAATTTTCACAACTTTTCTGACTTTTCATATTACTTCGTCGATACTTCGTATTTTGAATTTACAATACATTTCCTGTAGTATGTTGTATATCAAGTGTATTTTTTAAAGAATTTTATATTTTACAATTGAAAAATATAATTTCAAAATCGATTTCCTGAAGTATTTAATATTTTATATTCCAAATACATTTTCTGAGTATTTTGACTGATTCGCAGATATTTGAAGGATTAAATACCGAAGATTTTGAAGGAAGCACTTCAAATATAAAATGCTGAAGGGAATATATTATAAATGTGAGATATATAACACTGGTTTTCATTCCAGTACGTATTCAGAATGATTGTACTTCAAATACTCGCCCAGCCCTGACCATGATAAAATGGACCCCTGGCTAATCCTGCAAAACACATGAAAAATCACGCTGTAAATCACGTGATATATCACGTCGTTCTTGTGAGAATTTTTAAACAAATGAAATCCGAATGAATGAAGTGTGGAGCAGTTATTAGGAATCGAGTGCAGTTATAACAGTCGTTCAATAAGTCCCGAGACTAACAACGAACACAACTGTGCACGGATGAACAATACATTCAATAATCCTTAAGATAGTCATGAGACTTTGAGAATATGATTCAAGACTCAGTTGTGAATAAGTATATATGGATCAATATCGATAGATGCAGAGGCATCATAAGATATCGATGACTCAAAACGTAACAATTTGAATGAATGAAAATTTTTCAAAATATGATGTGCGAAGATACTCAGTGGATTGTTCTGAGTAACTCCCCACTATTAGTTAAGCTTAAAAAGATTGAATACGAAAAACTTCGAAATTGTGACATGACCCATCAATGGGTATTATATAAGGAGCGCGTCAAACGCTCCGTGTCATTTCATGTCTTCTTGCGATCGAGAGCAGAGCTCAGTCAAGATTCATGGTTCCATATTCCATATTGTGGAAAGTGTGAATAATGGAAAGTGAAAAGTGTGTTTTTTATAAATAAACAATTATTTTTGAAAAATAGTGTTTTTTATTGAAAAATTCGAAGTGTTATGTCAACCTTTCTTTTCTTGTTTCCAAGTTAACCCTCAGTGCATAGTTATGAAAAGATTAGAAAGAAAATAGATTAAGAAAATAACATATTCGATGAATCATGCGTTTCCTTATTACAAGGATCGAAAGAAAAAGGCAGAGCATGTGAATTTAATAACCTTTAATATTAGACAAAAAAAGAGATGAAATGACTGAATAACACAATCTCGAATCAGGCTGTACAGCAGACGCCTAACAAGAGAGAAAAAGGGTTCAGATAAGTGCCTTAAAGGCCTTAGAAGTACATAAAATCAGTTCTATTGTCTACAAGTAGCACACTTCCACACTCTCATACATACACTCGCGAGTATCGTCGACCGATCGTCCGTTACGACCGCACAAGAAATCTCAAATAAATAGCGAAGATATACAAATTCTACGTTTTCGTATAAGCGGACGCGCAGATAGCACCAGAGGGTGAGAAAAACGAATAAATTGATCAGTTGGATCGACTTATGGAAAACCGTGGGAAAAGCACTTCAAAGAATAATAAAAGCGTAAGACTTCTTGGTGTCGTAACGAGCGTACCGAAGCGACTGACTCACTTCACACATACTCCTAATTTCACACCTCCAAACGTATCTCTTGAGATCAGGTGACCAGAGAGAACATTGAACTCGGATGTGCGAGCGAGCAAAGCGTTCAAACCTCTCTCTCGACGCCTTCTCTCTTGCGAATTTCAAATATAGCGGAATCATCCGCAACAGTGCACACAATGGGTTAGAGTAACCCTGCTTGATTTTCGAACTTGCCGCATTCGAAAGGACGAAGGAATGGGGAGCTGAGGCTCTGGGGGAAAAAACTTACGTACGCCCTTTAAAAATTCCCCGTTGGACATCCTCACAATCCTGTAAACAGCTGACCTAGAAGGTTCGTATTTCAGTAACAGGGTTAATTCCACCCAGTGTGTGTAGATAGGAAGGAAATCACCGAATTGTAGAAACCAACAATGCGAATGGAAATGTTTAATTGAATCATTATTTGTTGTTCACGTGTATATATTTCATGAAAAGTGAAGTATGTTTTTGGCAGACAACGAGATCCAAGTTACGAATATAAAACGATGATGAGAATTCAACTTCCATCTCGATAGTGGTCGTTTTGAGATCCACCATCTCTTATGGATATAAAAATGATTCTGATGACTGGAAATGGCGAAGACTGATCATAAACATTATTACACTCATGATTCCTGATGATAAAAGCACTTTGTTTATATTATTCAACTACATTTTTATTATAAAAACATTTCTCATGAAAACTTCGCTTCTAACTAAATTGAAGAATCGTTCAGTTTGATTTAGACGAACAAATATTTTTTTTCAAACGGATTATGATATAAGTGATATTTTATGAAAGTTTAACTTCTCAGCTGTTCATCTATAATCCTTTAAATCGCTGTATCTTCGGTATTCTTGTCGTATGTGGTCTACGTAGGTCCTTGGATTGTCGTATGCGGTCTACCTGGGTAGACCGTATGCTGCAGTGCATACGGTTGCTGTATGCGGTCTACCCAGGTAGACAGCAAGCTGCTTACTATATGCTTCAGGGTCTACCCTGAGCAGAGTGCATACGATAAGGGTAAGGATTGTTTTATGCGGTCTACCCCGGTGGGTGGGAAACGACCTCGATAAACTGCAGCATGCGTAATAAAAAGCAGTTCAAGTGCAGGTAAAAATGCAGAGAAATAACAGTCTGGTACTTATGTGGAAACACCGAAACTTGCTGAAATTTGAGTGGAGCAGGAGAATGAGAGGAATAGTGAAAAGAAAATGTTCCACAGAAATGGAAATAAATGAAATAGAGAAAGAGAAAGAATAACGTTATCTACGACCTGAATGGCAGCACATCGTACATTAAAGTGTTGGTACAAGAAGTACCTGGAATCCCACGACGTTATGAATGAAACATTAAATATGTAGGAAACGTATGCAACGTACCAGGTGTGTAAGTATGAAACCGGAATTTGCCCATAGGTGGTGCTAGATGTCGATGCAGTTACCGACACATCACGTCAGCGGTGTCTTGTTATTGTATTGATATCTAACAAAGATTTCCAACTCACAATAACACGAGTTTCATCCAGTAGCATCAGTTTATTAGGGATAAACATGTCGAGTTTTGTGCCAACAAATTACGATTTGCGGACAGCACTACTTTTCTGTGTTCATCTGAAGAAAACCGCAGGCGAATCGCATCGAATGCTTGTGGAGGGGTTTGGTGAGCATGCTCTCGGTGAAACACAGTGTTCCGAGTGGTTCAAACGGTTCAAAAGTGGCGATTTTGACGTCAGGAACGAAGAACGTAGAAGACCACCGGAAAAGTTTGGAGACGCTGACCTGCAACCCTTGTTGGACAAAGCGACGCTCAAACACAACAACAACTGGCGGATCAGTTGAAGGTGACCCGAGAAGCCATCTCCCTTCGGTTGAAAGCCATGGGAAAGATACAAAAGGTGGGAAAATGGGTTCCACATGAACTCAACGAAAGACAGCAGGAAAACCGCAGAACATCATGCGAAATGCTGCTCGCCAGGTTCCAAAGAAACTCATTTCTCCATCGAATTGTGACTGGCGATGAAAAGTGGATATATTTCGGAAATCCTAAGCGCAAAAAGTCATGGGCTACCCTGGGTGAACCATCAACATCGACGGCAAGACCAAACCGCTACGGACGAAAGACAATGCTGTGTGTTTGGTGGGACCAGAAGGGCGTAATCTACTACGAGCTGCTGAAACCTGGGGAAACTGTCAATACTCAACGCTACCGACAACAAATGATCGATTTGGATCGAGTGTTGCGTGAAAAACGACCAGAATACCAACCAAGACAATACAAGGTGATTTTGCTGCATGACAATGCACCAGCACACAAAACAAAACAGGTCCAGAAAACGGTAGAGTCGTTCCGTTGGGAGATTCTTCAGCACGCGCCTCACTCACCGGACCTTGCCCCATCCGATTACCACTTGTTCGCATCGATGGGACACGCACTCGCTGAGCAGCGCTTTACTTCTTACGAAGATGTACGAAACTGGCTCGATGACTGGTTTGCCTCAAAAGAGCAACAGTTCTTTCGGCGCGGAATCCACAAATTGCCAGAAAGATGGGAAAAATGTATAGATAGCGACGGACAATACTTTGAATGAGTTACTTTGTATCATATCATTACAATAAACGTGTTTTTTCTGTACAAAAATTCCGGTTTCATACTCACACACCTGGTACGTTCATGCAACTGTTTATTTATGTACACATTCGTTAATTCATTCCTGCAATTAATGATTCTTCGCTGCACTCGATGTTTTCATGCGATTACTGATTTGATCATGGAATCCTAAGTTTACGGAATCGTGAATTCAATTATGCAATTGTTTATTCCTTCATATATTCCTTGATTTATTCATGCTGCGAATGCTGCGCACATGGAATCAATGATTTGAACGTGCAATTAATAGTTTCCTCGTTGAATCAATGATTTGTACATGCAATTAACAGTTTGCTCGTAGAATTAGTAATTTGCACATGCAGTCAATGACTTGGTCACGCAGTTAATGTTTTTTTTCATGCGGTTAAGGTTTTCCTCATGCCGTCGTTCATCCGCTTTGTACTCCCTCTGTAATGAGCACATTCTCAAGCAGCTCTCTCGCATGTAATTGCAAACAATAAATGGTGTTGAACGATCACGGTGCATTACTATTATTATTATTCCTTTCCTTTGCTTTTCACGCTCACTTTTCAGTTACCGCATTTACTACTCCGTTTACTTGTGCTTTTTCCTTCACTTTTTTCATTACAGTTCCTGCAGTTCGTTTTCTGTACTACTTGCCTGCTTCTTTTCCTATGCTTTGCCGCTTTCTCACGGTAGACCTCATACAACAGTCGTTATGGAAGCATAGCGGTCTGCCCAGGTAGACCCCATACTGCAACTGTCACCGTTGTCGTATGCACTCTACTTAGGGTAGACCTCATACAAGAAGCATATAGTAAGCACCTTGCGGTCTACCACAGTAGACCGCATACTGCAACCCTATGTGGGGCAGTATGTGGTCTACTCCGGTAGACCACCAGTCTCCGGTAGACCGCATATGACAAGAATACCGTATCTTCTCTTATTCTTCAAACGTGACATTTTTCAAAACACACAATTATCGAAGAATTTTTCAACAATATATTCTCTTATTGTGAAATATCTTCCGTCGGGGGGTATGTCAGGCTTTCTCATTCAAATTTTCTTCTTCCTTGAGTCTTCTCGTACAAATTGAAAAAAAACCTTCAAATCGATGAATTTGAAGCTGAGAAACAAGTAAAAGAACATGCAGGGTTACGCTAACCTTTATGTGTGTAAATGAGGACAAATTTGAAGTGTGTGTTTACTGGGGGTTGGATAATACTTAGATTAGGATTGGTGTGACTGTTATTCGAAGTTGAATTTTTTCATTCGAATATGAAATTGAAAGGAGAGGTTTGTTTTTTTGCTCCTGAGAACAAACTGCCCTAGTGCAAATGCACCATATATGACCCACATATGACCCATATATGCCCCATATATGACCCATAAATGTTCAACCCCTCAATAAATGGAAATAAATCATATATGGGCCATATAAGTCTCTCCTACGAGAATTGAACGCGGTTCGTTGTGACCGGACTGCATCCCCCTTTCACTGGAGCCACCGCCGGTCGCTTGAAAGAAGCGACTTCTTTCACGTATATGAACTCCCGCTTATCCTTGAAAACCATATATGGCTCATATATGAACTCCGAATTGGTAGATCAACAATTGTGGATCACATATGAAACATATATGAGTTATTGCAGGTCAGATTCACAATGGGTTCCTCAATATTTTCAGAATAATTATTTTTGAATTCTTCGTGGAAAAATATGAGATACTTGTCAAATTTGTTTGTTTGCTCTTTTTTATTTTATTGTGTTCACTGGTTTACAATGTGTCAGAGCTTTTAGTTTTGACAAATCCAGTTCTTTTTGAATGTGTGTATCTCGAAAAGGTCTCAACACACAGAATTACTAATGAGGCAAAAAAGTTGGGATTTTTCCTGAACTTTTCGAAAATTCGAGTCAAATTTTTTTTTCCAATTCGTGTCTAGTGGAATTCCTACGGTGGGGGTGAAAATGGTAGTCTATTCGAATTTGGACATTTTCAGCCCTTTGAGATCACCAAGAGTCCAAAAGACTCTAGGGGGAGTCTGTGATTCCGTACCCTGACGAAAATTCTTGTCATAATTTCTCATTGTCCCAATTCATGGAGAAAATATGAGGAATTCTATTGTTCTTTCTCATATTTTCTCCATGAATTGGGACAATGAGAAATTAGGACAAAAATTTTCGTCAGGGTAGCTTACAGTGCTTGTCGTAAATTTTAATTTGTGCTGCCTTCTGTTATTGTCAAAGACACCGAGATGTAAATTTTACTGAGAAATCTGCAACAATATTTGAAAGACTGCGTGAATGGCATCTGTTGCTTTGGTTTGGGGTCCGAAAGACCCTGTGTAACCTTTACATGAGTACTTTGAAGTGTGACCTCAACGGGTTAATTTTTTTATTCAACAAACACGATCGATCTATGGTGCATAGCAATACTTTTGGTTCAGTTCTGAGAATGGTGATTTTCTACGACATTCAAGCAATATAAATGAAACAAGACAAAAAAGATAACTCAATAACTTGGAATTACACATCAATCCGTCCATGAAATGTCTCGTATCTATGCTGCATTACAAATCTTGGATAATCGAGCACGCGGAGTACTCAGGCCGCCCTTGTTTTGTCTACATCTCTCGAATGCCGTGGAGTAACATTTTCGAAAATGAAACGAAAATCATCGTTATGTTCCAGAAATTAGTTTTGCTTGTGGAATTTGGGAATCAAACATATCCGAATTTGGATAAAATACTCTTCTCACTTCCATCGTCGAATTACGGCAAAATACGTCCTTGGGAAGAAATTTTCTCTTGATTTTGTGGAAAGTTGAGGCAAAATCCTAAGTTCCATGCCTTGGTAATTTTTTTTTGTATTGGAAGCTTTCCAAGATACAGGCATTTGGAAAAAAAGTGGCTTTTAGAGACCAAGAACTCCGACATATGTTGTAAACCTGAAATCGTAATAGAATAAGAAAAAAAGAAACAAATGATGAGTATCTCACATTTTCCAACAGAGAATTCGGGATGACCATTTCAAAGATATTCATGAACTCTTGGAAAATCCGATATGAAATGATCCATACATAGCAAATGATTATACCAAATATGAATCATATATGTTTTTGACCGTTTCCTGCAAACATATATGTTGCGCGCGGTACCATATATGCTGTATATGTATCACTGATGAGGCTTCGGCCACATATATGGGACATATATGGGTCATATATGAGGCATATATGGGTCATATATGAGTCATATATGGGTCATATATTGATCGTGTATGGGTCATATATGGACCATATATGGGTCACATATGAGTCATATATGTTTTGTGGGAATCATATATGGATCATATATGGGTCATATATGGGTCATATATGAGTCATATATGGGTCATATATGATTCATTCCCATTAGGGCTTCTACAGATTTTTTATAACTCTCCTTCTCCATATTAATACCTTTATGCACACGTACCTTTAGAAAAATGGAAAGACCCGCACACTGATCTCTATTATACAGGGAATGGAAAATGAATAAAAATCGTTATGACGAGCAGAAGACCACAATTGCCATTTGCATTTTGGACGGCATAGATAAAAATGGAGGGAACCTCAAAATTATATGGAGTTCTTGTTGCATAATTCACATATCAAATATGAAATGGAGCATAAAAATTTATTCTATGATGTATATACCACAATTCAGAGTGAATACAATCATTCATCCAATTGAAACGTTCATGACGACTCAAAATAAATAAAAAGTATTGAATAATTATTCCCAGTATTGATAAATATATTTAACTGTGTAATTTGTGAATCTGACAATATATTGGAAATACGTGAATCTTGACTGAAATATTTGGGGTGGATGTTTCACTTTATTGATTGAACAGTTGAAATTGTGCGATTCCAGGAATAGTGGAAATTCCATTCTTATAGAGTGGGAAATGACTTATAAAATGAAAAATGTATACGTCGCATGAGAGTGAGAAATCACTTTGAATTTGAAAGTGAATCCTCACTCTATGAGGATTGGTTTCCATTCTATTATAGTGAAGTTTTCACTTTTCCTGAGGTCGCACCATTTGGAGTTTTTAAGAGAGAGATTTGATGTTCGTCAAAACTAAGATGAAGCGATTCTATCAAGGGTGTTTTCAACATAGCCATCAGTGGTTTCCGATTTCTTCAGATGCAGATCTAGGTTAAATTTTCAACAAATATAAAGCAATTGACAGATATTCTCATACTTCTTCGATCGGTTGTAAATGAGACGTGGGTTTGAATTCCAAGTAGGGACCAGAACGTAACGAAACGAAAAGACAAAATCCTGCCCTTTTTGTTACGTTACTTGGCAACAATACCAAAAGTCGATGTTGACTTTCGGTTCTGTGATCAGGTAACCTAGAGGAATGGAATGAATCATTATTAACGTTATTCAGAAGAACGTAACGGAAAAAATGACAAAATACTATCGTTTCTGTGGTTCTAGATAACAGAACCGGAAGATAATATTGAATTTCGGTTCTGTTGCTAAGAAACGTAACGAAACGAATGAATTCCAATTGAATATTCTCATAATCCCTTAGGTATTAACCATAAACATACAATGTTTGTAACAGTTTGTAACAAAGAAGGTCAAAAATTCCACTTTTTGTTTCGAAGACATCTGGTGATACAGTTCAGAAACATGACACGGGGGCTTCACAAAATGTATTAACAAACGGTCTAGTTGCAACAACTTTTTTTTACACCATGCGCAAGACACTCCCATGACCTCCCTGGCGATTCTGAATTGACCAATTTTTGTGGTTCACTTTTGGTTATTTTTCGGATTGGTGAAAACTTGGTCAGAAAATGGTCATCAAGATGGCTTTTATCACATAATGACTGATTTGTGATCAAGAAATAATGGTCACTTGAAACAAAAGTGTGACCACAAGTTGTCCGAAAACCTTTGGTTCGGTTTTGAAATTTTATTTGTATTTTTGAGGTAAAAATCGATGAAAAAAAAAAACTAGTAAGGATCCAAAAAGTCATCAAAGGGACATCATTGGTTAGACTTTGGTGAATTTGTAGTGAAATCACAATTTTTGGCTCCTTTTCAATATACCGTGATTCCCTGGGGTGGAAGTTTTTAGAAAAAGAGATAGGAGGCAAAATCGGATGGCACCCAAATCCTTTGATAAAACCCCGTAGAATTTTTGGTTCCTGGAGAAACAACCTGAGAACACGATAATTTCCTCCAAACACAACAATTCTGGAGACTTGAGGTGAAAATACGTGCTTGCGTTAACTGCATGTATTAACATAAATTTTTTATCACATGCGTGCGTTTACTGCATGCGACATCTTCGGATGAACGAAGACGTGACACGCTTTTCCTCAAGACTTCCCTTTGCATCTAATGATATGACATGCAGAAGACGCACGCATGTACTTTCACCTTAACACCATAATTCCATCCTCAAAATTTGGGGTCTCTGATCATCCAGTTTATATTAGAGTTGATAATTCTTTGAATAAGGTTATTCACAATAAATTGTCTACTGAAATTCATTGATAAAGGAAACGAAATTGACATTGGTTTTCATTTCTGTTAATGAGGAACGAAATGAGACGAAAACGCAATTTATCGTTATATCTATGGTAACGGAACAGAATGAAACGATACTTTCGGTTCTGATTCTTCGTTTACAGTCAGTTTGGTTATTTTACGAGGAACGTTATTCGCGATATGTTTCGTTTTGTTACGTTCCTTGAGAACAAAAACGAAATGTATTTTGACTATCGTTTCTGTTCTTGAAAAAAGAAAGGAAATTGGAATGGAATTTCTCGTTATTTCCATAGTAACGAAAGAAAAAGAAACGTTACTTCTGTACCGGTCCCTGATTCTGAGACGATCGAAAACACTCCTACTGTATTGTCATAATATTTTGTGTGGTATAAAATATGTTTTGTGTTATCTGAACTGATGAAATGGACATCAGATGACATCATAAGTGTAATAACATAAAACAGGTATTGTAATCATAGAGAAAAATTCGATTGAAAGAAGATCGATCTGGTGGAAAATCGATCATTTTCCCCGATTAATCGATTAATCGAGATCGAAAACTTTTCGATCCGCCGATTTTTGGAAATCGATTATTTTTCAAGATCGCTCATCTCTAATTCCAACGAGTTTTTCCTGGTAGTTGAGGCTCTGATGATTCTTCATATTCCTCTAACCAACCACCAGGTTGATGATGGTTTCTAAAATATTTTGGAATTTCAATGATGCGTTTCATCACACTGTTCATACTTGATGACATATCTTGTCCAGCAAGGTTTCAATAGTGCGATGCACAACCGTGAGGAATAAAAATCTCTGATTTAGATCGATAATATTGGTGTAATTCTCGCCGCATTTTCTTCATCTTCTCCTCATTATCAGATACGAAGCTACGTATTTTGCAACCGTATTGTGTATCAGCTTGTTCTTTTGCTCCTTTGACCAGGTTTGAACAGTATTCTGCTGATTTTTGATTGAAACTTGCATCCATCGAAGAAATAAAATAGGCATGTTGGCCATCTGATACACAATGCGCAATTATAGGATCATTATGACAATTTGAGCACCCATCTTGCATTAGAGTGACATATTCATCATTTGAATCACGTTTCGTATTTTGGATAAGATTCGAATCAACTTTGTCAATTAAAACAGTACCTAACTGTTTAGGAGTGGGGGCTTTGTAACCTGGTCGTAATGATTGTATCATGTTTCCAAAAAATTCTCATCCAGCCACAATCAATGGTATATTGCAGCTATAAAAATATTTGGCGATAGTCAAATCAATTTCTTTTTTTTCAGAAGGCCTAGTTTTAAAAACGTATCGTGGATCATTGATTTTTGGTTGAATTATGTTTGTTTTCTTTTTAGGAATCACCAGTTTTCATTATTTCTAGCTTCCTTTTCAAATTGAATTTTCCATTATTATCGGTAATGGTCTGACCCTCATCATTTGTATCATTACTTGGATTACGACTCAGTTTATTTGAAACGAATTCTGTGCATTCACTTAAATGATTCTTCAATCTATTCGCTCTGTTACTCACTGCGCATCCACAATAATGACATATTTGTTTTTCTGATCCATCTATACTGTCTTCAACGCTAGTAAAATTTTGCCACACAAAATCTTTATGCCGACCAACATTTTTGTTTATTGATAGGATTCGTCTATCCTCTATCACTTCTAATGTTGAATTTTCACTTTCACTCCTTGGCAATCTATAATTCTCGTCACTTGAACTCATGTTAGACGAAATACGAGGGTGGATTGATAAGTTTCCGGCCTGACCAAGAAAAACAACGTTTTTAAGAATTTTTTTTTTTTTTATTCCTCAACATAATCTCCTCCAAGGCTGATACATTTCTCATAGCGGTGTTCTAGTCTAGTAATGCCATCTCTATAGACTGATTCGTCAAGCTCCTCAAAATACCCATTTACAGCTTCGATTACTTCTTCATTGTCCGCAAATCTCTTGCCGCCAAGCCATTTTTTGGGGTTAGGAAACAGATAATAGTCACTCGGGGCTAGGTCTGGAGAGTAGAGAGGGTGCGGCATTAATTCAAACCCCAGATCGTTGATTTTAGCCATCGCAACGATTGACGTGTGCGCTGGTGCGTTATCGTGATGAAACAAGATTTTTTTCTTCGCCAGATGAGGTCGTTTAATTTTCACTTCGTGGCTCAAACGTTGCAATGAGTCTGAGTAGTATTGACCAGTGATAGTTTTACCCTTTTCAAGGTAATCAATGTATATAATACCTCTTGCATCCCAAAAAACAGTAGCCATAACCTTGTTCGCCGAAAAAATTGTTTTTGCCTTCTTTGGAGTTGGTTCCCCTGGTCCAATCCACTGTTTAGACTGTTCTTTGGTTTCAGGAGTGTAGTGGTGGACCCAAGTTTCGTCAACGGTTACGAATCAACGCAAAAATTCGCTTGGATTACGCTTATACAACGCCAAATTGGCGGTAGAAATGTTCTTTCGAATCAATTTTTGGTCGACTGTTAGCAAACCCGGCACCCATCTTGCACAGAGCTTTTCCATATACAAATGTTGGTGCAAAATATTTTGTACACGTTCATATGACATCTTACAGGTCTAAGCTATCTCACGAACTTTTAATCTGCGATCTTTCAGCACTATTCGATGGATTTTTTCGATCATATCTGGAGTTGTGACCTCAATGGGGCGTCCTGAGCGAGGCTCATCAGAGGTGCTCACACGACGCTTTTCAAACTCGGAAACCCACTGCTTAACGGTTGAATATGATGGGGAGGATGTCCCCAGTGTTGAGTCCATCTCTTCTTTAATTTCCTTCGGCGTTAACCCCTTCAAATAAAAGTATTTGATGACAGCACGATTTTCCAGCTTTTCCATTTTTACGAAAAACACAGAGGCGTCTTGGTCAGCGTGCTCTCAAAACTAAACTAACATGGCGATCGGACTGAAACTATAGCTACAAGCTATCTAAGGATGGTACTATAGAACGCCACCTCAAGGTCGGCCTAGTGGCGCCATCTCTTGGTCAGGCCGGAAACTTATCAATCCACCCTCGTATTATATTAGTCTAGTATGAATTCAAAAATTGTATTTCTCAACAATATATTCAAGTTCTCAACCACGCGTCACTCTACTCGACAATCAATCAAAATGAATGAAGTGAAATACTTATGAATTGATCGTCAATTGTCATATCGATACCTTGAATGTTCCAAGCAGTTCTCTCTGGATGTCAATCGTTATTTTTGTTCATCATACCCAGGGGGTATAAATTCGAAAGGATAGTTATACTATAAGCCGCGTTTGTGGTGGCATCAAGCGGTAACACGA
This sequence comes from Gonatopus flavifemur, assembly GCA_018340375.1. Lineage (NCBI taxonomy): Eukaryota > Metazoa > Arthropoda > Insecta > Hymenoptera > Dryinidae > Gonatopus > Gonatopus flavifemur. The sequence goes on from JAFFJZ010000009.1 coordinate 12,043,793, forward strand.
TTGAACTAACCTCACAGCTATTTACCAACACAAATCATGTGTATAAAATAGTTCAAATGTGTTACCGCTTGGCACCGCCAAAACGCGTCTGAAAACTGTACATTTGAGTTTATGCCCCCTGATCATACACAAGGGAATGGAGCAACATTTGATAGAGAAAAAGATTTCTAAAATCGAATTCGTCATATGAATCGTTTTCAATTTGATAAATGAGAAAATTTTACATGTGTGTATGCAATGAACATCTACAACATATAGAAAATTCTTTACCAATAGCTTCAAAAATTTGTGTAATCATGCTGTAAAAATCCCCAAAAATTCTAAGTTTCCATGTTTTTCTGTGAAAATTTATGCCGCGTGATGAAAATGTCATAAATACTTTAGAGACAATATAGACAGCAATATTTTCACCACAATTTATATCGAAATTCACGTTGACCTCACTAAAACCTGTGGTAAAATTGAAAATTCAATCCAATTATTGGTAGTGTCTGAGGAATTTTCAGTATTGTACATCTAGTCCATCGGCTGCACATAAGAGGCCGTATACAAAATCAAGTCCATTCAATTTATCAATGTAATCCTAAGGTTTTCAGATCGCATAATCGGAATATCCAGTTATCTTTGCCACATCCAGATCATGTTGATGAATTGAATAGACATCATTTTACATACGGACTTTTATGAACAGCCGATGAGCTATCAGTCGATTGTTACATTGCCTTAAATTTCATTGTCAAAACCTTTGATGAAGTTATAAAAATCTAAACTATTTAAAATCAAGTCCTTCCCTTATTATTATCATCATTTTTTTACTATTTTCATTTCTCACAATATTTCTATTTTGACCATTTTGACCAGAATTTTCTAAAAAAATTCAAGCCGGTTAAAACCGGGTGAAACCATGGTTAAAACCAGAGGTCGCAGGAATCCGGCGAACCCTGTATTTCAATCATTTACCAAAATAGATGTAGCGACCAATCAACAACTACAGCAATAATCCGGTATACAGGGTGACCCAAGTTGGATAGATTATATTTGGGCAGTATATTCTGCAGCCAGAATGCAACAACTTTTGTATTCGGCAACCTTTTTTTTGAGGCCTAGCTTTCGAGATATAAGCATTTTTAGTTTTTTTTTCAAATCCAAATCACTCAAAAACACGATATGCTACGTACTTGGGCTTGGGACCATTCACCAAGTTGGAAAACGACGGATCCCTGGAAAAAAATTTCAACTATCCCATCATTGTTTGTTTCGGAGCTATAGCGATTTGAAATTTTTGAGCTTTTAGCCAATCACCGTTCAGCAACTTCAAATCGTTATAGCTCCGGAACAAACAATGATAGGATAGTTAAATTTCTTCCAGAGATCAGCCGTTTTCCAACTTAGCGAATGGTCCCAAGCCCAAGTACGTAACATATCGTGTTTTTGAGTGATTTGGATGTGAAAAAAAATCTAAAAATGCTCATATCTCGAAAACTAAGCCTCAAAAAAAATTTTGCCAAACACAAAAGTTGTTGCATTTTGGCTGCAGAATATGCTCCCCAAATATAGTATATCCGACTTGGATCACCCTGTATAGTCGAAAATCGACTATTTAAATAGCCGTTATAACCAACTTTTCGTGTGATTGTCTGGTTTGAACTTTGGAATCAACATCGTGAAATTATTGACTTGTTCTATTTATTCTTTCAAGCATATAATCTGAGGATTGACGTTTGATTATCGCAGCAAGAAGAACAGTATACGATGTGAGTGAACTTCAAAAAATAAAAATACTGACTAAATGGCAAAAGAATGGAACAAATTATGACACCCATGACGAAAATATTCTCATGAGTCACAAAACTCATATTTTTTCATAATTTTTGATGAAGCCACAATTCTTAGAGAAATTATGAGAATTTTGTTATGATATACTTGATGAAATAATTGAGAATATTAATCCAGCTCAGGTTGGGAGCAGCAGAGTATTATTAGGCCCTGAGTGACAAAAATGTGAAAACGTTCCTGATTATAAGATAATTTTCGCCAGAGACTTCACGAAAAATTAGGAATCGTCGGATAAAGTGCAGAATAGTAGGACAAAGTAGGACATTTCACCACAAAGTAGGAACAGTAGGACCAGTGGGAGCCCTGTGAGCAGTCAAAGCCAATATTCCATCATTAGCGATAGATGTCCATATGTCAGTTGTAAGTGAAATATAAAGAACAGTTTTCATGACATCAAAAATTTTTTTCTCCAAGACTTCATGTTTTTCGATAAAATCAATCGTGACGGCAACTCATATCGTGGATCCAATTCTTTGACGAAATTTTTCTATCACTCTACTATTCTGAATGGCTCAAAATCTTGGGCAACTAAATAAATCAATGCATGGTCCAACCTGTTTTTTCTTGCAGAATTATCTTCGTATTTTTTGTTTTTGTCGAAATAATTTTTCAACGACAGTTCCGCGACTTTGGAGGTCTCTCACTGTGTTCAGAAGAACTAGGTGTTGAGTCGTCATCCAAAACTATTGAATCACTTGGATCATCTGTATCACTAATAGTGCTGGCATTAAAAACTCGATCATAGTCTACACGATGTTTTCTTTTCACATGATCAACGAGATTCGATGTAAATATTACCGCTAGTTTTGTAATTTCCTTTGCATATTTTACATCTCGCATATTATTGGACGAAAGACGAGGCTAGGGATAGTGTCAGCGAGTATGCGGGGTGGACCGAGTAGCTTCGTATGCCAGTCGGTGCGATTCCCGAATCTCTGTCTGAGTTGCAGCATTTCGACCCGAAAAACCCCGAAGATCCACGATCAATGGGTCAGCAACAGCGATCGATCACCGTCTAGGAGGAGAGTCGCTTCGCAACCCTCGCAACGACCGCCCTACACGTTTCTCTCCCCGCTTCTCGCACGCGCTTTCGCCTATCGCTATTTCAAGCTTGTAATTCGATTGTATCCTCTTCGCTTACGCGAGTGCTAAAATATATTTAGTGTAGATTACGCTTGTGCTTCTTTTCTTTGCATGCACGCGCCTTCTCTTCACTCAACCGTGACGATCTCGGATTTTCCTCAACTTTCCGCTGCTCTACTCTACCATCTTGCCTTCATTTCTCTCTTTCAAACCTTTCCTAATTATCAATATCATCTCCGCTATACCTCGCCTTTCCACATATGGTCCTTGTTGATGACGATCGAACATGTGTTGATTTATTTGCCCCATATCTATAACAGCACCGAGAGACTTGATGATAACAAACATGGTTTCATCTCATAACCTCACTTTCAATACTCACTGAACACTCGCCAGAATATATCCAGACATCTGAATATTCTTTCCCAAAGTATTTCAAAATTGATTTCCAAGGTTACCCAAAATCAAAGCTGATATTAATACTTCTAAAATTCGAAGTGACTAGAAATCTCCGTTATGGCTATGAAATTATAGAATTAGGGAAATCACACTCAAATATATTGATCAGAAAGAAACGGCTTGACACATGAGGGCATATTTTAAAGTGACAACAATGACGAATAAAAGTTTAGGCTCGTGTCACATGGAGCTGAAAAAGGGTTGAAAGCGGAACGCAGAACCGTTGGTTGGAGAGAGAGGTGAATATTTGCCTTCCTCTTCAACCAAGGATTCCGCGTTCCGCCTTCCCCCCTGTTTCAGTTCCATGTGACACGGGCCTTAGACATATAAACTACGTAAGTATAAATAAAGAATGCGCAAATCTCGTATATGCTTTTAGCGCATCTGTTTACGCGAATTAAGGTCGAATTGCATGGGAGCGTTCATCTCATGTGATGGCGGTGAAAAGATGGGTAGACTCCATTAACTCGAAGCAGTATTGGCCCGGAGTTTATTGTTATTCAACAGAAAACATTGATCATCAGTTTCACATGTTTAGAACATTATTCCTCACGTATTTATCCACTTGAAAATGTTCCTAATGATTTACAATTAATTGGCAACGAGGATCTATCGGAAAGTAGGAAAAAGATTAATTGAACTAATGTGATAGAGGCCTTAGGCCAAAAACTCATAGCAGCAACATTGCATGCCTCAAACATAGAGAGAGAAAAAAAGATGGAATCTATTGCTCTCTCCCAGACCTCTTTTTTTTATGTAAGTGATGCTTGATGTAACGTAAAAGAAAAGTGCAGATCGGTTATGTCGAATGTTATTTTGCTAATTATCACTTATATGGAGAGATTGAAGGATTTCTACTGTCTTTGGTTCAATCGTTAATCAATTAATTACGGGGAATAGGATTTCGTCATAATCGAACCATACTAAAAAAAACAAAACAAAAAGAACTATCGATAGTTTCTAAAAAACATCGAATGCATTCGATAGTAAAAACTATCGAATATATTCGATAGTACTATCGATGTTTAATCAACACTACCACTGAGTAAGCTAATCAATATGAAATACCGTGCATTGAATGTATTTATTTGTTTGCCACAAAACAATGGATTCTATACCTCTTAACTGATAATTACCCACATACACACACACACACGGAATCAAAAATTTTCTTCGAGTTTGGAGGAACATTTTGGTCTAAGGGATTTTGAGTTTGGGGACAAAAAAATTTCCGACCTTCAAAACGATCACAAAACTCCCCTCTGACGAGGAAGCAGAAAATCCTCCCACTTTTCTCAGCGTGCAGTATTTCATGTTCCTTGGAACATTTTTTTCATAATTATGACACATGAAATATCTCGATCAGATTATTGAACACAAATTTCGCAACTGTTGACCATGCTTGAATGCTATTATTAGTTATAATCAGGGGTGTGCGAGTAGTGGTTTTCGATGAATTTCCGAAGAAAAATTTATGATGTCTCATCAGATTTCTGAAATCCTAAAAAAATTGAGAAAATTCTCAAAAAATTGCGAGCAGGTCGACAAATGCCAAGTACCTTGAAGAATTTGAATAGCTCAAAAGTATTGAGCACTGAAAGATACTCGACTGGAAAATAGTCGATAAATTTGAGTACTGGCTCACGCCTAATTTATAATTCATTAATTATCGTAATTGATTGATTAATGATTCTTTTGATCCTAAAACGACAGCTACAATAATTCCGCGCTTTCGTGCACTCCCAGTACCGACGATATTCACGAATATCAAATTTCTGGTGTCGGTATCGTCTCTATTGCAAGTACTCGTATATCGACTCGTGATGTCGAGACAATATCGATACTAGTCTCGTAGTCTCTGCACCCCTATCAATCACCAAGAATTGGAAATTGCATTGACAATTGTACTCGAGAAGTTAATGCAAATTCCAGAGATTATTAACAGTGTCGGATTGCAAGAATGTCGAAAAATATCGCAAAAACTATTTTTCTAAGATTTTCATTCAATTTTTTTCATATTATCATTCCGTCATGATCTTTTGGCACAAGTGACCAGTGTCGGACTGGCCTGCCCGGCTCCGCAGCAATCGCCGGAGGCCCTTCGGTATATGGGGGTCCATTCAGTTTCCAGTTTTCGTTTTGTTTGTAGGAATTATGATGAAATCTTGATTTTCCCAAGAGTATGCCCCCCCCCCCCTAGGTAGCCCAGCCGGGGCCCTTGATACAAGCCAGTCCGACACTGCAAGTGACGCAAATATTAAAAGCCGAGAACGTAAAGCTGTGTATTCCAGTTTGCTGTCTTAGTACGTAACACTGCGTTCTTGCATAAATGGTCGCATCACTTGTGCAGACAACCCATTACTCAGTATTGAAAAATCGTTGACATATATAACATTTATCGTTTTTCTTATATGTTCGCAGGTAAATGTGTTAGAACTTGGATGCAGCCAAATATTTGTACGTACTTGATAAAATAACATAAACGCGCAAAATGCTATGGAAAACGAAGGAGGAGGAATATCTACCATCACAACTAGAATTGACGATTTCCCTTATAAAAATATTACACTGTGTTTTTTGTAATTCAAATCTGGTGTCAGTGCAGATCAAGTGAAAAGTCATTTGTATTTTCGTATTTCACTTCGCCGGGTACCTCAGTAGAAATGCTCTACTCATTGACGAGTTTTGCAACGCTCTACTAGCCAAAAATTAGACGCTTGCAAATACCTCGCAAGGTTCTGCCGAGGTACTAGCAAGTGTCTAGTTCCTGACTAGATGAGTGTTACACAAGTCGTCGACGAATAGAGTATCTGCTTGAGTAAAAACGGTGTGTTTGGGAATGTTCTACATCAATATTTCCTGCTGTCTTCTCAATAGAACACTGATAGAAAAATCTACCAAAATTCCATAAGGATATTATGAAGTTTTTTACATAAAAATTTTATCAAATTCCACAATAAAATATTCAATTCAATAATATAATTCCTCATGTTCAACATTTCTTTTCTTGAAATGATTTCTTTAATGGAATATTCGTGAAATTCAATACAAATTGAGATGCAGTTTCGTCACACATTAGAGGAAGTGAAGATATGATTGAAATGATGAAAATATACCATGAATGAATAATATTTACTAACAAAGTGATACTTACCAAAATCCGAGTTTCTGGAAGTTCGGAGAGAAAAAGTATAGAGAGGACTTGAACGATGAGGGGACTTCCAGTGGCGAATTTGTTCCTCTATGTTTGAAGAAGTTTTCCCGAAAATTTGTGATCGATTGAGTGAAAAATGTAGAAGTTACAGACATTTATATGAAAGCGGTAGGCGCTTGTTACCTCAGTGATTCGCGTAATATTCAATTCACACTTCAAATCCGGTGGACTCGGACAAATCGTTCACAAAGTATTTTCAAAATAAAAAAACATGTATACGTGATGAAGCTAGTGATCTGAAAGTAGGATTTTTCTTCTGCGGAATTGAATGCGTTTTCATAATCTTCCAGAATATTTACGATATTTTCCATAAGTCATGAAATATTGAGGATTCGATAGAGCGACTTCTCTTGAAGCATATCGTATTTATGAATAATATCAATACATAATGTTCTTTATTGAAAATAATTGTTTTGTAATAATGTTGATTCGTTTCGTCAACTTTATAACCTAAATCAGGCCCGGATCAAGGAGTGTTGAGGCCCGGGGTCTGAAGAAATTCGAGGCCCCCATCAAGGTAAAAAGCGGTGTGACGAGCTCGCTTAAATCCACGTCCGGTAACGAGCTCGTCTATGTAGCGTTAACCTGAAAAGACACTTCGAGCGAGTGATGACAGGTTGTAAACAAATCCTTTCATCCATCTTGGATATAGGCTATACGCACCGCGCATGTGCGTGGTGAGTTCGTAAGAAGTATCGAACATCGAAGATCGATGCGTGTGCGATACTCGAGCGAGAGTGTTTCGCCGCGTAGCCGACAGGCGGCAGACGAGTTGCGCACGGTAGCGAAGAACTCAATCAGGGGATAAAAGGAGGTGCTGAAGAGAATCAGCACTCTTCTATCTCGATCAAGCCTGCTTGAACAGGGAGATCAAAAAGGTGAGAGAGACCGCTCCACCGAGGACAGAGATAGAAAGCAGTCGCGTCGTGTGCTTGCACACGATTCCTTATATAGGTTTGTGTAGGGAAGGTGGGGTCAGCAGGCGATACTCCGCCGACCAAGAGTCAATGCTGGTTAGGGCAATTTCTGGACGAAGACGGTAATAGTCCTCTTCGGGCCATAGGGCCACTCTCTCACGGCCACCAAGGGTGAGCTAGAGCCACATTCTGACGGCTCCTCTCATTGGGTCAACCACTCACGGCCTCATAGGACATAGGAAGTAACACACGTTTGAGTCCAACCCATCGGGAATTCATATTAGCGCCTACCCTTAGGCCAAGATAATCTCGGCCAATCACAGCTCGCGACTCCGCGCATGTAAAATAATCCTTAAGATTATTACTTCTCACGTCACGAACGGACCAACGGGGGTACCTTTCACTCGGAACCGTCCATTCACGCGTCACTTTCCGTTGGATCCATCTTAAATAACGATATAATCGGGTTATACGAATGACTGACAGACTTTCCGTGTGCACACGTAGTAGGCTTAGAATTAAAGCGCCGACTACGTAGTCCAAGAGTGTTCATTAAGTCTAGTTTGCTTTAAGCTGTAGAAATTGTGCACACATTGATTTAATGTTCATTTTGTAATCAGTTTCAAGTTGGACTTATGTTCATATTTCACGAGATCCTTTGATCAGTTTGATTTGTAAATAGTAATTGAAATAACATATCTTGTTTAAACTTTATAATATGTATCGTTTACTCGTATTCAATAATCTGTGACCCGCGTTCCCCAACTAGTTTATAACGAACCTCGGTTTTCCGACGAGCGAGAGGCATAAATTGGTGGTTAATTCTTCAATTATCGATATCCTCATATATCAACGCGTTACGGTCATAACGAAATGTCACAGCGGGAGGGAGAAATGTCCTTCAGAGCCTTTACATTTATTCTCTCCCTCAAATGGGGCCCCCCGGTGAACGGGGCCCAGGGCTATAGCTTTCCCTAGACCCCCCCCCCCTTGATTAAAGCGTGACATAAATTGTAGAAATGAATATGGGGTTATGAGAAACGAAAGTTGAACTCACTCAAACCCTATTTAATGTAAGTATATTTCGTATTGTTTGTAACCACTGAGATATATGAATAGATAACATATACGTCATCTTTGGAAGCTTAGCGCTGTCTGAGTATATGCATAATTTACCTATTTCTTCTATAAGATCAATCTATCGTAGTATTGCATTCGTGGAATTCGTCAGTGAGAAAAGTTGAAAAATTATAGCATTAGTGACTTTGGCAGATCCCTCGTTGTCGGAATGTCGGATAGATCACGATAAAAACTGTGAAATGAATATAAAAGTAGGATCGAAACGGATAGAATTGGATGGCATTTCTATCCGTCTCGTTTCTATTTTTGTATCCATTTTCAAGTTTTTATTTGAATCTTCCCGACATTTGTACTAGGGTAATTTTTCTCTGAAAGCCACAGATATCTGTACACGCAGAGGAAAGTTACCTAAAAAATCAACACATTTTGCAGTAAAGTAGGGACAAAATCACGTGTTGGGGTTATTTATTATATTTTTTCATTGAAAATACTATACTTTCTATCAATAAATACAGGAATCCTGTAACTGTTCGTTAGAAAGCATGGTAATTTTGATGACGGAACATAATATATAATCCCAAATGTGTTTTTGTCCCTACTTTACTGTGAAGTGTATGTGATTTATTATTGTGGAAGTGAAGCCAAAACGTACACTGAATATTTGTGTATAATATTAACAGCCACTTGTTAAGCGTGACACATTGGTGCCACTTTTCAAGTATCCCACATAGCACCATAGTGCTAGAAGGATTTTGAAAGAATTCTTATTGAACTGATCGTGTTCTTTATGAATTCTTTGAGAATTCTTCTGAGACTGTGGTGCGGTGTGGAATGTGTCAAAGAATCCCACACCATACCATTTATATTCAACAAAACAGTCATCATATCTAACAACCAGAGAGCTCCGCCCCTCAGCAGCCTGAGCTCCCCTCAAAATAGTAACCTACATTGGCTCGCTTCGCTCGCATCTAGAACGATTCAGATATCCGGGAATACATGAGAACCACGTATCAGCTTTTCACTCAACTGGAAAGATTTTTGAGTGGAATATTCAGAAAGCTTGAAACTGATTGGTATCATCTTTAATACCATCTTCAAATGATTTAGAAACATGTTTCCAAACGATTGTAGAATTTGGATAACTGTCCTGGCGGACATGAAGCCGGGAAGCGCGATGAAAGCGTGAGCTAAGAATCATTTAAGCGTACTGAAGAGTCTTTCAAGGTAGTTCTCTAGCAATATTCAGGATCAAATGAGAAAAATTATTGTCAAGTAAAGGACCAAGACCAAAGGAATTCGATCATCATATTCGTTGGGGCTTATATTTGTGTTCATAATAAAAAAAGAACTAGCTTGAAGTATGAACAAACAACTTTGTAACAGCCACTCGAAATTTCTCATGGTTTTTTCTCGAAAATTTCTTATTTTCAATCCGTTTATGACTTATGGAGGCCCATTTAATTGGTTGGGAGATTTGAAAAACTTCCACCGTGCAAATTTTTCTTATATGTAATTTTTACAATGATTACTCGCATTTGTTTATGATTAGTAAAATACATTCGCATAAAGAAAAGTGTGTGACAGTGTCTTGATGAGGAAATACACCAAATCTCCACGGGAAAGGTTTTTCAAATCTCACAAGGAACACAATGGGCTCTCATAAGTCATGAGCGGATTGAAAATGAAAATTTTCTGGAAAAAGAACCATGAAAAAGTTTGTGTGGTTATTACAAAATTGTTTGCTTGTATATCAAGTTGGTCGTTTTTTCTCATAAATACCAATAGCAGTCCCAACAAATATGATTATACAGGGTGTCCCATTTCAATTTTTGAATGCAAATATCTCAAAAACGTGCATCCTCAACCAAAAGCACTCCATACCAAAGTTGTTATATAAAGAGGGGGCCACGAAACTACGATATCAGTTTCATCATAGATGGCGTTATGTTCGATTAGAATGGGGTCAACATCATTTTTTTAAACGGGGACTCCGACTTTTTATTTAACATCTTGATTCTACGCAAAAAACTTAGTAACTTTTGCTCGAAACGTTTTTCCAAATTTTTGAAGATGGCCCCACAATCGGTGAAAAATAAAGTCTATGAAAAAATATGCGGATATCTTGTGGAATGCATCCAAGAGCCGAAATATCTCATCCGAATGTTGTTGAGAGAGGGAACGACACAATGGCGATATCAGTTCCATAGTAGATGGTGCTGTGGTCGGTGAAAATGAGGTCGAATCCAATTTTCCAAATGGAAACTCCTACTTTTTATCGCATATCATGATTCTACGCAAAAAAATGAGGAACTTTGGTTTGAAACATTTTTCCTGAATTCTTGGAGATGGAAACGGTGGAAAATGAGGTTGATGGAGAAGTTCTACTGCCTCATGTGTAACGCAACGCTCAACAAACAAATCAAAACAATAATAATTCCACAGAAGAAATCGAACACAAAACACAACAAATGTCATGTCCAAAACATTGTAAATGACTCTAATTCAATTGTTGTTTCCTATGGTTTTCTACATTGAACGAATTGTACGCAATATCGACAGCAGTGTACCCAGGTTATAATCAGTAATGCCAGTATTCCCAAGAAAAATCTTCAGATTTTCGAGCATTGGTCATTTATTTCCAAATTGGAAATATGATTCGCCGGTTGTCCCAGAAATAACCAATCGTCGGATGCTGAAGATTTTTCTAGGGAATACTGGCAACGCTGGTTATAATGTAGAAAAAAAATACGAGTCTCAGCGCCTCCTCCACAAAGTCGGGGAAATAAAGCTCACACACAACTATATCACATATACGTTCACACTCACACTAATGGCGCCATTAGTGTGAGTGTGAATGTATATATGATATAGTTGTGTGTGAGCTTAATTTCCCCGACTTTGTGTAGGCGGCGCTAAAACTCGTGTTTTTTTTCTACATTTATACACTGAGACAAAATTTTGTTTGTGACAAAGGCGCTTATTAATGATAAACATACAATTTTTGGGTCAAATGACATTTGTTAATAGTCAATAAATAGTTTTGATTGAAATAAGTTTGGAATAATTTTTTTTTAGTGTACCTTGCACTGAAAAACTGTTTTGTCCCGCCCTCTAAAACGTTTTGATATTATATGCCCAACCGAAATTTTTCCCTGGCATAACTGAAAATTTAGTAGGTGTCATAAAAATTTGGCTGTGCTAAACAGATCATCTTACCAAATCATCTCAACAAACAGTAAGATACCTATTAGTATCTCAGCGATGTCTTAAAATCATGGAAGATGTCTTGGGAAACTTTCGTGAAGATATCTGTTCGACATGTCACGTCCAGGAACTTCCTACGAAGATGCTTTTCTTCGACATAGATCAGAATTGAAATTCATAAGTGAATTTCATTACTCATCTTGATTCATAGGTATTTGATGGACCGGGAGAAATGAAAAGGTGAGACAATCTGATTTAAATGAGGTGAAAATAAAATAATCGATCTGCTCGAGTACTTCTTCATTTTTGACTTTGTCTATCCATTTTATTCTGAGCATCCTCCTATAACACCACATTTCAAAAGCTTCAAGTCTTCGTTGATCAGTTTTCTCCATGGTCCAAGTTTCGCAACCATATAATGCTGTGCTCCAAACGTAACTTTTCAAGAATTTCTTCCTTACTTCCAAGCTTATATTTTTTGAGCATAATAACTGTTTCTTTTGGTAGAAAGCCTGTTTCCCTTGTGCTATTCCTGCTCTTATATCTCTTTCGCTTTTGCCGTTTTCTGTAATTATGCTTCCTAGATATTTGAATTCTTTCACCTATTCAATTGTCTCGGTATCTATTTGGATGTTCGTTTTTCTAGCTGTTTTCGCTGCTGTACACATCATGAATTTTGTTTTGTCTTTATTCATATTCATACAATAGTTTTCCAATGATATTGTTCTCATAGTGTTGAGAATATTTTCTAACTCAGTACTACTCGTGGCCAATATAGCTATGTCATCCGCGAATCTCAACATACTTATATTTTTTCCCTGAATCTGTAATTTCGATTGAATTTCCTCCTTCACTTCGTTCATTGCTTCTTCTATATATAAATTGGAAATCAGTGGCGTTAATGAGCATCCTTGTCTCACCCCTCTCCTCATTTGTGCTTCCCCTACCTGGACCTCTATGTCTATTATTGCACTTTGATTCTCACATAATTCGTATATTATTCTTCTATCTTCATAATTTATTCCCACCTTCTTCAGGATCGCAAACATCTTCTCCCAGACCACATTATCGAAAGCCTTTTGTATGTCTACAAAACCTATGTACACAGATTTCTTCAGCGCTATCCTTCTCTCTATTACTGCCCTAAGTGCTCAAATTGCTTCTCGCGTTCCCCTATTTTTTCTGAAACCAAACTGATCTTCTGCCAATCTACTCTCTCTTTCATTTTCCATCCTCCTGTATATAATTTTGGTCAGTATTTTCGAAGCATGTGAAGTTAAACTGATCGTTCTGTAGTTCTCGCATTTGTCTGCCCCTCGTTTTTTCGGGATGGCAACAATTTTATTCTTTTGGAAATCTTCCGGTACTTCTCATTTTCCGTACATATCTCTAATCAATTCAAACAGTGCGTCACGAGTTCCTTCACTGGAGGCTTTTATAAGGTCCGCATTTATGCCATCTATGCCTGACGCTTTATTATTTTCCAATTCTTTCAAAGCCTTGTCGAATTCTGATCTCAATATCGAATCTCCCAATTCTTCCTCATCTTCATCCTCCTCCTTCTCTGAAAGTGCTATATCATTGTTTCCTCTATACAAGTCTTCCAAATGATTGATCCACTGTTCCATTTTCCCTTCCGTTTTTATCAATTGTCGTCCTAGAGAGTTTCTAATCTCATTGCTTCTAGATTTCATTTGTCCGAAAAATCTTTCAATAATCCTATATGCTCCATCTATTTTTCTTAAATGCAGTCTTATTCCTATTCCCTGACATTTCTCTTCTAACCACTGTCCTTTTGCTTCCCTTGATTCCCTCGTTATTTTATTTCTCAATAATTTGTATCGTTGCTGGCCTTCTTGGCTATCATCATTCTTGTAATGTCTCCTTCCATTAGCAATTCTAAAACTTCTCCCGTTATCCATGGGTTTTTAGGTTTTACCCCATTATTCTTCAAAATCTTATCCGCACATTCTCGTATATTTTCCTTCATCTTTGTCCATATCCTCTCTATTCCCAAGTCTTTCTCTTTTTGATCTCCCAATTTTTCATCCAACATTTCCTCGAATCCCTCATGCGTTTGTTTTTGCTTGAGGTTGTTCAAATTCCATCTTTTCTGCATTTTCCTTTTCTTCTTCAGAGATTTGAATTTCAGAGAACATTTCATCATCAACATATTATGATTACTATCTATATCTGCACCGGGATAAGTTTTACAGTTTTTCACTTGGTTTCTAAATCTTTGTTCCACTAATATGTAATCAATTTGGTATCTTGCTGTATCTCCTGGCATTTTCCAAGTGTAGATTCTTCTTGGATGATTTTCGAATGAAGTTTTTGTGATAACCATCTCATGATTCTCACAAAATTCGACTAAACGTTGTCCTCTATCGTTCCTCCTCCCTAACGCAAAATCCCCTATTATGTTGTCCTCTTCTCCTTGTCCTACTACCGCATTACAATCCACCATCCCTATCAAATTCTCTTCTCCCATCACATATTCTATCACTTCTTCTATTTCTTCGTACGTTTTTTCAATATCTTCCTCCGAATATGCAGATGTGGGCATGTATACTTGGACTATGACTGTGTCTACCGGTTTTGTTCTGATTCTAACCATCATCACACGTTCATCATGTTGCAAATAATTTTCCATTCCATTTCCTACTCTTTTATGCATTACAATCCCTACACCTGGTTGACCGTTCTTTGATCCTTTATGAATTATTCTCTAATCCCCACTCCAGAAATCGCCCTCTTGTGGCCATCTCATTTCGCCAATCCCCATCACGTCTATATTCAACCTATTCATTTCTAATTTCAAATTTTCTAATTTTCCCGCTTGCCTCAGTGATATAACATTCCACGCTCCGACTCGAAGAATGTCGTTTCTTTTCCCCATCCTATTCTCCGGTTTTCGTTCTTTGCTGATGAAGCTTCCTCGAGCAGCCTCCACCCGGAGATCCGAACGGGAGACTAGTTCACCTCCGGAATATTTTACCCGAGAAAGCGCCATCATGTACTTATTGATTTGTTCGTTTGTTTTTGTTCCACGAGTATAATATTCCAGGTTTGGAAAAGGGTTCATTTCCTCGGGGAGTATTGAAACATGTCAAGGAAGGTAGTTTCCCCTTGCTTCACTTCCGTTTTTGCCGATGTTTCTGGCATTAGGATGATTCCGTTCCTCTCAGTTTGTAGTCTTTCTCTTGAGTAGTTCCACTAAAAAAAAAAAAGATCCAACTCTGAGATACTTATCCTCCCCACCACGTCAAGGAAGCAGATACTACCAGGGATGGATAAAAAGAATATCAAGGACAGGTATCATGAATATCCCCCTGGAAGACCCGCAATCACCCACGGGGAGGAGTCTAATACAAACAATTCTTCTCAAGTTCTCTCTGAGGGAGAGAGTTTGTTATCCAATTGGAGTTTTTTTTGACGATGTTACCTGGTATTGAACATGGAGAAACAGCTTTAAGGCTTGTATACTGATTTGAAGTGAGATGGATAAAAAGAATATCAAGGACAGGTATCATGAATATCCCCCTGGAAGACCCGCAATCACCCACGGGGAGGAGTCTAATACAAACAATTCTTCCATTTTCCTCTTCAGTGAACTTAATTTTACTGATGATGTCTAGAGGGAACTTCGCGTATTTGTAAACGAAATCCTCACCTACTATACACCTGAAATATTCTTGGTTTGTTTCAATACATACGTCACACCTACGCGGTAAATGAGGTTTATTTCTATTACTATCTTCAGGCTTAAAATTGATTCTCTCCTTAGGTATCAACTTGATAGCTTCATTATACTCCTTGAGGAGTTCTGTGTATTTCTTTGTTCCCTTAACTATTTTATTACGTGTCCTACGTGCAGCTTTATTATCTCATCTATCCCCATGGGTATTTTCTAGTTTTTGCTTATTCATTATATGTTTTTTCCGTTTCGCGTAAATCATGGACAATTAACTGGATGTCGCGAGTCACTGGAAATGGAAAGAGAGAAAGCTCAATATTTCTATATAATCTATTCCAAATTGAAAGATTATATAGAATGGATTTATGGAGGCAAATTTATATTATTGAAATGAATCTCATGGGCATAAGGGCAACTTGCTAATTCGTTCAAATTTAATGTGATTTCATTTGGAATAATAGCCGCATGTGCTATTGAAAACAAACCACAAGTGTTCAAACTTACGGGCACAAGTGTCATTTTTTGAAGGAAATAAAAAGAGAACATCTAATGTTCTGGTTCCACAAGTGACTCAAACATAGATATTGGGAAGAAATATTAGATATTGGATTAGAATATATCTAATGTTCTGGTTCCACAAGTGACCCAAAACATAGATATTGGAAGGAAATATTAGATATTGAATTAGAATATATCTAATGTTCTGGTCCCACAAGTGACCCAAAACATAGATATTGGAAGGAAAGTTTGGTTAGTAGACCATCTTGATTCCACAAGTGATCTCAAATAGAGAAAATTATATATATACATATACTTACTGTTGAGTTGGAGGTTGTAGTCGAAAATTGTATTAGTTGGGAATTAGAGTTTGTACGAATTGGCTTGTTGAAAATTCAAAGTTCAATGTAACACTGTATGTTGAAGTTTGGAAAAATAGTGAGGTGTCAAAGGGCCATTTCCTTGGGCTTCATATACTCTTTTGGGAGCTGCCCTTCAAGTGGGGACTATTGTTTGAGAGAGAAGAGACAATGTTTTCTTTCTTTCTATGGTCTCAAGAGTTTTTTCTATACGTATTTTCCTGGGTATTAGATATTTTCCGAAGTTTCTTATGATTTCTCATGAATTTTAGGCTAAACAATATCTCTAAAGTTCATAAAATAATTAATCATGAGGTGTGTATAGCTTAATTAAGTCTTATCATTTATAATAACAAATGGTCATGCAATTTGAATGTCATATAGATTACACCTTTCAAACAACGATTTGGCAGCCAGAGTTCTTATGGATAACTACATTGAAACATTGTTTGCAAGATTGATCATTCATCAATAATATTGTACAAGAATTCGAATCAATGTTTAAATGTTGTTTATGGATATTATTATTCGATAGTGATAGGATAATTCATTATTTGTGTGATGAGTAAAAACTATCGTTGTATTTATAAAGAATCTGCTGTGTTTTCAATGTTGTTTGTAAAGTGGTAGATGGAAATATTTGTTTAAAACATTTTTAGTATCGGCTAATCAATGATTGTGTGATTCTCATTCAACTAATGAATGTAAACGTCATTATATTATAGTTGATCAGGATAAAAGATATGAGTATATAGTAGATTATCAATGATAATTATATCAATCAAAAGTTATTTTATATTCTAGTAACCATGATCATTTCTGAAATTGCACGTAGGCCAAGGTTTTTTCCTATATAGACTTGAGCAGAACATAGATTCGCGTTGCATAGCTAGGTAGCGGAACAACGCAGACCATTGTTCTGGTCACGATTTTTTATACATGCTTTTCCATTGCATGGAAGGGTTTTCCCTAAGTCTGTCACCCAAATGTTCACACAGTCTGCAGTGTTTGGATAAAGAAAGGAATTCCTTACATTATTCTTTCAAAAATGATTCATAGGTGAATAAGCTTAGTCTTTAATTGAATTAGAAGTAAAAACACCGTATTCGTATACATATTGAGAGTGAAGAGAGAGAGAGAGAGAGAGAGAGAGAGAAGAGAAAGGGGTCAAAGAGAATAGGAGAAGAGTAAAAAAATAGGTGTGTATATATATATATATATATATGTATATAAATCTGAAAATGTAACCAGTATGTAACGAGAATGTTACATAGAAGAAAAGTAAAGGATAGATGTATATATATATATATATATATATATTTATATGTATTTAAATCTGAATATGTTACGAGGATGTAATGAGAATGTTACATAGAAGAAAAGTGAAAGATAGGTATATATATATATATATATATGTATTTGAATTTGAATATGTAACGAGGATGTAACAAGAATGTTACAGACATCTAACCAAGTAGAAATGCTCTAGTTATTGACAAGTTTTGTAACGCTCAACTAGCCAGATATTGGACACTCGTAAGTACTTCGCCAGAACCCTACGAGGCACTTGCAAGCGTCCAGTTTTCGCTAGTTAAGCGTTACGAAACTCGTCAATTACTAGAGCATTTCTACTAGGGTGAGAGATGTATTATGCAACAAATCTCAACAAGTTTTAGATATTTCAGAGAACTCTTGCAAACGATATGTTTTAGACACGTTGACAAAGATCTTTTAGATATGTGGAAGACATCTTTTAGATGCCTTATGATACGTTTCTGATTCTTTTAAGAAATCTTGTAGATTTTTTCAAAATACGTTTAAGACATCCCAGACAGCACAAAATGATCACTACACTCACAGAAAGGATTTCTTGAAATGAGATAATTTTTTTTTGTCCCTGGGACAAAACTCGTTTTTTTCTTAAGCCTAGAAAATTTTACTTGAATCAAGGAAAGGTCGTTTCGATTTCAAAAGGAATTTTCCTGATTCAAGTAAAATTTTCTAGGCTCAAGAAAAAAACCAGTTTTGTCCCAGCGACAAGAAAAATTATCTCATTTCAAGAAATCCTCTCTGTGAGTGTAATGAATCCTCAAAAAGGAACATGTTGTGACTTTTCCTCTTTTCACTTTGACAATTTTTAAGATGTGTAACAGATATCATTCACGGAAAAAAAATGTTCAGCTGTATCAGCTAGATTTCAGTTGTGATAGCTAGATATTCCGTTGCAACCGCTAAAATTTAACTTGTACAGCTAAACATTTTTTTCCGTGTTCAGAAACTCTTTCAAGAGGTCTTTTAGAATATGCTGATTCGACATCTAGGATACGTCATTCAAAAATACCTTGAAGAGATGTTTCTGACATTCTCTGAAGATGTCCAAAAGATATGTCGATATATCTTGAAGATATCTTTTTTGTGACGTCATTTAGATATCTAAAAGACATTTTCCGATGTATCTAAAAGATTCCATCCTGAAGATATCTTGTAGATGTCTCCAAGACCTTCGGTGTTTGTTGGGATGTTTGCTTCTCTGAACTAAAAGTGATTTGGTAGGATCTTTTTGGTTGAACCCACTAAATTTTTACTTGCGCCAACAAGAAGTTTTGATGGGGCATGTATCAACCAAATCTTTTTTTCCACTGTGGACATTCTGATCTAAAGATGGCAGCGTAACGAAAAAGAATATTATTCTCCTCTAATAATCCTTATCGAAACACAATTATTCACCATGTAACGAGAACGTAAAATTTCTTCCAAATTTTATCTCTTTCTCTTTTCTATTTGTTTTTTTTTTTAATCTTTCCCTTCTGTTAAATTTCTATGAACGAATTATCAATAGGGTAAAACAGAATATCTGTTGCCCTATCGATAAATTCGACCCAGGAGAATTACACATACGGTAAAGGAAGATTTCTTTACACTCAAATTATAGAGAAAAAGAAGTCTCCCTTTAAAACACAAGTTGAGAACAACTTGTGTTCCCGTTATGTTTGTGCCGTATGTAAAAGGGACAAGTAAATCTGGAAAACCAGAGACCCTTTTCTTCCTCTTTTATTACATCCTTTTCCAAATAAAATCAAATTCCAAATTACCCCGTAATAAAAACCTCATTGAAATGTAGACAGCAGAGGATTAGAGCGAAGAATTGTGTCGCCAACTCTGTCTGGAAATTTCTCAAGTAAATTCACTATAAAGAATACGACAAATATTCAATTTGTTTCTTTTTTATTTATAATAAAAAGCCACAATACTCTTCGTTGGGCCAAGGTTGGTCCAGGGTTGGCGAAGTATCGTTTGCCGATCTTCGTCGATCTTGGTTAAATTCAGCCTTGAACATGTTAATACACATGAAAATTCAGATTCTAACACCAATTTAACCATTGGTTTAGAAATTCAAGATTGGCTGCCAATGCTGGCCCAATCTAGCATCTCTATAATGCAAAATTCTAAGTTTAAACCAGAATGGAGCATTATTTAAAATAATGAAAGTTTACGTTCTTGAAATGGTAAGTATTGGTAAGTTGAAGGTAAGTAAAATGAATATAAATATTGAAATTCTTGTTACAATAATTAGAATAGAAAATTATCATTTTTTTTGAAATGTTCTTGTAGTGAATAATTTAAATAATCATTGACAACTAACAATTTTCTAATTAATAATTGATTTTGAATTAAAATAAGAATTCTGTAGAATAGTACATCAAGAAAGAGAAATATATACATTTTAAAAAGAGAGCATAAGTTAGGCATTATGCTCAAGAGAAAGGGTAAGTGGGTTGTCCCAATTAAAGAAAATGGAGAATTTCCTTTTCAAGGACAAGCCTACCCTCAGGTAATGCACGATTCCATGCTACTTCAACCTATCTGAACTCCATTTTCTTCTTTCTGAAATTCTATTATTCCCACCCACATTTCCCTACTATTGAAATTTTCCCTCACCATCTAAAAACCGAGCTGAGAATTGAGCGAAAATGCATGAATAACTCACTCTTGTTCGTGCTTTCTTTTAAAAAGGTTCAATCAGTTTTCTAAAATTTACAAATTCAAATTCAAAATCTCAATTCAATACTCTTACAGAAAAGTTTTAACATTTCAAATTCTAATTACCGTTTCTAAAAGTTAAAGTGAAGTGAAGTTAATATTTCAAATTTACAGTAGGAAAATTGTGTGAAATTAAAAGAATTCGAAAAGGTGTTAAACTCCACACACGATTCTAATATTCATTCACTCAATAAAGGTTTGAATAAGACTTGTGTGGAGCAACGAAAACTTTCCTGTTATTCTACAAAAGTAAGTAAAAAAAATCTTTTCTTTTTCCTTCTTCCTATTACTTTTTTCCTAATTTCTTTTCTTTAATGATTGATTTTGAAAGACTGCAACATAATTTCATACATGTGGAAAGAGAAAATTCTAATTTAGGAATGTTTCTTTCAAATATTTTCTTTGAAATTCAGAATTTAAGAAACAGGTATTTTAACTATAATCTATTCTTTTATATTCCTTTTAATTTTCTCTTTCAGAATAATCGATAACAACGTTTATTTTTCAGGATATTTTTCCTCTTACCTTTCCTCTCCCTACCTTAAATTTCCATCGATTACGTTGATGAAAAATCGATTATGAAATCTTAATATTTCTCGGGTTCTGAGTGATCATCTCCCTTCCCAAAATCCCTTATTTCCATACTTGTATTTTTTTGAAAATCTCAAACCTATTGCATGAAATTAAACTATTTTCATTCCATTGAAGAGAAATTAATCTACTGAGCAACCCTCAGAGTTATTTCTCCTATTTCTTTAGAATACTTTCACTTCTGATCTTTTCTAACCCTATTTTTTTTGTTTTGTTTAAAGTGAATCGAAATTCGATGAATTATTGAATTCATCTAAAACAAGATCCAAGTTCTTCAAAGATTAAGTGAATATTTCTCTTTCTTATATTGAACAGAAAAGATCTTTAACTTAATTTGAATTTGAATTTATGAACTTATGATAGTTAAGATTTTATTTTAGTAACTTTGTAATTTCAAGACATCATTGTTTTTCTTTTTAGAATATACCATCTTGCATTTCAGTATAAAAATTGATCTTTATATTATTTCAAACAATATCCTCTCCCCAGTCCTCGTCTAGGGTTTTTATCCTAGCTAAAGTGGGGTATTAAAGGGAACATTGGACTCGATGATCCAATGCCTTCCTTTAACTATCGAAGGTTACATAAAGAACTAAAAGGCTAATAGTTTTGACGTAACAGACGATAGTTAAAAATTTTGGCGCAGTCGGTAGGACACGCGAGGATATCGTTTGAAATGTTTCTAATTCTGTTTTCAAATATTGAATAAATATCATTATTTTCAAACTTTTATCACTTATTAAAAGAATAAAAGTTGGTACAACCACATTGGCTGTTCCGAAGAATAACATTGAAAAGATTTCTTTAGCGAACACACACACACACACTAATTCACTTCTTTATACGACTCAGTCTTCTCACTTTAGTCGTTTCACACCATAAATCCACAATATATGAAACCCGAAACACATAATACACAACTCTTCAAGTCGATACTCCAGCCACGATCCTTCAGAATAGAATTTTTGCGTCCCTGGAGTTCAAGATATGAAGAGCGCAGCACGATAAATGGAATTTTTTCTTTCTTCCAAGCATGTAGTCTCCGACTTTGAATGCTGTGGACAATAAACATATACCATATTCAGTTTTAATGAATATTTTAGTAACGATATTCAATTTCAGACCAATTATAGGTGTATGCAATTCACTTTTGACCATACTGATTACCTTTCTATACTCGCTATATCGCTAAATTGTATATTACGGATACAATTATTTGCATTAGCAGATTTCGGACCTTTATTTCATAATAGAAAGGAATCTAATGGTGTCCACGAAATGTATACAACCTGTTATTGATCTAGAATTCATGTTCTGAAAATTTCTATCTTCGGTTTCAAGAAAATACATACACTTACTTACCGCAAATACCATTTTTGGTCTTACGTATCAGGATTTCTTTTGACTAATAAGAAGAAGCATTCTCCCTTCATTTGACAAAGCTCATCGTAATTTTTATTCCATTTTCATACACTGAAAAAGAAGTAAAAAAAAAATTCTTCAACAAAGAAATAGTTTCTTTTTATAAATTCACAGTTTTTGTATACTCATCTGATGGTGACGGCAAACGAAAATATCCTTTTGCATAGACCTTTATAATTGTTGCACTTTTGTTAATTATTCATTAATCGATACACTTCATTAACATCGGAATTTTATATTTGATTATATTACACGCGATTACACGGTTATGTTTACCGGTGTGTTTATACACGTGACAACGATAATAGGAGTCCGCGTGTTTTGAGAGCGGGTGTGTTCAAAGGTGGTGTGTTTTTATCACAACGTGTGTTCGCGCGTCTAGAAGAAATCTAAGAACTTCTGCGTTTTCTCTTTTGAAGAGGAAATGAAATCTGAAACATAAATTTCAAATATACATGATATTTTCTTCTATAATATGTATAAATTTTATTCTTTCATACAAATTTATATATATATATATTTCCTGTAATACGTGTATATTTCATAACTTGAAAATATACGTATATACCTGTAAAAGAGAAACCGAAAGTATTTCTCATTTCCATGATTATTCTTGTCTTAACCAAGAAACCCTTGGTAAAACATGATAATCTCTTGCACGTGATAAAAACATCTCCTATCCTTATAGACCTGAAACCCCATAAACCCATAAAGGTCTGAACAGATTTTGAGTTTGTTTTTGCCTGCAAAATTGAATCTATGTAGGAATATATCTTTCCACAAGAAAAAAAACAGAGAAAATTACCTTATTATAATAGGAAATTGAATATTTCAAGTGAAAAGTGCTTGAATTCCCATGATTTAAGTAGAAATTATGAAAGCGTGAACAAATTTAAGTTGCAATGCAATAACGATGTGAAGATTCTTGAAAATTCTATTCATCGAGTCCATTTCTTCCCACGTATAGGTGCACGATAACTGACTATCCAAGTATTCGTTGAATACTTTCCTATTCTTGTGTACCTAAAACTTCAAGGAATTCCAATCGATGCATGAAAACTGAACATTCTATGAATCCTTATCCAGAAAAATAAACGTTCTTTCTTCTTTAAATATTGTTAAATATTCAAGCGTTTAAAAATGTATATATATGTTGAGCCTCTTAGCGTATCCATTCAGAGTTAGAATATCATCAACTAATATGTCTTCTGTGTACATGAAAAACAGAAATTTGTGATATTGAAATGAAGTATTGCTGGTTTAACCTAAAGAAAAAACTAACCTGAGACAACAGATAAATGAGAATTTCCGGATTAAGGAATATTTACAGACAACCGATGCAAACATCAAAGATAAAATCTGACAATAATTGTATGTCCAGACCTTTTCGTCCATAAAAGATCATAAAGTGGAGTTCAAAAAAAAGGGCCTGCTCATAATATCATAAATACATAGATGCCTGGACTGATTCTAAACTACTTCTGTCTAAAAAGATTGTGATAAATGCGAGTTTTAACTAGATATAAACTGTGTCTGAATTTCAACCACGAATGAATAGAATAAATATCAAAGTTTTATTAAATGTGTACTCTAAAACAATTCAAATAAATTCTACATCGATATCCAAATTCAATGGAATAGAAATTGAAGTTACGTAGCAAAAAGTGACTATAAATGTCAGGAATCGTTGCGAATAACTGAATATATGTGTATACGTATGAATAGATTCTATGAAAACTAACAAAAAATGAATTCAATTAAATGATTATATCATAAAAGTGCAAAGAATTCTGTTCTCGCTCTTTCCAAATATTGCAATGTTAATGACAACTGTAACGACAAGTCAACTCACGATACTGGAAAGAATTAAGCTCATGTATGTACAATGTTAATGACAACCGCAACGACAGGTTAACTTTCATATTCTTGAACTAAAACTGTGTTTCAAGAATATGATAAATGTCAACAACTACCACAACGAAAGGTTAATGCACATTCATGACTTACGAGAAACAGAAAGCAAAATGCACACGATTTTAAACGAATACCAATGAAACTGATTGAAAGTATCGTAGAAATTTTATACCAGCTACAAAGCGAACTAAAAAACTGAAGCGACAAATGGAAAACATTGAGATAAAATCAAAACTATTCAACAGATCTAAAGAAGACAGACGTTTATCCTGTCAAGAAATCAAAAGAAATAAGCAACACAGAAGAATTACCCTGTGAAGCGATAAATGAATAATTGAAAAGAAATTGAAAACAATCAAATTAGATTGAAAGACTGTAATGTTTAAATTCAGTCACAAAAGAAACTTGAGAAGTTATAATAATCTGTCATGAACAGTTACAAAAATCTAATAGATATATAAATGAGAAGAATTGATTAATCGAGACAAACTTTGAAAGATTGAATGATGTTTGATAAACCATTCACTATAAATTGAATAAAATGAAATGATAACTATGAACAAGATAGTTTAAATTCATAATTGAATATTCTAACCTAAAGCAAATGAAATAAATCATTAAATAACTAAACCTTCTTTTTGTACTAACAACAGAAAACTGTCATGCTACAAGTTCGAAAAGAAATTCACTCCTTAACGATTCACATTATTTGTCGTTTCACTTTCACTAATTATATCTCACTCGAAGCACGAATCACTGAACTTTTTCAAAACAACACTTCACACACTTCTTGCTGTTGCTCTTGAAGCTCCTAGCGTCGACAAAATATTCCTCCTGGAATAACTTGCGCTTCTTCACTTTGTAGACTAGAAACTTCAGTGTTCCTGAACTTAAAACAGGAAGTGCGCTGAAGTAGATAAAGAATTTACTCCTTTCCGAAGTCCATCTGGATTATATTCTTCCTCCGTTACCCGATAATCTTTGATATAATACTTCCAAAGTACCAAAGAGTTATCGTGAGCTTGACGGAACCCTGTAAGAAGAATCTGTGAGTAAAATTTGTCTCAAAACCGTGAATACCTTTGAAAAACTTACAGAGATAAGCATTCACGAAGTTAAACTAAAAGAAATCATTTTGAGAAAATTGAATACCTCTCAAAAAGACGAGAATAAATAAATCATTCTTTATTCTCACCATCCTCAAACCTGTATCGTTACCGAGAACACAGATTGTAGACATTCTTGAGCGAACTTGGAATAAATTCTTCCTCCGAGAGTAATCTTGATGAAAGTTCACACTCGATAAGAGTATGTAGCTTGGAGTATGGACGGGTAGATTGAAAACCTTTCCATATTGATTGTTGGATACCTAGAACTCCATATTCCTGGTGCGCTTCAGTCGTCTCTCATCATAATTGATCCTTTTCTTTGACGTCTCTTCACCAATCGTCCTCTGGATCACTGATTATCCCTGGTTTTAACTGCTGTGGACGATAAATATGTGATACATTAGATGAATATGATACTTTAACCAACGATAAATCATTTTTTGAGTAAAAGCGAGTACATACAGTTCATGTGACTCTATTAACTACTTTCTTTTATACTCGCTATATCATTGAATTGGAATATTGCGTGAACAACTACTACCGATTATATAGATTTTTTCCATTTTTATCACTAGTAGAATAAAAACTTGGATTTGTTGAACCGTATGAACTTTCTTTCAATTTTTTTTTTAGAAAGTTCAACTTTGAAAAGTTTGCTTGAAAGTTTTACATGCATAAAAATACTCACTGTGTATATTATTTTCAGTTGAACTTGTCCAATATTGAGGCGAATATTTGATCCTCCAGAAACATTACTCCGACATCCTTCTTACTTTTTGAATTGCTGAAAAAAGAGTTAAAAATTTTGACACAAAGCAATAATTCTTTTTATTATTGTTTCAAATGTTCTAATACTTATCTGACTCGTGACGAAAACACGGTCCGTGTTTCAATCCTAGATTCATTGCACTTTATCAAACTACACTCACTTTTAACATACTTTATCGTTCACGACTTCGTGATATTAAATATTAGTATTTTGATGCGCGATAACGATTTGTTCACACGGGTCGAAACATAGACGCCGCTATTTTGTTTTCGTCTGCTAGCAGTCCACGCGACTTGAGAACACACGTGTTCAAGAGTGGTGCGTTCACATTGTGTTACGCGTCCACGTGTTTTGAGAAAATCTAGTAACTTTTAGGAACTTACTAGCGCGAAGCTTATCGCATTACGAGAATTTGCTGATGAGTATTTCAAGGTGTAGATCGATAAGTATTTCGTTCGTATATTGATAATGAGAATAATAACACAATTTAATAAATGATTATTGAATAGGTTCTGGAAATTGAGAATGATTTTTAGTTGAGTGAGTTATACACGTATATGTATTTTGAATAATTAGATAAATGAAGAAGGAAATTGCAAGTATTTTGCACAGATGAAAATTTATTAATGAACTATTCATTATCAGCTATATTGAGAATCAATGAAAACTTGTTAAATAAACAAATTTCATTTGTTATAAACAATTATATAAAATTTATCTTTAATCAAAATTTTTGTTTTATTGCAAGTAGAAAAGGACCATATTGGGTCAGACTCAGATTAAAAATTTGTTAAATAAACAAATTTCAAAACAAATTTTTTTTATGAATAAATAATTTGAAAATTTTTGATAAAACCACGAATTCTCCAAGAAAACTACATTGGATATTAGATGTCGAAAATTTGTTTCAACAATTTGTTATAAATAATTTTCATAAATAAACAAATTATAAGTGGATTCTTTGTTCAAAATCTCAGTAAACGGGAATAAGCTGATTTGAATGGATATACGGAAAATCAATAACAAATTTGTTAAGGAAAATTATTTTTCATAAATAAATAATTATAAATGAATTCAATTTTAAAATTCAAATGAAACGATTGCCAACGAGATTGGATGATACCAAATCAATCGATTTGCTTCGAAAGATATCAAATAATTTCTTTCTTTCTAAATAAATAATTTTTATGAACAAATAAATTATCACTTCAGAACACAAATTTCTGACAAACGTACGAACAAGATCGCTTCATGTGTTTGACATGATATTGAGAACAAACAAACAAATAAATTGTTGTTAAATAAATTAATGAATTGTTAAATGAACAATTATATTCGGTAATTTGGCCACGTATCTTCTCATAAATCGGGAATCGAATAAATTCAAACATATGTCAAATATTACAATATCAACATATTGTGAATGAATATGCAATAAATAAATTCTACATTAAATAAATTATAATAACCAAATGAAAGTCAATGTCAGGCGTTAATACTCGTAGTCAAACGAAGAAACTAGAGGAAACGTTAAAATCTCGTGATCAAGACCCGTCGACATCGAAGGAACATCAAGAAGAAAAGGATTTCAACAACGTAAAAGATCCATTCGCTTCAAAATCTAAGATAACACGAACTCCTAAGAAGAAAAGGAATAATAAAGAAGTAGAAGCAGAAAAAGAAGAGAAAACGTTGGTGAAAATACCCAACTCGATCCTATAGGAAAAGGTGAAAGAAATCAGAACGACTTGCAAAATACTAGTACCATTGATAAAATAATAGAAGAAACTAGTGAGACAGAAGAAGAGGATACTGAAGAAGAGGAAAATACTAGTACTTTGGAAGATACTACAACTGATGTTTTATCAAACGACGCTGACGTAGAAACGGAAGACGACTGGTCAAATTCATTGGAAAATACCGTTATCACTAGTACTCCACTCCAAGGGAAACGTGACAACTAGTAATCTGAGTATAAGCTCGAGAGTTACTATTCCTGGTACCAATAAGGGCAAGAAAAAGCTTCACAGAAAAATACGAAATCAATCTACTAAGAAAACTAGGAAAACTACAAAAATGGCGAACAACTATGTGAAAATACAAGATGCCATATCAATGATTCCTGTATTTTCAGGAACTCGTGATGGAGCCAATTTCAGCGAATTTGCAGCAGCTTGCACTGATGCTAGGACACTTATTGACCCAGCAATGGAAAAGAATTTCACTACTATGATAAGATCAAAATTACGAGATGGAGCACTACATATTGCTCGCACCTCAAATTCTGAAACAGTTGCTCAATTAATAAATGTTCTAAAAGGAATCTATGCTACTCGTGAATCTAGCATAGATCTTATCGGAAAGCTCGGCACATTATGTCAACAAACACATGAAGACGCGGCCACTTATTTCAATAGAGCCAGAAGATTGGGTTCTAAAATAATCGAAGCCTATAAAAATGAGAATACCAATGTTATCACAGATGCAAAAAAACAAGAGCTTGAAACTGCTGTATGTAAAGCTTTTGTACGAGGCTTGAAACCAGAGATATTCAATCAAATGGAAGAAAAGAAGATCTAAATAATGCTGGACCAGAGGCAATTACGAAAGAAAAGGAGATTGAAGCTCAAAATTATTGAGAAAATTGGCCCTTAAGGAAGAAAAATGTCTTCTCTGTAAAGAACCTGGACATCAATCAAGTGACTGTCCGATTATAAGCGGAAAAAGCTCAAAAACAATGACCAGTGTCAAATTTGTGAAAAGGAAG
This sequence comes from Gonatopus flavifemur, assembly GCA_018340375.1. Lineage (NCBI taxonomy): Eukaryota > Metazoa > Arthropoda > Insecta > Hymenoptera > Dryinidae > Gonatopus > Gonatopus flavifemur. Next base: position 12,072,753 of record JAFFJZ010000009.1, read on the forward strand.
GGCATACTGCCACACAATGCCACAAATATAAACAAATCAGAGATAATGAGCAAATTCAATGCCAAATTTGCAAAAAATTCGGACATTCAGCAACATCATGCAGAAGTCAAAATAATGTGAGATGTAACAACTGTCGAAAATACGGACATACAATCCGCGAGTGCAGAGACTCGTTTCAAAGAAGTTCGGACACCTGTCAAATTTGCAAAAAATCGGACATAGGGCCGATGAATGTAGATATTACGTACCCATCCAAATGATGCAACCTAGAGGATGTCAAAAATGTAGTTCGACAAATCACATCACTGAAAGTTGTCCTTTGAATAAAACCTGTTTAAAATGCAATAAATTCGGACATTTTGCAAAAGATTGTAGAAGCTCCGTCAATTGCCAATTGTGTAAAAGAAATGGACACGAAGCAGATCGCTGTCCGGAAATTCCAACAAGGAATCTGAGGCCGACTGTGCAATGCCAATTTTGTAAAAAAATCGGGCACACCGCGGAAAACTGTTATCAATTGAAATCTCGACAAAGTAATGGAAGTTACTGCACATTTTGCAAAAATAATACTCACACTATTGAAGAGTGTAGAGTCCGGAAAGACGCTCAAAATTTGAGGAGCTCGGGAAACTCCCAGAGCCTCCCTCGCAGGGAGGCAAATACTCAAAATCAGAATATGGTGAGAACTCAAAATACTATCCGATCGAATCAAAGCATACACCATGCAATGGTCCACGCGGAAGATACAATCGAACCACTGATGTGAAATTAGCTTTGGAATTGCATTCTCCGGCAATTCAAGTAAGAATCGGACCTCGAATCGTCACCTTTCTATTAGATTCAGGTGCTGGAGTTTGTCTAATCAAACAAAACGTGATAGAAGACTTGACTGCAATTGATACTGATGAGATACTGTATTTAACAGGAATATCACCGGAAAAGGTGCCAACTTTAGGAAAATTCGATATGAATTTTATCGGACACATAACCACATTTTATGTAGTGCCTGACGATTTTCCCATTAAACATGATGGAATTATCGGAATCACCTTTTTGTCAGAACAGAAAGCCAAAATTAACTGGGCAGAAAACTGTTTAGAATTGAATAATTCAAAGAAAATTCCTTTCATCCAAGAAACTAGAGTTTATACAATTCCCCCACGAATTAGAAAAATTGTGAAAATCCAAATTGAAGAGACCAATTCATCGGAAGGTTATATACCCCGTGCAACTATAACCAATGGTGTATATATGGGTAATGCAGTTGTCAAAAATCATAATGGATACATATACATGCCTATAATCAACACCACCACTGAAGAAGTCCAAGTATCTATTCCTATACTCAAATTAGAAGAAATTGAGAAAATGAACCATGAAACTACTCAAACTATCCGACGGCGAACTACGAATCGGAAGAAACGAAACTTATATAAAATTTCACAGAAATCAATCAATTTTACTAGGAAGAAAACGAAAGATTTGAAAAAACGAAACAACTATTGAGGTTAGACCATCTAAATCAAGAAGAGAGAGAAGAAGTTGAAATTCTAATTAAACACAGCTTAGATCGATTCCATATTCCTGGAGATAAATTGACTCACACGGATGTATTGGATCACGAAATATCTACAACGGACGATAAACCAATTCACACAAAACAATATAGATTTCCTCCAAATTTGAAGGATGAAATTATTAGACAAGTTGACGAATTATTGAATAATGACATAATTCAACCATCAACTTCCCCATACAATACTCCTGTATGGATTGTACCAAAAAAGGCTGACAGTCATGGAAACAAACGATGGAGACTTGTCCTAGATTTTCGAGCGTTAAACGAAAAACTGTTAATAACGCTTATCCATTACCTAATATAACGGAAATTTTAGATCAACTAGGAGATGCAAAATATTTCAGCACCTTTGATCTTGCATCTGGATTTCACCAGATCAAAATGAGTGATAAGGACCGACATAAAACTGCATTTTCCACGCCTCATGGACATTATGAATTTGTAAGAATGCCGTTTGGTTTAAAAAATGCACCTGCAACCTTCCAACACCTGATGGATATTGTGTTGACTGGGCTGCAAGGAACTGAATTATTTGTTTACTTAGATGACGTAGTAATTTATGCAAAAACTCTGAGTGAACATCGGAAGAAATATTTGAATTTTATTACAAGATTAAGAGAAGCAAATCTCAAGCTTCAACCAGATAAATGTGAATTTTTATGTCGAGAAGTTGCCTATCTCGGACATGTAATTTCTGATGAAGGATTAAAACCAGATCCGAAGAAGATTGAAGCTGTTCGACATTTTCCGATCCCGAAGAATTCTAAAATATCAAGCAATTCCTGGGATTAGCTGGATATTATCGACGCTTCATCCATAATTTTTCAAAAATTTCTAAATCATTAACAAAATTATTACGGAAGGATGTTCCATTCGAATGGAATCAAGAGCAACAAGAAGCTTTTGAAACTTTAAAAAATTGTTTATGCGAAAAACCTGTATTAAAATATCCAGATTTTGACAAACCATTTTTGCTAACTACGGATGCAAGTGGTTATGCAATAGCCGGCATTTTGAGCCAAGGACCAATTGGAAAGGACCAGCCGTGCGCCTATGTATCTCGACTATTAAATCAAACAGAAATGAAATATAGTACATACGAAAAAGAAGCACTTGCGATCCTCTATAGTGTGTCCCAATTTCGTCCTTATTTATATGGAAGAAAATTCACAATTGTAACGGATCACAAACCACTAATATGGATGAGGACTGCGAAAGATCCAACTTCTCGTTTAACCAGATGGAGATTGAAATTGGAAGAATATGACTTCGATGTCGTATATAAAGCTGGGAAGACAAATGTCAATGCAGATGCTCTTTCTAGAAATCCACCGTTTTTAAGAGAAGATTTTGTAAATAACAAGGAAATAGTCGAAGATATTAGAATATTATATAATGTAAATGCACCACAACCGAGAAGATCGACGAGAATCCCAAAACTTACAGAAAAGGACAACAATACCGCAACGAAATTAAAAGAAAAATCGTCAAATTGAGAAAGAATCTTTGGAAAAGCTCAATGACTTCATCGAAAAATTTAATGATGATCGAGATCCATTGAATGAACATAAAAATCATTCTGATCATTCAAATAATCAAGAATTGATAACTGAACATCATGAATATTACAATAACAGCATACATGATATGGATCAAAATGAGTCCGAAGAAAGAATTCCCAATTATGAATCAGAAAATGAAGACTTACATTGCGAACGTCTCAATAGAGATACGGTAGAAGGTTACAACGACTTAAGCCATGACTTACCTTCTGTACATAGTGAATGTAGTGAAAAATCTGATGATGAATTTGTTCATGAAAATTCACCTGAATTTATAGATGAGAATGAAAACTTAGAATACGAAGAATCTGATGAAGAGGAAAATTATGAGAATTTGTACAAAGATTTGAATAAACTAATTTTAGGTTCGAATATATATGAATCGAGAGATCCTTTAGAGTTGAAAAAAGATAACTATACATTCTTTCTCAATGATCAAGGAAAACCCTTTGAACCAGTTATTCAAAAATTTTCAGAAAAATTCGACATTGGATGTTTCCAACCAACAAATCTAGGAAGATGCGTCGCAATTAAAAAAGGGATTAGATGGTGGTTTGGCCTTTATATTGAACCATCTGATAGAATCCCTACACCGAGAGAAACCATGATGAATTTACAAAATTGTATCCGAGAAATGAAATTATTCATGAGACTAAATGAAATAAGCAGTTGTTGTGTCCCGAAAATTGAAATCACGAATGAACTCGATTGGGATAGAGTCGTGATTGAGTTCAATAAAGAATTCTGCCACATTCCAATAAAACTTACGTTTTGTCTTGGAATAGTGAAAAGTCCCGAGATATCAATAAGAAGAAAATTATTTGAAGAAGCACATGATTCCACTGCTGGAGGACACAAAGGAGTAGCCAAAACCTTCAATAGATTACGACTGAACTACTACTGGGAGTACATTAAAGAGGACGTTCAGAATTATATCTCTGGATGTCTCCCATGTAAATTGAAAAAGGTTACTAGAACCCGAACTCGACAACCAATGATGATAACCGATACACCTGGTTATGCTTTTGAAAAAATCGCTCTAGATATTGTGGGACCTATTAACCCGCCTACACAAGAAGGAAATCGATACATACTCACGATGCAGTGTTTGTTAACAAAACATTGTACAGGAGTCCCCTTACAAAATGCAACTGCTTCGTCTGTAGCGAATGCTTTTCTAAAACGCTTTGTATGCATCTATGGAGCACCAAAAGTAATACTTACAGATCAGGGCTCTAATTTTATTTCTAAATTTATGAAAACTATAACTAAAAGACTACAAATTAGACAATTAAATACAACTGCTTTCCACCCACAAACCAACGGTTCCTTGGAAAGATCACATGCTGTTTTAGCAGAATATCTCCGGCAATATGTGTCGCGAGACTCGAATGGGATCAATGGGTTGAGTTAGCAATGTTGTCATATAATACTAGTATACACGAAGGAACGAAACGTACTCCATATGAGTTAATTTTTGGAAAATTTCCTTTGCTACCTTCTAGTGAACCTTTGCCTTCGTTTGAACAATTAAAAACTTATGATGAATACTTGATCAAATTAATGGCTCGTCTAGATAAATTTCAGCGTGAAGCCAGAGAAAATTTGCGAATCGCCAAGGAAAAAGCAAAGAATTATTATGATCGAACAACTAAGATCATAAAATTCAAAGCAGGAGACATGGTTCTTTTGAAAAAAGGAATGAAACCTATGAAACTGGAAAATCTTTATGAAGGTCCATACAAGATAATGGAAATTCTTAACGATAAGAACGTTAAATTGCAAATAGGAAAACGAGATAAAGTAGTTTCTATCGACAGAATAGTTCTATTCAATAACCAAGATGATAACAGTAATGATTAGTTATTAATTCAATTTGAATCTTTACACATGTATGAATGTATGAATGTGTGTATGATTGTATATATATAATTTCTATCCTTTCAGATAAAAAAATTTAACCTCCATATTTCTATCCTTTTTCTTTTTCTAAAAATATTTCTTAAAAAAAAAAAAAAAAAAAATACATATTATAGTGCAAAATAACTCAAATTATATGTCAGACTATAAACGCATTTATCTATCTTAACGTAAATTTTAAAGTTATTAACAATATCTGACTATTTCAGTTTATAACTACTTATTAGTTGTTTAAATAATTTTCATATAATATCACTATAATCACCCCTATATTTTTTCTTTTCTCTTTGTTTTTATTATTATCATTCATTTGGGATAACAATTTTATAATTATAAATAAATGTAAATTCATTTTTTTTTAAATATTCATAAATAAGTTTTCTTAAAATTCCCTGTCAAAATTAATATATTGTATATTAACTAAAATTACAAATTTTTTTTTCTTTTCCTTCTTTTATCATAAAATCAAAAGTTTGTATAAATTTATATAATTTTCATAAATTCATTTATTAATAATCTTTTATTATTTTTCCTCACAGTAAAATCACGCACTTTTTATACGCGTACCAATCCCATACTCTGACACCCAGAGATGGAATACCTAAAACCGGAGATTTCCCTATGGAATATTTTGCAAACAACTACAAGGACCCCCTATCATCCAGCGACCCTGGAGATATGGAATTCGAAAAAACAGAAGAAAAACCATTAATTTCACCGTCATTTTTCTTAAAATACGATAAAATAAATGTAGATTCTAATGAGATTCATTATAAATTCACTAGAAATCAAGATGTTTCAGTCCCAATTTGTGCAAAAAGAGAATCAAATGTTAATATCTATGATGCGACTTTTACTGGGGAACCCCCAGAGAAGATTCTAGCTATCAATAGAAATGCCATGATTCACGAATATTCTGTTCAAAAACAAACACGAGTTTGTAATCGACTTATTTGGGATAATGGTAACATCAGAGGTATGGATGAAAAACTGTTTTCTGCTCTCACTTGTGATCTCTCACATCAACATATTGATCTGACTCCATTCAAGTAAAAGCCAACCAACATGACCTTTATTTTGGAGATTTCTGTCATTTGTGTGTCTATAAAAGGATATTAGGGAATGGAAATTCCGAAAAGACACCTTGTATTTAGCAACCGTTCGCAGTGATTTGATGAGTTCGAACATTTTTATTGATAACAAAGCTCATCTTGAATCCGACCAAAATTCATTTTCTAAAGACTTGGCATATTATAAAATTTTGGCCAAAAGGGAATGTTCGATAATGAACTGAACGACCAAATACATTGGGAATTAGATGGAATAAAAGGAATAGGCAATATTAAGTTCAGTAAAATAAAATGTCAAGAAAACCTTACAATCAAACTCAATTACAAATGAAGGCACGTATGTGTAATTTGAACCCTCGTGATTTTTGCGAAATCTGCATAAAATCATCAAATCAGATAGAATGGAATCGAAGATGCCAAATTCTTGAAATTTTAACAATATACTACCGTTATACCGCTCCTAATAATGATAGTAGTTTTTTGGAAAAATACGTTGCCCCAATTAAAATCCCTAGTATTTTTGAAAGATTTCAACCAGTAGAGCCACCCAAAGGTAAAACAATCTATTGTGACAAAATCATTTGGAAAGACGATACCATTGTAGGAGTAGATAAACAATTATTCAATTCCCTGCGTTGTAAAGACTCAAATCATAAGAGCTGGACCAAGATCCAAGGACATGCTTTCCTCAATGACTTTGATACACGTGATTTTTGTTACATATGTGTACATCAAAAAGATGCATTAGAATGGCGGTTTAGAAGATTCGCATTGCAAGTTGCCATTGAAAGGTCAAAAGATATAATTGCAAAAAGATTCATAGATGCAAATGAGAGCATAGCAGAGAAACCATTGATGTTGCCATCCAAATGTAAATTCACAAACCCTTACAAGAAAGATAAAACAACTTCAGATGAAGTAACAATAGAAGTGTCAAAAGTTCAAAACTTTACAAAAATATCAAATCGACTCCCTGTACATTCTAAGTGCAATAATTCATTTAAAGTAAATTGTAATAAATATGCCATCAGGTGTTCCCCATTAATAAATTCAAACCCACAGCAAATCTTTTGTTCGCACTGTGGAATAGATTTGTATAGATTAACTAATCAGATGGCAGTTAACTTTTGTTCAAACTGTGGTATGAAAATGCCAAAATCACAGTGAACTTCTTTTGCACGACACGAATATATATATATATGGGTATATATATATATATATATTCTAAATACAGATATTTCTTTTCCTCACTACTTACATGTAAATGAGTATATATAAAAATATATTGAAAAAAAAAAAACAAAAAAAACGGATAAAATTTGATAAAAACTATAAAAAAAAAACAGAATAATCAACTTTTTTCAAATATTAATGTTGTTAAAATTAAGCTCAATATTTGAGCCTTATTTTAGTTATTATATTTTTATTCTGTATTATATTCAACCCTTATTATATTTTTATTCTGAATTAAATCCAACTCACCCCCAACAGAAAAAAAAAATGGCACTACAGACGGTTCTGTGGCAATTCAGCATCGTCATCATCGGACTATACTCAGGATCTGCTGACGGATTGATTGCATATGATTGTGCAGCTCCCAATGCGAATATCACGACAATTTCCTTGAATAAAATAGGAGATTGTAATATCCCGGAACCAATAGTTAATGAGACCTCAACTTACATTCAACTATTACAACTTATGGACTTTGGTTTTGCCCACGTGCAACTATGCAAAGTGGATATATTCCGAGAAATCCACCATTGCGGACTATTTTCACATGCTGGAGCTGTAACCAAAGGGATTGCAGAATACATTCAAGAGACTACCAGGGACAACTGCAAAAGATTACACGAAACAGGACGTTTAACCATAGGATCAAACACCATCGACGGAATTAAAGTTAACGCCACCTCAACTTTCACGTTAACTTTAGCGGGAGAAATCACATCTGATGGAGATTGTGATGGAACACAATACAGTGATCCATACGGAAACTGGAATGGTGTCGTCGTCCAAGGATCAATTAAAGTCACCTTAATAGAATACTATGCCAAAACAGATGTAGAGAAAAACGTGTTATATCTTCAATCAGGAACACAATGCACCTTAAGCATTGGACATTGTATGGACATCACCGGAGGATACATGTACTGGGACGCCATACCCCATGAAATTTGCCAGTTCAGTCGATATGGAGTACTCTATGAAGGATACTCTACAAAACTACAGGATTTATCTCAACACTACCCTGAAACTATATACACCGCAAAAACCGAAGACATCACTTTTGCCCTGACCGCTAAACGATCACAATCGTTATGCGGATACCAAATTATCAAGACTCAACATCCGAAGCTGTTCATCTTGGAAGGAAGACGTGAGAGTTTCTTCTCACGACCAAAACCCATGAATACTCAAAATCTGGACCTATTTACGTACGTAAACAGCAAATTCGTTTACGTCGAGCAGTACATCCGGACCCAAATCAACGGATTATACAAGGACGTTATGCTGCAGAGATGTAAACTGGAAAGAGAAGTTCTTCTAAATGCACAAACCCTGGCTTTAATGAGACCAGAAGAATTTGCATTCAATTTCCAAAAAGGCCCTGGTTATACCGCAATCATCACCGGCGAAGTCATCCGACTAATTAAATGCGTACCAGTGGAAGTTAAAATTACCTCGACCACACGATGTTACCAGGAACTACCGGTAAAGAAAGGCGAAAATAATTACTTCATGATGCCTAAAACACATATTTTGAAAAACCAAGGGACAGAAATTCCATGTAATAACCTGATTCCACCAATGTATGAAATTGAAGGAGTCTGGTATAAATTGCTACCATTTTTATCAGAAACTACCGAACCGTACACCATGAAGCCCCTGACCACACCAACCTGGATCTACCGTAACCCTGGAAATCTGGCCAAACAAGGAATTTACACTGAAGACGATATTGAAAGGCTCAATAAATATATCATGTCGCCTTTTGACCAACCATCGATTGTGAATAACATAATTCGCGCAGCTACTGGAGAACCTACAGAACTACGTGGAATAAGCTGGAGTTCGATTTTGGATGAGAAGACCCTGGAGCATATTGCAAATTCAACCTGGAACAAGCTCTGGATCGGTTTCAGTACTTTCGGAACATTCAGTGCAGGAATATTGGGAATTATTCTCACTTGCAAAATCATCAAGTTGATAATTGATACCGCAATACATGTTTTTGCATTACATTCTGTATATGGCTGGTCACCATATCTAGTGGTTTCGCTATGGGATTCTGCTACCAATCTATTATTGCACATCAACCAGAGAAAGCTCACGAAACGGAACGAAGCTCCTACTCCGGACCTAAAATCACCAACAGATGACAACAAACAGCACGAACCACTCTACCCGTCAAACAAATTGCCAACAGAGTCTGAAATGCCAAAACGCCCCTATGGACTTAATGTGTAAAATTCCATCATTATTACTATTATAATCATATTGACATTTTTTTTTAAATTATTATTATTATTATTATGATTATTATTATTATCAATTTAATCATTAGAATAATTTGTCAAATTCAACTTACCACAGCTACCAATGCCGATCTCTGATCTTTTGTCAAATTCCTACGGATTTTGTCAAAAAAGGGGGAGGTGTAACGAGAACGTAAAATTTCTTCCAAATTTTATCTCTTTCTCTTTTCTATTTGTTTTTTTTAATCTTTCCCTTCTGTTAAATTTCTATGAACGAATTATCAATAGGTAAAACAGAATATCTGTTGCCCTATCGATAAATTCGACCCAGGAGAATTACACATACGGTAAAGGAAGATTTCTTTACACTCAAATTATAGAGAAAAAGAAGTCTCCTTTAAAACACAAGTTGAGAACAACTTGTGTTCCCGTTATGTTTGTGCCGTATGTAAAAGGGACAAGTAAATCTGGAAAACCAGAGACCCTTTTCTTCCTCTTTTATTACATCCTTTTCCAAATAAAATCAAATTCCAAATTACCCGTAATAAAAACCTCATTGAAATGTAGACAGCAGAGGATTAGAGCGAAGAATTGTGTCGCCAACTCTGTCTGGAAATTTCTCAAGTAAATTCACTATAAAGAATACGACAAATATTCAATTTGTTTCTTTTTTTTTATTTATAATAAAAAAAGCCCCAATACTCTTCGTTGGGCCAAGGTTGGTCCAGGGTTGGCGAAGTATCGTTTGCCGATCTTCGTCGATCTTGGTTAAATTCAGCCTTGAACATGTTAATACACATGAAAATTCAGATTCTAACACCAATTTAACCATTGGTTTAGAAATTCAAGATTGGCTGCCAATGCTGGCCCAATCTAGCATCTCTATAATGCAAAATTCTAAGTTTAAACCAGAATGGAGCATTATTTAAAATAATGAAAGTTTACGTTCTTGAAATGGTAAGTATTGGTAAGTTGAAGGTAAGTAAAATGAATATAAATATTGAAATTCTTGTTACAATAATTAGAATAGAAAATTATCATTTTTTTTGAAATGTTCTTGTAGTGAATAATTTAAATAATCATTGACAACTAACAATTTTCTAATTAATAATTGATTTTGAATTAAAATAAGAATTCTGTAGAATAGTACATCAAGAAAGAGAAATATATACATTTTAAAAAGAGAGCATAAGTTAGGCATTATGCTCAAGAGAAAGGGTAAGTGGGTTGTCCCAATTAAAGAAAATGGAGAATTTCCTTTTCAAGGACAAGCCTACCCTCAGGTAATGCACGATTCCATGCTACTTCAACCTATCTGAACTCCATTTTCTTCTTTCTGAAATTCTATTATTCCCACCCACATTTCCCTACTATTGAAATTTTCCCTCACCATCTAAAAACCGAGCTGAGAATTGAGCGAAAATGCATGAATAACTCACTCTTGTTCGTGCTTTCTTTTAAAAAGGTTCAATCAGTTTTCTAAAATTTACAAATTCAAATTCAAAATCTCAATTCAATACTCTTACAGAAAAGTTTTAACATTTCAAATTCTAATTACCGTTTCTAAAAGTTAAAGTGAAGTGAAGTTAATATTTCAAATTTACAGTAGGAAAATTGTGTGAAATTAAAAGAATTCGAAAAGGTGTTAAACTCCACACACGATTCTAATATTCATTCACTCAATAAAGGTTTGAATAAGACTTGTGTGGAGCAACGAAAACTTTCCTGTTATTCTACAAAAGTAAGTAAAAAATCTTTTCTTTTTCCTTCTTCCTATTACTTTTTTCCTAATTTCTTTTCTTTAATGATTGATTTTGAAAGACTGCAACATAATTTCATACATGTGGAAAGAGAAAATTCTAATTTAGGAATGTTTCTTTCAAATATTTTCTTTGAAATTCAGAATTTAAGAAACAGGTATTTTAACTATAATCTATTCTTTTATATTCCTTTTAATTTTCTCTTTCAGAATAATCGATAACAACGTTTATTTTTCAGGATATTTTTCCTCTTACCTTTCCTCTCCTACCTTAAATTTCCATCGATTACGTTGATGAAAAATCGATTATGAAATCTTAATATTTCTCGGGTTCTGAGTGATCATCTCCTTCCCAAAATCCCTTATTTCCATACTTGTATTTTTTTGAAAATCTCAAACCTATTGCATGAAATTAAACTATTTTCATTCCATTGAAGAGAAATTAATCTACTGAGCAACCCTCAGAGTTATTTCTCCTATTTCTTTAGAATACTTTCACTTCTGATCTTTTCTAACCCTATTTTTTTTGTTTTGTTTAAAGTGAATCGAAATTCGATGAATTATTGAATTCATCTAAAACAAGATCCAAGTTCTTCAAAGATTAAGTGAATATTTCTCTTTCTTATATTGAACAGAAAAGATCTTTAACTTAATTTGAATTTGAATTTATGAACTTATGATAGTTAAGATTTTATTTTAGTAACTTTGTAATTTCAAGACATCATTGTTTTTCTTTTTAGAATATACCATCTTGCATTTCAGTATAAAAATTGATCTTTATATTATTTCAAACAATATCCTCTCCCCAGTCCTCGTCTAGGGTTTTTATCCTAGCTAAAGTGGGGTATTGAAGGGAACATTGGACTCGATGATCCAATGCCTTCCTTTAACTATCGAAGGTTACATAAAGAACTAAAAGGCTAATAGTTTTGACGTAACAACCATTCGTTATTCCCACAAATTACAGTGTTTTAAAATCCCCTTGAAGTCTCATTTCGCGGATACTCAAAATAGCCTCATACGAATTTGAAAATCACCATTAAAACTCTGTACCGTTGTGTGTAAGCCATCACATTCGGACACAATAAACAAAGTGTAATCACACGTTCTGGAATGAACGGACTAATCAACATCCATTCTGGAATAGAGCCTTGCTCGGCTCTCATTAATGTTAACCAACAATTTGTCCAACATTGTCCTAGCAAATTCGTTCTTCCTCAATTCACCACCACGTACAAATTACTGCTCGATAACTCTACAATCATGTTAAATTAATCCAATCATTTACTCCCTTCCTCCAATCTCACGATTCATACTCCATTACCAATTTCGTGCAGAACGGGGTTTGACCCGTTTAGTCTAGGTCCTGTTTTGTAGTCCTCCGCTTCTTTCTCTTCGTCCTCTGATTTGTTTCTTTCTTTCAGATAAATTATAGGACTGTGACAATTTCACCGAGCTTCGATACGCTACTTTCACAACAGTGTATTTTAACGAGAGAGAAAGGAATGGTGAATTTGTATGGAGATTCTGTTGGTTTGAGATTGGCAATTGACGTAGAAATTTGCAATATCACCGCTCGTAGATGTACCTTTGGATTCAATGAATGTTTTTCCCCCCCTTTGAATTCTTTTAACAAGTTATGATTCGACGCGCGTCTCAATGTATTGACTCTTATACGTCTGAGGTTACAAGATTGTTTCAACTTTCCTGCCTACCCTCTTTCCATTCTACTCTCTGTTTATTGGTATAATTCCCGTTCCTGTATATACACACCCCTCCCTCTTTTCGTCAAAATCGAAGGAGCCTGAGGGGTTCTTCACTTATTACCTTTTCACGTTCCTCACAGCTCTTGTACTACTGTTCCCTTACTCTACTTTCTTCTCGTTTCGCGCCTTCGGGATACAGAGATTACAAGAGGAGATTTATTCTAAATCACTGGTATGTAAGACCCAATACTTCATCTCTCACTCAGCACTTTTTTTTATATGTAGTATAACGTGAACAGGCCGGGTTACACTTCACGCGAAACAATATTGTTTTTGAATCATCAGGAGTGAATATTTGATCGTATTCTTTCGAATTTCAATTTTTAGCTTTGCCAGATCAAAACCCTTTTACATGTGAAAATTTTTCCTTATGATTTCGATTCATCGTTGGGTACCTAATTTCACTTTGTCAGATAGATATTTCTTTGTGACATACGTTAAGAATTTTTCGTATAAAAGGGAACTGGATTTTTCAAAATCATTAGAAAATTTGTGTTAATTCATCGGCCATCAGTCGTTTACCCGATTGATACCAAACTATCGCAGATTATTTTCCAAGTTGGGAATAATTAAAAGTAGACCTGTGTTGGGAACGATAAAATGTCAAACGCTTGAATGCCTATCGCTTCGGAAGATGTTGATTTATGAATTTCAAAACAATTACTATAAGTCGTGAGCCACTGGCGAATAATCAAATGATTTATTGCTTCTGCCTCGATGACCTTGTGGGCTTTTGCCATCTCATCGGTGGATACTGTATTACCCAGTCTCGTGTCAGTGCAGCACCAAGCATATATTCCATAGAAAGTTCATTGTTGAATTATTCTATAAATATGCGATCAGCGTATTCTTGATGATATATGGATTTTAAAAGGGTGAAATCGATCGAAATTTCATTTCTGCATTCGTTATTTTGAAAAAATTGTATAAAACACGCACTCGCTCCATTCTCACTCAAGCCCTGCAAAAAATGCAAGGTGAATCTGGATGAAATTCAGCAGACTCCGGAACAAAAAATGGGCGGAGTCGTACAAGTTCACTGTAAAAAAAGCTTCCAGAAACAGAAGTTTGGAAGTTTTTTCAGTAAGTTCCCAAACAATTTTATTAAAGTTTCAAACAATTTTTGTCAGTCCACAAACTTTCTTTGAAAAGTCACGAAAACTGTTTGGAAATTCACAAAAAATTTGTGAATTCCTAAATAAGAGTCGGGAAATTTACAAACCCTTGAGTTTTCTACCATAATCGCACACACCTAATAAGATAAATTAATAAGATAAATTCCCTGAAAAAACTGGAAGGGTAAGTTTGTTTTTTTTTTTCAATAATGCTTCCTCGTCAGAGGGAAGCTTTGTGATCGTTTCTGGGGGCCGAAATATGTGTGTGTGTGTGTGTGTGTGATGTAGTGTTGATAGTGGTCCCACATCAATTCCAAACTGATTCTCACAGAAGAACGGGAGGGGTGAGGGGAAATGTGAAAAAAAATCGTGATTTTGTGACCGCGCAGATCTCCGCTTCCTATTTGATTCGATACTGTTCCCACATGAGTTTCATCCCAATGGGTTGAAAACTGTGGACAATTTTTTTTTGCGATCTGCGTTTTTTGGAAATATTTTGAAAGCATGCCTTTTCTATGTTCGTATCGTCCAAATGTTATGGAATTTAGAGCATATTCAATTCACGAGGTTTTAGTTGTACGGTATAAATTTCAAGCGGATCGGAAGTCAGGGAAGAAAATGGTGAGCACTAAGTTTCGAAACGAAATTTGAAAATCTCGTACATACTGATGTCATGTGGATATATTTCGTTCCTATGATCCGATCGTTATGATATTTTTACCATAGTTTCATGCAGGGTCGATAGTGGTTCCATATCAGTTTCAATTTGATCCTCACAAAAAAACGGGAGAGGGAAAGGAATTGTGTCGTCGAAAATCGTGATTTTGCGACCCAGCCTGTTTTCGCTTCCTGTTATCCGATTGCAATAAAATTTATACCACGGTTAGAGGGAAGCTTTGTGATCGTTTCAGGGGGCCGAAATTCTTTTCGTCTCTAAAACGGAAATTTCTTATAACAAACGACTCCCCAGGACTAAGAGAACAAATTTTATTTCGTGTCTATCTGTCTGTCTATCTGTGTGTGTGTGTGTATTTATGTGTGCGTGTGAACAGAATTTCGACCACGCATCTCTTCCGTTCCTATTATCCTACCGTTATTAAATTTTTGCCACAGTTATGTGCAGTGTGGATAGTGGTCCCATGTAAGTTTCAACCTGATCGTTATAGGAGAATGGGAGGGATGAGGGCAAAAGTTCTGCAAATTCGTGATTTTTGCGACCGCGCAGATCTCCGCTTCCTGTTATCCGATTGCAATGAAATTTATACCACGGTTCAGTTATGATCCCATAGTGGTCCCATATGAGTTTCATCACAATCGGTTGAGAAGAGTGGAAAAAGAGTCTTCAGCCATCTGCATTGTTCAACGATGTTTTCAAAAGTTCAATCATAACTGATTGATTAGGAACGAGGAAGCCGTGTGCCAATTGGCAGAGTTTATGACTCTCAACTATCTCTCTCTGACGGTGGAGATTCTAAGGAGTGCTCATTCCAGTATAATATAGAGTTCAATGGTACCGAATACACGTAATAAGAATACCTTGTAGTTCTCTGTACGTAGTTGTGCTGCTTGGGAACTATTTGGAGGCTGTTTCAAAGCTGGTGGAATGAGACTCGGGATCCATTTTGAACATAACATATGCATATCTGACGACTGTCTCACTGCCATTCTAAGACTATTCCAAGGCTTATTTAAGCTATTCAGTACCTATGTGGAAATGATTTTGGGAACATCGTGTTCTTGTGATAGCGTTTTAAAGATACTATTATCACGGTACGCTGACTATGAAATTTCAAGTGCATTTGGGGAACGTTTCCTCATTATTCGAAGATCATCCGAAAATTGTTCAGAATTTATCTAGGAATCGTTTCACATTATGTAGCATCCATGGCACACTGTTTTTGCTGCTTATTCAGAATGTATTGGATATCTCTTGAAAAATGCTCTAAAATTATTTCGTGAATATTTCAAGTTTATTATGGGACTGTTTGGCAACTACTTGAGACACATCCGGAGGGCAAGAGCTGGACATGTACAGACTCTCTTCCAATGAATTAATGTTGTGATGTTTTTTGGAGGACATCGTCCCAGCAGTGTCATATTATTCATACTGTGATATCTCAAGTTCTCTCTGAGGGAGAGAGTTTGTTATCCAATTGGAGTTTTTTTTGACGATGTTACCTGGTATTGAACATGGAGAAACAGCTTTAAGGCTTGTATACTGATTTGAAGTGAGTATTATGTGCTGAATACGAAAATAAAGTCAAATGTCTTTAATTAGTTTGTTTTTTTATATTTCATATGTAACATTCATCAATTATACAGAAATTATATCAAAATTATGAATAATAACATCTGGGAAAAATCTAACATAATAATGATAACAAAAAAATGGTATCATCTCAACGAAAGAATTTTGTTAACACAACACAAATTTGATTACACGAAAAAAATTTTGTTGGGGTAGCAAACTTCTCTTGTTGATCACATTTCTACAGGATAATCTTTGTCAGTGTAACCTATCGACATCATTTTGTTTATAACAGCTCTTTCTGAATAAAGTTTCCCATGCCTACTCAGGTATATATTAAAGAAAATTTGATTACCTTCAATTGATACCAAAAGTCATTCTGGGCCCATCAAGACTTCCTTGAGTTACACTGCCCGCCGCAATTTTTGGAAGCAGTTTCATATTCGTTGCAGTAACACGTCGTTCAATAAGTCCCAAGACTAACAACGGAAACATTTTTTTTTCAAAAATCATTTTTATTCACCAATATAATCTTCTTTCAGAGTGATACAATCTTTCAACGCCTTTCCAACATTTCTGTACCGTATTTATAGAAGGATTTATCCTTTCCTTCAAAATAGGCTTCAGTTCCGGCAATGACCTCCTCATTCGAGTCAAATTTTTTTACCTGAAGCATTTTTTTGAGATCAGCAAAGAGCCAGTAGTCGCTGGGGGCTAAATCTGGTGAATACGGGGTGTGGAGTAGCAAATCAAAGCCCAACTCGTTGGATTTTGCCATTGTTTTCATGGACTTGTGGCATGGTGCATTGTCTTGGTGAAAAAGGATTCTTTTCTCCTTCATGTGCGGTAGTCTTGCTGCGATCTCCTCCTTCAAACGTACCAACAAGTCAATATAATCACTGTTGATCGATTTACCTTTTTCCAGGTAGTCAATGAGAATCACGCCATGTGTATCCCAAAAAACAGACGCCATGACTTCGCCAGCAGACTGCTGCGTTTTTGGATGCTTTGGGCGGCTTTCGCCAGCCATGTGCCACTCAGATGATTGCCGATTCGACTCCAGAGTGAGATGATGTATTCATGTTTCATCCATGGTCACGTATCGACGCAGGAAATCCTTTTTATTGCGAGTCAATAGCGATAAACAGCTCTCTGAACCGTTGACTCGTGGCTGTTTTGTTCCACTGAAAGCAATCGCGGCACCCACTTGGAAAAAACCTTTTTCATGCTCAATTTTTCCTGGAGGATTGTAAATACGCTTCCAGATGACATCTGTGTCATTTCTGCAATCTCACGGACCTTCACTTTGCGACTTTTCATTACGATTTTTAACACTTCACTCACATTTTCCGGTGTAACGGCTCTCAATGGCCTACCCGAACGTTCCGCATCGTTTGTGTCCGTACGACCACGTCTAAACTCAGTATACCAATGACAAATCGTTCGTTTGGATGGAGAGGAGTCCGGGCAACGTTTTCCAAGCCATTGCTGGGCTTCTACGGTGTTCTTAGCCATTAAAAACAATGTTTCATCAATACGCGAAACTCGCTCTTTCCATCTTTCAAACAAATTACAAAGTGACTTCACTCTGTCTTCGATAACTCTGCATTTTGTGGTCCGATCAACGTGAAATTCTTACACGTTTCATGGGAAGGTTCGCACTCTAGGGAAACGTGGCCAGTTTGGTACTACTAGCATCATCTCTGGGTTAGTCTCGGGACTTATTGAACAATGTGTTACTTCACCTCAACTTCCATATGACGGCACTGAAAGATCAATTCCAATTCTTTAACATGTAAACGATAAAAATTGCAAAAATACACAGGGCATCAAACAACGCCATATTGTGTGTCCTAAGCTTTGGGAAGTAATTCGAGGTGGTTTCGGTTTGCTGAACATAGAAACGCTGTCAAATTTCTTGAATTCGTTCGATTTTTATAATTGTTCACACATAAACCACTGAGCATTTCCGTTAGAACCTCGCATTAACATTGCATCGATGTTGCGATCTTGAAAGTACCTGTTATGAGAATTACAATAGTAATATTATAACATCCAATTACAAGTAAATTGCAGCAATGTTACGTTGTCAGGTTACATTTCAACGATATTTTTGCAAGTTACTTTTGTAATATTGCGTTTGTAAATTGAAACACAAGTACTTTCAAGATCGCATCGATATCGTTGCAATGTTAATGCAAGGTTCTAACGGAAATGCTCAGTGGGAATTTTTATATAATTTCTGTATGATTTATGAATTTCACATATGAAATATTCGAAAAATCCAAACTAATTCAAGACATTTGACTTGATTTTCGTATTCAGCACATCATACTTACTTCAAATCAGTGTCCAAGCCCTAAGACACCAAATAGCTGTTGACCAGTGATGTCTATTGAATAGTGTTCTCGAAAAACATCCAAAGAAGCGTCCATTTCTTCACGTTCAGTACCAGGCGACGAATTTTGCAAAAATAGTTCGATATCTGAATTCCTGGACCCAAAAAACATTAACCCTGTTCGAAATATTGAGTGAATACAATTTCTTCTACGGCCCCTGATATTAAGCTGCTAAACCACGCAAAACTGTGATGAATCTCCGTTGCGCGCGGATGAATAAATCGCTGTATTTTGCGAACTAATAGTCCAATCGATTTAAAACTCTCCAAAAAGTTTGTCCACACACTAGCGAACAACTTTGTCGCTGGAAGTTTTCTATAGCTCATATTTCCTCCACCACTTTTTTAATGGAAAGCACGAAACAAGTGATCTTCACTTCGAATTAGGAATTTATTATTTTTATCATTGGTTATTACAAACTTTCATGAAATTGTTGTTTTCAGGGAAGTCTCACAAATCTAAATCCGTGAGCTCTATTTCGGAACATCCAAAAATCACCGAGTTTCAACAAGCTCATTATTGAAAAACGTTGATTTTTGGTTCGAGAAAATGGGCTGTTTTTTTCTCGAAAACTATTGATCCTAGAAAAACATGATGGACAGATACACATATTCATTTTTCAAGCACTATCACCCAGTATTTTCAGATCCTCCAAATTTCGAATTCTTTTCGACCTTCGACTTGACCCCTTTCACCCCCTTTCGAACGCCTCAACGGTGATTGCATGGGGATCCTCAATTCAAGGTTTCGGACGTATGAATTCCAAAATTCACGGCAGAATGATAGCTCATGTACAAGGCTGAATTAAGGACTTGTATCCTGAAATCCCCACATTATGGGGGTCCTCACAGTCTGGAAGTCCGTAATTTTTGATATAGTTTTTATCTGAGTTGTATATAATACTTCGAGAGTTGATTCAAAAATTCGAGTTATCATGGATAATGGACCCCAGGCCTCCACAATCCTCAATCCGGTTCTGCCAACCCACTCATACACCACCACAGCTCTCGAAGAATTCACTAAGAACACCTTTCAAAGAGTTATTTATCAAGTCTGAGAATTCTCCAAGAATACAGTCAGATAATCAAGAACTCTCAAGGAATCCTGAAACAATCCATAAAAGTGTCCTTGAAGCATTCTGCATGAATTCGCAAAGTATTCTTTCAAAGCCCCGTTATGTAAGAATTGAAAAACTATTGAAGAATTCAGTGAAGAATCTAAAACAGTACATGAATGATTCAAAACGAATTCTTTGAGAATCCCAAAAAAGTCCTTCAAGAATTCTTGAAGAACTCTTGTAATATTTTTTCATATACCAAAGCTGAGATAATTTTCAAAATCTTCCGAAACAATTTTGGAGAGATTATATTAGGTGTACAAATAAGTTTCCGCGGTTTTTTATAAAAAATGAGGAATTTATTGTAAAGGAAAAGTACATTACGTTTTATTCAAAGTATTTTCCATCATTTGCCACTACTTTTCCCCATCTTTCTGGCAACATTCGGATACCCCGTCGAAAAAACTCTTCATCTTTTGACGCTATCCACAAATCTACCCAATTTTTGGTGTCTCCATATGATGTGAAGCGCTGCTCACACAGACCATGTGCCATCGACCGGAACAGGTGATAATCAGAAGGGGCTAAGTCTGGTGAATACGGCGGGTGGGGTAAAACTTCCCAGTTGAGTGTTTCCAAGTATGTTTTTACCGGCGCCGCAACATGTGGACGAGCATTATCGTGTAAAAGAATAATTTTGTCGTGTCTGGAGTAGTAATGGGCACGTTTTTCCTTAAGTGCCCGACTCAATCTCATCAATTGTGTTGGGTAGAGAGCTCCAGTAATGGTTTCGCTTGGTTTCAGCAATTCATAATACACGACACCAAGCTGATCCCACCAAATACACAGCATGAGTTTTTTTCCATGAATATTCGGCTTAGCTGTCGATGTTGATGGTTCGCCGGGCTTAACCCATGACTTTCTCTTCTTTGGATTATCGTAGTGAATCCATTTTTCGTCATCAGTGACTATACGATGCAAAAAACTCTTTTTTTTATTCCTGGCAAGCAGCATTTCACTCATGCATAATCGGCGTTCAACGTCTCTCGGCTTTAGTTCATATGGAACCCAATTTCCTTGTTTTTGAACCATTCCTAACGATTTTAAACGATGTGAAATTGCTTGTTGAGTCACTTGTAGAGTAAGTGCAAGTTCTTTTTGCGTTTGGGACGAATCTTCCTCCAATAGTACTTCTAATTCCATGTCTTCGTACACTTTCGGCCTTCCACTGCGTTCTTTGTCTTTAACGTCAAACTCACCGTTCTCAAACTTTTGAAACCATTCCTGACAACTTCTCTCACTTAAAGCAGCTTCACCATATGCTTCTAAAAGCAATCGATGCGCCTCAGCTGCAGATTTTTTCACATTAAAGAAGTAAATCAAAAGTTCCCGCAAATGATGCTTATTCGGAATAAAACTTGACATTTTTGCACGAAAAAAATTACGTGATGCTGATACGGAATCACTAGTACTTTAAGGTTACGGTGTTGCCAGATGACTAAACTTGGGATATTACGTTTTACATCTGACAATTTCTCCATAACCTTCTGGTGGGGCCATCTTTTGACAAACCGCGGAAACTTATTTGTACACCTAATAGCAATTTCCGAAAGCATTGTTGGAGGAATACTTTGGAACCCTCTGCCAAAACTTCGGAAGATCTTGAGCAGCCTCAAGTATTAAAAAGAATGTAAAATATTCTGCCCCTCCTTTCCTCGTATATCATGCGTTGACTCAACATTTTTAATGCATTGTAACGAAATTCACAATCAGGAATAGTGACCAAAATATGAACCAGAGGGCTCCGCCCCCTGACTACTCTGCTTCACTCAGCAGTCCGACCTCCTCCAAAATCCGCTTCGCTCATTTTGAACAAATCGTGGCCTACATATGCTCGTTTCGCTCGCATCTTACACAATCCAGATATCCGGGGCTATATTCATCGGTTTTTCGCTCGACTGAAAATATTTTTGATTCAACATTCAGAAAACCTGAAACTAATTGCCTACCATTCTTTATACCATGTTCAAATGATTCAGAAACATGTTTCTAAACAACTGCAGAATTCAGACAACTGTCCTGGTGGAAATGGAGCGTGGAAGTGCGACGAAAGTGTGAGTTGAGAGTCAATTGAGCATAACGGAGAGTCATCTGGGCGTGATTTGAGGAGGAATTGGAATATTTTCACGCTCGATTTGTCTCAATGACTACTTTGTTCACTTTTGGATTCTGCCAGATAGCACAGAAGTTCTAAATGAGTTCGGAACGAATACAATCTACTCATAAAGAACGCTTTTAGAACTCTCAAGCTATCTGGGCTCACTGGAGTGGAGTTGTCATAACGTCATAACATTCACCAGCTTTTGAAGAGCATTCAGATACGAAGAAGCGTACAAGGGAAGGTCGGAACTCTCATTGTCCATGAAAATCCGATCCCAGATTTGGATTGAGTACCCCCGAAAACTTACAGAACTTATTTTCCACATAAATCTGTCCACAAATGCGGAAATGAGTCAATTCACGTCCGTCATATTGGATTCACCATTTTGAATCAGTTTTCTGACCACAGATTTGGATTCGGAACCTTCAAAAACCCCTATAAACCATATTTCATATGAATCTGTCCAGTTTTACGTCCAGAGAAATCCTGGTCCGAGATGTATCGAAACAAAATTTTCCCTTGGCAACTGAAGGGAAGGAAGGTTGGTGACCTTCCTTTCTATTCAGGATTCCCTACTTTCATTGTGTTATGACGAGGACAGGGAGGAGCGGAAAATGAGAATTAGGCAATTCAAATGAATACACTGAGTTAAAGTTGATTCGAATTCACTCAATAGATATTTCAAAACAATTACAATACAAAAAAAAATTACAATATTGGATATAGATTAATATAACGAAGGTCAATCATTGAATCTGAGCAAGTATATGAGAAAAATTCATTCCTCCGAGCACCCCAAGCACCGGCATAGGATACTCTGTATGAACAGATCTCTTGTAGTTCCTTCTGTGAGAAGGAAACTTCATTTATTTCCTCATAAGAGGGGGAGCTGTATTCCTTAACTAGGACCCTACATCTCCTACACCTATGGAATTCCCTCTTATTATCTACACAGGTCCAGCACCTGGGTAGGAGCCTGGGTCGCTTTTTAGACTTGAATAGACCAGCCCGGGCTGCTAGGACAGGTGAAACAGGTCTTTTTGATTTTAGAAGTATTTTCAACCGTTCCTCGGGAATTTTTTTAGTTCAAGAAGCTATTCTTTCTTTGATCTCGGCGACGTCTCTATAATTTTGTCTCAGATTTTTCTTCAGCTTCTGAGCCTGTTTTAACGAGAAAGGATCATGTTTCCTGTTCAATACTCCTTCTCGGAAACACAAGCCTTCTCTCAAAAGATTTGATCGCCTCAAGCAGAGAATACATTGTGTTGACCACTAGAAAGAAAATCACTAAATTTCATTCTGCTAGTTGAATGCATATTCATTTTTTGGGGCTCCGGAGAACTCATTTGATTAGAGAGGGAGAAGACAAAAAAATTTCATGAAGAGTTCAGTTTCGTAGAGTAAATTTTACAGTGCTATTAACAGATTTGATTGAAAGGAAGGAGAAAATGAGAGATTTACAAGTCTGAATCGCGCAACCAACGCATTAGTCAAACTTGTGAAATATATCAAGTAATAATTAACACAAGCTCCAAGTAGCTACGTGTCAATTGGATAGTGGAATTTTCGAAGTAGAAAAAAAGGGGAGAGTAAAGTCTAAAATAGATGCAGAGACAATTCAGCAAGTCAAAGAATTTGAATATCTAGGAAGCATAATTACAAAAAACGGTAAAAGCGAAAGAGATATGAAAGCAAGAAGAGCACAAGGGAAACAGGCTTTCAACCAAAAGAAACAGTTACTATGTTCAAAGAATATTAGCTCAGCAGTAAGGAAGAAATTCTTGAAGAGTTACGTTTGGAGCACAGCATTATATGGTTGCGAAACTTGGACAATTGGAAAAACGGACCAACGAAGACTCGAAGCTTTTGAAATGTGGTGTTATAGGAGGATGCTTAGAATAAAGTGGATAGAGGAAGTGAAAAATGAAGAAGTACTTGAAAAGGTAAATGAAAAAAGAAGTCTTTTGAGACAGGTCGTGAAAAGAAGAAGTAATCTGATAGGACGCACATTGAGGCATGATACATAGCTTATTGAAAACAATATTGGAAGAAAAAATGAATGGTAAAACTTGAAGAGATAGACCTAGATTAAGTTATATGAAGCAAATTATACAAGATAAGGGTTGTCGTAGATATGCAGAAATTAGGCGGTCCGCGGATAATAGACAGGGTTGGAGGATTTCATCAAACCAGTCATCAGACTGATTACTTCATGATGATGATGATGGTCTTTGGTGAAGGGTTGGAAGAAGGTCCCCTATAAATTTCAATCCATTTGGTCCACTCGCTCCAGAGTTGTCTTGACCACACACAAATTGCCGACAGACAGACAGGCAGACACACAGACAACCCCACGGATCATCAATCAGTATGGCATGGAATGAAAAACTATCCAACTCCCAATTGGATCACTCAAATATTTCAGAAGATACGGTCAGAGGGTACGATGGTGGGTACAATGAGCACTTCGTGCTGGTATAATACGTATACACTGTAGTGATCGGCGATATTTGGACATATCGATATTTTTTATAGAATTTTTGTCAAGTTTATATTGAATTTGATCAAATATCGATAAAAACTTTATACAAATTTTATATAAAATATCGATATCGTGAAATATCGCCGACCACTAATGCACTGAGAGAAATAATTACTAATACCAAGAAAATATATTCTCGAATGTAGCTAATATGGTGTGGAGCCAAGAGAAATTTTCTTGAATCAAGAAAATATTTTCTCAATTCAAGAAATCTATGCTTGGCAGGGATGCCCATCCCCCCTATAATATATGGTGCGGGAATCCCTCTTCGGTTACCACGCAGAAAAAGCCCCTTCTCCACTGAAATTTTGAATTTCAAATTTGATTTCATTTTACGATGTTTTATGCATCTTATGCATTTTCTTCGTATGCTACATGTTCAATGCATAATCTACATAAAGTTAACCACTGCTATGTATAGAATAACTGGATGCAGCCAGAGGGCATAAACTCAAACGGAGTTTGAGACTGATTTCAGGGCCCCCAAGGGGAAGGGTACTTGAACTAATTTTACATCAATGCACTAATACTGTCTCAAAAGCTTTCATAATTTGTTGAGCATTTGTATTAGTGTATCAATGTGAAATTAGTTCCAGTACCCTTCCCCTTGGCGGCACTAATGTTTATTCTAAAAATTCTCCCATTGAGTTTATGCCCCCTGGATGCAGCATAGTAATTTCAACGATGGTCTGAATTGAAACAAGGAATTCCATTTGGTGATAAGCCAAGTTGTACAGACGACATGATTCGGATTTTCAGTCCATCCGATTTTGAAATGTGATACTCAATCTTGAAAGTACAATAAAATATTTTGATAATTCATTTTCACATTATTTGTTGTGGAATCATAGTGTATTTTGCTTTTGGCTAAATAATTTCATTATTTTAATCATTATCTTGATTGATTTTTCTTGAGAACTTGACTCATCTCCAGATGGTTCTGTCATCGTTTTCTAGTGTTTTATAGTAATTTCACTAACTTCCATTGGGTTCAAAAGCTCAGTATTGGGAATAAGAACAATACTGCATCCATTCACATACATTTCAATGATGGTGAAAATTCAATCGTTTATTGAAACGAATCGAAAATCCAATCGAACGAAAATTGTTGAATAATCGACATTCCTGTCCCTAATCAATTCTATTGAACTGGAAACATCATTTACAAATTTTTTTATTGGTTATTCTAATCAATGCAAGTCCGTGATTAGTTAATCCTCTTGGAATTCAGAATCTTCCTGCAACTCTGCCATAGCACCAACGTTCTTGCAGAAAAACATTCTAAAATGTACCTTATAGTATTCTTAAATATATCTCTTGCAACACAATCAGGACAATTTGAGAACTCCGCCGTTATTCTTGAAGAACAATGAAATTCTTAAATTGTCCTACCGTGCTCATGGACACCAAGTTATCAAGATTATTGGGGAAAGGGGGTTGAGGAACATTTTCTCTATTGTAGGCAAAACTTTATGGAATTTCTACAGGAAGAATATAATTGGTCCCCTACTTTTCTCAAAATTTGGAGGAGCTTAGCCCTTCTAACAAATTGTTTGTGGGGAGGGCGCAAACCCCCTAAACTCGGGGCCCGTGAACGCGTTGCATAAGATATGTTTTAGAATCATATCAGATGTCTATTATCATGCTCATTTGCAAGATACCTTTTAGAAGTCTTTATGCCGTGTGGATAATTACTTTCAATAAAAAATTCAAACTACTGCGACATTCAATTTCATTTGAGATAAGTAAATTTTCATTTGAAACCCACATAGTATAGAATGTCTCGGTAATGCCCTGAAATATCACTACGACATAACCAAGACATTTGTAACATTGCAGCAATATTCCGAAATATTACTGAGACATTGTGTATTATGTAGAATGGAACGCATTCTTCGTTTGAATACAAACAAAAGTGAAAATATCAAGTACCTTAGTAAAAAACGAACATATATGACCATACATAATCCATACATAATCCATACATAATACATAAAAAATTCATATATGATTCATATATGAAAATGCATAGAATCATATACAATCCATATTTAATCCATATGTGATCCATATATGATCATATATGACTCATATATAATCCATATAAAATCCATATACGAAAAATATTTCATATGTGACAGAATTTTTTCACATGTATGGGAAAGTCTTGCATCGAAGGGTCATATATGGATTCTGTATGGGCCATATATGATCATATACGGATTCAATATGGATTGCGTATGAATTATATATGGTCATATATGACCATGTATGGTTTCTATATGCTTTATGTATGTTCTTATATGATTCATTTTCACTAGGGATACAAATCTAAGTATCTCGATAAAATGATTTTTATCAAGTACAAATCTATTAGGTTTGTATTTGGTTTGATTCAAATAAATGAGGATGATCTGGGTATACGATTTTTCTTGGTGTAATTACTTTCAATGAACAGTTCTCCAATTCCCCACTATAAAAAATCCCCCCCAAAAATTTCCATGGTGTAAGTTGCACCATTGCACCGTGACTTGGGCAGATGCACCCCTGATGTTTGGTTTCAGAAAAATTTTCTTGAATCAAGAGAAAGTATTTTTTGAGAAATGAATTTCTTGGAATAAGAAAATATATCGTTGATGATACTAAATATTTCTCTCTGTGTACCGATGAGTGCCTAAAAATGAAAATTGAATTAAATGAAATTGAAGAATGGTAATTCAAATTTTGATTTTAATTTTGATAATTTTTCTAATTTGAATGTTTACTTCCAGTCATTTACTGTATTTTGTCATCCAAAAACTGTTTTTTGCTCTAGTGTTTATGAAAGAAATTTCGGAGTAATAACCTCGAAATGCCAACAAATTTTGACAATTTTGTTCCCCAATTCCTGTTGAAAATTCTGTCAGACCCGACTGGGAAATATTTTTCAAGCTGTGAACGGTTCTGGTCTCTAAAAATTCAGTCAAAAATTAACGTTTTATCCAATTTTGTCCAGAATTATCGAATTGGAACATCCTGTCAAAAGCTGAAAAAAGTATTGCTACCAGGTTTTACTTATAACAAAGAAGCGTAATTCAATCTATTTAGTACAATTTCATGTTCCCATTTTACGGAAAGTACAAAATTATTATGAGTAAAGGAGATACGTGAAAATAACAATTATAAATCAATACAGTTTTATCATCATACATTCGCACGGGAGTAAGAAGCCATTTATTTTCCTATTTCTGCATAAAGCTTATAGTCTCATAAGTAATTTAGGAAGAAATTCAGTTCCCTCCTAGGTTGGAGACTCTAGATATCAGTATTTTTCCAAATATATGAAGTTGGTTGAAAATCATAAAATTCAAAGGAGAAAATTGTCGTCCATTCTTTTCCATCGATTTCCAGGCCTTCATATATTTTTTTCGCAATCTACATGATTGACTTGTAACACCTACCAATTTCCAGAAGAAAATGTTTCATAGTGCGTGAGAAATTACTTCATAAAACAGTATGACGTTTCGTGAACGTGCTCGATTAAGACATCAAATTCAAATATTCAAAAATTCATTAAAAAAAACCGTTAGTCGTGATGAAATAAAGAATTGGTATACGTTCTTGGAACACAAATTATTGCAAATGTACCAAGTTTCATCGAAATCTGAGCTGGTGGGTTACATGGCTTGGTCGATCTGACTTGGAACCCGTCTCTCGTGTACCATGTATACCACTGAACGTCTAAACTGTGTGGCAAAAATCAATCAATCTGTTCCCGAGTTTTAACCTCTCATTGAATTATAAACAAACACGCAGTTAAATTTCCAACAGCACTCAATAGAATCCATATGTTTGTAATGAAATTTGAATTTGGATTCTTGCACAATGATGTATGGAAAAGATCCAAATATTGGGGATGTGTAACAACTTGCATGAGAATGAAACGTGTCCATCGTCAGTGACGGCTTGTAAGCACCATTGTTTCACGGTTTAATGCGTAACTTCATGGATCAATTGCGAACACGTTCATGCGTATTCAATCATTTCCAATAATATTCTATGAACGATGACAAGCGTTTCATAATAGCTTTTCGTTAAATTCGATAACCGGTATCTAAATGCTTTATTATGGAAAATTATGTTTTCAATTAACGAATAGAAATGGACGAGACATCAAAAACGTGAAAGGAACTATTTGTGAGAGCTTGTCGAGCGTATTATTCAATTATTGTATGCCTTCAATGTATATACTCTCAATATACAGTATAGACTAGGAATGTAATAAATCTTGTAATGTAATTGAAAAAGTTTTGAAATAAGAATATAATTTTCATTACTCATGTCGGATTTACAAACGTCCGAATCAAACTTTGATATATTTGGTTTTTGACAACTCTCTACGATTCTCTCATCATCTGAATAGAAATAATAATTCTGAAACAATCCCTTATGGTTGTATCGTAGTTAACTACGACAGGTGGTCAAGAGAAGAGGTTGTGAAAGAGAGAGAAAAACTGATCAGATCGAGCGCCAGTGGTGGCCGTTTTTATTTCTCGGACGTTCTCTTTTCCTCCTTTCCTCGCAATCGGGATCCGAGCAAATTACAGGGAACCATTGATCTGTGTTCCTTGTTGGCAAATGAAACCTTTCATCATACGCACACCCACGGATATGAAGTGATCTTTCGTTCTGCTCTATTTCGTTGCCCCTATAGAATTACATCGTGACCCAATCGTGTACTTGTATTGAATTTTCAGCACCCCTTTCTTCTTGTCTTTTCTTTTCACACAGATTGATAAAATATTAGGATTTCATTAGTGGTGGAACCATCCAAGATTCAGCCTGCCCTCACTTTTTTACTTGCCGTCAGGCAGTGAGGAAGAAATGAAGAGTGTGACGAAGAGTGACGAGCTCGTTCTTGATAAGTGGAAGTTGAACATCACTCCAAGACTAAAGTGATGTTTCAACTCGGCAAGAACTTTTATAGAGTGAGAATTCCACTCGAAGTAGATACGCTCGATTTTTTCTCGCTCCAAGTGGAATCTTACTTGAAGCAATTTATTAAACCCTTGACGTGTTTCATCGAGCAGATAAAATTTTACTCATGATCGTTTGACGTGAACGAAAACTAAAGTTGGAGTGAAAACGGTATCTATCTTGAGAGAAATTTGGACATCGTTTGAATCGCACACGTTTACGGCACGTGCTATCCAACGAAAAACTGATAACAATAGGAAGAGTTTCACAGAGAGGTTGTTCGTCTTGACGCGTCAGTTACGGTCACTTGAGGAATCCATCCAGAGTTGATATGTGCGCGTGACTCTTTTCAATGCTGTACATTCACTCTTGTCCGCGGAGGAAAAGGAGAAGAAGAGCTCGGAGCCCACTCGAATACCATCCAAGACACGAAGCAAAAGATAGGATCGGCGTTTGAAATGGATTAAGAACGAACGAGCGGCTTCTCTCTGTGCTTTTTAAGAGGAAAAAAATTTGCACTTGAAGAATTTTTTCAACTCGTTTCAACTTGGTCTGAAGGCCTTGTTATGAGTCGAACTGACATGAATCTTACAAATTAACTCGCGTCTCATCTCGATTTCATCACGGATGGTTACGAGAGATAGGAGACGTGAGGAAACATGTCATTGAATTCAAATGACAGTAAGAAATAACGTTGGGTAAAATTCTTCTGAAGATATGCTGGGGATTCTCAGTATTTTCGTTCAATGACATTCATTGCGCAGTACTTTATAATTGCAAGAATTTTTATGTCAGATTCGTGAAATCCAAGATTAATTCCCACCCCTGCAGTGAGAGAAAAGATTGTGGAACACTGGGAAAAATATTTATTCCCTTTCTCCATAAAATATTCATTTGTAGAAATTAAATATTCAATTAGATGCAAAAACTTATTCATTTAAAACACCAATTCATTTGGGGCAAGCATTCCATTATTTGATCCGATCAAATATTTCATTAATCCTAAGAAATATTTTATGCAATCGAAATTATTAATTTTTAGCAATTTTTGGCTCTATGGAAAAAAACAGAAATATTCTAAAGTAGCTTGAGATTAGAAATTTTTGTCCATCATAAATTTTTGCAGAAAAATTCCTGTTGTACGTGAATTCCCTGCACTGTTAGAAAAATCTGTCTCAAACTTAACAATACTATTATGAAGTTTTTTACATAAACATTTTATTAAATTTCATACGAAATTTTGTATGAAATTTCATGCTTTCATATTAAATCCTCTCTCTCTCTGTGAGTATAAGCCTGCACGCTCTTGCTTCGCTCTACTTTGTCTACTGTTTTACTGCATATTTTGTGGCCCTATTGGGGTCGACCTTGTTTCAGTGCATCCCTTATCGGCTCAGGCATTTTTTTGAGCAACTAACGATAAGTAGCTGTTTCGTTGGCAGCCGATGGTGGATGTTTTGTGATTCGCGTTCATCTGGTGTTGTTGGAGCATCTGCCAAGCGGGAAGACCAAGGCTGGTGTATTACAAGTGCTTTTCGCGCGTGGCGCTTATCATTCGCCTCTTATCATTGATTGGTCTGTCTTCTCTACACGTCATCACGGTAACGTTGAGGTATTGGCCATTGTAGCACATCCACACTCCACAGCATAAATCTTGCCTTCTAACGGGAGCCTTGACGACATCTTTGTTGGCATACTAATTCGTATCACATCACTTTTCAACGAGGTTTTTGACACATGCTCTCTCTATCCTCATTTGCGGTCTACATAGATAATAATTCGGTGATGCTTTTCACAATAATACTTTCATTACATTCATAATTATAATGCGCGATTATTTCATAGTACTAGCGTTCGTTCGTATATACTGCGTTGTGTGTGTCACACATATACTATGATACCGAGTGTATAGATACGTGCACACTGTTGTTGTATTCTTTCTATGTTATTGCTCTCATCTCTGTCTCTCTAACTACTCGATGGTCCTCTCTCTCACCCAACGTAGCATATACTCATCTTAACCGTTCTTACAACGACTTTTTTTTTTTTTTTTCTATATAATTCGTTTTTTATTTGGATTTTCACACATATTAGTACCAGATTTTTCTCTTTTTCATTATTACAATGGATCACATTTGCTCAATCTGCAGAAAATCTGTGAAAACGGATGTCATTAAGTGTACACCGTGCATAAAATATTTCCATCCTGGTTGTGTGAAACTACATAAAACGTACAACCACAACAACG
This sequence comes from Gonatopus flavifemur, assembly GCA_018340375.1. NCBI lineage: Eukaryota > Metazoa > Arthropoda > Insecta > Hymenoptera > Dryinidae > Gonatopus > Gonatopus flavifemur. Next base: position 12,104,614 of record JAFFJZ010000009.1, read on the forward strand.
AGCTTGTACTCTGCAAAGGTCCCTTGGAATCCTTCAAAAAGTCTGGAGATATCCCTCCCTCATCAATGGAAGTTGATTGTCCGTCAACTTCGATGGTTAATCGCAACACCAGTGGTGGTACTACTCCTAATACAACCTTTACCATAGATGATATTATGAGAGCTATTCAAATATCCTCAGATAAACTCGATAATTTCATTGAGTGGCAAGAACGCAATAATACTGAGGTTCATGCTCGACTTCAACAACTGTCTTCCATCGAAAACAATGTCTCCTCTTTATCCAGCGAATTTGCGGGGCTTGAACAGGCTGTTATGACAGTCAATCAGGATGTGAAATCTCTCACTAAAGACTACCAGGAATTAAAAACCTCACTGGAACAGAATTCCTCTTCTATCAAAATGACTGATGCCAGCCTCATATCGCTTAGCCAGCGTGTTGTAACCATTGAAGATAACTCTCAATCTCACTCAGCACGCATCTCTGAATTGGAACAACTAAATACCAAGTTGCAAGAAGAACTTCGAGCGCTGCGCTCTCAATCAAATAGGAACCTTCTCACTCTTTCAGGATTACCTGAACTTCCTGATGAATTCATTCCGAGCCGTATCATGGATGTCTTGGCTCATCTTAATGTTCAGATCACCCAATCTAACATTGTGAGAGCATTTCGTCTCCGCTCCACCAAAACTACATCGCGTCCACGTACCATCCTTATGGAGCTTGATTCTCCTTCTCTCCGACCGAAAATACTTGAGGCCAAACGTTCTACAGGATTAGTCGACGCGTCTGATATTAATCCCTCTCTACCTAAGTCTAGGCTTTATCTTAATGAATATCTGCCGTCTGATATAGCCTCTCTTCTCGCAGAAACTAAGAAAGTTGCGAAGTCTAAAGGATATCTCCATACTTGGTCGAGGAATGGACGTATTCTGGTGAAAAAAGATGATACCTCAAATGTTATCGTCATCTCATCTAACAGGGACTTTGATCAACTTAGGTGACTCCCGATTCGATCCTCAAACTCTCACTCTAATGCAGTTTCCCGTTCGTTAAAAATGTGTCATGTTAATGCACAATCACTTATGGCTCATTTTGATGAATTCTCTGATTTTGATCGTGGTTCATCTTACTCTTTTCTTGCCTTCATCTTCATTCTGCGCATTTATAACTATTGTATCTCTATTTTATATCTGTTTTTTCATTTGCCTTCATCTTCATTCTGCGCATTTATAACTATTGTATCTCTATCCTATATCTGTATTTTCATTTCTCACACCTTTGTAATCTCATCCTCACTCTCATTCTCATTTCATCTTTATTTTTAAGTTCATTCATTCTGCCTTCTTTTTGCTTTTCGGGCTGTGGGTTTAATGCTGTATATATATAAGTATTTTTGTATATAATATCTTTGTTATTGTTTATACTTCTTTCTCAATTGTTCCACAGGATGTTCATCCTAGAACATAAATAAACATATCTATCTATCTATCTATCTAAATTTCATGTTTTCATATTAAATTTAATAATTGTTCTTAAATTTAATATGGAAATATGAAATTTCATAAAAAATTCCGTATGAAATTTAATAAAATGTTTATGTAAAAAACTTCATAATATTATTGTTAACTTTAAGACAGATTTTTCTGACAGTGTGTATTTTACATGAAATTTCATATTTTTCAAATGGATGGAAAATTCATTCCCACAGAAAAGTTGGTAATTTTCTCCTACCCGTGAATGGAAAAACCCAAATATATTTAAAAGTGACTGTATTCCAATGATCAGCCATAAAGAACACGCGAGCGTTACACAGAAGGAATAACAAGATTGTTCATGCAATTCCACAGTAATGAATTTCCTTCCATGCGTCAGTTAATTGTTTATATTGTTTTTTCCCTGAGAAGAGTGGAATACAGTTGTCGATTTCTATTCTGAAAGATTGATTCTCCACGCATAAAACCAAAAACCTGAGTCACTTGTCGTTCAATCATCAGATTCTCTATTCCATCGAATAGCGATTCTTCCTCTTCTCTTTCTTTGTTTCTATGGACAGAGCAGTCAGACACGAGTCGTACCCTTTCAAACATTCAGATTGAAAAAGTAACGATTCTTACTATTATCGTTCTCTTTACATAATTCATATACAGTGAATATAAGCCCGAGATCAATGTGACATATAATATTTGACTAAAGAATACAACTGCCGTTCGTTCATGCTTCCAATATCGGATTAGTTCGTATAATTAAAATCGTTCAAAAGCGTCGAGTAATTGGCAAACGTTTGACTGAACGACCGAACGAATAGAACGGTTATTTACAAATTCTTTATCCGTTCTCTGTCCGCAATTCGTCCAATCTCCCCTTTCATCACCACTCTATAGAATTGTCAAAGTTTCTTGGTAAATTATCCGTGTTGCCGATTTCAGAACAATTGATTGAACAATAAAATTCGTACGATTTATATTCCGATTCATTTCAACTTGTGTGCTACCGTATGTTTCACAACTATATTCGTCCTTCGCGTTCAACGATGTTGAATTATTTTCTCTGAATGTTCAATCTTTTGTTTGATCGAATGATGAATCGATGAATCATACACCCACTATTATCGTTACCATCATATCCGATGTTTGAATTTGATTTTCCGTCTCGTACATTTTCCCACGGTGAACGATGCATGATTTCCTAGCTTGAAATCAAGAGCTTCAAATCCAAAAAGCGGTGTAAAAGTCAGTCTGGCGGAAGAGATCCGAACGTTAATTCGCGATTCCGCAGCAGTATCTTGAATAATTGTATGGCCAGCCATCGGTACGGATGAAGTGGTCTTCTGTTATATTGCTGTGCGCGATACCATCGGTACTGACGCTTTGATTGTGTCACGTTCAGTTGAATTCACCAAATTGTCAACGTACTTTCATCGAATTGTATGGATATTCGATAAACGCGCAGAAACTAGAAACTAGAATATTGTTTCTTTGTATTTGCGAGTTACGAATAAAATAAAAGAATCGTAGAAAAGGGGTCTCGGATATTGTTATGGATGACTCTATTCAGTCATCACGAAAAATCTATCGCTGGAGTGGTGTATTCAGTTTTGCCATGATTATCTATTCTGTGGGTTGCAGGTTCTTGAATTGATGTTTTGTAATTTCGAAATCGTACTGACAAGAAATTAATTGAGAAAAAAATTCAATTCAACGTGAATGATCCATTTAAATAAGGAAAGTACATAAGTTCAGTGATCTGCAGTCGCGTCAAAACAAAGTGAGCATTTTCAGAACTGTCAAATTTTGAATGGACTGATTTAGTGATAACCCTAATCTTTCGGGGATTAACTGAAAACTCGGGAGACGTTTGTGTCTGTTCGAATGCGCATCTCAATCAACGTTATGTGGTATGGTAAATAATTTCAATGTTTCGAGCAACCCTTCAACAATTTTCGAGAGTCGATACTCATCCATAACCCTGATTGAATCAGATGGAATAATTCAACGAATTCCAAATGGAATAGTGAATCATGATAAACCGAACACATAACTGCCAGTCATGATAAGCACAGACTCGATGTACCCGTTTGTTTATGTTTATGTTTTTCTTCAAAATTTATCAACTCTCATCTCCATTGGAATCGGTCATAATCTTCAGAGGAGAGCGAAGAAGAAAAATCCATAAATAAATGGAAACATCGAATCTCTGCTCATCATAAGCGGCAGTGATGTGTTCGGTTTATTACGATTCACTATTGCATTTGGAATCCTTTGAATCATTCCATTCGATTCAATCGGGGTTACCCTAGTAGAAATTTTGGATGGGAAAATAAGAGAGCCTGATGAGGCATACCTGATTTCCTATTAGGTCCTCGTCGGGTTTCGTTACGGTTCTTCCTTTTTTGCTCGATTTTATGGAAATTTTATCCGAACCCTATTTTACTCTTGCGTTACAAACCTATCTGAATCTTATTAGGGGAATCAGGTCACACCAAGCCGCTGAAGTATATAGGTGTTCCTAAAATGAATGGAAAAACGGGATGCGGGGTTCAAATCGTGTTCATTCACTTTTTCAAAATCCGTTTCAAACGAAATCCTAGCTGATCTCTTTCGTGAGAAACGCGAAATTTTGTTAATTTGTTTTTCTTGAAATACATAAAAAAATACGGTAAGTCGGAATTAAGTGTAAAATTTATGAATTTATTATCAAGTATCAATATTTTGAAAATGTGGTTGATAAAATATATGACGATTTCAATTGTGATTATATAATTTACACAAACATAAATTAATAATATACAAGAATGGGAGTATCAATTTAAAGATGTTGCGAAGAGAATTCAACAACTGCTTTCTTCAATCTTGATGCATATCTATCATCATCTATCGAATTGATTTTGTACCGATTCCAATAGTTCTTCAAGAATATGGAATGGATTGATTCCCCAGCTTGTTCAGACCATAAACCGAGACCATCGTTGTCTAAATAATGGATACATTGGGTTAAATGTTTCAATACCACATGAATTTTCAATGTCTCACTAACTTTTGTACTTCTGAATGCCTGGTACAATTCTTTGACAATTTTCTCGACTTCAGAATCAATTTTTCGACTAGTGAAACAGGCGTGAACGAGTTTATCCATGGCCTTGAAAGAAGAAATCAATGGCACTAATGCCAGGGGCCCAACATCCTTATAAATTTCGGGATAAAGAAGCTTATCCGCTTGTTGCAAAAGTTTCCTACAGGCGTTTCCTTCGAATATTTCCCCATGGTAATTTTTTGAAATGATGCATAACTTCTTGGGCCAAATCAGCGCTCTTTCCTCACCGACGAGTGGTACTAACCCTTTCCAGAAACAATGGTTCACGAAACCTTGCAAAATATGCAATTCTGGAATTACACATTTTTGTGGTACACAGATGTCGTCCGCTTCGTCAAAAAGTGGTGAGTTGATCGTACTATGACATTCTTTGGCAAGATTTGTATTCTTCCCCAGAGAAATGAATTCATTATAGTCATTTCGCAGTTCTCCATAAGTTTTCAACTCCTCACAATCATGATTGTTTTCCATCTGTTCAGAATCGGGCATCGGAATACCTGATAATTTATCCTCTCCCCTGCTGTTTCTTAAATCCTTCAAAGACAGAAAACAATACGGACAAGGAAATGCGGATGTCGCGGTTTGTTGTCCGTTAACAATTAATAATAATTTGAAATCAGAAACAAACTTGAACGGTATGTTATTTCACTTAGTTAAATCAAATAGAAGTTTGAGATTGTCATAGGTTTCTTTTATATCTGGAACCACGCATAATATAATTAATCTGTGAACGCTAGTCAGCTTCCTTTTCTGTGTTGTATTCTGATGATCCTCAGGTAAACTTGAATTATTATTTACACCAGCGTCTATAGGTTCATTTTCGATCGAATAATTCTCAGGAAGTATTGTCATACTAAGCTTGAACAATCCTTGCCCTCCGTCAGCCATAACTTTTATCATAATATTTTCAACAATAATACGATGCTCTATCACACTATCTACTAAATTTTCAGCATCTGCCCATACAACTGGTCTTTTTTGTTTTTCCAGAGACTTATCGGTATCGAAAGCAAATATACCTTCGTTATAAGAAGTATCCAATGTCTTAGACTTTTCAGATAAATATTGCATAGTATTGGCAGGCACCGATTTTTTTCCAATATTGGATCTTATAAAGGTTGTCATGTTCTTCATGAAATTCAGGGATTGTCCGGTTTTCACTCTAAAATCATTCAAACTTCCTTTAGTGAATGTTGCGTTAGGCGTGACTTCTTTTGACGCTAAAGTAACTTCAATCTTTGAACCATTAGTACTTAACAATACTTCAGATGCTTCACTACTTTGTTCACTACGTTTTCGTTTCAACATACTACTGACAATTTGTTGCTGTTGTTTTTCCGGTAACTTCTCAATAATGTTCATGGCATTGTCACGAGTCGTCAACTTATTACAAGAATGTCTTTTTCCTTTACCGATTTCAACAAAACAGTCCTTACACATTGTAACCGATTTTGATTCTTTATCAGAAATCTTTTTTTCGACAGGAAGTTTTTCGTAGTGAATACTGCCCAATAGACCGTTGGTTTCATTCATTTTATTTGATAAATGTCGTTTATGACCAGCACCCTTATCAATTTTTTCATGACCTTTATGTCTTGCTTTCAAACATATATAACATTCACACGAATCCTCAATAGTTCGAGTGCTTTTAGGAAGGACCATATCTTTGTAATTCGGCATGTCTTGTAAAGGCCGTTCAAACTTATTGTTTGCATGCTCATTGAGTGATAATTTACATGTCAAACAAATGCACACCGGGAAATGAGAATCCTTTATGTCAAATACAACGTTCACAAATTTTTTAATAAGCTCTTCGTAACGTTCCGTGATGGCGAAATCCTTTGGTGTTTTTTTCCCGAAAACAATTTTTTTGCCGCAAGGTGCACATACTTTCACTCTATTCTCATTGTGGGTGCAAGCCATATTTCATAGGAATTGTCAACTTAGTTTGTTGATGAATCCAAAACCACGACACGATTCACATTTGAATATCACAATCACAGAATAACTCTAACATATAATAATGTGGGTGTATATATCATCACATTATCACCTCCATATGTAAACATCTGAATGTCGATGAATGCTGATTGCGTTTGTATCGATGTACAAATGTGCAATGAAGTTGGGTTCATATACAGCTATTGAATTGAATGTACAAATGCACATCAATGCTAGGTGGACAAGTCCTATGAAATAGCTTGTTTGAGAGCAAGACATGAAGGTCATGAAAAAATTGACAAGGGTGCTGGTCATAAACGAAATTTATCAAATAAAATGAATGAAACCAACGGTCTATTGGGCAGTATTCACTACGAAAAAGTTCCTGTCGAAAAAAAGATTTCTGATAAAGAATCAAAATCGGTTACAATGTGTAAGGACTGTTTTGTTGGAATCGATAAAGGAAAAAGACATTCTTGTAATAAGTTGACGACTCGTGACAATGCCATGAACATTATTGAGAAGTTACCAGAAAAACAACAGCAACAAATTGACAGTAGTATGTTGAAACGAAAACGTAGTGAACAAAATAGTGAAGCATCTGAACTATTGTTAAGTACTAATGGTTCAAAGGTTAAAGTTACTTTAGCGTCAAAAGAAGTCACGCCTAACGCAACATTCAACAAAGGAAGTTTGAATGATTTTAGAGGGAAAACCGGACAAAAAAAAAAACAAATTAACAAAATTTCGCGTTTCTCACGAAAAAGATCAGCTAGGATTTCGTTTGAAACGGATTTTGAAAGAGTGAATGAACACGATTTGAACCCCGCATCCCGTTTTTCCATTCATTTTAGGAAGACCTATATACTTCAGCGGCTTGGTGTGAGGTAAGGCCCTTGTAAGGGTCTCATAAGATTTTCCTTATTTACGGTTCTCGGATTCCAACCTGATCCGTATCTTATTGAGAATAGGGAATGCCTGATCAAACTTCTACCAGAGTATGAATGAGTATCTACTCTCAAAAAGTGTTGAAGGGTCGCTGGAAGCATTCGGAGTATTTACCATACCACATAACCTTGATTGAGATGCGCATTCGAACAGACCCAAAAATCCTTCGGGCTTTCAGATAATTCACCGAAGGGTTAGGGTAATCGCTTTTCTTTGTCTCTCTCTTCTGGAATCATCACGCCTATCCACCCACTCACGCTCTCAGTAGCCCCGACTGTGCCCATTCAGAATCATCACCAGTTTTCCAACTGGCGCCAAATGTTCGTCGGACTTCAGACGGTACTGGCTTACGTGATCAGACGGGCTTGAGCCAGTATCAAATTAATACTGGGATTCCACTGATTTTTCAAATAACACGGTTACTTTGATTGGATAATACTGCGCCAGTATTGAGTCAGAGTTAGTATTAGCATTCAATGTGTCCGATAGATGACAATGTGCCAGTATTGATAGGACTCTGGGTGACTATGGAATCGGTATTTGACTGACGCTAGAATCACGATCTTAGCAACTTGGCTGTTGTAGTGAGCCGAAATCGCGCCAGCATTTGGCCAGAGTTGATATCATCATTCAATATGTTTAAGAGACAACAATGTGCCAGCATTGATAAGACTTTGTTCCAGTGCGGAATTTATGGTGAATTGTATGACTTGTACGGTCCCATTACAATAAATGGCAATTTGAGTGATTCATCGTCAACTCGGAGATCGGCTGATGTGATAGAGACTCAGTTTCTCACTCGCAGGACCCGGGTTCAATCCTCACTCAGTGAACATTCCAGACATCACTCTCAAAGTGCCTTTCTCCAATGACCATAATGAAAACAATGAATCATTCGGATTTTCAAAGTTCAAATTTAATGTGTTTTTTTTTGCTTGAAATATGATCACTGCTGTCAACTCCGATTACCGGTACTGAATCAACAACTGATCCTGTTGCAATGCCAGAGCTCCACCATAGCAGGCTCACATCAAATATCGCTACCGCCGTAAAAAGCCATTGCACCATCTCTAAATAATTTTTGTCAGCGTACAGGTTGCGGGAGGGTTTTTTTAACTACATTCTGAAAGTTTTTCAGGTTGGAACGAAGAAAAAACATATCGATTCAAAACGAAACACCCTAATATACACTATGTATGTAAGTTTCGTGACCAGAAACTTAACAAGGAGATTGATTCAGGTCATTGAACGGACAATGTAAGATGTAGTTGCTGAAACTATATTTACAATTATTTACAGAATTACACTATAACCATAACAATAAGAGTGTAATTTATCACTTACCTAAATCAATACAATCGTCGTTAATTTTCGAAGATTATTAACACTCGTATCAACCTTATGACTACGGCATTTCACGATGCTTAGAGCTCGGGCCGATTACATGTACTCCCTTTTCCGCTGAGAAGTTACACGCGCGTTCGTCGTATGATCGCTAGTGTCGTACGACTAAGTTTGGGCGCTAGCTTTTAAACTTACATCTCCTTCCCCAAGTCAGAGGGAGTAGCCCTATGTATAAGGAACTAGTTTACTAGCATGGAACAAGTTCGATTCGTTTTTCCTAAACCTATTATCTATCAAATAAATCGTGTCAGATATCCTATCTTTGATTCTGTAGGGTCCTCACCTTATTGTATCTAATTTTTCTCTGTTCAGTTTATTTCCGTGTTGAATATAAACTAACTCTCCAATTTTATATTCTATTTTTACTGCTTGTTTATCATAATAGGTTTCATTTCGATTGTGTATTTTTTTTTAATCATCCAACACTAATTTCCTGTTGCTTTCTAGATTGTCTATTTTATTATCTTTCAGATTGTCTGGTATAAAGGTGTTGTCTATTCCCGTTAACAAATAGTTTGGAGTGAATCCTGTTGAGGTGTGTATAGTGTTGTTATATTCTTGCACGCATTCATCTGCTGTTTCAGGCCATGGTTTTTCCTCATTATGATAAATTTTACATCTCATTCTATTTATCAGTGTTTGATTCGTTCTTTCATTCAATCCATTTGAGGAAGCACAATCTACTGCCGTAAAAATTAATGATATATTTTTCTTGTTAGTGAATTGTTTGAACTGTGCGGAGTTTATTCCTGCATATTGATCTGTTAATGTTGAGTCCCATGCAAGTGGTGCCATCACCCGTGTTTTCCTATCAACACCTTTTTTTTTCAACTGGCTCTAACGCCACTTCTTGACGCGTTGGATGTTTGGACGTTCCTCGTTCACTTCCGCAACTAACAGTCTCACGAAATACACGATTATTCAATCAAAGAGAATCATACCGGCTTTTATTAGTGCCTAATCAAAAAGAGAAAAAATTTCATATGTGTAATATCACATATAATATGGTCCTTCGGTTACGGATATCGAGTAACCATCGTGTCATGTCAAGTTTTCATAAAAACAAGAATCAAAGTAAATAATCATTCAGCTCGTGAATTCGTAAATTCATACACGTAATAAATCAAGTGCATCGACATTTTCGATTATACCGTGAGACAATCGTCAATACAAACTAATTCATCACCTCGTATTCAGCGCAAGTGAAAAAGCAGATTATCATCGTGAGCGATAAGCAATTGATATTTATCATATACGTAAAATCTCCACGCTATATTGTGAAGCTGGGAAGAAGCTCCGATCGTACGTTTCATTCACATGAGAAATCATTCGTGTTCAGAACTTCGTAGACATTTGTATTAATCATTTCAACAAAGTGTTGTGGCTTCAGTGAGATTCTCGCGTGTCTAATAATAAATTGATTGCGATATATGCGATTGTTCGATTCGCTTCATGAATTATCGTTCAAATATGTAAAAGTGATTGTAAATTGGAGCGTAAAGACAAAGTGACGTATCTCATTATGGGAGATACATCGAGCATCATTTTCGTATAATATTATACATGCAAGCTGAAGCAGATCGGGTTTATACAATCACGTTGTGGAGTATCGGCCATATTGGGTTGAAAACGGGAGAATAACAGTCTTAGAAGGAAGCCATCTTCATTCGTAGCATCGTGACGTCATACATGGTCGTTGGTACGTACTGTTCAAACATTTAACGTCTCGCAATTCCTTTTTCCTATGTTCCTATTTTTCTGTGATAAATCAATTCCACTTGTTTCGTCAACTTTATAAGTAAAAAATGGATATTGGAGTTTTGAAGAAAAAACGAGGTGTAATAAAAACACAATTTTGAACCTAGTAAAACATTTGAATTGCAAGCTAAGTTAGAAAAGATCCAGGATTGTTGGAATTCTTTTGAGGATATACAATTTCAGATAGAATCATTGGCGGAGGAAAATGACCGGCAAGAAAACCATCGAGAAATGTTTGAAAGTGTATATTTTTCTGTTGTTGCAAGGGCTAGAGAATTGTTGAATCAGGGTGTGGCTACGCGACCTAATAATTCTTCTTCATCGGTCGAGACAGGTACCAACAATGTTGAAAACGTATCCGTTACACCTAAATTCAATGTGAAATTACCAGAATTGAAATTGTTAGGTTTTGATGGTGCGTATGAAAGGTGGACTCAATTTCACGACACATTCAAATCTATAATACATAACAATACCTCTTTACCGAGCGTGCAGAAGTTTCATCATTTAATATCATGTTTGAAGGGGGATGCGCTTAGAATATTGAGTACAATCGAAGTTTCAGAAGTCAATTATGCCGTCGCATGGACCTTATTAACGGATCGTTTCGAGAACAAAAGAATTACAGTTCATAATCATATTGAAGCTATTTTTGAGCTTCCACAATTGAATAAGGAATCTTATCAGGGCATGAGAAGTTTACACGACGATTTAGTAAAACATTTACGATCTCTTGAATCGCTAGGAAAACCGACTGACAGCTGGGATTCTCTCATCATTCATCTGGTAGCTTCGAAGTTGGATATCATTTCCAAGCGCGAATGGAAAAAGTTGGTCATTGACTTGCCTGAATTGCCAACGTTAGTAGATTTGAGAGAATTTTTAAATCATAGAGCCCAGTTGTTAGAAAGATTAGTCTATGATAAACCTTCTGATAATAAGAGCAAACGTGAGCAGGATCAATTTCACAAACCCGAACGTCATGACAAAACACTTGCTCATTTTTCGTCTGATGAAGTGAAATGCATTTTATGTAAGGGCTCTCATTATTTATATACTTGTAAACAATTCCTCAAAATGCCTATAGATAAACGTATAGACGAAGTCAAGACCTTAAAACTTTGTAACAATTGTCTCCGAAATAATCATTTTCCTAAACAATGCAAGGCAAGTGGTTGCAAGAAGTGCGGAGAGAGACATAATTCCTTATTGCATCTAGAGCATAATAACGTTCCGTCAGAGGTTAGTTCTTCTTCAATTGCAACTCCTTCAGGATCAAATAACGATTCAAATGCTTTAGAGACAGGGAGTAATTCGATTTCTGCTGATGTAGCACAAAAATCTAATGATCCATACATAATTTTAGCCACTGCTGAGGTGGAAATTTTTGATCCCAAGGGCCGACCAACAAAATGTCGAGCATCATTAGATAATGGATCGCAATCTAATTTCATGACGAACAAATTATTCAAACAATTAAATCTCCCTCACTCTCAGGTGAATATACCGGTTTTTTGTGTAAACGAGAATGTGACAAGCTGTTCTATTCGTACACAGGCCCAGATTGGATCAAATTATAATAATTTCGAGGCTGATTTGCTGTTCTTGGTGATGGATCGAATAACTCAAAAGTTACCAGTGGTTCGTTTGGATATTAGTGATTTGAATATACCTCCGAGTATAACTTTGGCTGATCCTAATTTTTGCCAGCCAGGCGACATTGACTTATTGCTTGGTGCTGGTGTATTTTGGTCCTTATTGTGTGTAGGACAAATCCAGTTAGGTAAAAATGAACCTTATTTACAGAAATCAAAATTAGGATGGATGGTCTCAGGATCAATGTTGCTTCCTATTGTTAACCTCAATTCGGTTTGTCATTTAAGCATGAATCACGGAATACGTGATCAAATCAAGCGATTTTGGAGGATTGAGGAGTGTTCATTACCAATTTCACGATCTACAGAAGAGTTAGAATGCGAGGAACACTTTCTTGATACCACCAAACGCCAATCAGATGGTAGATTCATCGTGAGCCTTCCATTTCGCGATAATGTAAATCAGTTGGGCGATTCTCTTTAGATGGCAACTAAGAGATTCCATGCTCTTGAGAGGAAGTTGTCTCGGAATTTATCTTTGAAACAAGAATATGATCTGTTCATGACAGAATATGAGAATTTAGGACATATGTCCAAAGTCGAGGTTTCAGAATTGGATTTTTCGTTGAATTATTATTTGCCTCATCATGGGGTAGTTAAGAATTCCAGTTTAACCACTAAATTACGCGTAGTTTCTGATGCGTCAGCTACAACGACGTCTAATTTGTCGTTGAACCATACTCTGAAAATAGGACCATTAATTCAAGATGATTTGATGGCTATTTTGCTTAGATTTCGAACGCATCCCTATATTATCATAGCGTACGTAGAAAAAATGTACCGACAAGTATTGGTACATCCTTCTGATCGGAGCTATCAATGTATTCTTTGGAGAACAGACCCGGCTGACGATATCAATCATTTTCAACTGAATACAGTCACCTATGGCACTGCGTCAGCATCGTTTCTTGCAATCCGATCTTTACAACAGACAGTCGTGGATTATCGCGAAAAATATCCAGAAACTAGTCAAGTCGTTCTCAATGATTTTTATGTGGACGATTTGATTACGGGCGCGAGCACTATTGAAGAGGCTACGAAAATCATTCGCGAAACTATGGAAATTTTGGCTAGCGGCTGTTTCCGATTGAGAAAATGGATATTCAATAATGATATTCTTTATAAGAACGTACCGTTAGGAACAGAGAACATAGATAATTACTTGATTGATGGGAAAAATACTAAAACTCTTGGACTTTTGTGAAATTCGCGGGAAGACACACTGTATTATAATATCAATTTCGTAAACAAATCCCAATTTAAGGTGACTGAGCGATCGATTCTTTCGACAATTTCACAAATTTTTGACCCTTCAGGTCTCATTGGTCCTATTATAATCAAGGCCAAAATTATTATGCAGCAAGTTTGGCAGTTAGGTGTCGGTTGGGACGAGTCGGTGCCTATTGAAATACATACGTCTTGGACTCGTTTTTGTAATCACATCAAAGGGATCAATCAGATTAGAATTCCTCGACTTTCAATGCGGTTACAGTCATCCGAAGTACAGTTACATATATTTAACGACGCCTCTGAAGCCGCGTATGGCGTTTGCGCTTATTTGCGAGTAGTGGATACCAATGGTCAAATAGCTGTTGAACTTCTGTGTGCAAAATCGCGGGTCTCCCCCTTGAAAACAATCAGTTTGCCACGTCTTGAGCTTTGTGGTGCTTTGTTGGCCGCTAAAATGGGTCAAAAAATTATTGAATCTTTAAGCCACGTTCAACTTGATGTTTCTTATTGGTGTGACTCCACAATAGTCCTAGCATGGATTTCCACAGAACCAAATCAGCTCAAAACATTTGTGGCTAACAGGGTGGCAGAAGTTCAGCAACTGACCAATTCAAAACGGTGGAGACATGTTGGCCCTAAAGATAACCCGGCAGATATAATCTCGCGAGGAACTGATTCTGATGCTTTATTGAAAACTGCCCTGTGGTGGAAGGGGCCTACATGGCTCAGCTTGCCACAATCTAAATGGTATAATATCACGCCACCCCTATTAACAGACGTCATAAAGCGTAAAATCAGAAACGTAGTTTTAGTGTCACAAGTTATAGATCAAGAGCTGTTTAAGCGTTATTCATCGCTATTAAAATTGCAGAGAATCGTATCGTATTGTTTGCGATTTTATCACAACGTGAGAACTGATGGAAGTGCGGAATTTCATGGTCCTTTAGAAATTTTTGAACTAAAGAACGCATTGATCGTTTTAGCTGGGACCGTTCAATCAAATGAGTTTTCATGTGAGATAAGAGCATTGAAATCTGGATGTTCGCTCCCATCGACGAGTCGTTTGCTCTCCCTCAATCCTTGGTTAGATGAGAAGGGGATTATGAGAGTGGGAGGCAGACTAAAAAACTCTGATTTGCATCACGATCATAAGTACCCCATCGTATTGCCAAGTAATCATGAATTTACGACATTGGTAATTAGATATGAGCACGAAAGACATTTACACGCAGGAAATCAGACCACCTTTAATGCTATTCGTCAACAATTTTGGATAATTAATGGTCGTAGCAGTGTGAGAAAGGTTCTGCGTGAGTGTACGATCTGTTTTAAGGCTAACCCGGTAAGCCTCGAGTATAAGATGGGCGATTTGCCGGCATCACGATTGAAGATTCAGCGTCCTTTTGTTACAACGGGCGTAGATTTCGCTGGTCCATTTTTCATAAAGGATGGCAAATTGCGTAATAGAAAATTAGTCAAGCGCTATATGTGTGTTTTCGTTTGTTTCTCTAGTAAGGCGGTGCATTCGGAATTGGCTGGAGATGGGTAGTGAAACGTTCTTGAGCGCTCTAAAGAGATTTGTTGCCCGTCGGGGGTTATGCCGAGATATTTATTCGGATAATGGGACCAATTTTGTTGGTGCTAATAATGAATTGAAGGAAATTGGAAATCTTTCGCAAGAAGTGAATCAATCCGAGCAGTTCTCTGGGTTTTGCAACAACGCCATATCAAATGGCATTTTATTCCATCTCACGCTCCAAATTTTGGAGGTTTGTGGGAGTCATGTGTAAGATCTGCTAAGTATCACCTCAGGAGAATTCTGACTAATTCGCATTTAACGATCGAACAAATGTATACGATTATAGTTCAAGTGGAATCGGTTTTAAATTCCCGCCCTTTGATGCCTCTGTCTGATGACCCCAATGACCTTGATGCCTTAACTCCTGATCACTTGCTCATTGGCGGGGCGTTAATGTCAGTACCTCAACATGACCTTAGAGAAGTTCCTACGAGTCGATTGAACCATTATCAACGCCTTCGACAACTCGTTCAGCATTTCTGGCAGCGCTGGAGGAATGAGTACCTGTCCCATTTGCAACTTCGACAGAAATGGAGAAGAGATAAACCTAATTATTTGAGCGAGGGTGCTCTAGTTCTAATCAAGGACGACAATGCCCCACCTTTACATTGGAAGATGGGCAGAGTAATAAGACTATATTCTGGAGCGGATGAGATTGTACGCGTTGTTGATGTTAAAACGTCGAAGGCAATTTTGAATCGTCCTGTTTCCAAAATATGTTGTTTGCCTTTCCAAAGTAATGATGCTTGATCATATTTTATCTCCAAAACAAAAAAACTGTATTTTTACATTTTTATTGCATTTTTCTATTAAGAAAACTTCATGTACCAGTTTACACACTTATCGTTTTTATGATAAGCTCATTCATTCGGGCATTTGTCAGACTTATTCTATTTTTTTTTTTTATATTGTAATTAATAATTATTTGTGTGCAAATTCAATAAGATGTACAACATATTTATGATAACGTTGTGTGGCTATGTAATATACAATTTACTCATTGTGCATTTCAATATGTGAGAGGCTCGTCCAAGCATTAAGACTTATTGAAAGTCAAGCCTTTCAAAGGGGGCGGTATGTTGAGTCCCATGCAAGTGGTGCCATCACCCGTGTTTTCCTATCAACACCTTTTTTTTTTTCACTTCTTGACGCGTTGGATGTTTGGACGTTCCTCGTTCACTTCCACAACTAACAGTCTCACGGAATACACGATTATTCAATCAAAGAGAATCATACCGGCTTTTATTAGTGCCTAATCAAAAAGAGAAAAAATTTCATATGTGTAATATCGCACAGTTAAAATAGTTTGAATTCTTCCATTTTCTTCTACTCTGCTCACTAAATGAATGAAGTCTTTCGCGACTCGAGTTTTGGATGTGCGAATCTAGTGAAGTTATCTATAAGTAAATGTAAATATCTTTTTGTACTTTTTCCTTTAAGTCCTCCAATTGTGTCCAGCGACATTATTCCAAACGGCTTTTCAGCTGGACCTAACTGAGACAATGGTGCTTTAAAACATCCTATCCTAGATTTGTTTTTAATACATGTCTCACAATTTTTACATATACTTTCGATATGTTTGTACATATTTTGGAAATAAAATTTATGACATATAGTCAAGGTTAGTTGTTTTGCCCCTATGTGTTCTTGTTCTATATGTATTTTCTCAATAATTGAGCCACCAAAGTCTTCTGTTATCCATATCTTCTTTTTTTTGCTTATGGATTTATAAATGATCCGATCTCTAATTTCGCCCGAATTATCTATTTCGATCAGTTTTTGATTTTCTATAATCTCTTCAATTTGTGGAGTATTTGCTGTCTTTATTACAGATTCCTTATCCGGACTGCCAAGTGACTCTGGTACAGGGTTTCTTGATGAACAATCTGCTTCTATATTTTTTTTCCCTGGATTGTAAACAATATCAAAGTCGAATTGAGATATGTAATTTAAAATTCCTCTTAAATCTGGGTCCTTGCTATTCTCGATATTGAAGTTCTCTAATGGTTTATGATCTGTAAAGATGACAAACTTTCTCCCTATCAAATAATATTGCCAATAGAGGATTGCTTCTTTAATTACTAGGCATTCTATGTATATTGCTTTTTTTGTTTTTTGTATTTTGTTCAACTTTTTTGAGGAGAACACTGCCTTTAGGGATTCATCTTCTTGGGGTTTTTTTCGTATTGCACCCACTCCTTCCACGCTGGCATTCGTATTTAAATATATTGGCGCTTTTTCATCAGATATTGCCAGTGTTGGAGCTGAATGTAAGTATTCTTTTATTTTTACAAAGCTGTTATTACATTGTTCTGACCAATGAAATTCGACATTTTTCCTCAATAGGTTATGTGATGGGTCCAATAGTATCGCGTGTTGAGGTATATATTCTGAGTAAAAATTTATTTTTCCGAGAAATTGTCTCACTTGTTTTCTTGTCTGAGGTGCCGAGAATTTCTTTATTGCTATCAAGTTATCATCTATCGGTTTAATGTAATTGTCACCAATTTCATGGCCCAGATATGTAATCTCATTTAGGGCAAATTGACATTTTCCTTCGTTCAGCTTGAGTCCTTGATCCTTTAATGCTTTTAAGGTTTGTTCTACATGTGCTATATGTTCTTCGTAAGTTTTCGAATAAACGAGTATGTCGTCTATGTAGTTTACTGCAAATCTATCTAGTTCTTTTTTTCGTATGACGCTAGACAGAATTCTTTGGAAAATTGCTGGTGCAGACTTCAAACCATATGGGAGGCAATTCCACTGCCAATGGCCATGATGTGTTACAAATGCTAATTTGTGCCAGTCCTTTTCGCGCACTGGTATTGACCAGAAAGCCGAGTTTATATCGAGTTTCGTAAAAAATTTATAATTTCTAGCGCACAAGGTCAGATCCTCAATCCTAGGGAACGGTTGACTCTCTGGTACAACAATTTTATTCAATTCTTCGAAATCTATACAAAAGCGGGACTTTTCTCTTCCTCTTTCTTGAACACCATAGTGACTGTGGCCGCATATGGGCTACATGATTCCTCAATTAAATCCGCTTTTAACAATTCACCTACTTGCTTTTCAATTTCAACTTTGTCTTGGAATGAGCATCCTTGGAATGGGCTTCCTAGCGATATATCTATATTCTGACAATTTAATTGAGACCTCATATCCTTCTGATTTCCCGATATCCAACTTTGATTTTGCAAAAACATCATTGTTTCCTTTTATTATGTCTTGAATACTGATTTTCTTATCCTTTTTTTTGTGTGTTGAACTTCATTTATTTTTGCCCTATCCTCTTCAATTTTTACATCATTTTGAATAACCGGCTATTTCTGAGTTCTATTTCAGTTTTCATTTTGACATAGCTTAAATGTTTGAATTAGATCTAGACCCATTAATATATCTTCTCTAAAATAATCATTGTGTACTATGAAAAATGGAAAAATCTTATTAATATTATGAATAGTTTTTTTTGAATGTACTATACCCTCTGGCTTTTCTATTCCCGTGAATCCTCTCAACTTATCTCCCCCACCCATAATTCTATTTGCTGTATGAATTTTTTGCAAAAATTCATGACTTATTAATGATACATTAGCACCGGAGTCATGTAGACTTATAGCTGGCTTATCGTTAACAAGAATTTTCACTCTCATAAGTGGGGTGACTATTCGTTTTTTGCTTCTTCAGTGCTAGCTACAATCCTTTCAGTATCCATATTATGTATAATCTCAATTTTATCATTCTTTGAATTCGATATTTGTCTATCCTTTAATCTACATCTCTGCTCCGGGTGGTATCTATCTTGATAACCTAATTTCTCACAAATCGAACATGGTTTGTTTTTTTTTTTATATTTTATCCGTATCTTTATCATTTTTCTTAATATTGAAATTCCCAAAATGCTTCAATTTAGACATTGAATCTTCCATAGTTACCACAGTTTTCCTCTCTAATCTACTTTGTATAAATTTTGGCAATTTAATTACTATTGAATCAATTTGCGTGTTGAGAGTGATTTTGTCGTTGACCTGTAATAGTAAGTTTCTTTTTTTCCAAGCAAATTCCAATAACGAACCATTCAAATATTGATAATCGTATGCATATGCAATTTATCACCAAGATTGCACGGAGAAGGTTTCTAAAAACGCGTTATTCCAAATTTCCCAATCATTATACTTAACGAATATTGTTTCAAAGAAACATTAAACCAATCTAGTGCTGATTTTTCTAAAAACAATCCTCAAGTTTCGGCGTATTTGTTTTCATTTATACCTACTCGATTACATTCTCGAACAAACATCGATAGCCACGTAGTCGTTTCAAAATTTTCACCATTGAATCTTCCCAATACAATATCTTCGGCTAAACTACGACTGCTTCTCTCCGAGGCACTGGTGTTAGCGGTATCGGCTTGTGTTACAGCAACTTCTTTCAAATATTCATCACCAAGCACAACATTTCCTTCTTCATCCAAATAAATACTTTGAAGCTCATCCGTCAAGGTCACCAACACATTCCTGAATTTATTTCTGGCTTCCAAACTCTTAAGCACGTTCTTAACTACCGTTGTGTTAAAGAGTTGGATATGACTAGCATTGATTCTTTTGTCCCGCGGAAATAGAAAAATTTCCTCTTTACCCACCAGTTGAATTGTTTTAACTCTGATCGAGGTGCTCTTTGAGTCGGCGCCGGCTTCTGAGATAAACTGGAACTTTGCCTTCACACTCATTGTATTGATTTGTGAGTTTCGTGGTCAGAAACTTACCAAGGAGATTGATTTGGGTCATTGAACGGACAATGTGAGATGTAGTTGCTCAAACTATATTTACAATTATTTACAGAATCACACTATAACCATAAAAATAAGAGTGTAATTCATCACCTACCTAAATCAATATAATTGTCGTTAATTTTCGAAGATTATTAACACTCGTATCAATCTTATGACTACGGCATTTCACGATGCTTAGAGCTCGGGCTGATCACATGTACTCCCTTCTCCGCTGAGAAGTTACACGCGCGTTCGTCATATGATCGCTAGTGTCGTACGACTAAGTTTGGGCGCTAGCTTTCAAACTTACATATATATTCAAAATACATGAATTCATTTATTTATTCACTCATCAGAAAATAATGTTCTGTATATCATGGTATATATTATACATTTATGTAGTAATATCATTCGTGTATGTATACATGAAAGAGTAAGAGAGACAAAGAGAGAAGATTCATTGATATCACGATATTATGGAAAGCCTGATTATTAATATAGATATCCACAACATTAAAAACAAAGTGTTGATGAATGTTCATATCGGTTATTTCTCTCACACAATGCATTCAGTTATCTCTTCCTCTCTGACGAAGGATTTTTCTCTTCATTCCATTGAAAATCCGGGTGTTGCGCACTCCTGTCTATTATAGAATTCGATGATCCTGGTTGAGAGGACTCGAGCATGGGAAAGGGAAAAGACAAAAATTTTGCGCAAACTTCTTTCAAGAGGTACGTGATTCAATACGAATTTGAAGTAAACAATAATGAAGGACATACTTGGGATTTTGTATTTGCTCACACTTCGAATTCCCCAATAATTTCTGAAGGCTAAAAAATGAAATTTTAGAACTTTCTGACGTTCAGAGGTTAAAATTTTACAGTTTTATTTTTTAGCCTTCAAAAATCATTGGAAAATTCAAAGTGTGAGGGAATTCGCAATTCCAAGTATGCAATTTATCGTTATTCACTCTGTATTCGTATTAAATCACGTACTTTCTGAAAAAAATTCACGCACAATATGACTTTTTCCCCTATCTCCTCATGCCTGAGTCCTCTTGAGGATTGGCATTACTAGAGTACTGTACGGACCGTGTCTATAATAATCACAACTTTTTACTCACAGTATAGATCCAAAGACAAGAGATGAATTCATTGGATGCATAATTTGATGCCTGTTGCCCAGTTTGTTTGCTTATTTTTCCGGATTTATAAAATTTCTATATTTTCGTTCATGTTTTGAGGGAAAAATGAGGAAAGAATGAGGACCAGGTATAAAATAATTGGAGAATCGCTTCAAGGAGAAGAAAAAATCCTCTCAACTGTGATAAACGCACTCCAGTTCTGATGAGGAGATTCAGGTTTGACTTCTGACTATGGCAGTTGCTTTTCTCAGATTTGATTCTTCTTTTTTTCATAAAAGTCATGTCAGGGAAATGAGACCGCTGTGCGATGAATTTGATTGGTTGTTGGTCATTCCCCTTTCCTAAGCACGCAGTGGTTTGAAAATCCCCTTTCTGAAGCAGTTCGGGGGGTCTTTTTAAGATGATCGTAGCTCATGCCTTGGTCAAATCACTTTCATCCCCCACCTTGGGCGATTGAGGCGGTAGTATAATCTGGATCATTGATTGTAATAATGAACAAGCGAATTGTCTGAGAGACGTGTGTCGTGTTATGTTATCCCATAACCAAGGAGGTGGGGTCTTTGGAGTTCGGCCGAAAATCGTTTTCGTTCGTGACTTGACAAAAAAGGATGGGAGGATGTGGCTCCCAAGCGTGACGAAGGAAACGGAAGAAAAGTGAAAAAAACCCAGAACTCTGAAGACCACACTGAGAGAAAAAAAGAACAAAAATTACAATCTTTGCTCACATAACGAGGATATCGCTGTAAAAAGTAGATAATCACCAACAAAAATCCACGAAATTAAAATACGATGTTTGAAGATAGTGAACATCGTTCATATAAATTACAATCTATGATTTGAATATTCATATTTATTAAAAAACATATAAATAAATCCAATAAATCACTAGTTCCAATCAAAATATTGTATTGATCCCAACCATTCTTCAGATAAAGAATATTTGAAATTTGAACTTTCAAACTGTAATTTTTTATCAAATTTCTGATGTGTCATCATCAACAGTATTTTCAACACAATTCATTATCATGGATTGTGATTTTCAGTAACTCGTGTGTGATTGGTCGAATCACAGATTCCATTCAAAATGAGTGCAACAAAATGTTCAATGCGTTACGTGGTGCTCAATCGTAGTTTATTGTTTTCGACTTCTTACCGGTGATATATACATATGACGAGAATGGAGGAGTTGGAAGACATTGAACACGTAATAAATCAATCCTCATTCAGAAATCATTATCATATCTTCATTGGACAATTTTTAAACTTAGATACAGCCACGAAATACTTTTTAGGATTGATTACATTAAAGATTTTTCATGTGATAATAACATATTGTAATCGCTGAATGTATTGGAAAATGTTACATCTCAGGTTATTATGAATATTCTGTTCTGAAAAATAGTTAAGGGCACTTTATCAGAAGAAGCGGGTAAAATTTGCGTTGATTTGTTTCATCAGTTACTTGATAAATTCGAATTTGAAATAGGTGGTTATTTCAGGAACTTGCACACCTCACATCGAACTTCAAATGTAAGATTAGGTTTCCTCTTGGTTTGCAGGTATTAGAAAACAAATTTATAAACATTTTGATATTCGTAGATTATTACTTTTGAACCCCTCTTATACTCGCCAGGAATCAGTGAAAGACTCAAACTTATATTTAGAAACTGATCTTCATCGTGGATTTCATTGTTATGCAGTTGAAATTTCCCGTAAATGCATAACTTATGGAAAAAAATGGCGCAACATTTGACTCGCTTCTTTTGATGCTTGAATGCCTTCAAGTGTCGTCTAAAACTCCCCAATCTCACGGCGGTGAATTGGCTCAGCGGTTCGCGTGTTATCTGTCAATCACTTGCGTGAAATCAGAGTTCGTGTCTCCCTGGGAAGCAAAATTTTCTACGAAATGTTAGTGTCCAAATTCCGTCAATAATACAGGTTAATTCAATAGTATAATTGAAAGACGTATAGTTTGTAAGACTTTGAATCTGTGAATATGGCATACTAAGTAGGTGTTAAGGCGTTGTCTGTAAGCTGATGTGAATTTCCGATTAATTAGAGTCCAGTAGAATAACTACAACAAGTTTACTTTTTTATATTTTTCTTTGAATCCCTATGATGAAATAAAAATTACAATCTTCGATTTCAAAATCTCAGTCCTCTGAAGTTGACTCAATTGAATAAAAATTACTATCTACAATTGAAAAATGTTAATCTTTTTCTAATAGAGATCCTGTATTATAACTTCTGCGGTCAGAAATTCAGATTGCTACTATTATGACTGTAATTTTCAGACTTGGTTCGCGATGTCTCTGTTTTGGAAACAAAAATAATAATTTTTCATCCATATTTTGAATGAAAATTATTATTTTTTTCTCTCACTGCACCGTGAAGTTTACGGGTACAGAAAAACACCTTACAGTGTGAGGGTTATCGTTCAGTGCTACATCGATTTCCCACCTAAAGGAGCATTCGTGACCACCATAAAAATTTCGTAGATGTGAGTGTCAGAGTTGTGTATTATTATTTTTTTTTTGTTATAATAAACCATCCTAATATTGCCGGATGGTGTCTTTCTTACTCTATCAAAGAAAAACATTTGAGCGGGAGAGGAATCCTGCGGCACTGTAAAGGAGGTTTGGGTTATTTATTCTTATGCCTTTGTATGTTTATTCTTCTCAGTGGTTTAACCTTTTCGAGTATGTTTCTTTATCCTAAAGTTTCTTCATTCGGTTTTCTAAATTTTAAAACGGCAATATAATAATTTCTTGTGTCACAAATCAACGTAAGATATGTACAAAAACATAACTTGCTTTCCCTAATTTTTGTGATTATTCTCAGATTTGAAGATAATGAAATGATTGGAAATAATACCAGGAGTTTTCGCCCCTTAACTGCTTCGCCTCGCTCAGCAGCTCGAACCCATTCAAAATTCGCTTCGCTCATTTTGAACAAATGTTATATGACATACGCCTGCTCCGCTCGCATTAAGAAGTAAAGTATCAATTGTTCTTCGGAACTATGATCTAATTTAGATATCCAGAGATATGTGAAAAGGCACGCATTGATCCTCATAGTTAGAAGAATGTTTGAACGAGGTTTGAACAATCTGAAATACGATGTTCTATTTCCAAAACAATCATCAAAGGATTCACAAACAAACGTAATTGTATTGAACAGTTTCTGAGAATACTGTGAAAAAATGCACTGCTGAAAATGGTTTCGCATATACCTGGAGACTCTCAGTGTTGATAGGTTTTGAAGGGTTTTCCTGGGATAGAATCTCGAAAACAAGCACTTTTTGTGAATTGAAAAAATACTATTCGATATGCATTTTTGCAATTCGCAGCGTTTACTGTTCACATATTCAAGAATTAAGATTAAAAAGTTAGGTACGGTAACAAATATGGAAGTTTTTCTGAAAGTCGTTCCTGCGCTGCGTGTACTTCAGCATAGAAACGAAACGAAAATTGAAACTCACAAAATCTGATGAATCGTCGTTATTTATCTTTCTCGAATCAATTCTTTGTAATTTTTTGCAACTGAAAACATCGATCAAAGAATGTACTGCAAGATTTTGGGTCTTTAACAGCTGAGTATTTCATTATTCAATTACTAATTCGTTTCAATAAATGATTCAAACTTCAGCAACATACAAGTTTTTTATGAAGTTCTGAATGTTTTTGGCGGATATGGGCATTTCCACGGAAAGCGTCATTTTTCTGTCCCTCTCCATTCATGACCAATTCTGTGGATGAAATCCAATTTTATGTGTGTGAAAATATCAATTCAGACTTCCTGATGTGGGAAAAATAACTCAAGATGATCGCAGAAGTTCTTAAGAACGGATATAACTTATAGTGATTGAACAAAGTACGAAAAACATGAGTTTTGATCTGTCCCTGGGTACAAATTGACTACTTCGCTTGCTCACAACGTTTCTGCGCGTTACTGAAACGTTCCAACAAAAATCAGCCGAACACTTTACACCTCAAGCTACTCAAATTACATGAGTATGACACTGTGCTATCAATCCAATATCCCTCAAAAAACCACGAATTTGTGTCCTGATTTTGAAATTACAAATGTCCCCTCCGACACTTTTAGAAGTAGGAATCGCGCGCATCTACTTAGGATCAATTTCCTTAGATTTTCTATTAGTTTCAGGCTATCCCGAGTAAAAATTTTCATTTCGGGTTCGCTAAACAGGGCTGGTGCGGGCGTGTTGCATTTTTCTGCGGTACTGTTGCGGATGTGATGTGCCCGCACTGAATCTGCAACAGTACCGCAGAAAAATGCAATACGTCTGCACCAGTCCCGTTTGGCGAACCGAAATTAACATTTTTACTCGGGATGGAAAGACACTCCGTAAAGCACAACGATGTGCTTCAAAAATTGTTGGAGTATTCAACTTCGAAAAATCGAAAATCATGATTTCGTAAAAAAAATGTCCCCTCCATTATATCACTTCATTGCAAGAGTTTTCAAAGCACATCTTTCTATGTCTCATCAAATTGAATAGTACATTGGGGCGAAGCAGTCCACCAAAATTTGTTTCAATATTGCGTTGCGCGCAGGAGTTATTTCAGAGTTAGAGCCAAAATGTCCCCTCCGATCTTTCAGTAAAAATGTCCCCTCCAACACTCAGAGAGATAGAAATCGCGCGCATCAACTTGGGGTCAATTTCCTTACATTTTCGATTAGTTTTAGGCTTTGGAAAAATCGTCGATACTATGGCAGAACCTCGTAGCTTGATTTTTGACGGTTTGGTCGTTCCATCGGGAAAATGGTCAGCACATGCTAATACACATATGGACAAGACTTTTATAAACAAAGAGGCCTTCGATTATTGTTGAGTGAACATAATTGATCACATATAATTTGATTATATGTGTATTTAGTGTGTACTGATGATATGTCCGATGGAACCTCGATACTGTCGAAAATCGAGATACGAGGTTTTGACATAGTACCGACGAGATACTCTATGAAGGATAATGATGTGCTTCAAAAATTGTTGAAGTATTCGACTTCTAAACATCGACAGTTATGGTTTCACAAATAACACCCACTTGAAGATTATAACTTTTGGGAAAATGAGTTTTCCATCGGATCTTTGTACATAAATGACATTATAAAAAAAACCGATACGTGATTCCATCAGAGTAAACTCCTACAAAACCACCGAAGAAATTTTGCGCTGATTATTCATATCGAAATTTTCAACCGAAAAAGGTATTTTTCTGAAATTTTTTATATTTTATGTCTTCTTGATGAAACAATATCAACTGAATAAATCGACCATCATATTACAAATTTGTTTTCAATTATACTTCATTCTATGGTATCGTTGGCTTCATCGTACAAAACAAAAAAGGAGCACTCACATGAAAATTTGCATGCGATTGGCTTATAACACTGATTGTAACAGGTTTTCATAAAAAAAATTTGTTTATAATAGTACTCATGAAAATTGGCCATGAAGAATGTTACAAACACCTGTTATTTGTAAACACTCAGTTATAAACAATCATCTACACAAATTACATAAAAATCCTTATTCCTTTGATTTCGTTTATTTTTCAAGTTTAAGACAACAAACTTTTAGGGAACTTTTTCTCAGAAAATTTGAAGTTTTAAAAATATTTTTCGAAGTATTTTAGAAAATTTGATCGCGTGATTCAAAAATACATTATTTTTGTTTTCGTTATGACAATTTTCCATTCTCCGACCCCTGGTTGTAATTGACATATTCCATAGGAATAATACTAGGTCATGTTTTGAATAATCAATAACACGTTGATGATTATTTTGGTATTGAAATTGCGATTTTCAAAGAAAAAAATCATTATTGACTATGGTGACTATGATTACCAGCCATTAGAGAAGAAACCAAGAGATTGTAATATTGAGGAACATGAATCGGCTATGGAGGTTCTTGATCAAATTCAGCAGAAATATAAAACTCCCTCGAGTGCTTCGGAAAAAGTATTACTCCTCACGCTTGCGCCAAAATCTTGGGATCGGAAGAGACTTGCTGACGAGTTTGAGACTTCTGAACGCCAAGCTAGGAAAGCTATGGAACTGGTAGAAGAAAATGGTATTTTAACGTCACCATCTCCAAGAAAGGGTCATGCTGTAGCTTTTGAAATGAAAAACAAGATCATAAGTTTCTATAATGATGACGAAAATAGTCGTATAATGCCGGGCATAAAAGATTTTGTTTCAGTCAAAAAAGAAGATGGATCACGAGAGCACGTACAAAAGAGATTGATTCTGTGCAATCTTTCAGAATTATATTTTGCTTTCAAAGATCAGACAGGGCCGGCCCTAGGTATTTTGCCGCCCTAGGCGAAATCCCAAGACGCCGCCCACTACCCTGTAAAAAAACCTGTCAATTACAGTGAATGGTATATTCGCATCGTAAATTCGCAATTGAACACGAAAATTAGGATATTTAGTTAACTATAGAACAATAGAAGAATTAAATTTTGTATAGATTAGGAATAAAGTACTATATTTTCATGGAATGTTTCAGAAACATTCTGAAGAAATATTTCAGCACACACAAATGATATTTGCCGAACGTCTTACGTAACATAAAAAATGCAGGTTTCCACAAATTTTAAAACACGTACTCTCTGGAACTTAAATCCACACCACTAACACGTTTTGAGAACTTTCGACTTTTTTTGGTGGTACGCTTCATTATATTCTAATTCTCACGCACATAATATACTTCAAAATTCATTATAATCAAAACTTGCCTTACTTGAAAACTCGTTCAAATGAAAAATTGCTGATCAACCCTGAGTAGACGTCGGTTCTCCATGCAATATTACTTCGACACACAATAAAACAAAAGATGAATGCACCGACAATACGATAGTCTTTTGTTAACCTATGAATCTTGCATGGAGGAAAAACAAAACACATATTACAAATTTCCAATGAAGCGATCCAAAATTGAATGGTATCTTATTGCAGTTCATAAAAAAATGTTCTTATTATGCAACTTCATGGATTTCTCAACAGGATATTCATAAGTAAAACACGAAGTCCTACTCTGCTAAAAATGTCCCATAGAAGACGATAAAATTTTTCTTACGAGTTTCAATACGGTTCCTAAAATTGGAATCCCCATGCTGTATCGTGCGTTTACGATAGAATTCTATTGATTCTCATCGCATCCTACAGGATTTGAGAAATGTACCTGGTTCTATCGTAAAATTCCTGTAGTAGAAAAAAGAATTATTCGCAAAAAAAAGGTTATAATTCTCCAAATAATTAATACTTTGTCTATGGGAAGTTCACTTTAGAACCACGTGAATTTTTCTTAAATCCTATAGAATACGATAAGAATCGACAGAATTCTATCGTAAATAATTCACGATACAGCATCGGAATTCCAGTTTCAGGAACCGCATTGAAATCCATAGGGAAAATTTGATCGTTTTCTACGGGAAATTTTTTGCAGGGTATGAATTTCTGCTTACGATTCACCATAAATACCTACATGAATACACATTTGTGCAGGTTGAGAATAAAATACTTGGTTTTCATATGATGTTTCGACAACCCTCTGAGAACGTACCATAGCATACGTAAGAAACGTCATCGAAACGTGTATTCCAACATGATAAACCAATGTTCTCGAAACGTTTGGAAAACGGACTTTTGAAAACGAAAATCTGTGAAACCATTGATACGTTGGTTTTCGGTGCTGTTTAGGATACTGCTTCCAATACTGCTGCGAGACAATGTTGAATGCTATTGTCGGATGATAACTCACTGAGAAAAGTATTTATTTATAGTCAACAAGATTCGTTAATAGTTAACAAATCCTATATTTGCTTATGGGGAAATAAATATTGAGTTGTTATCATCCAGCGTCATATTTGAGATCATTTTTTGTATCAAATCCATATTTGTTAACTATTAACAAACCGTGTTTTTGTGTGAAATTCCTGTTTTATAATTCTCAAACTTGGGAATGTACATCAAAGCATTGTTAGATTGCCTGAATGTGATATGAGGTTGAGAAAATTGTCGCATAATTTGCTTTGAATATTCGTGAGAATGAGCCAAATCAAACAAAATTGGAATGACACTCTGGAATTAATCAAATGAAATGATGAATTATGCGGGAGAATATTATCACTGTTAGAAAAACATGTCTTAAATTTAATGATAATTATCATAAAATTTTTTGCAGAATATTCTATTAGATTTAACAATGTATTTTATAATAAAAATTGTGTATTAAATTCAATAACTGTTACGAATTTTTGCCAAAATTCAGATTGGAAATTTGATTTATCACTAAATTTCTTCACGCTTCGTGAATTTTATGTTCTCGAGATTCCTCTAGAGTGAGTTTGTACTCATCAATGTAAGTCAGGCAATTGAAGCACAAAATTTTGTGACCTAACGGGGAATCGAACCTGCTTTCCTACCTAACCTAACCTATTACGATCCAACGCTTCAACCACCTCGACTACATCACGATTGAAGAAACCGATTGAGAAATACGATGTGGTTTTAGATATCATATATGCTGACGTCATGACATCATACATGTAATAGGATTCGATCACAAAAAATTCATGAAAAAGTGAAATTTCATAAAAAAAGTTGTAAATCCCAGAATATTATTGATTTTGAAATGCACTTATGAAATTTCATAAGAATTCTTATATTAAATTCAAGAAATTTTCTAACAGTGATTGTAAAGTTGAACAAACTGAATGAAAAGTTATGGTGAAATATTTTAATAATTTTGTAGGAAAATTCAGCCTACAAGACTGTCTCTCATATTCTTTCCGGATAAAAAGGATTTCTTGAAACGCAAGAAAATTTTCAATGTTCCATGGTTATACATATATATACACAACTATATATTCCGCTGCAATATAGATCGAGAGTCAAATCAAATTCAAGGTGTTCATGCCAAATCAAATTTCTTAATTATTAACAAATCTGTGTTTGAGAGGAAAGGATCGTATACACATTGGGAAACTGAATTATTGTATTGAAATTTAATTTGAAATTTGAGTCAATCAACCATTCTTTTCTTCATATTCTCAGTTTACTAGTATTTATCTCATGAAAATCTTGTACTTATCAAACCGTCTATTTGTAAATTAGGAATCGTTTATTACTTGAGGGAAAAATAAAATCATTCTCATGAAATAAATGGACTAAATGAACGATTTGTTTGTTCTAAATGTCACATAAAATCAATCGTATGTATGCTAACTATGATATTTATTGACAATTACCATATTTATTCATAATTGATGAATATTTTTGAACAGACGCCAAATAAATATATTCATTTAATATAAGTAAATTCTTCTCTCAGTGTAGGTTCTCACTCAATCGACATTTGATGTCTTGCATACATCACCTAATTATCATTATTCACCAGGTCATCTTTCTGATGCCGTTCTGAAACTGAATTAAAAAATAACTTATTTCTTGTAAAATGTGTACTGAAATTTATGCATAAAGACTTTTGCAAAAACCTTTTTTTAGAGGAAAATTGTAATTCTTATTCAGTAATTGAGACACCATGAATTCTTAGGAAGATAGAGAATGTTTCTAATAAGTATTTTGTGTGTCATGTGTATGTGTATGTTCAGTATGGTTCTTACTCATGATTTCTAGGATTTTGTTGTTTTTCCAAATTTTGCCGCCCCCTGAATCTTGCCGCCCTAGGCGGCCGCCTATACTGCCTATATGGACGAGCCGGTCCTGAGATCAGAATTCTACTTTTCCGGTCAGTCTCTCTACATTCTCGCAGCTTAGACCTCGTAATTGCGTACTCGCTGGTGCTAGTGGAATGCATACTGTTTGCGTTTGTGTCCATCACGAGAATGTCAATTTAATGCTTGATGCGATAGATATTCAAAAATTAACATCCGGTACGAATAATTCAATCGCCACTCATCATGATGCTCTCGAAATGTTTTTATGTGAGAATCCATGTGCAGAATGTTATCTCGATGAATGTTTATTATGTCCTGGCGAAGAGGATTTCCAGAATTTTTTACAAACAGTTTTCGAAGACAACTGCTTCGAAAAACTCGAATATCCAATTTGGTAACAGACTGATGGTAGCACTTTGCGTACTGTAGTTGCAGATGCAAAAGATTTTTTAGAAGAACTTTCTCGTTGCCTTTCGAAACTCGAATTCCATTCATTCGTCGCGAAACAGCAGTCATCTTCTCTCAGAAGTTTGAAGGATAATTTACAAGAAGGAGAATTTTTAGTTTCATGCGATTTCACGGAAAATTATGCGTTTGTAGCCCAGAATGGTGCGCAGGGTTTCCACTGGAACAACGACCAAACGACAATTTTCACCACTGTCATTTATTACAAACAAGAAAACGAACTCAGTCATCGGAGCATTGCTATTTTATCGGATAATTTGAATCACGATACAATCGCTGTGTACGAATTCCAAAAAATTATAATAGCGTACCTGAAAGAGCATTTTCCACCAAGAAAAATTTTCTATTTTACGGATGGAGCATCTCAGCACTTCAAGAATAGATATAACTCCAAAAATCTTTTGTATCATTACAAAGATTTTGGAATAGTAGCTGAATGGCATTTCCATGCAACCGCTCATGGAAAAGAGCCTTGTGACGGTATCGGTGGTAATCTGAAACAACTAGCAGCTCAAGCGAGGCTTCAAGCGAGGTCTAAGCAGCAAATTTTTAATCCTGATGCGCTTTACGAATGGGCAAAGAGAAATCTATCAGAAACTGTTGTTTTTTTTAGTTCGAAGACAAATCATGAAATCACTGCTAAAAAGCTCAAAATTCGCTCCGAAACTGCAAAAAAAATCCCAGGCAAGCTCAAATATCATTGTTTCATGCCAACTTCGAACATGACTTTGCATTCACGAGTATTTTCGTCATCATTGAATGTAGATGTTTTCCCGAAGGTGAAAATTAAAAAAAAAATTAATACGAATAAGAAATTGCGCTAAATATATCGCTTCGAGCAGAATTATTCCATATTTATTATATTATGCGTATTTATTCATGATTATGTTTTATAATTTCAAAAGCTGTTATTGATAAAGTTTGATAATATAATGGTACGGTAAAATTGTATGAAATCATCGGCATGATTGAAAAATCATATTTTATTGAAAAACAGTTCGTTCCACATCAATTCCACGTCAACGGTATGACGAACCGTATCAAAACGTTCAGTAGCTAATAGGAATATGCGACACGCGCGCTTCAAACCGTTGCGAATGCCAGATAAAATTCTTCTCCCATGATTTCTCCTACATGATTCTGAAGCTGAAGAATCCAGCTTTCAGATGAGCTAGCTTAAAAAATTTTCAAAATTGTCGAAATTGAAAAAAAATACGAAAATAACTTTAAACTTGCTAAATTTGTTGGAAAAAATTTTTTCCCACAAAAACAGACTACGCCATTGTGAAGAACAGAAAAAAAGCTACGAAAAACAATATCGAAAATGATTTGATAAAAAAATTTAATTCAAGAAATTATATCTTCAAAAGAGCTTATCAAACAAAATCTGTGAATTTTGGACCCCTGTAGTTTGATAACCAGAGGTACCAGAGCTGAATCCTTTATAGGATCAAAAGTCACTCACTAGTACTACATTTCAGTGAAATTTCCGAAAGATTGAGGAGGCAAACATTTTTGAGCTGGTACGCTTGAGAAATTTTACCCCATAAGTCAAAATCAGACCAAAGTCGGGCCGAGCTTGAGCCATTTGTTAATTCCTATCTGGGTTGCACCGCTGAACCCCACATATCCCATAACAAAAGGAAATGTTCTGTTGAAAGTTGAACAACAACAACAACAATGCAATAACAAAATGATAATGTTTGAAGAACCAAAACTTCGCTGAAACAAGAAGGGTGTTTGCTCGTTTACGTAACAAAAAGAAGAATACTTTGTTGCCACAACAAAACTTCTCTGTCGGTGAAAATTGCAAATTCTCTTAGCACAAATTTTAATGAGGATTTTTACATAAACACTAAATGTGAACTCACGATGAGGTGAACTGTCCAAATACCGTGGATTGAATTTTTAAATATGAATAATAGGTATAATAATGCATTCGAGTAATAATGACATTCAATAGCATACAGAAAAAATGTATCCAGAGAATTTTATATTTCCGGTCATATTAATTTTTATTATTCGTGTTCAAAGATGGGTATTCACGGTATTAGGTTGTATTAGTAACACGGTATTTGGTCAGTTTACATCCGATACCAGAGCATCACACAATTGAAGACCCAGATGTTAAAACTCGCTAAGCGCTTGAACACGTATCGAATCTGATCCAGGAGCCCAATAGAACGAAAAAAAAACATCAAAATGGAAGATAATAGTATATTGTTCATCAAGGGGGAAAAGTGGGAAATTTCCGAAAATCACACGAGTGATTTCCCACTTCTCTCCGAGGTGAACATACTATTTTTTCCCACAACTGCGAGGAAAGTGAAAATCATCTGTTTAATTGCATATAAAATATTCATATGCATATTTCAGAACGAAAAGATAGTTTGTATTTCCCTCCCGCTGTGACACATTCGCTTGGAATTCAGCACTTTCTCCCCTAAAAATAGGTCAGAAAACATCAACTTTCCGTGCAGATGTGGGAAAAAAAATATAACCTGTTAGAACCCATCAAAGCATACATTTTTCTCCTGAAAAATTTTTCTCCCACCATCAATAGTTCGTGGGATAAAAATTAAAACGTGAACATTTTCATTTCCTCAAAATCAATAGAATTCCAATTATATTTTACGATTACTCAGCGGGAATTGATTGGGAAGACTTGAAATTTGGTGTACAGCTTAACCAATGTCCCCGATAACAACTACTGAGTTAAATTTGTCAAAGTATCTGATCGTTCATCAATATTTGATAACGGACGGATGTTGTTGAAAACACGCGTTTCCAAGTTGCCACAAAAAAAAGTATGGAAGGAATTTTTGATTTGGAAAAACGCAAAGCGGCAAAGTTGTTCGTCAATGTTCGAAGAAGTTTTCCTGAAATTCTCAGCTCAATCGAGTGAAAAATGAAGGAGATATTAAACATTGTTCACAATGACGCGTCTCGCTTACCGTCAGGGCAATGCTACTGAACTACACTGAAGAAAACATTTCTCCCAACCAAATAAATAGTTTATTTGTCCTCTTTCCATTAAATATTTCTTAGAATTGATGGAATATTCAATCGAATTGAATAATGGAATGCTTGCCCCAAATAAATTGGTCTTCTTAAGAATGAATTCAATAGTCACAAGTAATCAGTTTTGGCATCTAATTGAATATTCAATTTCTACAAGTAAACCTTTTATGGAGAGAGAACCAATAAGTATTTTTTCCTAACACTGTGCGCAAAGTTCGATTTTCCGAGCCTGTGTTGCGTGCGCAAAATGACTGATTTCCACACGGTAGTCAGACCAGTGCAGTAAAGTAATAAGAGTGCGGTAAAGTACCTTTACCGCACGCTTATCATTTTTCTACACGATTTGAACTCTCAATGTCTCTGAAGTTTAAATCGCTTATTGCAACGAATTTTTGTTCGAATGACTCATTTGTCTCAATGTAAAGTCGAATAAAAAAAATATTGAAACATGTCACCTACAGCATGATGGTTTTTTTTTCATCTTTTTATCAACATGTTTGATCCTCATATTCCACACTGAAAAAAATTGTTAGTTGCCACAATCAAAAACCTACTCAATTTTTTAGTGAAATACAACATCAAATTGAATTACATTATTTTATGAATAACTGAATTTGATACCCAAAATTTCCTTCACGGAACTGAATTATAAAAAACACATGTGTTTCCTCGAATGAAAAATAAACTAAACTTGAAAATTTGCTGTCCATTTTATTTTCATTCCATATACAATGGTAATAAATTAATTTCGTCCACAGTGAAATATTCACATTGAAACCTCGATTGAGGCAATAACATTGTTCCTTTCATACTTCGTACATGACCTTTGGTTGTTTTGGAGATAACGAGGAATAGAGAGCGTTGTTTCGATCAAAATTCTACTGCACTTTTATGAGAATTCTTAAATTTAATAAGAAATTCTTAACGAAATGTTGCATTTCCGCATTAAATTCATTATTAACGAAGAAACTTCAAAATTTCTCACTGAAATTCAACATAT
The DNA here is from genome assembly GCA_018340375.1 of Gonatopus flavifemur. Classification (NCBI taxonomy): domain Eukaryota; kingdom Metazoa; phylum Arthropoda; class Insecta; order Hymenoptera; family Dryinidae; genus Gonatopus; species Gonatopus flavifemur. The sequence goes on from JAFFJZ010000009.1 coordinate 12,139,834, forward strand.
TTATAAAATTTCATGCATATATATATTATTGAAATTTGGGAAGAAAATTCTCAACATTAGGAATTGATTCATTCAATGTGATATCTTATGAAGTTTTATAACTTGTTTATGTATAAAAGTTTATAACATTTCTATGAAGTTTAAGGCAGATTTTTTCACAGCGTGTATAATGTCTATTCTCTCATTACTAACTTTCTTGAAAAAACATGACATGATTTTTTTCTTGTCGGGCCCCCCCCCCCCCCGCGCGCAGGGGCTTCGCCCCTGCCTCTCGCCAGGGGCTCCGCCCCTGGACCCCTTTCGGTTTTATTTACCATACATGTTTGGATCGTATTTGTAATCCTTGCCGCACCTTCTTAGGGAAAATAGTATGTGAAACTCGTGCGCATTGGTGATTCCCCCACTCGCGTGGTTTGTCGCCCTCGCTCCGCTCGGGCGACAAATTTCACGCTCGTGCGGGAATCACCAACTTTGCGCACTTGTTGCACAATGTACTATTTCCAGTGTACGATACATGACGTTGTATGCTCGGCGGTTTATAAATGAGTCGCCCCGTTGTAGACAATGTTCAATATTTCCATTTTTCACTAGATTGATTTGGAGTTTCAGAAAAACTTCTTCGAACATTGACGAACAACTTTGTCGCTTTGATTTTTCCAAATCGAAAATTCCTTCGATACCTTTTGCCGTGCAAACTCGAAAACACGTGTTCTCAACACTATTTGTCTGTTATCAAATATTCATTGGACGATGAGATGGTTTGACAAATTCAACTCTCTAGTTGTTATCGAGGATCATTGATGAAGCTGTATCCCAAATTTCGAATCTTTCAAATCAATTCTCGCTGAGTGATCGCAACATCTTTCGCGTAAGATGCAACCAGTCATGTTCTCATATGAATTGAACGGGTCTAGCTTAGAGGTTGTTCAGCGTATGCATGATTTAGGAACTATAATTGATTCTAAGTTCAATTTCACTATGCATTATCAAAATATGGTTAATACGGCTATGAAGCAACTCGGATTTCTGAAGCGTATGTCTAAAGACTTCAAAGAACCCTCAACACTCTTGACACTATACAATGCTCTTGTCAGACCTAATTTAGAATATGCGTCCCAGATCTGGTCGCCTCACCAAGATAAATATTTTAAACTGATTGAGAGAGTTCAGCACAATTTTTTGCGTTTCTTAGCTTTTAAAAATTTCACTCCCATGGCCGTGTCCTGCCATGATTATGGACCGTTAATGAGATCGTTTGACATGACCACGCTTGAAGCTCGTAGGTTGGTTGACGATCTCGTTTTCATTTTCAAAATCATTAATGGTCAAATCAGCTGTCCTGAACTACTCTCTCTTTTAAACTTCAATGTACCATCTAGAACTCTACGAAAGCCTTCGCTTTTCAATATTCCGATGTTCACTTCACATTATTTTTATTCTGATCCAGTCAACCGCATCTGTTGCTTGGCAAAATCATATAAAGATGATCTTGATTTCTTTTCGGGGTCAGTATCAATCTTTAAAAAATCGGCCCAGAAGGCTTTCTCTAAGAAGAGTGTGAGATTATAATTTATGTATTATCCCATATCTATACTTTAAGGTTCGTGATAATTTACACCGTGTCTTATTATAATTTACTTTTTAGTACTTTATTTGAAAATTTTCTTTTGTTAACCGCCATGATATTGTTTACATACTTTTGTACCTAAAGGGCGTCTTAGCCCGTAAAATAAATCAAATCAAATCAAATCAAACATCATTTGAATTCTATTCATTTTGAGGAAATGAAAATGTTCACTTTTTAATTCTTATCTCACAAACTATTGATCATAGGAATAAATTTCTCATAAGAAAAATGTGCATTTTCATGGATTCTGATAGGTTATATGTTTTACTTTTCATTTTGACGTTTTTTTTTTCTTCACGTTTTCTTGGGCTCTCGGATGAGTGGTCGAGTGATCAGTGAGTATTAGCATCCGGGCCTTCAATTCCAACTCTTGAAAATTACATCAGTCTATAATGACCGTTCAATAATGTATTGTAGAATTTTGAATCGTTTATAAAGACGAAACAAAAATTCAGACTAACAAAATCTGATAGATTCTCGTTATTCATCCTCACAAATTAACTCCTTGAAATTGGAAACATTGATTCAAGAATTCGCTGCAAGATTTCAGGTCTCCAACTGGGGTTGGGTCTGAATATTTCGTTATTCGTTTCAATGAACGATTCAAACTTCAGCAACATTCAATCATCTCATCGATCGTTTCATTCGAATAATTATGCTTCTCAACTGAATTCCAATGGAATATCTCTACCTGTGTTGTAGTCTCCCAGAATTTTTCATATGAACTCAAATTGTCGGAACTCAGTATTATTCTATTACGTACTATCGCGTTAACCATATGAACGCTGATCATTGTGAATTGCGTTTGGAAATTATGTGGAATTATTCACTTGTGTAAATGTTTCTTTGTTCCGTTGATTGCGAGTTCATGAGAATCATATAATTTTGTCATAAAATTTAATCATATAAATCGCCCCTCCTTTTATTCTATTACCACATTTAATCTCAACTACACAGAAAAATTCATCTTATGAAAATGTATTTACAAACAATATTCTAACCAAAGAGTGTAGAATAAGTTAATTCGTGGATAAATTTACAATAATCACATTTCAGATTGAATCTGCAACGCCAGTTTACTTCAAGTTACAGTAAAGTATGTCAACTCTGATTTTGGGAAGGAAGAACAAAAAACTCTTCATCGAAATGAAAACTTTGCCTTGAGTTTCACCATCCTGGTGCGTGGAGCGATTACAACTCGAATTCTCGATCTTTAGGAACGGCTGTTGAACATGCTGGAGTGTAAAACGTAAATTAGCGTAGCAGTGCGAAGAAACTATAATTGAATAAATAATATCGACCATACGCGATTCTTATTACACAAATGATTGAAGTTCATTCGCAGAGTCTTGTATAGAATTTAATTATTACGATGAGATCTGAAATTGAACGCGATATTTTAACATGAATATCTCCATTAATACTGAATTTGGACGATACGAGAAGGGATTATCACTCCCTCTCTTCTTCCTGCACACTGAATCTCGATAAGGGAGATCATGAATATCTATAATCCTTCCTCATAAGACCTCGAGATACTTTAAGGCTTTGAGAGAGTTCAATGAACTTCTCTCTCTCTCTCTCTCTCTCTCTCTCTCTCTCTCCTTCTCTCTCCCTCTTTCATCGTTTTTGAATAAAGAGGAAGTTGATCGATCAATGGTAGTTTTTTCTTCCTCCAATATCTATACCGCAGAGAAATCTATCTCCTTCAATCCCGTACTTCACGTGCACTCTACTTGGAGTACTTCGAACCATATCTTCAACTCATCTTGAGAAAAGATTTCCACATTGTGCCATCAAATAGAGAGAGTCCTCAATACGAGTAGGGTAAATAAATTATCCATCGGCATTATAAATTGATTGAATCAATTGAGTTATTTGAACTTTTTCAAATTTAAACAACCGTTAAAAAACATGTATGATCTTCCACCCACGCTTCGACTTCAACCATTCTCGTCTTAGAAATCACATTTTTTGTCTTCCAATACTCCATGTGAAAATAATAATTGTATCGCAGAAATGAGAGATTTTTTGTTTCTCAAAGTGAATCACAGTATACGAACACTTACCAACGGAGTGACGTGTAAATCGCACGGGGTCAAGAACACTTAGCTTTTTATGCATGATACGCATTGAAACGTTCAAGTTATATAGTGGAAGAAAAAACTAATGGAAATCTAGGTACAGAATAGGATAGGAGAGTGTTTTTCTCTGACGTGGTCATAAAAAATATAAAGCTGAAAATTCGACACTCAAATTCCCATCAATAATGCATTTATTTTATTCAAAATCATTGATTGTTCGTTTAGAATTTTGTCGTTTCATTTTGTTGAATTGGAGCTGATCAGGGGGTTGTATAAAGCCAGATGGAATCGAGCAATCCTCTTTGAACTGAGAAGAGAATATTTCGATTGTTCCAAAGCTTTCTACCGATTCAAGACTCTGAACAGCCATTGAAAGACTGAAATTGAATACTCGAGTGTTGCACTGAATCATGGTAGTACAGGTTCACGTTACCCTCAAAAGAATTATTAGCGAATTGAAAATCTTGTTGTTTCACAAAATCAGATGGAGACATTCAAATGAGTCTCAACTTTCACACCATTCCGCGATCCGAGCATTCCTTGAAAATTGTGGCATCCAAAACAATCGACTTCGAGGTTGTCCGATTGAATTGATTGCAGACCACGAATATAATGAAGGATGGGGGCTAGATCAACAAAAAGACAAATCAACAAAATCAGTGTTTGACAGTGTTTGAAAAGAGAGAGTGTGACGTATATCTCTTTTCAAACAACTTTTCGTTGATTTGGTTTTTCGTTAATTTGACCCCCATTCATAATGGAATGAATCAATTGTTCTCCAATCCTATAAAGGAGGAAGAGTGAAAAATAAGAAGCGCTTTAACTTGGATCAAATCGAGAATAATTTATTGTTCGAAAACGATGAATTCCATTCCTTTATCTCTATCTCTCTTTTCTGTGCCAAGTTATTATGATTGCACTCGAGGAATCAATCGAGGAAGAAACTTTTCCTAAGAAATCCAATCAATTAGCACGCGAACCCAACACGACTAGGTAATTGGGCATTCGTTCGCTTAAGTCCTTCTCTCTCTCTCTCTCTCTCTCTCTCTCTCTCTCTCTCTCTCTCTCTCTCTTCATCGTGCCCTATATCAGTTAAGACTGAATGGCCACCTTCTCTCAATTAACATGAAAGCTAAATTGGTATCTAGTGTAATTATCCCTTATTTTGACTATTGCTGTCTTGTTTTCACGGATATAACGGAGACAGAGAATCTGAAACTACAACGCTCCTATAATGCTTGCGTCCGTTTCATTTTCAATGTTAAGCGAGATGAATACATAACTCCCTATTTTCTGAGGTTACGTTGGTTAAAGTTGAAGGAATGACGTGAATACTTTCTTGGTCATCTGTATATCAGATGTTGAGAACACGATTACCGTCATCTCTCTATAATCGTTTCAAATTCACATATCAACACTCGACCTTCGATACTAGATCTGATCGTAACGCTCTAGTTATCCCCCTCCATCGTACCTCAACGTATGGGAAATCATTTACGATTTCGGCTGCAAGACTTTGGAACTCACTCCCAACCCACATTCGGAATCAGCCAACTCTTGCTTCCTTCAAAAGAGATCTACATCATCTTCTCATTAGTAGATACTCATGATTGGGTCAATAACTCGAATGATGATTTTATGTTTGAATTATGAATGGTAGTATAAAATGGAATGAATTATTTAGATCTAGAGAGCATGTAAAGTGAATTTATTAGCTTTTAATTAGTTTTATCAGTTCTTTTTATTGTTGCTAGTTATTTAGAACCGCTGTAAAATACTATACTGTATTTGCCCCATAGGTTTTCCTAGGGCATAATAATAAACTTATCTATCTATCTATCTATCTATCTATCTATCTCTCTCGATTTGTCTCTCTCTCTCTCTCTCTCTCTCTCTCTCTCTCTCTTTCATCAAAATCATTTACGATTTCGGCTGCAAGACTTTGGAACTCACTCCCAACCCACATTCGGAATCAGCCAATTCTTGCTTCCTTCAGAAGAGATCTACATCATCGTCTCATTAGTAGATACTCATGATTGGGTCAATAACTCGAATGATGATTTTATGTTTGAATTAGGAATGGTAGTATAAAATGGAATGAATTATCTAGATCTAGAGAGCATGTAAAGTGAATTTATTAGCTTTTAATTAGTTTTATCAGTTCTTTTTATTGTTTCTAGTTATTTAGAACCGCTGTAAAATATTATACTGTATTTGCCCCATAGGTTTTCCTAGGGCATAATAATAAACTTATCTATCTCTCTCTCTCTCTCTCTCTCTCTCTCTCTCATCTCTTTCATCCACGTTGATTTTGCCAATAAAGAATAATGTACGAGTTAACAGGATCGAATCTCAGTAATGCATAGCACCCACACTTTAGGTATATACCTCGTTTAGTGATTAACAATGGCTGGTTGGAAACCATTTGCAGAAAGTTTTCACGTTTGATCAATTAAATAAATTATAAGGAGTATAGGGTCTCAAACGGGTATCAACTCCTGATTGCTTTGATACGAGAAGTCTTGGAAATATGTTTGACGGAGATGATACGTCAAGGATTTGACGATAAGCTTTGCACCGTGTACAAAAGCGAGTAATATTAGGAATTTCAGTTCAGATTGCTCACTACGTTTAGATAACACACTGTGGACTGGAAGGCATGCAAAAGCGCACAAACTTCGGAATTTCATCCAATTTTGATGAAACTTGAGATTCCAGGGTTTTGAAGGTCGCTGATAACAAATCTCATGTTAAAAAATCAAAATTCAAAATGGCGGATCCGAAATGGTGGTCAGAATAATATGATTACCAGTGGATTATGATGAAACTTGAGATCTCGAAGTTTCGAACACAGTAAAAAGTAAATCTTAATTCCATGATCGACTGATTTTCAGATGAGGCCCAAAATCAGCAATGTTACGATTTCAGCCGTAATATGGGATGAAAAACAGTTATGGCCGTATTAAATTCAATTAAACCGGATAATATGCTGATTATCAGCAATGCATATCTTATAGGCAGCCATGTAGAGTTTGATGGATAATCCAGTAAAAAATATCTGAAAATAAGATTAGAATTCTTTCATTTTCAGTGTTACAATTGTTTATACGTACACATATATATTTGCATATAATTAATGACAGTTTCAATTCAGTCAAATTATTTCAGGTTTTTTATTTATTATTCAAGGTGTCTCACAAATTCGGTAGCAGTTTGTAATATCACTTTCGTAAAAGCTTGTTTTCGGATTTCCCGCACTGTCAATGGATTTTTTATGTCGACACTTTCACTTCAACATTACAACACAAATTGAAATGAATTCAAACTTTCGGGGGTATTCACATTTTCACTCATTCTCAATTCCCGTGAAATGTTTTCCAAATTTATCTTCGACTCCACACTACACATACCATCAAATTATACTATTATGAAATTATTTATCACATGCGTCGATCGAAACGGTACCGTGGCGAAGTGGTTAAACGCAAAGGACTAAGACAGGTTATTCCCGCAACAATGTGGGTTCGAATCTCCCGATGAGGGTTAAAGATGTTCAATCTTCAAAAACTACGATCATGATATACACAGTAAAAAGTGAAACTTAAAATCATCCGGAATATCAGCTTAAAACTGCAGCCAAAAGTAGCACCTATTCCAACTGAAAGTAAGCAATGGAAAAGATTGAATTTCAGTCAATTCCATCTTACTTTGGAATTAAGATAGAATTCCATCTTAATTTTCAAATTAAGATGGAATTGACTGAAATTCAGTCTTTTTCGTTGCTTACTTTCAGTTGGAATAGGCGCTACTTTTGGCTGCATTTTTAAGCTGATATTCTGGATGATTTTGAGTTTTACTTTTTACTGTGTAATTGAATAGTCAACAAGTGAAGTGAAGAAATTCACACAACAGGGAACTTTCATTTTGCATTCTCCGAATAAACACAAACAACTCCCTCATCGTCGATAGGTAACGCTATGTTGAGAAGAACAAAACAAAAAACAATGGACGAACCCATTTATCAGGAACAATTCGCTTTGAATTTCAGATCAAAATCAGTTTTAATTTCAGTTCAATAGGGATCAATGTAAGCTGTATTCTTGTTTGAGTTTGAGAAGGTTTTCCAGTAGCTGACTTTAAGTCTGATGAGTCTTCTTTCGGCTGCATCTTAAATTCAGCTTATATTTTAACTGGAATCAAGTTTTTCTTTTTACCGTGAAGGTCGCTGATAATGAATCTCATGTTAAAAAATCAAAATTCTGGATAACCCGTGTGGAAAAGTTGATCAGGATTCAATTGGGATCCAATCCAAACAAATCCGGGCCTAGTGAGGAATCGATGTGAAATGTGACGCATAAACGATCAGGTCCTAATCGGGTGCGTAATGAGGTCACAGTCAGGCCGATAATAATCATCTTACATCCAAATATAGTGTCCTAGCTAACATAATTGATGAATGAATCTTGAAATTACTTCAAATTCTCGAATATTATCAAAGCAGATGTAGTTGATTGATTCATAAACAATCAATTCTATTTTTTCCGAAAGAAAAGGGAGCTCATTTCAACTCTCTGAAGTATGAGTCAAGTTATAAGTGTGATAATTGTAGAGGATTATCAAGTTTATGATTATCTAAATCACCAACTTTCGCAGCGTTCTTTTATTTATCGAATGTTTTCTCACTGTATTTAACTAATTCTTTTATTATAATTGAAAATTACGTTGGTGGAGTAATTCTCTTGAGTATGAACTTTCTGTGCTGTCTAGGTAGTGAAACCAACGATGCCTCGTTGGTTTGGAACACCCCAAATCTTATTTTCAGAAATCCATTGTTTTCATAGATATTGAACAAACGGCGCACAGTGGGGCCAAATGCCAAAAAGCTGGACAAAATTATAAGGGGCTCTCGAATTCGCTTGCGACTTCGTACTCGGGAAGTTTTTGGGGTCGCTGATTACGAATCTGCTGTTTGAGTTCCAAAATTCAAAATGGCGAATCCAATATGGTGGACGAAAATTTTAAAAATCATCGGATTCTCCTCAAATTGGGTACGCAACGGTTTTTGGGGTCGCTGATTACGGATCCGTTGTTCTTATTCCGAAATTTAAAATGGCGGATCCAATATGGTGGACGACAATTGGAAGAAATCATCGGATTCTTTCAAATTTGGTGATCAGGGGTTTTCGGGGTCGCTGATTACGAATCCGCTGTCTGAGTTCCCAAATTCAGAATGGCGAATCCAATATGGCGGACGAAAATTGAAAAAATTATCGGATTCTTTTCAAATTGGGTACCCAGGGATTTTTGGGGTCGCTGATGACGAATCCGTTGTCTGCATTTCGAAATTCAAAATGGCGGATCCAATATGGTGGAATAAAATCGAGGAGATCATCGGATTTCCTTCAAACTCGGCATCCAGGAGTTTTTGGGGTCACCAATTACGAATCCGTTGTCAACATTTTGAAATTCAGAATGGCGGATCCAATATGGTGGACAAAAGGTAAGAAAGTCATCGCATTTTCTTCAAACTCGGTACTCAGGGGTTTCTGTGGTCGCTGATTACGAATGCACGGTCTGAAATTCAAAATTCAGAATAACGAACCCAATACAGCGGCCGAAAATTGTAAAAATCATCGGATTCCCTTCAAACTCGGTACCCAGGGGTTTTCGGGATCGCTGATCACGAATCCGTTGTCAGAATTCCGAAATTCAGGATGGCGGATGCCAAAAATCAAAACTTCATTCATAACTTGATATTAAACAAGAACTAAACGGCCCATTTTGTTGTTTCTATTATGATCATTATTATTATTATTTCCAACATTGAATCATTATTGATATAATTATCGAATGATATTAACACACCAAATGTGTTAAAACGAAAGATATATACATTCACAATATATACAATAATATAAAAAACTGAAATCGTAATGGTTTTTACTTTTGCCACACTTTTTTTACTCAGATCAGTCTTCTTCTTCACTCTCAGAGGAAGATAATGGGAAAGTTACGTTGTCTCTATCAAGTATATCCGGAGTTTTGATCAGGCTTAACACGTCTCTAGGGAGAAACTTCAGTTTTTTCTTGGGCAACTGTCTTTTACTCGATAACATTGGATCAGAACTCAAAAGGAACCATTTAAAAATGTCTTCATTCGTTTTTTCTCTACTGCATTTCCTGGAGTGATGCTCTCGGTACCTTTGGAAATGAATGTTGTTAGGATATTTGAATATAATTATGTATTCATCGACACCGTTAAAGCTTTTGATCTCAACATGACAAGCAAAATCAAGGAAAAACAAAAAGCAGCTGCACTTTGGGGTCATCAGTATAAAGTTTTGAATAAATCCTCTAATTCATAAGTTTACTTGATTCTCAAAATTGTTTTCTAGTCTATGAATTTATGTTTCCAGAGGATGAACAATGTGGCTTATTAATAAAAAAAAGTATATGAATATTCATAATTCCCCGAATTCCTTACCAGAACAAAACAATCTTCGCGAACATATCTTCTCGTGGTTACCATAAATATATAGTTTGCCTAGTAGTCAAAAACGTATTGTGCAATGTATCAAACTGATTGCAGTACTTGAGAAGTCAAATTTTTCCCTTCAAAGTGTCGAGTCCACTGTGACAAATATAGACTATTATTGAGTGATATACATCATTTTCACCTTTTAGAATCTTTGTTACGAGCCTCTTGTGCTTCCTCAGTCAATTGGCCTATAGGTAGAAGAGCAGATGCAATGATTTCAGGTCCGTGGATCAAAAACTTGTGCATCGTAGGTGACATTGGGTACCACGGATATTTTGTCGCGTAGTAGCGTGCCGTGTCTAAAGCGTAACTCCTGAATTTTCCAACGTCTATTTCATGGTCACTTGAAACGGTAGCTAATACTACATGAAGTCGTTGTATTAGGTTGACATCCACCCCTGTGATTCCGGCAGAAACTTCGGGTTGTGCGAAAAATCGCCTAGCGGTATTCCCATCATTTGAGTTCCCAAACCCTGGCTTAGGAACATCGACAATGAGGCCACATTTTTCTTGAAAACTTTTCTGTACAACCTTTTTTCGTTCTTCCACCAAAGCTTTATCTTGTTTTCGTGCTTGCCACTTCTGAATAGGTAGCTTATAAGACAAATGCAGGAGGCCCTCAAAAAATCGTATCCAGCCGTGTAGACAAGACAAACCAAACTGGAGGTCTTCGGTTTTGACCGGCCTGGATACTATATCATCAATTTTGTTGAATTCCTTAGATGTGGCACCACATATATAGCACTTCTGGGTATAGGTGTCTCAGTTATGGCATTGCATACCTTCCCGTCCACCATAGAAAAAATCATCTCATGTTTCACTGAAACGTGTTTTTCATCAGTTCTGAAAGAAGTAGCCCTCAGATTTTCTATTTCATTATCAACCCGTAGCTTCTCTGCAACCGAAACTTCAGTTGATTCTTTCACAAACTCTATTTTGATTGGTCTACAAAATCTGGTTGATGATGGCCTTGGATTCTGCCGAATTATTTTTGAATTGCAGTGTAGGCGGAGAGGCACAAGTGAAGTAATGAACACAGCGGAATCACTAGCTTCCGAACTTTGATATGCTTGTTTGTATGAGGAGTGGCCAGAGCTCCCATCAAACCCCCATTTGGAAATAAGTACCAGGTTTTGTACCTCTTCATCAGATAAAGTTGACAAAACCGAATTCTGTAGCTTTAAAATACGTGTAGTTGTGTGATCAAGAAGTGCTTGTAGTTGCACAACAGCGCAGGTTTCTGTTATTTGAATAAATTCCTTGTTAGGGACACACATGCGTTTGGCCAGTTGAATTTTTTTATAAGGTGGAAATTTCTGCGGATCAGCTTCACGCAATAAGCAGTACTGATGTTTTGAGAGCTCGGCATCTACTAGGAGAGCTAGAGCATCTTCATCATTCAACATCTTTGGCTCATTTCGCTTGAAAGTTTGATAACCTTTCATATACATTTTGGCAAGCTCAGGATCAGAAGATGTAACATCCTTTACAATTTTTGCGGCTTCGATCTGTCCAGACGCTCTCAAACACATTTGTGTGGCGTAAGACAGCTCTGAGATAGGAGTATTTACTCTGATATTCTCCGTTTTCCTACGTTTCGTTCTTTCTGAACATTCGTTGAATTCAACAAGAGGTCTTCCCACTTGCGTGTAAACAGTTACAGAATGGGGATTCCTGAAAGTACAAAACACTACCTCTTGTTTTAACCATTCTTCATTATTTTTAAGAAATCGTTCTTCGGTCCTTTGAGAAGATTCCCATCTCTTTTTAAATACACATTTAAAAGTAGATAAAAGGTTAGAGATCTCTGTAATTTTGTTATCCGGACAACACGTTATCTCGATGATTTTTCCTTGGAGGAAAGTGAACTTTTCATCCAACGTAGGTAGAGGAATGCTCCTTAAAATATTGTACATCTCTCTCTGAGTCATAGATATTGAATCATCTTTGAAATCTACAAACGTTGTAGAATTCGATAAAATTCGCTACAGAAACCCCATGTGTTTCTAAAAATTTTCCTAATTTTCTTGGGTTGGATTCAACCCTCTTGAGGTAATTTTTTTTGCAGTCAACTGTTCAAATTAAACTACTAAGAAAATATAGGTTGTTGAAACACTCACCTATGGCAGCGGAATTCATCTCATTTGGAATTGTATGTTAACATTGAATGATTTTAAAAAACGAAAAATATTCACCAAGCTCCAAACTTGCACGCGGAAAAAAGTTTACGGTAACGATTACTAGCAAGAGTAAGAATTCGGTGACAGCTATTGCACAATTGTGATAAGCACCATTTGAAATCAGACCGATTACAACCAACTATTTACGTTGCCATGGAAACGATAGGTTAACATAAGAACGATCACCAAATCGCGAGTCATGATTCAGTTCACGAAAAGAAAAGAGATATCAATACTTGAATAACATTTATAAACATTTAGGAAAATGACGGTTACTTTAGGGAAAAAGAGCATCGCTGAAGAATGTTAGCAGTGAAGTTACCAAAAATTCGTAGTAATAATACTAAATGTTGGTAGTTTTATTGTCATTTCCCATAGTGAATTCATCAACTCATAGTAAATTCACTACGAATATTCTCCAGCAATACTGTTTTTCTCTCAATGGTCCATCATCTTCCTAAATATCAATGATTTCTGGCTTTTGAGTACCCTAAGCCGGCGATGAGAAGAAAAACGAATGGTAATCAATCTCATACAGTTTTCCTCGTGCAGCAAATGTACACTGGAAATAAAACACATACTAACGTTGAGATAAAATTCAAAGCGAATCTACTGAATTCTGAGTTTTGTGTCCACCATATCAGATACGCTATCTTTGATTCTTGGAATTTGACAACTGATTCGTAATCAATGACCCCACAAAACCCTGGATACCGAGTTTGAAGGGAATCTGATGATTTTTTCAATGTTTTTCTGCCAAACTGGATCCGCCATTCTGAACTCCGGAATTCAGACACCGGATTCGGAATCAGCGACCTTAAAAACCTCAGGGTACCGAGTTTGAAGGCAATCCGATGATTTTTTCAATTTTCATCCGCCATATTGGATCCGCCATTTTGAATTCTGAAATTCAAACAACGGATTCGTAATCAGCGATCTCAGAAACCCCTGGGTAACGAATTTGAAGAAAATCCGATGATTTCTTTCAATTTTCGTCCGCCATATTGGATCCGCCATTTTGAATTCCGAAATGAAGACAACGGATTCATAATCAGCGACCCCACAAACTTCTGCATATCAAGTTTCAGACGGATCTAAAGACTCCTCATCACTCCGTCTAATTTTTTGTGATTTCCTGCACAAAAACATGGCGGAATTGCTTAGGGGCAGACATGGGCAGCCGTTTTTTTTCCTGATGTTTAGGTAAGAGTCCCATCTACCACCTCCAATAAGTTAAACGACGTAATTTTGCGTAATTCTCTACTATTCCTTCAAAAGCCAAACACATTTTCTCATTTATAGATATAGAAATTACATCCAATCATTGCTCTGTCAGTATTTTCCACTCATCGAATTGATATTCTCTTAATTTTTAGTGTATTCTACATAGTTTCAGTAATAGACTCCGCTTTGAAAAAGTTAAATCGGTTCACAGCGTCTTTTTGAACATGCTCGTTATTTTACTGTCTTTCAATCACGCGGATTATACTTCAAGGAGGGTATTTTGCAACTGGTACACAAGGGCAGGGGGAGGGGATCAGATCTTCTCATATCAGAATTCCAATACTTGGGACATCACCTTACTTATCCCAAGGGTCAAATATCCCCAACTACAAACTTCATTTTTTGGGTTTTGGCCAGCTTTTTGGCATTTGGCCCCACTGTGCGGCGGAAGCTGCGATGTTGCGACAAAATTTCAGTACCTTAAAATGTAATAGTTAGATGGCTAGTAACATCTAGGAATATTTCGGTATATCGAACTTCCGGGAAAATAGACCTTCGGGACTGCGACACTCTACCATTTTTTTCAATGTACGAAGTACTTGCTAGTGTCTAGTTTTAGGCTAGTCAAGCGTTACAAAACTCGCGAATCCCTAGATCATCTCAACTTGGAAATGTTTGGAAAAGTAATATTTTTGATCCCTACTACACTCGTACTTGTTGAATTGATTCACCGATGAAAATTTTCATGCTTTTGACAATTACGCAACATTCGCTAGCTCCGCAAGAAGAAATAGACGCAATTATCAGTATTGGAAGTATGAATGATGTAAATACTCATTGTCGGATGTAGATCTTCGATAATAAGATTTGTTTTTTGAAATAGAATCTGACTTATAAATGAAACTGACACTGGCACCCTTGGAGCTAGCAGCCGATTATCATAACTTCCCCCACAAAATTCTTATCAAAGATTGGAGTATCTGAGACATTTAGTAGAATGCTACTTAATTGATTTTTTGTGTGAACACAGCTGGCACCACATTGAATCAAAAGTTACAACAATTAGCTGCCAGCTTTAGGTTGCTGGTTTTAGCTTAATGACTCATAACTTCCATTCGTATTATTCACAAATTCGAATGAGTTTGAATTATAAATGAAACTATAAATTACCCTTCAACCAATGAATCAAATTGTTTTTCTTCAATTTTCTTCATATTTTATCAGATTTTCTCCATGATGAATAAAGAAAACAGGTATAAAATGGAATTATTCCGGCCCCGATGGGAGCCCTGTTGATACCCAATTAGTTTGTAATGATTTTCGCGTCACATTTACCATTTAATCCTTGTTAGTGGAGTGCGTTGCAAATTTCGGTGAACAATCACAAAAACACATCATATATCGAACACTATCGGTCACTACAGTCTTTCACAAATGATTCGTTCTAGATATACCGTCTTTGAAAGTGCCAAAAGAGAAATCATCTTGGATGTTCGTGAGTAATACGCTCCTGAAATATTCTAGATGAATATTGAATCACCCTACATATTTGTATATGTGTGGGCATACGAATAATGGAAAAAATCAAAGTAAATAAATGGATTTTTCAAAAAGTCCAAATATTGATAAGTTTCTTACGATAATTCAATGGAATTGTAAGTCGGTCATAGTTTTCTAAATTCATAAACTTTTCAAGTGTTCTCAGAGTTTTTCAGAAAATCTGACACCAGATTTGGATTTAGCAGCCCCGAAAACCCCCGAATGATATGTTTTAAAGTGTAACCGTACCGTGCAATGCAGAATTATTGAAATATTTGTTCTGCTTGGTACGTGCAAGCTCGTCTTAGAAAAAGAATATAATTTTTGAACAATCGTCGTGGAACTTCGACCCGAACAAAAAATCACCAACGATGTCTTGAAGATCACAGATAGTTCGCACTTGCGGTCGCCAGCTTGTTTTTCAAGAATAAACAAGCAAACTTTGTGATTTTTTCAACAATCACAATACTTTCAATCTTCTGATCCTTATAGAAGTTTAAACGCATCAAACTCAATGGTGATCAGGAAAAGGAATACAAACTTCGTTATCACTTTATAAATTTTCAAAATAACATTGTGTATTTCAAACTATTATATATTTTTTTTTCAACATTGATCACTTTTAATCACTTGCTATTCACTTTTATTTATTAAAATGATTCTAAGTCGCTTCGGAGCTCTGCTCTGTTCTGCGTGTGTCACTCGAATGATTCTTGGTGCCAGCAACGCTCCTTATATACGCTGCTTGGTGCTGCTTGAAATTCTTTTATTTCGAGATAATCAACATTTATTCGTTATCACGGTGATCAAATTGCTCACAGTACCATTCTTAGCAAGACTATCACAAATATTTACAAATTTTAATTACATTTTCGGAAATTTTCACTATATACTCTGACTCTATCCAGTGCCGGATTTACATATAGGCGGACCCGGCGGATGCCGGGGGCCTCGCCTTGAGGGGGGCCTCATCCAGAGGAAAATTCCTCATCCTCCTGACCGATTTTGGTGAACCGAAAACCGACTCAAAATTTACATCTTTGACTAAATTTTGGTAAAAATGTTGTTTTCGCTAACTTTGTAGCTACTTTTCAACTGTTCTCCCTATCGAAAATTCATAAAGAATAATCCAATCTTACTTTGGTGATATTTTAGTTATCTCTTAATGATTTCTGGGTTTTCATTTCAAGAAAGTCAAAAAGATTTCAAAAAGATAATGCATTGTTGGTTATTTCTTTTTAGAAAAGTTTTTCAAATGACTCGTTATTTTCGATCAAAAATCGGCCAGTATATTGTAGAATTCATAAAATAACCAGTTCATGACTCAGTTTTGAGCTCTTCAGAAAATAACTAAAAGCAGATCACAAAAATTGGCCATTTTGGAATCGTCAGGGTTGGTTTGCGCGTCATCCAATGGATGAAAATGAATGTTCCATTCAGAATACAATGGAAAAGTGGGATTTATATTATATATTTTCAAAGGATCACTCAGTTTTATTCATTGGATGAAGCAAAAATCAAGTATATATTTTTTGGTGATCTCATTAATGGCACGTTCCCACTTACGCAGAACCCCTCCCATACAGCACCATGAGGTTTTCTCAACGTTCAGAAGACGTGATCGATTCCACAGAGGACATGCAAATAACGTCTCAGGATATTCTAAAAACGTCGTGGATGATTAACCACCCAATAAAAATCCATCATTGTACAATAACAATTTTCATTTGCCGATTTGGTGCGATCATTGCGCCCTCACACTAGAAGCATTTTCTATCGAACTAAAGAATCGTGATTTAGGATTTCTGATGAAGTTGCATCCCTCTGTGTGAAATAGATCATGTGTTACCGCTTGATACCACAACAAACGCGTCTAAAGATTGTACGTATGAGTTTATAACTACTGAAGATTACTCTCATATCCAATTTTCCATGGTCTGTGAATGTATTATTGCTTTGATCAAATTAAAAAAAAAAATTATACTGTCAAATAAACGATACCTTCGTTGAAAGTGGTTCAAATTTGAATGAAATAAGTATTTTCATTTCCATAGCCTGAGATTCATAGTTTGTGGGGGTAAGTTTTGTAATTTTATCCATCCAGTTAGTTAGTTAGTTAGTTAGTTAGTTAGTTAGTGAGTATTTGATTTCATTGTCATTCTTGCAATTCATGAAGGTTTCCAATGTTTCCATCAATCTCACCAAATGTAGGTTATGACAGTGACTTTTGGTTATAAATAACGAGCACTTTTCCATTTCTGACGTTAACAAATTACATCGAATAATACTATTAATACTTTTATCCAGGGGGGTGCAACTCACCTAATCACCTTCAAATGTTTCGCGAAACGTTTTGTCACCACAGTAAACTTCACTTGAAGTCCGTGAACGGCGCTGTCTGTAGCTAAGTCAAAATCACGTGATGTTTTTTTTGTACACTACGTACGTGATACAAGTGTCAGTATCGTCATTATCATATTTGGTTATGTGACATATTCAAGAATTGTATGTATATATCAACACCATTATTGATATGATTTGTCAAGCGATTTCAAATGCAAAATTAGGCGCCGAAAAATTATTGTATCGCGTGACTTTTTCTGATAGTACAATCAGCGTCTCTTGCGGACAGTTTGGGAAATATCGAATGGTGACAAAACGTTACGTATAGTTTTTATCGAGTTGCACCCCCCTATTTTTGTCTCAAATGAAATTTATAGCAATAAACTATGAAAATGGAAAACATTGAATTCTTTTAAGCGGTGACTGTTGAAATCCCTGGTCCAAAAAATCAATTCCCAATAAACATTTTTATGGAAGTCTTCCGGAACACTAAAAGATATCTTACGCAACGAATTTAGATATGTTCAAGATGTCTTTCTTCAAGATGTCTTTTAGATATCTTGAAGATATCTTTCTGTAAGATGTCTTAAACTTACCTGGATTTGTTGCGTAAGACGTCTTTTAGATCTCTTTGAGATATCTTTTAGACTGATCCAAAAATGTTTATCGGGTTGATTCCTACCAAATCTCATCGCTTCTTGCCGAATTCCATTGAATCCTGTACAATGTTCTGACCAAATCCTATTCAACATTTTTTAATAAGATTGAATCAAATAATGAATCCCTGGTAAAAAAAAAGAACGTGCTATAAGCGCGAAACTGAAGTACACAAAAGTAAAAACAGCGTGCACATAGCGTGGTGTAAACATGAAGTGTAATAAGCGTGCATATGACATATGCACGTTTAATTTTGCCCGCTTCATAGACGTTGTAATCAACCCCAATCAAATGTTTCTTATATCTAGAAATACCTTTCAAGATAGAATAAGTGGGATATTTTAACTATAAAATTCATTTAATAGTGCATGTATAATATTTCAACAGTGGCTAATACAGTAAAGTGAGTCATTCAATGTAATAGTTAACAACTGATTTCAGTGCGAGAAATGTACAATACATGAAAATGAATAAGTTATCGAATGACGTGTTCAGGTTAAAATTTGATTGTCAACAAACGAACGTAACCCTGCATGAAAAATATGTGTGGAACTTAATTGCTTATTTAATATCGTGAACACCCCTGATTTAATACATTGAATTACATTGAGGAAAATGAAATGTACTGATGGAAGCGATCCACACTTTGTGACAGATAAAACAGAGAAAACTGTATTGTTTCATATGTTGTGACGTTTCGTTAACTGTTCTGCGTCGGTATATGAAGATACCACCTATTAAAAGCCCCCTATGATGCCTTCAGCTCGTCGGATTTCCAAAGTTCTTTAATAATATTAAAGCTATCGCTTAGTTCCTCTATTCTTTCCAAAAATGTACGGAGACCTGGACCACCGCTGTAGGTTACGCCCCATTTGCGTACTTGTTCCTGGATACGGACTTCTCGGTTCGGGTTTTCTTTGAAGAAATTCTGTAATAGTCGACTGATTGTGGAAATTTCTGGATCTTCGGTACTGCCTTCATCTGACGACAGCGTTGGATTTGGTGGCGTGGTCATACTTTGTCTTGCTCGTTCTCTTTCCATTCGGGAGATTCGATCTCGTAGTTCCTGAACTAGAGTGTTTGAAGCGGCTCTTTCCTCCAACACTCGTCTTTGTTCTTCAGCTATCCTTCTTTCTCTAATGCCCATTTCTTGTTCATAAGCTTGCAACTCTGTTCTTAATTCTTCGCGTATTTCTGCCCTTAACTGTTCGGCCAGCTCTTCCCTTGATCCTCTTGCATCGAAGAATTGGTTTTGCCTGTCGTTCTCTTCGAGGTCGATTAGGTCGCCATTATCTGGTAACGACTGATTGTCGTTTTGATTATTCAGGCCTAGTGACGGTCGGCTAGAATCGTTAGTCGATCCTTGATTATCATTCTCTCCTTGTTGATTGGGTGGAACAACTTCATTGATAACCGGCCCGAGGTTCTCCAAGCTGGGAGTTGGACCCAATCCCGAATGCTCCTCGATCGGAGGTTGATTAATGACTGCTTTTCGCAGCTGGTCTTTTAATATGGTTACTGTACTTGTTGGATCGTGATTTACTTCACGTCTAGTTAATTCGGCGATGACGTCATCCTTCTTAAGCTTCCAGATCCAAGAGGTCTTTTCTTGCGGTGTACGAGGCATTGCAAGTGGCATGGTAAATTCAGTCAGGGCCACCGATAAGGTTAAAAAAACTTTTTCTGTTCCCTAATTCGCGAACTCTGCTAATTTTCCGAATTACTGTTACATTTTTAATGAGTTGATTGAAGTGGGGAATTAATTAAAACAAAACGAATCAATAGTAATACCCGTGAGATCTGTATCTATTCCCTGTGTGAAAACGCTAAATCGTTCATCATCTTGTTAGAATTCTATCAAAAAGCTGACAAATAATGTCCCTGTTCGGGCGCCAATTAATCTGTGACGTTTCGTTAACTGTTCTGCGTCGGTATATGAAGATACCACCTATTAAAAGCCCCCTATGATGCCTTCAGCTCGTCGGATTTCCAAAGTTCTTTAATAATAAGAGGGGAACGCGGGTCACGGATTAATAAATTAAGATTTCAGTTAAACAAAGTTAAATAATATATTTATTAAATAGATTGAGTCAAGAAACTGGTTATAAAAAGTCAGTTTTAATGGTACATAAAATGATGCAATTTTACAAATAGAAGTTAAAATGAAAACTAATATGACATAGAATTATTGTTTAAAATGATCCTAATAGTCCGGACTTTGTCTATTTGATCTAATACGTGTGCACACTGAATTCGTAAAGTATAATATGTGGGTCTACCTTTAGATCAACCGGGATCTAAGAGAAAACAATCGTGGTTAGGCCTATCAAGGATTTCTCTAATATCAAATACGCTACGAGGATCTATCGGAATTGTTGATGTGAATGGCTCAGATGGAGCCTTCAGATTATCCGTAATACTTGGCAGTGTTCAAAATACGATTATTTAGATAAATTATATTTAACGGTGAATTCTAACTTGATTTTAGCCTTATGCACGTGGCTTCTAACAAAATGTCGGTGATTGGCCGTTTGAGTGTGGCCCTAACGGAAAATAGCCGTAAGAGTGTGGCTTTAATACCCCATAGCCGTGAGAGGTTGGCTCTAACAGAAGTTACACTATGAAAATGGTGATACCAAATTCCCCCACCATTCCTAACCAAAAACTAGGACTTCGTAGGGATACACAAGAAGTCTGACAATCTCGACTTCTGTAATTAAAAAGTTGCTTACCAGGAGGTGAAACCGGCCTGATCGTTCCAAGCAGTCGAAGTCGAGAAGTGATTTTATGCACCTCTGCTACCTATATTATTACCTGCTAGGCTTAATTCCCGCCGTGGGAAACACTAGCGATTGTAGCGGTTCACGGAGTTTGTCACAATCGTATAGGTGTGTCTCTTTTTAATATATACTTCTCCCGTGTTATTCGCGCGCTTGCGCGATGCGTTCGGGAATTCAACATGGTTGCCCATGTTTGTTTACCATCTGTCACCTCGTGGTGCAGATAACCGCGTGTGCATTTTGTTAATGCACAATTGTTTTTATAATCTTATCCTCGTTTTAATCATTAGTTTTTCGTTCGCGAGTGAAGTGCCTACTCTGATGTCCTGCATGTTCTAAAATGGTAAGTTCTATATTTTCTTTAATATTTTCTCCTTGAATTATTCATACTTACTAATTATAATGTTTATTTTATTATTTTTCAGGTAAATCTACAACGGTGAGCCTGTGTTTCTGCTGTGGGTAAGATTGTATTGTTCCTATTTCCATAATATTTATCATGTAATATTTATTAGTCATGTTTTCAGGTACGTCGACTGGTATGATGGGGGACGTAACCATGATAGGCACTTAAGTGTCTATTTTCAGATAGCGTTGCTTTAGGCAACGCAATCAAGGTAAGGAATATCGTTCCTATTAATCCTCATTTTACAAATATTAATTGTTTTTATATTTTACAGGTTGGAATTTAGACGAGGATCGTCACAATGTAAAATGTAATAACTACATAATATCGTGATTATTCCATTTTACATATGAAACATTACAGTTTTCTCTGTTTTGTTTGTCACAAAATGTGAACCGCGCCGAAAATTACAATGTAAACTGTAATTCGTCTCTTTTATTTTTCTCAGTGTACTGACATGAATATTCATTTAATAATCAGATCAGAAAAGACATTGATTGTATGAGGATGTGTCGTATCAAATTGGCTTGGAAAGATAATCATAATTCATTTCCTCAAGCATGTTAAGTACCATCCGCCAATTTGCGCTTTTTAAACTTTTTCTGCACACTTTATCCACTCTTCTCAAACTTTCCTATCATTTTTTCATCGCTTCTTTGGCACGCTTAACTGCACGCTTTTTTCACCAGGGAATGTATTTTTTCCAATGTGATTCCAATTGAATCCTGCCAAATCTGATTGAGTCTTGCCAAATCTGATTGAATCCTGTACAATGTTCTGACCAAATCCAATCGAATTTTCTCTGTCAGATTCAATGGATTCTTTTAAGGCCCATGGAGCTCCAGAAAAATTGGCAAAACTTTGCTACGTACTTTTCCAACAACTAAGCATTAAATAAAGATTCTGATTATACAGTGATGAAATACATTGCCAGGATTAGACTTTGAATACTTGATTGAATCTGGAGAGTATTCCTGAGAATTATGCAAAGAATTATAAACATAATAACCTAAAAATGTCAATAATTTTCATAACTTGTTTCATTTAATGTTGAGAGATTACTTTGAAATTGCAATTTATATTCAAAGTCCATTTTTATCAATCGCTTAGTTGTTGGAAAAGTATGAAGCAAAGTTTTGCTCGTGTTTTTCAGTTTTTTTTAGAGCTCCATGGCCGTTAACCAGGGATCATTCAGTGAGTTGTGAAAAAGATCAACCAATAGAGAATGGATGCCCAATGTTTTCATGTTTCTGTTCTGTTGATATTGGTTGAAGTTTGAGTCGTTTATCCAAACAATTTGAAATCAATTACGAAATAAAAATTAGAGATATACACGCTTCAGCATTTTTGTATTAGATAACGGATTGGGTTCAACAAATGACTAAAATTTCAATAATGATATGACATTACATTTGACTGACATTGACAAGCACAATCAGTTGATGAATCTATTTTCCTCGTTCAAATATGCATGTAATACAACCAGAAGTACTATTTTACATATATGTTGAAAATAAAATATTCTCAGCATAATATGGGTATTCTTAATTCCAGGTTCATCATAATAAATACATTCAAGTTTGAGATTCCTCAACGATGCTGGTCAATAAAAATATTCCCAAGGATGAAACGTAGGTTCCAAAGTGGCGCCCAGAAAAGGCAAAAAATGAAAAAAACCCAAGACTTTATTGAAATTTTACCAAAAGTTACATCCTTCTTCAAAAAATCTCTTGCCGACGAGATAAATTTGCATAATGTTCCTCTGTCATCGAATACTTCTGAAAACTCTACACATATTCATGATATCCCTCTGTCATCGAATGCTCTTGAAAACTCTACACATATTCATGATGTTCTTTTGTCATCGAATGCTCCTGAAAACTCTACACATATTCATGATGTTTCTCTGTCGTCGAATGCTCCTGAAAACTTTACACTGAAAAAAAGGTAGGTTGTGGAAACAGGGATATAGTTGGCTCAACAGTAGAATACGATTGAATATGTCTGAATGAATTTGGTTGTTGACTCAACTACACGCACTGTTGACTCAAGTACATGCAGTTGAATCAACCACAATTGGTGTCCAGTCAATGATTATACTGTCAATTTGACCGTATATTCGTTGACTTGACTATGATATTCAGATATCCCAATAACGAAATTTAATTGGCAGCACACAAAATTTTTTTTCAGGGTACACATATTCATGATATGGTCATCCAATGGAAAGACTCATCCAATCGTCTCCAATAACCAAAACCCTGATCCTTCCATAACAATAGTGACCAATAATGGGTTTTCCCACAGAAGAAGTGAGAATGATTCGTCAACTTCACACCCTCATCAAAGTGTAAAATACATTGATTCTCAAGCAGAACCAAGTACGGACATTGCTCTTTGGAAATTATTTCGAGGATCAGAAAATGAACTCCAGGAATATTGGATGAGGAAAGGTTCTTCGAGTTGTAAGAATTTTGACTCTGATTTCAGTACATCTGCTCGAAAATATGAATGTCTACAAGAAGGAAAGAAAGTAACTGAATTCCGAACATTACGAGCATCCATGTTGTTCAAAGAACTTCGAAACAATGAGAAAGTTGAACGCGAATGGCTGTCGTACTCGCCCACATCTGGACGAATATTTTGTTTCGTGTGTAAACTTTTTGCCTCTGATTCTATGTCTACAAATCCGTTTTGTTCAGAGGGATTCAATGACTGGAAACACGCTTCTCAATCAATTTCCATTCATGAAAATAGCAAAGAACATAGAAAATATTCGCTGCTACATGTGAAACGTTCCAATCTGATCGGCAGAATTGATAAAGATTTACAGATTGAGATCGAAAATGAACGTAATTACTGGCGGAAAGTATTGAAAAGAATAACTTCTGTCATCAAGTTTTTATCCGAAAGAGGATAACCATTTAGAGGGGATCAAGGAAGATTTAACTGCCCAAATAATGGTAATTACTTAGGAGCTCTTGAGTTATTAAGTGAATACGATCCTTTCTTGGAAGAGCACACACAAAAATATGGAGGTAAAGGCAGTGGCCACGTTTCCTATTTATCGTCTACCGTTTGCGAAGAATTTATTGAACTGATGGGGAATAAAGTATTCGGCCAGATTGTAAAAGAAGTTCGAGCTAAATATTATCCGATATCAGTAGATTCAACACCAGATGTGTTCCATACTGATCAACTCACTTTCATCATCAGATATGTCAAGAATGGAGACTCTATTGAAAGATTTTTAAAGTTTATCCCGATTCATGGTCATACAGCTGAAAGTATTTCTAAATAAATAATTGATTTATTGAAGGATAATGAAATTCCCCTATCAAACTGTAGAGCTCAATCATATGATAATGCGTCTAATATGAGTGGCAGATACAATGGGGTACAAGCAAGAATA
The DNA here is from genome assembly GCA_018340375.1 of Gonatopus flavifemur. Classification (NCBI taxonomy): domain Eukaryota; kingdom Metazoa; phylum Arthropoda; class Insecta; order Hymenoptera; family Dryinidae; genus Gonatopus; species Gonatopus flavifemur. The sequence goes on from JAFFJZ010000009.1 coordinate 12,164,624, forward strand.
AAAAGGAAAAATCCGTTGGCAGAATTTATACCTTGCACATCGCACTCCTTGAATCTTGTTGGCACAGCAGCAGCAGAAAGCAACAGAGAGGTTGCAAAATTTTTTGATTTCGTTCAATCGCTTTACACTTTCTTTTCTGCATCGACTCATAGATGGGACATTTTATTGAAAGCTTCGACAAATTCTAGACAAAAAATCGTGAAAGGTCTATCCGATACAAGATGGTCAGCTCGAGCAGATGCTGCATCAGCACTGAAAAAAGGATATCGAGCAATTGAAGAAGCGCTAAATTCAATCGGGAATGATCTTGAACAGTCTGCTGATACCAGATTAAGAGCGGAAAGGTCGCAAAAGCAAATGGAACGATTTGAAATAGTATTCCTCACTCATTTCTGGAATGATATTTTAAAAAGAATTAACAAAGTCAATAAAGTTCTTCGAAAATCTTGTTCGACGTTATCCATAGCTGTGAGAATCCTTGATTCTCTAACATCTTATATTAAAAAAAAACGGGACAGCTTTGAAGGATATGAAAAATTAGCATCAGTGAATACTGAAAATTTAACTTATCAGGATTCCGACAGGCGAACTTGGTCGCGTAGCTCTCGGCTCCAATTTTTTGATGATAAGAGTACTCCATCTATTGTACTTGAAGGACGAGATAAATTCAGGATTGAGATTTTTTATCCAATTATTGACACTTTGGTGCTGAATTTGAAATCTCGCTCAGAACCCTATCAAAAAATCTTCAACACGTTTGGGTTTTTTGAAGATTTGATACATCTCCGAGAAGATGAGTTGCTAATCTCATGTAGCAAGTTTGCGTCTGTCTATGAAGATGATGTCAGTGAATCACAATTGATCGAAGAATGTCTTCATTTAAAAAGCTACTTGGAAGAAAATCAAAGCCATTCAGAGTTTTTTCATCAATTGAAGTATGATGATTCTGATGATGACGAAAGTGCTGATGTTGAGGGAATTATCGAAAAGGTGGGAGAATTTGGAGAAACTGAGAAGGAAGACAAAATACCAGATCCAAGAAATGAATTCGCAACAGACGTACACGAATCTAGAAAGATGAATTTGGAGAATATATACCATCATCTTCATGAGAATGGATTGTTTTCATCATTTCCAAACATAGAAATATCTTTGAGAATGTTCCTATCCATGATGGTTTCTGTTGCTTCCGGTGAACGATCTTTTTCAAAATTGAAAATTATCAAAAGCGTAGAACGGAGTGTAATGAAACAGGAACGACTTAATAACCTAAGTATACAAAGCATCGAGAATGACCTGCTAAAGGCTATAGATTTCACTGACATGATCGATGATTTCGCATCTAAAAAGTGCAGGAAAAAGTTAATATAAGCTTCAACTTCGTTTTACACATGTAGAATACGAATTGATGTAGAATAAATATGTACCCAAACATAAACGTTGTCATATTACCTTTCCCTGTATTCTCCACAAAAAAAAAGGTAAATCAGGGGCCTCGGGTTGCATGAATCCGGCACTGACTCTATCTCCTGAACCAACTTCTTGAGCTGTAATCAATTTCAACACCTATGACGACGCGATTTCTCTGTTCAATGTTTCGAGTTTCAGTAATAGATCAATTTCTTGTACCGTTACAAAATGCATTAAGAAGACTTTGAGATTTTCCTCCGCCATATTGAATCCACTAATTTGAATTCTGACAATTCAATTCTAGATTTGAATTCAGCAATCCCAACCCTCCCGAATCTCAATAACTCTGATTTCATCTGTGACAGATTGACCGGGGGTATGAAAAGGTTGAGGAAGTGCAATGATTTTGGATCACCCGGTAGATTGGTCCAGCAGCCATTTTTCATAATTCATTTCACAATAAGAGAATAAATCCTCAATTGAATTGGAAAGTGCTCTGTGGAGAGATATTGAGTATACATATTCCCCATAAAATCATCGTATATAATGATATACTTCATCGTTTCGTCAATGAATTTTTTAATGAATCGCTTAAAAAATAACCGTACGAACAATCTATTATTTTTTTCCAAACTTCTCTTAGCCGTTGATAAGTCATGCCTATTATTGATAGATTAATGGATAAATTAATGGAATAGTATCCAGACATGAAAATACGATCTATATGGTGAAATACGATATACAGGGTGTCCCATTTTAATCTTCAAATGCGAATATCTCAAAAACATGCGTCTTAAACCAAAAGTACTTCATACCAAAGTTGTTATACAAAGAGGGGGCCACAAAACTACGATATCAGTCTCATCATAGATGGCGTTATGATCGATTAAAATGGGGTCAAAATCATTCTTTCAAACGGGAACCCCCACTTTTCATTGCATATCTTGATTCTACGCAAAAAACTGAGTAACTTTTGCTTGAAACGTTTTTCTAAATTTTTGAAGATGGCACCACAATCGATGAAGAATAAAGTATATGAAACAATATGCAGATATCTTGAGGAATGCATCCAAGAGCCGAAATATATCATTCGAATGTTGTTCTTAAGAGAGGGGACGATACAATGGCGATATCAGTTCCATAGTAGATGGCGCTGTGGTCGGTAAAAATGTGGTCAACTTCAATTTTTCAAATGGAAACTCCTACTTTTTATCGCATATCATGATTCTACGCAAAAAAATGAGGAATTTTTGTTTGAAACATTTTTCCTAAATTCTTGAAGATGGAAACGGTGGGAAATGAGGTTGATGAAAAAGTTCGACTGCATTATGTGTGAAGCAACGCTCAACGAACAAATCAAAACATAAATAATTTCAAAGAAGAAATTGAACACAAAACACAACAAAGGTCATGTCCAAAACATTGTAAATGACTTCAGTTCAATGTATCTCTTCTAATACAGTAGAACTATTTCATCAATCTCATTTTCCACTGTTTGAGCTTCAAAAATTTAGGGAAAATGTGTCAAACAAAACTTCTTCATTTTCTCGCGTAGAATCATGATATGCGATAAGAAGTAGGAGTTTCCATTTAAAAAATTGAAGTTCACCTCAGTTTTACTGACCACAGCGCTATGTACTATGGAACTGATATCGCCATTGTGTCGTCCCCTCTCTTAACAACAACATTCGAATGAAATATTTCGGCTCTTGCACAGTAAAAAGTAAAACTTACTTCCAACCTTAATATCGGCTTATTTCAAGATGCAGCCAAAACTAGCCCTATTTCAGCTGAAAGTAAGCATCGAAAACAAATGCCGACACAATCCAAAAGACTGAATTTCAGTCAAGTTTTCAAGTAAGATGCAGCCACTTTCAGTCGGACTTTTTACAGTGTGGATGCATTCCACAATCCGCATATTGTTTCATAGACTTTATTTTTCATCGATTATGGCGCCATCTTCAAAAATTTATAAAAACGTTCCAAGCAAAAGTTACTCAGTTTTTTGCGTAGAAACAAGATATGCAATGAAAAGTGGGGGTTCCCGTTTGAAAAAATGATGTTGACCCCATTTTAATCGATCATAACGCCATCTATCATGAAACTGATATCGTTGTTTTGTGGCCCCCTCTTTGTATAACAACTTTGGTACAAAGTACTTTCGGTTTAAGATGCATGTTTTTGAGATATTTGCATTTGAAGATTAAAATGTGACACCCTGTATATGGTGAAACATTCATCTGTATTCATGGGGAAACTCAAAATGGTCAAAAATGGGCAAACTGCATTTGAAGCACATTCCATTCTGAACATTCTCCACTTTCACTTCCCATTCTACATGGTGGTATTTAGCAGTAATGACAAACGACAGCAATAAGGGTATCCTCCTTGCATTTCAATACAAGATTGCTCCTAGTTTAGGAACAATAGGGTTGAATTTAGAAAACTGATTGATTTGGAAAGATGAAATCAGTTCTAAATCATCACAGCACATGCAAAATTTCTTGGTTAGTTCCACTTTCAAAATACTATTGAGGCTTCAATATTCCATCGATTTCCATAAAACTGTACCAAAAGTTACTTCAATTACCATATATTATGACTCCGATTTTTGAATAACTCAATTGTGAAGTTGGTTTTCGTCCGCCTTTGTATGCCTTCCAGCCCACTGTGCAACATAACGAACCGGGAAATTTTTATTTCGTTTTTATTGAAAGGAAATGAATAAAATGATCTCGGAACGAAAATATTCAACATAACGATTTTCTATTTCAACCCCAAACAAATTCAGATATAAATATTTACATTTTTTCCAACACGTTTATAAAATACGAAGCAAAGAAACCTTTCACCTTACAAATATTTCGTGTGAATTCAGTAGAAAGAATGGCGATTAAAATAAGAAGCATATGAAGAGAAAAAAAGAAAGTTTTTGAAACATATGCAAAAAATTCAAACGAAGAGTCAGAAAATTTTTCATCGTCCAGCGGGTCATTTTATGTATATTTTTCCCCATGTTCTCATTTTTTCTCTCTGTATTGTTCGAATTATTTTTCTCCCTTGGTATCTCTCTTCTATTACGAGACCGAATCTGCATCGAAATAAACTCATACAATATACGAAGGTAAAACATAGCGCCCAACATAACTTGTTTTCCCATTGTTCAGTCCGAGAGATAAATTAATTCTTCTCCTCTTCTCGTCCGGTTGTTTTTCATTTATTTCTCGTTTTTATACATTTTGTTCATCTCTCAAAGGAAAAATTCGATGAATGACGGGAATGTAACGATTTGACCAAAAGAAAATGCACATATTCAATTCGTTCATTTCTATCAACGATTCCTACGTGCCAAGTAAACCGCATCCTTTTTTGATTCCGAAATGCATAACGTGGTGCGGTATTACATGTAATTGACACTTGTCGAATGCACTTAGAGATGGATGCAAGTGAGATTAAACGGCTTGTCGTAACTCGTCACTGTGAGGAATCTGTAATTCCCGAATCGTACATAACAATACATCAAATGTGACGATAGGTCCTGACGCTGATGTGTCGTTTGAAATATGTGTGTTCTCAGAAAACAGTGAAATTCCATTTCGGAAATCGAGATGTTCGAGACTGATGGGAATATGTTCTTGTTGGGAAATAGATCAATTATGTAGCGAATGAATTTTTCTCTTGTACCTTTTTCGTTTGGTCAAAAAGCAATAATATCTATGCAAGAATAAATCCTCAATTGAATTCGACTTCGGTGATGTAACAACTCGCTGATACATACGAGCGATCAACCGAAACTCGAGAAAGCGATGAATAAATGACTAGGCGTTCCAACTTCAAGTTTCGTATTCGATGAAAACAACGATCAACATCAAGACTAATTGTGGATAATACTTCAGTACTCACTTTGCTCTGATTGGTAAGAATTCTATAGGATGAAATTCTATATCAGAAAACATGAAAAAGAAACCCTATTGTTGATAAAATAAGATATCTTGAATGATATCAATCTACATTCATAGAGAATTCACGAATCTTATATTTCCTATATCCTTTTTCCTCGATATAGTGGAGAAGAAAGAGAAATGTGACAAGAACGATGATGTTCAATGGGGTATGAAGTTAATGAAGATCCTGTAGAATTGCAAGTATGAAGTATCAAGCGCTCATTATTCGAAGTGGAAGTAGTGCGGAGTACTTTAAAATATAAGTAATTCTATGAAGAAGAGAATAAAAAAATAAGGTTCTTAGTAGGAGGAACAAACGAGCCTTTGTTACACGATCGTAAAACTTTTACATTAAAAAAGAAAATCCAATTGTTTTTCTTCTTTTCTTTTTTGTTTTTGCGAAGAAGAGACAAACTCGTTCCACGACTTTGCTTGTCTTGGTTCTGAGGTATAAAGTAGGTATTATTCGTCACTGTTGAGAGTGACACGAAGAGAGTATTAATATTAAGATAGTACGATGGATGAATAATGTCGGAAAGTTCTCTTTCACCGATAAGCGAACTGATTATAAAAGGGAAGTGCAGATCAATGTTTAAAGTTATAATCAAAAAGTTTCCTAATTATCTCTTCTAATTCCGTTAGTTGATGTTCACGATATTATCATTTTCCTTTGAAGAATGAACAACGAGATCGTTGTAAGAGTTTTTGAATCATTCAAACTCTCTCATTCGGTGTATCTTTGGACGTGGATTGAGTGAATCAATAATGTATTCATATCCAAATGAAACATTCCTCAAGTTCCGTCTTTCGATTATTTGTTAACTGATTATTTAATTTCACAATTCACTCCACTTTGTTGAGCACACGGAGAGAATTGAATGTATCGAGAAACAAATTCGAAACGATGTATCCTCTTTGAAAATTTCACATCGGAATCATTACTATTCAATTTTCTCTGTGAACTGTTCCAATGTCATATATGCTCCGTTCAATCGATTTCTCAGCAAAAATATACTATTGATTGTATCTTCAGCATTACTTTTATCAGAACACGTTTGTATATTCAGCAAAACTTCGATTGATCGGAGTCTTCAGTATTATAAATTTTTTGGGGGAAAACAAGACTACATTTTGAACTTCCATAAGGATTCATATTCACTCATATAAGGAATGCTCTGCACGAATACTTCATACAGTCTTTATGTGTATCTCAAGAATTCCCACATGTATTCATCAGGAGTTCTTCAAGAATTCCTTTGATGCTATATGTGCTCATTTAGAATATCATACGGATTCATAAAAAGAATTCCGCCGCTGTACTTTGCTGTGAATTATCTGCGAATTCGAAAGGAACTCACTATCTGGGCAATCACACAAAAAGCATTTTCGGGTCCGAGAATCAGACCATGTTTGCTATACGTTTTTGGGGTCGCTGAAGCTGAATCTGAAGCCCATCCAAGTTGATACCATAAGGGTTCTGCCATGACCTCAAAAAACCCTATAATCTAAGCTACTGAGTCGTATAACTTTGTAACTTGAGAGTACAACCCGATAATCTTATTACCCCATATCCCTACACCGCTAATCCCATAACCCGATAACTCTACAACTTGGAACCCAATAATTATGCAATCCACATATCACGGTCAATCTGTAATATAGCAACCTGTTATGGCTGTGAATTCTTTAAACCTCGCAACCATGTATCCCCATAACCTTGACTCCATGACTTTGTAACCTAGAGCCCAATAACAGTGTCATGAATTCTGCCGTACAAAGCAAAAAAGCCGTAACTCAATGTTTTGTCGGAAATGAGATTTATGTACCATTCTATTCAGCAAATTTCACTGCAGTGGATGACATGAAAAAATTTTTCTCAAAAAATTGAGTTACAGCTTTCTTGCTTTGTACGGCAGAATTATTACAGCCAATCTGTATTGTAGCAACTTGTCACTGTTGTGAAATGCTTGCACCAATTCGATAAATCTCTGTATTCCTGTAACCCCATAACCCTATGACCCGATACCACCGTGAATTGAAGCCGAATATCCAAGCAGCATAAATTATTACAGTCAACCCTGGTAGCAAGTGAACGTTGTATATATACTATGTAGGTTCATAGTATATCCCAATATGCTATGAACGTGCGTAGTATATACATATATGACGTTCGCTAGCTCCTTGGGAAGCTGTATCATAACAATCCATCACGACTGAAAATTCTTTAAACATATTCGATTGAACACTACAACCCTATAATGAGGGGTGCACGAGACGATATTCTCGCCGATATTCTAAAGGTATCGTCTCGGTATCGAAAAATATGGTAAGGCTTGGGTATCGTCTCGGTATCGTCTCGGTATCGTTAGGCATAGTATCGGTATCGTCTCGACGGTATCGACAAAATATATGTTTCTGAAGTTTGAATCGTTTATTGAAACAAATTAGTAATTGAATAACAAAACACTCGATAACTCGAAGCCTGAGATCTTTCAGTGAATTCTTGAAACACTTTCTCCTGCTCAAAATAGTTTATTTAAAAAGATGGATATCCGGTATTCATCAGATTTCATTAGATTGAATTTTCATTCCATTCCAAAAGGAGGATTCAAACTTCAACTAGGTACATGAAAATATTCTGTTCAACAATTACTCATAAAATGAATAGTTCAAAGGACTGCAGTTCAATTCCCAACAAATATTCATAAACTTCGAGATCATTGAAGTATTCATGAATTCAAAAGGATGCAAAAAAAAAACTAAAGAATTAATGGAGCATTCCATGTTAGAAGTTTTTCGAAACCAAAGGAATCATTATACCACTATCTCTACCACTATCTCTACTATATCTAGTAGATACTAAATCTAGATCTATGAATCTTGGATCAAGGGTACTCGAGCGTATCATAATTTTATTCGTCGCTAATTCGCATATTAAAAAGAGACGAAGTCATGTATGGAAAAATGATGAATGATTGTCGCTCGAGACCCTTTAAGCATTTATATTCTAGTTACATCAGTACATTCGTATTAGACTTTAGCATGAATAGGAACATATATGTTTCTATTCTATGAACGTCAATAACTATAGTTAGTGACGTTTTCATTTCAAGATTGGAACCATGCCCACACAGGACGAGAATTCGAAAAGGATTCTTAATGAGTTCTTCAAGTCTCAATTGATTTATTTATAAACTCTTTCTGATCTGGTATGCCGTATGAGTATTATTTTTGTACGTCTTAGAAATGGAATTCACCTGATTTCATCAAATATCAATATAAGTAATTTATTTGTTGAGATCTAAAGATCTATACAAAGAGTTCGACAATCTACTACAATTTTGTTCAAACTTACATGTATGCAAGTAGTAATACCAATTGACGTTAAATCTTACATGAAATCATAATAATAACCAGGAATGATGTTACAAGAGTTCAAATCAAATAAAGAGGATGAGAAACCGCCTGCTATATACCTAAAGTGAGATGGCATATTTCAAATAATTATGCAGTTTCTGAGTTTGCCATTTATCAGGATGATTGAGTAGTGAAATCCAGTCATCCCTTGTCTCTTCTCGAGAAATTTGTTCTTTGAAGATAGTTCCTCTGAGTGAGTCTAAGGCAGGGCATTCGACTAGTAGGTGATAAAGCGTTTGTTCCGAAGTTATACCGCATGAATTACAAATGAGGTTTGTATGTAATATGTACACCTTGGAGTCAATAATAACCCTAGGAGATATATTATTGAATAATCTTATCTGAGCTAGTAAACACCTTAGTGGTCTCTTAATTCTAAGATGTAGATAATCTTGAGGCCCTCTTGTTAGCGTGAGCTGAGGGTATATTTGCAGTGTAGAAGAAGAATTGACTCTCTGTTCATCCCTGATCCGCAGCATCCGCTCATAGGAGCTTGAAATTTTTATTTTATTTGCCGCGAATGTACTTGGCGAGGTAGTATCCCAAAGATCCATTTCATCAGCTGTTCGGACAAGATCAATAATCTGTAACACCCAGTTGTGTTTAGAGGAGACCTATTGGCCAGTGCTAATCCTTTGAGTTTATCGAAGCATATTTTGGGAAAATGGTCATCAGACATATTAAGTACTTTCCCGATCCAATTCAGGGTATTTTCAAAAACAATTCCGGCTAAGGGGGGCCTCCCTGCCTTCAATCTGATGACGTAGTTCGGTGTGTTGCGGGGCAGAAGTAATGCCCTCTTAAAATATGAAGTCTGAACACTTTCCAAGTGGTCCAGATACCTCAGGCTCCATATAGGAGCACCATATAATATAGTGTTTGTGACCAAGCTATCAAAAAGTTTATGAACTGGGTGCCACGAGTCCGAATTCAAAGAATTCAATATAGCCATAACTGAGCCTATGACTTGATTTGCTTTGCTTTGTACTATAGGAAGATTTTTGGTGAAGGTGGCAGAGGAAGAGAACAACACACCTAGGTATGTGTACTGGTTAACTACCCCAATTTGTTCCCTTCCATACAGAAAAGAGTATTTCAAAGAATGAAGATGTCCTCCCTTTCTGAAAATGACAATTTTGGTCTTTTCCGTGTTAAGTATGAGAGAATTGACATTACAATATTCGTGCAAGGCCATTAATAATTTTTTCATGCCGATTAGCGTATCCGCAAATAAAACCAAATCATCAGCATAACCCAGCAAGATTAATTCAGTCAGGTGAGAGATTGATACTCCTCTGATTCCCTTTCTACGAAGAAAATCCTCCAGATCCGAGATGAACAAAGAAAACAGCAAAGGACTAAGGATTCCTCCTTGGAGAACACCCTCAGATACGTCCACTGGGCTAGTCAATCCCGTGCTGGTTTCAACTGACAGTTTTGCATTTGAGTACAGACTAATTAGAATATTTATAAACTTAGAACCTAAGCCATTGGCGTGGAGTGTTAGCCCATAGGAGATCATGAGAGATTGTATCGAATGCTCTATGGAAGTCCACAAAACGGGAGAAGATTTTTCCCTTGCTACGAGCAAGATGGATTTGAACAACGGAATTCAAAGTGAACAAGTTGTCCATGCATCCTCGCCCAGCTCTAAAGCCCGATTGCCATTCCGGTATTCCCTTGTTACTTTCCAGCCACTTAATCAGTCTTGAGTAGAGGATCTGTGTAAAAATTTTCGCGATTGAATTTACTAGGACAATTGGGCGATAGTTATGCGGATTATTTTGCTCTCCCTTTTCGTGAATCATTCTTACAATAATCTGTGCCCAGGAGTTTGGGATGGTTTCTTCGGTCATAATTTTATTAAAGAGAGTGTTCAGATATAATATCCAATTACCAGGAAGATGTTTGTAAAATTCCGAGCTGATTCCATCTGAACCTGGGGCTTTTGCATTTTTGCATCTGCGAAGACTTTCGACGATCTCCTGTGTAGTTATCGGAGATTATAACGTAGTGTTGATTGAGTAGGGTAAGGAATATGCTTGTGATCGTCTTGGTGAGTAAAGGGAAATGACAAATTTCTCCCAAGTTGCAAGATTGATGTATTCAATGAATGGACTCCGAAATCTGATTCCGTTTATGATATTCCAGAAAGACGAAGAAGAGTCATTCGCAGAAGCAATTCGGTCGGAAGTATCTGTTACGTAACGGTTATGCTTAAGCTTGAGGATGTTCTTATATTTAGTTTTAATCTCATGATATTTTGCAAGTGATTCGATGAAGAGAAATGTTGTTTTTTGCATTCTTCCAGCTGTTTTGAGATTTCTCGCTTAAGTGCCTTACATTCCTGATCGATCCAAGGTTTCTGCTTTTTTATTTGATTTTGCTTCAAATAATAAAGACCCAACTCACGGGCAGTACTCTCAATTGCCTTTGTCAAGTTTTCTAAAAGATCATCTATTGTACTAAATATCCTGCCGACGTTTGGCGAATACTGCATAGAATAAATATATGTGTCCGCTAGACAAGAATTCCATCTGAGAAACGGCGATTCTGAAGCAGCAAGCACAGAGAGAGGAGTAGAGAGAGATATCTCCACTGGAAAATGATCCGACAAGGTTGGCAAGTACAGTACTTTGAAGCAATTAACAATAGATAACCCAGTAATATTAGTCCAAACTAAGTCTATGACCGATGAACCATCCTTACTCGAAAAAGTAAAGTGAGCTGGGTCATCATCCTTGGATCTACCATTCAGCAAAAATAGGTCATTATTTTCCATCAATGTAACTAGTTTTTTACCATTATCGTTAATTTCCTAATCCAAAGAGTATCTCTGTGAATGAGAGTGGGCATTGTTAATATTAGTAGTATCGTCTAATTGATTTGAATCGGCGACCTGTGCATTAAAATCTCCACCTATAATGATAGCACAATTCGGATATTTCAGCGGAATCAGAACTAAAACTTCACTCAGCCTATTCAAAAGATTATCAAAATCAGAGATGGGACTTACATAAACTGTACCGATAATGATAACACAGGAGTTATATATTACTTTTAAAAACATATAGTCATTTGCTGTATATAAAGTTTCGAAAGGATAGTAATTTTCGTTAAGAAATGTGATCAAGCCTCCACTGGCTCTTCCTACTTTAGATTTCCTTACGGCTGGTATGTCGATCCTCAGATGATTCTGCAGTGAGGCGGGAAGACGCGCGTGGGTGCTTGTAAGCCAGGTCTCATTGATACAGCATATATGTCTTGATGTAGCGATGTCAGATAAATCAGTTAAATTAGAGAATCCGTGAATATTCCAAAATAGAATTCGTGGACAGGCAGTATCAATCCGTTGTATTTGCTATTCTTTCTTATTTTCTGACGTATCTATGTTGGCAATATTTTTGTTCATCAGATATGACATTAATGGTTTGTCCCTCTTCAAACTATAATCTCTGTGAGGTTTCTTCGTTTCGGAGAGTTTACACGCAGTAGACCCTTTCGGCCTCCCTCTCTTTCGACTCGCTGTTGAAGCATTAGAGATGTGGGAATCCCCACTATCCGAAGTGTCCCCACTATCCTTGGATTGCGAGACCAGCACGTTGGTATGTGACAGAGCTTGTATAAGAGTATGTGCGGCATCAACATCATATGTGGTATTATTTAAATGCAGCATATTACCTCTCAGAATAGAAGTTTTCCCTAATTTTTCCAGGTCTTCTTGGCATTTCCGTGAGATTTTACGTGTTTCTCGTTGTTGCCGAGAAAAATCATTAGATATTGTCAGACCCAATTTGCGAATATCTTGAATTTTATTGAAAATTTCGCTTTTGATACAGGAGTGATTTAATCGAAGTAAAATCGGTCGTGAACCTTCAACTCTACCAAGACGAAATACTTTGTCTATGTTTTCCTTGACTATGTTTATACCGGCTTTATTGAGTACCTCAAGGACGGAGTTTTGAAGATCTCGATTTATATCTGATGAATCTGTTACACGATGTATGAGCAAATTCTTCGCTCTTTCTTTATTATCCAAGAACTCTAGCTTATTCTTCAAGGTGTTGATTCGATTTTCGAACTGCGTGCACTCCTTTTCCAGGATATTACACTTCTCCTTATATTCCAGTGGTTCGTTTTTGAAAGCCTCATTTGAAGTCACTAACGTATTTGTGATTAACTCAAGATTCGACACTTTTTCATTGGTGGTTTTTACGTCTTTCTGAACATCCTTCAGTAAATATTTCAAGTCGTCTAGTGTAGTCATTGTTCAGGTTTGTAAAAAAACAAAAAACCACAGGGTACTCTCAAAGTTACACCGAATAGCCATGAATTCAAAATAAGCCGAATGACAAGCGGAGCGATAACCGAGCACGTGTATACCCTTCGGTAGTCAATGTCGAACTCTAAATATCAATATAATATCCCATAAATTACAAGAATTCTAAAATAGTTCGAAAGAATCCATAAAGAATTCCGAGACTTTATAAAGAATTATTTTTGGATAGTTTTAATATATGGGATGACTCCTTGATCACAAATCCGATTTATGTTAGGGGAGACTGGGGCAGGTTGGCGGGCGGGGCAGGTTGACGGGTTGCGTTTTTTTCTAACGGTAATTGTTTCTCAGCGTCATCCCTCGGATATTTTATAAGCTTCAATGAACCGCGTCATGTCACAAAGTTTCACTATGATTGATAAACAAAGTCATTTCATAAACTGACTTATGTGTTCGTGAGTGAAAAAAGTAAAAAATTCTATTATTCTTTATAAGCTTATTCTGACTGTTCGGAGATTGGAATTAATGTAAGTATTGAACTTACACAGTCTTCAACCCCTCCTGTGAAGATATAAACCCTATATAATATCATAGTTTTTAACCTTATCCGAAGAATCTCATTTGGATACAGAAAGTGAGGTTGGGGCACGTTGGCGGGTTTCTTATGGGGCACGTTGGCGGGTTTCTTATGGGGGACATTGGCGGTTGTTTCCCAATATTCAAACAAATCATTTTTCAGAAAATGGTTCGGAACTATAGAAGAAAAACAAATAGGGGAAATATCGACATCAATACATTGGAAGAAGCATTAGTGGATGTGAAAATTCACAGGAAAACCTTCAAAGAGACATCTGATAAATATAAAATTCCTCTCAGAACATTAGAAAGACATGCTCAAAAAGTCAATCTACAAGAATTGATAGCTACGCACGACATTACAAACATGCAACCTCCGCAACCGAAAAACCGCGGCAGTTATGCGCGTAATTTTCAGGTAATTGTCACAATATTATTTTATATAAGTTCATAAACATCTGATAATCGATATTCAATTGAAATGTTCAACTCTTCCAAATTCTTGGATTGAAATTCCACTGTTTGAGCAACTAGAAGGGAACCTGTATGATTTTCGAGTAAAATATTCATCCTGTTAGAATGAAAGCTTGAAATTTAATGAGAGAATTTCACGATCACTACAGTTTCGAAGTGGATTTTTCACTTCGCAAAAGTGAAATCCCTAGTTGAAAAAAATTCATCGATTTTCGTCAAATCTCACTGAGTCTTGCCAAATTTTATCAAATCTCGGACAATGTTTTGACCAAATCTCATCCGGCGATTTGTCAATGGGATTCTGTGAGGAAAATGAATTTTCTCAACATGAATCTAGTTGAATCTCGTCAAATCTCACTGAATTTAGGACAATTATCTAACCAAATCTGATGAAATTTACTCGTCAGATTCAGTGGATTCTTTTAACCAGGAATATCATTCGAAAAGAGTGAAAAATTCATTTGAATTGGATGGGTCCTCTTGTCACTAGGAATGGAGTGAAATCGTCAGATTCTCATTCTCCACAGTTCAGAGAACACTATTCCCAGTACTATCAATATGCTTTCAGATTTTTACTGACGCTGAAGAAACACCAATGATGGAATATATACTGAAAGCAGCGGATATTTACTTCGGCCTCTCAATCAGTGACGTTCGTAAACTGGCTTTCACTTACGCTCAATCCTTAGATAAAGTACCATCTGCATGGGCCAAAAATCAGAAAGCCGAGTCAGATTGGTATTATGGATTTATGAAGAGACATCCAAATTTGTCTCTCCGAACTCCTGAGGCAACAAGTTTGGCTAGAGCGTCAGGCTTTAATAAACATTCTGTTGATGAATTTTACAATAATCTCGAGGTTGTATTGAAACGCCATAGTTTTATTCCAGCTGATATTTGGAATTGTGACGAGACCGGGGTCACAACAGTTCAAAAACCTAATCGCGTCATTCTCAGAAGAGGGTTTAAGCAAGTGGGAAGGATCACATCAGCCGAAAGAGGCGAACTAGTAACGCTCATGGTAGCTGTATCTGCAAGTGGGTCTTCCATTCCACCATTTTTTGTGTTCCCTCGCGCAAAATTTCGTGACCATTTTCTAACAGACGTACCTATTGGTAGCGTTGGTTGTGCAAATCCATCTGGTCGGATGAAAGAAATTAATTTCGTACAATTTTTGGAACACTTTGTCAGGAATACAAAATGTTCAAAAGAAAAGCCAGTCCTCCTTCTCCTTGACAACCACTCGTCCCACTTATCAGTGCCAGGCCTTGATTACGCTAGAGACAATGGCATTGTAATGCTTTCTTTCCCACCGCATTGTAGTCACAAATTGCAAATTCTCGATGTTTCTGTGTATGGTCCATTGAAAAGATTTATAAATCAGGGAATTGATGATTGGATGACCGCTCATCCAGGTAAAACAATGTCCATGTATGACATTCCTGGCATTATAAAAGTAGCTCTTCCCAAAGCTTGCACACCATCTAACATCATGGCTGGCTTCAAAAAAACAGGAATCATGCCATTCAATAAAGAAAATTTTTCTGGACAAGACTTCCTACCGTCGTATGTAACCGATAGGTCCGATCCATCGATTGATTCCACGCCTTCAACTCCTACGCCAATTTGTTCGATACCCACAACATCGACACATCTTTCTTTACAGCAAAATGAACCTTCTTTTGAGATTGAAGAGGATATTGAAAAACAAATTGAAAAATTGATACCACTACCAAAGGCGGGACCAAGGAAGGCCACGAGAACATCAACACGTAAAAGGAAAACCGAAATCTTAACAAATAGTCCAGTGAGGAATGCATTGTCTGAATTAGCAAGTAAGGTAGCTGAAAGGAAACAGAAAAAAGAAGGGAATATGAAAAAACGTTTGAAAAAACAGTTCATCGTAGAAGAAATGGCAGATAATGGTCAAAAAAAGAAGAAAATAAAAAACGTTCTTAAAAAAAATGTGGAGCAGAAATCAAAATAGATTGCAAAATTTTATCAGCAACGTTATTATTATGAAGGTTTATATTTCAGTTTCATTTTTGAATGATTAGTGTAGAATAAAATATTCTGTTTTCGTTCTCAATACTCTTTATATCGATATGTATACATAATTATCTCCATAAATTTTCTTTTAATTCCACCGCCAACTTGCCCCATCTCGACCGCCAATTTGCCCCATCATAGGGGCAGATTGGCGGATATGTTGGGTTCTACTTCTTCCATTTATCGTATCTCTGCTATTTTATTTCAGGTAACTAATTCTATGGTGATTTTTAGTTGAAGGTTGAACCTTCGAAACTGGCAAATATTGAATTCCTAACACGATTCCAAATATGTGAAAAAAATTGGCAAAAGTTTTTACCGCCAACCTGCCCCAGTCTCCCCTATATACGATTATTTTTTTATTGAATAATTCAATTTCATTCCTATTCTACGAAGCAATTTGTCAATTTCCAGTTTCCAATCTTCATATCAACTCTCAACTTCATTTGTTTCATTAAGAATTTCAACTTTTATCCAGTTTGAGTATCAATCTTGTTCAAAAATTTAGGAAATTTTGACGTTTCAAAACACTTTCTTACTGTTTTCTATGTCTGACAATCCTAACTCATTTAAATATTCTATTGATGATTACAATGTATGGAATATCTCAATTATATTATCGGATATTGCTGTTATAATTGATGCATCGATTGCTGGGTACGATCCAGTCTTAAGTTGAAGATTTGTGGAATTGATTTCGAAGACTTAAGAATAGAAAAAATTGGTTGAATTTATTCAGAGCTGGATTTCATTTTTTTCATTCTTCATCATTATAATTGTTGAATTGATTTTTATATCATTCATTATTCTGTCATTATAAGCATATTATTATTGAATGATTGAATATTCATTCATTCTCTTCAAATGTAGACCGAGAGTGGAGAAATGTAATGCTTATAAAATATAAATCATGTCATATGGAAGAATTCTAATTAATTTTTTTCATTTTCCTTTATCAAAAATATTCCAAAGTATCGACGATATTCTCGAGTATCGAGTCCTCAGTCTCGGTATCGTCTCGATTCCAATAATGAGAGTATCGTCTCGGGTCTCGTGCACTCCTACCTATAATCCTATAGCCCATGAACATAAATAAAAATTTTCTTCACTTGGTCATCAGGGTCGAGTTTATAAAGTTATGGGGTTATAAGTTTACGGGGTTTGAGTGAATGGGTCGATCAACAATCCGCCAAGCTAACAAATAACTCATGACTTCAGAAAAAAATATATAGCAAATCGAGATTTTGTTGTTACGGTGAATTTTGTCCTCCGTATTATGTAAGATACATAGGGCGTCTATTGAAGGTGATGAAATCGAAAATCAAGATCGGATGTCTCATTTTAGGAAACGAATAGCATACACGGGGAAAAAAGTATCGCTGGTGTAATGAGCAGGTCTGTTCCCATAGCGCCTACACAAAAAATTAGCTGAAAGAACAAGAAAAATGATTGACACACAACTAAATTTTTTTGCTGACATGAACCAATCTGTTGAGAGAACTAATATCTTAGCTGCTGGAGTAAATATTTTTGCAAGAACAACAAATTTATTTGTAGGCTCTATAGTAGTAAACCATTTTTTCTCCCTGCACTTCTTTCAAAGAACTCAATTTTCCGCTGAATTTGATTAAGATGATATCATTGCTAGATTTACAATGGTCATTCTTGGAAAAATCAGCTTGAATTCAAGTGCAGTAGCTTTTTCTGGAAAAGAAAAATGTTCTTCAGGATTTCATTGGTTGTGAAACATCCATATATTTTATGAACGAGGTATCGTGGCGAGCCTCGTGCAAAATCAAAGTTCCACCAACTTCTGTCCTTTGCACTTTCTTACTGTCAAAGTTGCAGAGAGTTGATCATGATAAATCGTGTTTTCCCAAGATTGAAAGATTCTGAATTATGGCTTTGACGAGGAAAATATGTTTCACAACTCAAATGGCATTGGGAACTCTAAATGGGTGATCTCCATCGTGTATTATGTAATTTGTAAAACCAATATACATATTATTCAACGTACCATTCCAATGCATATCGGGAGTGATATGTCCCAAATTTAGTATTTATCGAAAGAGTAGCGAGTAATACTGTCGAGGAAACGTGATTTGGATTGTAAAATTCAAACGTCAGATCCCTAGGAGTTTGTTAAAATCCATTTCACAATTTTTGAATGCATACACTCCCAGCGTTCAATTGACAAAACTGAAAGGGAACAAGTGGAAATACGGATTTTCGCTTTTGTTTGTCTTCAATTGTCTGTTGTGGATTACATCATTTGGAAACTAGTCATTCAAATGATCACCACTGTCACTGATTCTTCAACAAAAGTCATCGCCGTGACTCAGAGAAAAATAATGTGACTAATCATTCAATGATGAATTGACAGGACACAATTAAGTGTGGAGCGTGGATTGATTAATCTCCGAACAACAGCCTGTGCTATTATCATGCGTCCAGCACTCGCATTAATCCCATGTTCTATTGGGAATGTTGTTTCATACTTTTCTCTGTAATGAGAGGGATCTCGTTCTTCGCAAGTTTCGAATTGAATTTTATGATATATAAGGAAAGAGGACGTTTGAATTGATAATACTGTCTCTACAAGAAATATAATTCAAAATTATGTTCTGATGCATAATACAAATATATCAGAAGAAACAAGAATAAGCCGTTCGAATAGAAAACAAGTATCAAGAAAATAATCCTACGACCACAATGAACGCGTAATCTGATGTAAAATGTATGTCAAACTATTTGGAATTCTTCGTACTTTGAAGCTCATTCCAACAACAAAATGAACCCTGCGATAAAAACATAAAAGTGATACAAATAAAAGAAAAAAAATTAACGAGATAAAAAATCAACGCGACTTTAATGAGAGGCTGGAATGTCATTTTCCTCAGTCATTTCCGCATTTAAGAATAAATTCATATGAGACATGGGTTTCTAGGGGTTTTGGAGAGCGCTGATTTCGAATCTGGGATGAAAACTTGAATTCAAGATGCCAGACGTGAATTCACTTATTTTGTGGTCATGGGAGTATTTTCATAAAACATGGGTTTCAGGGGTCTTTGGAGGTGACGATTCCAAATCTGACGTCAGGACACAAATTCAAGATGGCGGAACCAATATCGTGGACGTGAATTCAGTCCTCCTGGCATTCATAGACGGATTTTCGTCACTGATCTATAGTATACACTGGATAGTGAATGCGATGGTGGGGGGGGGGGGGGGTCCCATTAGAAGCCATTTTATTCTTGGTTTTATGCAGTGTTTGCTTCCGTGAGGTAACAAACATGATCTCAAAAATGGTTGCTCCGTGCATTTTATGCGGAGTCAAATGGAGCTCAGAATCTTTTAGAACATTTCACGGGTAAGTTATGGATATTCACAATACTTCATAAAAACATGTGAGAAATAATCATTACAATTATACGTAAAATTGCTGTGGTATATGGTAGTAACAATAAGATACGTCTGGAATCTAACACTAGCTGTGCGATTGAAACAAAGTGGAAGTTATTTGAAACTATCTCATATGTCAAATATTTTTCATGAAATATAATATACAATTTCCTGTATAACCACCATTATTCAGGATCTAAGATTGATGAATTCGAATCACTTCTTTTTTTATTATATTTCATATTTTTGACAGATTTCCATTCAAGGAACCTGGAAGGTTGGAAAAATGGTTGAAAAACATGGATTTCACTCCGAAACAAATTACTTCGACTCCATTATTATGCTCCAATCATTTTGAACAAGAAGATTTGATAAACGCTGCCACAAATGTAACACTTGTGACGTTTCAATCGCGTTGATGGTTATGGATATCGTTGATTGTCTAATCAACCCCCGAGAATGCCTCTTGCTCGTCGGAAGACCAAGGTTCGTTTTGACGGGTTTGGGGAACTCGAATCACAGTAGTTAACACAAAGAAATTGATGCTGATGGTTGAAGTTTAACAATGTTCATTATGATGTTTCACATTGAATTATGTTCGGGTTTCGATCAAAGAAGTTCGTTTCCTACAATAAGTATATATGATTGATTAACAAAGAGAAGAACTGAAACATGAAAGCCTTTATATTGGGTATTACAGATTGGAATCTTATTCATTAAAATCGACTTGTCCGGGCTACTAATGCTGCTGTGTGCACACGCGTTTTCTTACCCTAATGACTCTATTCAACGTTAATTTTCACATTTAAAAAATCATAGACGGGTAATATTGCGAATTTACTTGATAAATTTCGAGGATCTCTGATTGGTTCAGATGGAAACAATCAGTCTGAGCGGGGTTTTTACGGTGTTGTCTATTTCGCAAGGTTGGGGAGGTTCTATAAGAAATAATGAAAACTGGTAGAGAAGCGGACGTATCAAGATAATCTTTGGTCCTGAGACATTGGCTCTACTGGGAATCAATGGAGAGTTCGGGACAAATAAAATATTACTCCACAGATTGGCTGGTTGTTTGCCCTAGAAGAATCTTGTGAGTTCAATCACTTAAGATTTACCCCCTTCCCTAACCAAACTCTACTCTTGAGGATGATTGAACCGATCCTCCTATCGTCCCTCATCAACCCACCAGGATGTCGAAGCTTGAACCGACGAAGACCCTGGTCTATGTGTGAAGCCGTGACAACATCTGGTTAACTTCTCCTGGTGGAGGTACGTTCCCACCTTGCTTGTGCCGAAAGTTGTGCTTGTAGGTTGAACCATACGATACTCGATCGGAGAATGGTGTGTCGAACTGCGCGCCCGCCTCCCTGTATATACCCGAGAATCTCGATCTTGCTTTGGAGAGCGCGTGAGGCCTATCGGGAATTGATCGCACTACGAAATTAGGGCACACCCACGCGTGAATACTGCCTTCACGTTGCGTTTCCTACTATTGGGCACGTGTACGTCACGAGTAGTGTTCGTGCGGTTACGTCGTTTGCTTGGTGACTAACGGATGTCGCCACCGGTATCGTTCGTGATTTATCCTGCACCATAGATTCATCACACACTTGCCCCAGGAAGCGTGCCATCAATATTTGGGGACTACGAGTTTGCTTGCTATTATTGCAAAGCGAAGAAAGATCAAAATAAAGTACTCAAATTCCATAAGGATGTTGGGCAACTTTAGTATCTGTGATAAGTGTACAACATTTACATTGACGAATACATTCATATTGATTCTTTTTATCCGTAGATTCCCTCTTTCAAGGGAAGACATTCTGGACAAATGGATCATAAATATGCATGTGCTCAATTTTGTGCCGACAAAGAGAAGCTTTTTATGTTCAAAGCATTTTGACCCATCATGCTACTATCCTGGAGGAAGATTGAAGCCAACTGCAGTCCCAAATATATTCAAATCGATACATCCTAAAGGTATGGTAAGAGGAAGATGAATATTTTCATTTTGATTTTGATTTCACTTTGCTTCCACAGAAATTATATTTTGACAAAAGTTCTCCATGGATAAACTTTAATCGGAATTAATGAATGTAATTTTATGAGAAATAATAGGTTTTTATTAATGTGACGTGTCACTTCCCTCGTGAAAATGGAAGCGAGAAGAAAGAGTAAACGAAGCGTATGCTGAAGGGCAACAGAAACGTTAATGGAAAGTATACGAAGCTTGAATGGAAAGGATACAAAGAGTATGTGAAACACGAATTGAAACAAAGAAAGCAGGAAAAATTCAAGAAATCTAGACAAAAAAATTGAACCCTTTGGTGAGAATCGAACCGATGACCTTCACTATGGTAGGGTCTTATCCACTGAGCCATGGATCTCGTCGTTGACATCGACTGTTGAAAGATGTTATTTGAAGTCAGAATAGGTATCACTCGCATACGCTCCATATAACCTACTATTACGTTACATGAAGCATATGCGAAACGGGATCGGAAGTTTATGAAACGTATACAGAACGTATAATTTGATGACTCTCCAGCAAGCGGGTATCATACGCTCCAGAAAGAGGGAGTTGAAACGTTTTTCGCTTCGTATACGTTTCCTTCTCGCTTTGAGTATACACTTCATTTTCACCAGGGTTTGTCAGAGCTGTTATAAGATTTCTATTGGAGTCTGTGAGGTTGTAAATCGATGTTCCATTGAGCCTTATCAGAGGTGAGTTGAGAGAGATTACTATACAGAAAATATGGTTTGAATTCTGATTGATGTGTTTGATGTTTTCACACTCACTCATGTTTAAACACTCGTTCGGATTGCCTTATTCAAATCAAACGTAATAATTCAACTAATCAGAATACATTTTAAGAGGAAATAAAAGTGGAAATCTTAAAGATTTCACAATAGCGTTAGCAATCTCTCCCAACCCATCTCTGGTGTTATTGGTACAATCGGTGGAAACTCATAAGTATTGATATAAAAAAAAAATTTGTATTGAAAAACCATGTCGAATTGTTATAAGATATACACTGATAAAAAAAATTTTCGGGAACAATAAAATATTTAGTTAGTCAGAATAGTCGCCATAAAATACTTGATCGATTTGAATAAACTTCCATTCACTGAATTAAATATTTATTCAATCAAACAAATATTCAATGAGCTGTGAGATATTTTGTCAATGAAAATGGATATTTAATTGATTCAATAAGAATTTATTCGAATCAATTAAGTATTTCATGGTGACTATTCAACTAAATATTTTACTGTCCCCAAAAATGTGTTCTTTGAATATATGAGAATTCATTAGGATATATTGAAATTTTCTAAAAGGGTTGTTCAGAATGAAGTTTTATTAGAAGGAAAATTTGAAAAATTTTGGAATCAGAATATTTGATTCAAACCTAAGTTTATATTTATGTTTTTTTCACTAGAAGATATTAAAGTATTAATGTAAATTACGTAAAAACTTTTTTCAGAGATTTCTACAATTCCATGCGAGGAATTCGCCGTGAACTACTCGGAAAACAATGACCACAGCAAGAGCCATCCCTGCAGTTCATCAAGTGAAAAAACTACTGGAGGCGTGAGTAAATTCATTATTGATGCTGCCATCATTTATAATTGTGATACTGATGCTGAGCCAAATAAGGCAACAGTCACCTGGTTCTCTGATGAAAATGACGAAAATCCTGGTGTGAGTTTCACATCGACATCACATTCAACAACGCCCAAGACATCTCGGTCTCATCGCAGTGTGCTAGAAAATCACAATTGAGGGCGCGGATGCAAGAACCGACGATACGCTCGAAAAGCGGTAAAAGTATTGTCCAAACCGTCTCGTCAAGGGTAAAAAAAAGTCAAAATTTCGAGAATCTAAGAATACTAGGTGATAGGACTTGGAAAATCCACCCAAGTCTCTCTCCATGATTTTTCCCAATAATCGATCGTTTTCGAGAAAAAAAATAAAAACTACCTATTATTTCACACCAAAAATCAATGTTTTTGAACATTAAACTCATTCTAGCTCGGCCATTTTTCAATGTATCGGAATGAATCTCAGGAATTCTGATCTGTGAGGCTTTTTCGCAGACGACAATGTTGAAAAGATGGGTAAAAATTAACAACAAATTGATAAAGTTTTAATTCGAAGTGAAAACCACGCTTTTCATGCTCCGCACTGAAAAAGTGGTGGGGGGAGTGTGGGGTACAAAAAACTTCTAGCGACGAAGTTGTTCATTAGTCTATGGACAAACTTTATGGAAAATTTCGGATCGATTGGTCTGTTAATTTGTAAAATACAGTGATTTATTTATGAACGCGCAACGGAAATTTTTCATGATTCTGCGACGTTCAACGTCTGAGTATTGAAATACGTAAGAAAGACTGTATTCGTTCGATTTCTCAAGGTAGATTTCTGTTTTTTGAGTCAGAGAATTCGGATATCAAACTATTTTTGCAAGATTCCTCATCCAATTTTCAAATAAACAATTAATTTGTTAAGAACGACTTTATCTGCAAAATATTGGTCTCAAAAACAAATTATTCGAACACAAAAAGTTTCTTATTCTGTGAAAGATAAATTTCATACATATCAGTTTTCAATATCTCAATTCTTTGTTTGAATATAACTATTATATTTGAATGAAGATAAAATAATTTCAATGATTCAGTTTTTCAACATAGATCAAGGCTTTTGCGTGGAGGAATTGAAATATTGAACGATTCTGATGAGATCAAAGAATTGGATTATCAATCACGTCACATCGTATAGTGCGAGCATTTATTATGCTAGTGAAAAGAAATCATGGTTATCTGTTTGTAGGACAGACGAAAAAGTACTAAAAAATACATTGACCACGTGTGGTTTCAGAATATCGCAGGTTCATGAGAGATTCAAATCTTCACGTGAAATACTTTTCTCGTTTCGACATCGTTTTGCAACTCATGTTGACAAACTTGAATGCTATTCCCTTCTTCTTTCATTATTCTTTCTAGGGAAGCAATAGTTGACATATTCATGTTGTGTCCATAAATTTTGCAAAATGATATCGAAACGAGAAAAGTAACCCACGTAAAATTTTGAATCTCATATGAACCTTCGATGTTCTTAATCGCACGTGATCAATGTATTTTCTAGTACTTTCTCGTCTGTCTATACAAGCAGATAACTATGATTTCTTTTCACTAGAATAATAATTGCTCGCACTATACGATATGACGTTATTGATAATACAATTCTTTGATCCCATCAGAATCGTTCAATATTTCAATTCCTCCACCCAAAAGCCTTGATCTATGTTGAGAACCCGAATCATTGAAATTATTTCATCTTCATTTGAACATAATAATTATATTCAAACAAAGAATTGAGAGATTGAAAACTGATATGTACAACATTTATATTTCACAGAATAAGAAACTTTTTGTGTTCGAATGATTTGTTTTTGAGACCAATATCGTAGATATGTCATCGTAGATATGCAGAAATTGAGCGGTTAGCGTATAATAGACAGGATTGGAGGATTTCATCAAACCAGTCATAAGACTGATTACTTCATGATGACGATGACGATGACGATGACGATGACGATGACGATGACGATGACGATGACGATGACGATGACGATGACGATGACGATGACGATGACGATGACGATGACGATGACGATGACGATGACGATGACGATGACGATGACGATGACGATGACGATGACGATGACGATGACGATGACGATGACGATGACGATGACGATGACGATGACGATGACGATGACGATGACGATGACGATGACGATGACGATGACGATGACGATGACGATGACGATGACGATGACGATGACGATGACGATGACGATGACGATGACGATGACGATGACGATGACGATGACGATGACGATGACGATGACGATGACGATGACGATGACGATGACGATGACGATGACGATGACGATGACGATGACGATGACGATGACGATGACGATGACGATGACGATGACGATGACGATGACGATGACGATGACGATGACGATGACGATGACGATGACGATGACGATGACGATGACGATGACGATGACGATGACGATGACGATGACGATGACGATGACGATGACGATGACGATGACGATGACGATGACGATGACGATGACGATGACGATGACGATGACGATGACGATGACGATGACGATGACGATGACGATGACGATGACGATGACGATGACGATGACGATGACGATGACGATGACGATGACGATGACGATGACGATGACGATGACGATGACGATGACGATGACGATGACGATGACGATGACGATGACGATGACGATGACGATGACGATAAGACCAATATTCTGTAGATAAAGTCGTTCTGAACAAATGAATTGTTTATTTGAAAAACTTCTTCCTCACAAGACAAGAAACTTGTTTGTTCAGGGCAATTTCTCTTCAAAATCAATGGTTTAATCATAAAAACGTTATGAACAATGAAATTGTTTATAAAACAAAATGGACAACGAATTTCGCAGAAATGGTTTGATATTCGAATTCTCTGACTTAGAAAACATAAACCTACCTTGAGGAATCGAACGAATACAGTCTTCCTCACGTATTTCAATATTCAGACGGTAAACGTCGCAAAATCATGAAAAATTTCCGTGGCACGTTCATAAATAAGTCACTGTATTTTACAAATCAACAGACCCATCGATCCGGAATTTTCCATAAAGTTTGTCCATAGACTAATGAACAACTTTGTCGCTGGAAGTTTTCCCCAGTAAAAATGGACGTATCGTATTGATCACTCCGTGATCAAAAGTACGGCTCGTGGCCTATTGCCATACTTGAAATGTATAGCTTTAGGCCAAATCCCATACTTTTGATCACCGAGTGATCAATCCTGTACTTTCCATTTTTACAAAATTTTGTACCTCACACTCTCCCCACCACTTTTTCAGTGCGGAGCATGAAAAGCATGGTTTTTACTTCGAATTCAAAATTGATCGATCTGTTGTTAATTTTTACCCATCTTTTCAACATTGTCGTCTGCGAGAAAGCCTCACAAATCAGAATTCGTAAGATTTATTCCGATACATTGAAAAATGGCCGAGTTAGAATGAGTTTAATGTTCAAAAACATTGATTTTTGGTGTGAAATAATAGGTAGTTTTTATTTTTTTCCTCGAAAACTATCAATCATAGAAAAAAATAGTAGACGGAGACTCAAATTGATTTTTCAATACCTATCACTCAGTATTTTTCAATTTCCGAAATTCCAACTTTTGATTTTGACGTGTGACGTCTTGGCTTGGACAATACTTCTATCACTTTTCGAGCGTATCGTCGGTTCTTGCATCCGGACCCCCAATTATGGAAATTCACCAGAGACATTGAAGAAGAAACTCGAAGATACGAGAGAGAAATCATCAGAACAGTGCAAGGCCAGTAAGGCGCAGAAACGAAAAATGAAACGCATGGCCGCAGAAATCACGAGCCTGAAAGATATCGTAAGTGAATTGAAAAATAAAATGCTCGTTTCTGGGGATCCATTTGTTGCTTCTAGGCTATAGCTGAAGATGACATATCTAAATTCTTGAGACGTTTTTTAAAAAATGAATATAGCGGTAAAATTCCTCGTGAGCAATATCCTCCAGCTTTTAGATCATTCGCGCTAACATTGCACTTCTGTTCGCCAAAGGCTTATCTTTTTGTACGGGAAAAATTCGGTGAAGCCCTCCCCGATCCCAACACTTTGAAGTGTTGGTACTCATCCATTGATGATGAACCGGGGATCACTAGTGAAAGTTTGGGTAAGAAAGTTTTGGTATCTTTTATGTTGGATGAAATAGGCATCAAAAAAGGGGTGCAACGTGCGCTGAATGAGATGGTGCGTGGCTATGTCGATGTTGGAACATCATGCGAAGAAAGAGACAATGATAGTCCTTTAGCGGAAGATGCACTCGTTTTTATGGTTGTAGGAGTTGATCAGCGATAGGAATTGCCTATAGTCCATTCTTTGATAAATGGTATAGATAGCTCGATCCTTGTCGAACTCATTACAGAGAGCTTGATTCGATTACATGAGATTGGAGTCGAAGTGATCTCGATGACGTTAGATGGTCCGGCGCAACATGTGTACATAATGAACGAGCTTGTAGTTGTCTTTGATATTGATAACCCTCGCCCTTTTTTCCCTTACCCCACGACAGGAAAAAAAGTATACATCGTTCTTGATGCATATCATATATTAAAATTACCACGTAATTGTTTCGGTGACTTGAAAACTCTTGTAGACCCCACAGGAAATATTATTGATTGGCGTTTCATTGAAAATTTATGTGCGCTTCAGGAAAAAGGACTCAGCGCGGGAAATAAATTGAAGAAATGCCACATAGAATATCAGAAAATGAAAATTTCATAGGCAGCCCAAACATTGAGTGCTAGTGTTGCAGACGCTATCGACTCCTGCACCAAAACTTTGGATCTACAAGAATTCCAAGGCAGCGAGGCAATGGTTAAATTCATTCGCTGTATAAATCAAGTCTTCGATTTTTCAAATCCTAGGAATCCTTTCGGGAAAGGATTCAAAACTCCTATACGCCCTTCCAATGAATGTTTCTGGCGTAAGTCTATGGAATACGCGATAGAGTATTCGGCAAACATACGTCACCGGCATGGTAAATTGATACGTGACACGAGAAGGCATACCGGATTCACCGGTTTGGTCTCAGCCATTTCTGCTTTAATTGGGGTTGACGAAGATTAGTGGTACCAATAGATTCGCAGTGGAAGTATTTGCTTACTCATAAACTGAGTCAGGATCATCTCGGGCTCTTCTCCTGCGCTATCAGGAAATGCGGTGGATGGTGTCCTAATCCGACCTTTATGCAGTTTGTTACTGAATACAATCGAATATTAGTACGCCATCAAATCCGCGCTTCCAACGGTAACGCAGAAAGTTCAGGATAGTACGTCAACACTGACAGTTCCATCCACGAGAACGAAAGAATATATCTTCGATGCAAAAACGTGTGAAATCGCACCAAATTTGCGTATTACTAAAAAATACGGCTTAGATGACATAACGATTAGTAATGACCACGATAAAATTTCCATACTACTGTGATCAAAAAGTAAGATGTATTTGTTTATGAAACGTGAATTCTTTATTTATTCTTCCAAATCAATTTTATACCCTTCAAAGTAATCCCCGTCCGATAAAACGCACTTTTGCCCACGCTTTTTCCAGTCCTCGAAACAGTCAGAATAGTCTTTTTTCGGTATAGCCTTCAAGACCTTCTTCGATTCGGTTTCTATCTCCTCAATCGTGTGAAAACGGCCTCCCCGCATTGATCTTTTGAGTTTGCTGAATAGCCAGAAGTCGCACGGAGCCAAATCAGGCAAATACGGTGGTTGCGGAACGATATGAATCGAATTTTTGGCAAAAAAGTCGCGAAGAATCAATGCAGTGTGAGCCGATGCATTATCGTGATGAAGGAACCAAGAGTTGTTCGCCCCTAATTTCGGCCGTTTCAGACGAATAGCTTCACGCTAACAACGCACAACCCGTCTAATCGACGATTTTCAAGCACCAAGTCTTTGATTTTTTGGATGTGGCCTCGTCGGGAAACGTTGATGGTCGTCCAGAGCGCGGTTCGTCTTCAACGCGTCCTCGGCCCGCTTTGAACTTGTTGTACCACTTATAAACGTTTTCTTGTACCATAGTTTGATCACCAAAGGCCTTCCGCAAGATTTTCAACGTGTCCGCACAAGAATATTTGTTCCGCAAACAAAATTTGATGCAAGCTCTTCGCTCAACAAAATCACTCATTGTAAAAATCAAAAAATTCACTTTTGGTTGTTTACAAAAACACATTTAACTCGGAGATAATTAAACCTTTTGTCAAATGGACGCGTGTTAAATGTTATAGACAGTCCTACCAACCTAGAAAAAAAATTTCCCTGCCTTTCTAATGCCCGGGAGTTTTTAATGACAACTCCACCTTCCTTTTTGATCACAGTAGTAGACGAATTTCCCACATTTTAATAGTACTTTGCCGTCATCATTTTCACAATTTGCTCAAACTTGTGTGATTTACATCGCAGGTTGGGTTGTTGAGACACTGACAAATCCAAAATATCCAACAATAAGATGTGAAACTTGCCGCTCCGCTGTATGGGATCATTGTGATTCTCCTAGTTCTGAAAATCACGCACTGATTACCGCAAAAAATCGAGAAGGCTTGATTTACCCCAGTAAATCTGTTGTGAAAATCTGCAGCTACACTGAGAAGCTCATTCGTCAATCTCTTAATTGAGTCAAAACAATACCACAGGAAAAAAATTTTACCTTAGTTCTTTGCTCAAAAATTATGTATGATATGCTGCAGTCACCATATTCGTTGTTTGAATCACTAAACGAACATTTGTTCGATGATTCCGTGGAAGACTTTAATCACATATATATTTTGATAAGAGCTGTTCGTAAAACCTACATCCACTGAAGAATGTTTGCAATGGCCAAAGCCGTTTCTGAGCAATCAGTGGGGACAAAACTTGGGCACAATATGACCCGTAGACTCATTTGGGAACACCAATGATTACTTCTATGAGCAGCATCATAATGATTCTTAACAGAGCTTTACCAGAATTTTACCCAACTTTTTCTTAAGCATAACTTTTTGCATGTTTTTTTTCATCTTTTTTATTCATTTATTAACTTGTTTCTTTTGCAATCGCCATGATAGTCATGTGATATATGTGTTTATTCTATAATAAAACTTTTTTTGTTTTGTGATAATTCTTGTTGTATCGCATTGGTAACTCTGTACTGTTGCATATGTCTACGTGTGATATTTTCAACAATAGTCTTCTTTTCTAAGATTTACTTGTTATGATTTGTTGATTATTCCATCTTCTTGCACTCAATTCTTGGTAAAACAGAAATACAAAATCTAATCATGTCTTTTATACTGCATTTGTAATATTTGATTATTGCTTGTTTCCGTTTATTGTAGGTTTACCTCAGATTCTCATCATATTTTCTTATTTGTTCATTATTTGTTGGACTTACTTTCGTCTTTCGTGTAACAAACAAAATAATATTGAATGAAGATTAAACATTTGTTCTCAATCGTTTCATCTTATTTTCATTCTGTTACGCAATCTTTTTTTTAAATACTTTTCAAATATGATAATGTTGAAAATTTTATTTCACAGATCCATGCCATCGGGAAGGACATTTCAACCAAAAACATTCACGTTTGTCTCGATAACGGTGATGTGCTTTAATTATTGAAAATTTCCTAGATTTTTTCATACATAATGTGTACAATTAGAATAACAGGATCTTGTCAAGATATAGTGAATGAATTAGGTGTGACTCTTTTTTTGAAACGAATTCATGAATAATATAAGACAAAATTAAATGCAATTGCTTGCATGCCATCATCATTACAATATTTTGCTAAGCAATACATGTTACTTAAACGAATTAATCATGAAATGTCGTTATTATCTATCTGTAACAACCTCGCTTTGACTCCCATATAAACTTTTTCAATGAACATATTCTACGCACCTTATATATATATATATATATATATATATATATATATATATATATGTGTATATATATATATATATATATATATGTGCATATATATATATATATACATACACATATATACACATATATACACGTATATACACATATACATATATATATATATATATACATACTATACTATACTATACTATTCTTGCATAAAGAGGTACTTCCAAAAAACACGTGTTCGATCTATTTCTCATTGAAACAAGAAACCTGTGACCACTATCGAAACGAACCTTTGGATACAACGGACAGAGAATACAACGGTACGAAAGCAGCACGTCGCGTACCTATGATGCACAGAACTTGAGGACCCGGGTCGAAGACCTCGTGTCTACCTTTCACTTTTTCTCTATGATACCTCTTTGCGTGGTTCTTGGATGCATCTTACCAATCTGATTTTTCATCAATTTAGATCTATTTTTTTTTAAATCAAGGTTAATACCTTGAATTTCTCTTTGTTCTAAATATTCTACAATCCTATGAGGCAAACACAAAAAATCAATAGAAGACCCTAATACATCGATTAAGAAGGGTCATCACGTTCACCAAGCGCGATGAACCACTCAATAAAAAGATCGTAAAATCGTATTCTTCTAATACAAACCACTTTTCACTTAAGGATGTCACATACAAATGATTAGACTTTCTACGTGAGAGAATCTATTTCCACCACCAAAATATCAGCTAACAAATTGTATATAAAGTGGGCCCTACAAGCAAAACACACAGTTTGTTTTCAGCAGCTCATTTACAGCTCTGGAAAACACTCCCTATAGAGACTCCATTGAAGTTTCTATACTTGATTCTCTTTCACAGTTTCAAGTCAAGCTCGAATCTCTTTTATAGTTTCGAGTCCTACCAATCCTCGTTTTCTTCTTCACTACAACACCGGCCGAAAGAAAGTGGAACTATGTACTATTATATATCAGTCCCATCGGTGTATCAATCATACACAGAGATCACTGATTGTGACTATGTAAAAGAAGGAAGGAGTGTTACTCTGGGTAACTCTTTTATAGTAGCCCATTGAAACACTACATTTATTTCGAATACAAAATATATGTATATATATATATATATATATATATATATATATATATATATTCTATCGTTTTTTTTAGTGAAATCCCCAAAATTTCATAAAAGATAAATATATATATAATAATTCAAAGAAATATTATCAAAAAAGGGAAAGGCTCTTGACGATAGAGGATTATTCTTAAACCCCAAACAAAGGGGTGAAATCCATAGAAATGCAGTGGATGTAAGAAAGAAATTAAATCGTTTGATAGAGGAATTCAATCAATTATTAAATGAACAACCTCAAATCATCAATAATAAGAATCATCATCCAGCCAGATGTAACTATTGTATGATTAATAAAATAGAATTTCATAAGTGTATGGAATGTAAAAACTTAGTAGATTTCTATATCAAGTTATCGGATAGAGAGTTGAAATGTTTTAACTTTTCAACCGATGAAAATATACAAATTTATTTTACAAAAATTTTTAACCATTGTAAGAAGGAAAAATAAATTGTTAATTATATCGTAAATAACATCTCTCAATTTTTTGATTCCTCAAGCTCAGTTTTTTTTCCATCTTCGTCCACAGTACATAACCGGGGAGATTATTATTAAAGGGTTAGTAATGATTCACAAATCCTTTCCTTAGTTACGGACAGAAGTATTTTTTACCTCTGGATGTAACATATCCAATTTCATTTATAAAAATACTGAATTCGTTTCAGTGAACATTTCAAAGTGTAATGGAATATCAAAATTACTTAATATTATTTTGGGAATATCGTTGCATGAATGTTTCACACCAAATGAAATATTTATTCTTACTGTTATTAGATAATAAGGAATGAAAATCTCTCATATTTACATTTGTGCAAAACCTCCACCCAACCCCTTCTCAACCTAGCATTACAACAACAGAGGTGTTCAAAAGGAGTTTTCAATTCACTTTCCAGAATTCTCTGGCACTGTGAAAAATCAATTCACAAATTCACGTTGTATAAGCATAGAATCGCGTTCATAATAATACCATGTTGAGTATACGAGAATTACATTTCCAACAGTACAAAAATTCATGTATCCTACGTCCAGTTTAAGAGTTTCGCAGCCTTGTTAGAATAATATATTGAATGAAG
Source organism: Gonatopus flavifemur (assembly GCA_018340375.1). Lineage (NCBI taxonomy): Eukaryota > Metazoa > Arthropoda > Insecta > Hymenoptera > Dryinidae > Gonatopus > Gonatopus flavifemur. The sequence continues at coordinate 12,197,945 of JAFFJZ010000009.1, forward strand.
GTAACGAAATTACCTATGCTTAGTTTGAACAAATCAAAGGAAATAGTGCGATTATATATTTGGTTTGTAGAAGTTCTACACTGGAGGCAGCGGGCTTGGAATTTTTGTTGTCAATATTCAACACAGAGCGTCGGTCATCTTCTTGTATGGCAGTTGTGGAAATATATGAAATTTGTGGCCAGAGTAGGATGCTCATGCTGTGCGGGTGTATATCGTGAATAATATAAAGATGAGTATTGAGTATTCAATATATCAAGGAAAACATCCACATTTTAATGATTTTGGGAGTACTTTGACGAGTTTTCCATTAATTGTTTTCAGTATTTGTTACTGAAACAGATATCCGGAAATCATTATCATCCATTATTATACGTCAAAATCAAATTCATTCGCTGAATTTAATTCATCATTATCATGAAGTAATCAGTCTTACGACTGGTTTGATGAAATCCTCCAACCCTGTCTATTGTCCGCTAGACGCTTCATTTCTACATGTCTACGACAACCCCAAGTAGTATGATTTATTTATCGTTCCACCGGCGCTCTTTTACAAGGCTCAAGAGCGCCGCCTCACCCCTTATTCCTTCAAACTCCTCCTCACATATACCCATTATCATCTAATCCAAAACCAAAAATCCAAACACAAAAGAAAAGACAAAAACAAACCAATCCCTTCTTCCAGTCTTTATGACATGAAAACAAAAACCAAAAAGAAAACAACACTTCTTCTTTCACTCCCTCTTCCTCCTGCTTCTCTTCTTTCTTCCTTCTTCCTATAGCCTCCTCTCTTCTCATGTTCCCGTCTCCTTTCTTCCCCCTCTCCCCTCTGGCCGCTCCTTCTCCTACTCGTCCTCACTCCTTCCCTCTCCCTTTCTCCATCTCTGTCTTTCCTCCCTCATCAAATCGTGATCAATGTATATTCCAAATCTTTTTAGTACATCCCTTCTATCCCTCATTTTCTCCACTACCTCCCCCTCTTCCAACCTAATCCACCCGTCCTTCCCCTCCTTTCCTATCATCCTTATCTCTTCTACTCTGAGCTCCAGCCCCATCCTCTCCTCCATTATCTCTAGTAGCCTCTCCTTGCTTTTGATAGCCCTGGCTCCCCATCCTCTAACTATCACGTTCCTTTTCCTCCATCTCCTTCTGTCCTTCTCCTTCCATTCCTCTTGTCTCCTCTTCAATATCTCACTGGGTTTCCCCTGCTCCTTCTTCTTCCCTCTTCTCTTCCACTTCCTTCTCTTCCTCGCTCCTATCTTTTCTCCCTTCTTCCGGTAGATGTCGCTCTCTTTCTTTTCCTTCATCTCCATCTTCCTTCCTTGTCGCTTCTCTTCCTCCTTTTTCGCTATCTTCCTTATCCTCCACTCCTTCCTTCCTTACCGACATGCTTTCCATCCTGTCGGCTCTTCTCCCCGTTGACGTCAGCACCTCCGCCCTGCTTCCTCCTCAGTCTCCCTTCATCCCCCTTATCCAATCTCCCAACTTTTCTACTAACTTTTCCATCACTATGACCTCACTTCTTTCTATTTCCTCTTTTATCTTCATCTCCATTCTTTTCGCCCATTCTCCTTCTTTTCTCCTCAGCCTTTACTCCACCATCTCTTCCACCAATTCCCTCGCCTCCTCTCTCTCCATCCTTTCACACGTGTCACCAACATACTGTAAACCTCCAGAGCACTTCACCCTCACAGTTTTCCCGCCAAAAATTGTCACCACACGAACCACTTCGCTTGCGCTGCCCTTCACTCACTTCTTGTCCCTGTTCTCCTTGTTTTTCCTTTTCAACTCTCCCTTTTCTTTCTCCGCTGTTAACCAATCGCCTTCACTCTCTCGCCATCTTACCGGAAGTCCCCCTTATCTTGTATAATTTGCTTCATATAACTTAATCTAGGTCTACCTTTTCGAGTTTTAGCATTCATTTTTCCTCTCGATATTGTTTTCAATGAGCTATCATGCCTTAATGTGTATCCTATAAGATTACATCTTCTCTTCACGACATGTCTCAAGAGACTTCTTTTTTCATTTACCTTCTCAAGTACTTCTTCATTTTTCACTTTCTCTATTCACTTTATTCTAAGCATCCTCCTATAACACCACATTTCAAAAGCTTCGAGTCTTCTTTGGTCCGTTTTTCCAATTGTTCAAGTTTCGCAACTATATAATGCTGTGTTCCAAACGTAACTCTTCAAGAATTCCTTCCTTACTGCTGAGCTAATATTCTTCGAACATAGTAACTGTGTTTTTTCATGAAAGGCCTGCTTTTTTCTCCCCCTTGTGCTATTCTTGCTCTTATATCCATTCCGCTTCTACCGTTTTCTATAATTATGCTTCCTAGATATTCAAATTCTTTGACTTGCTGAATTGTCTCTGCATCTATTTTGATTTTCGTTCTTCTTGATGTTTCCGCTGTTGTACGAATGCTGAATTTTGTTCCGTCCTTATTTATGTATTATATTTATACAATATTCATTCATATTATATTCATACGATAGTTTTTCAGTAACATTGCTTTCATAGTGTTGAGAATATTTTCTAACTCAGCACCACTCGTAGCTAATATAGCTATGTCATCCGCAAATCTCAACATTCTTACATTTTCTCTTTGAATCTGTAATCTCAATTGCACTTGCTCCTTAACTTCCTTCATCGCTTCTTCTACATACAAATTGAAAATAAATGGTGATAGTGAGCATCCTCGTCTCACCTGCTATTTAATCCGTGCTCCTCCTTTTTGACCCTGTATTTCTTTTATTGCGGTTTGATTCTTATATAATTCATATATTATTCTCCTATTCTTGAAATTAATTCCTACCTTCCTCAAAATCGTGAACATTTTCTCCCAATCAATATTATCAAATGCTTTTTGTATATCTACAAAACTTATATACACAGACTTTTCGAACTCTAGACTTTTCTCTAGTACTCTTCTGAGTGCTAATATTGCTCCTCGCGTTCCCCTATTCTCCCTAGAACCGAACTGATCTTCTGCTGATCTACTCTCTATTTTATTCTCTATTCTTCTGTATATAATTCTTGTCAATATTTTCGAGGCATCCCGAGTTAAAATTTTTAAATCGCTGAAATGAAAATATACGGTACTGTTACGGATGTGTTGCGGGCGCATCTGTACTGAACCCGCAATAATACTGTAAGCACCCGCATCACGCCCATAACAGTACCGTATATGCCTGCACCACATCTGCAACACTCCTGCACACAAAAATGATTACGCCTGCACCACGTTTGCACCAGGGCCATTTCGCGAACCGTACACCCGCAACACGATTGCACCATAGCTGCACTAAACCCGCACACAGTGAATGACGATGCATGATAAATCCCGGAACGTGTTCGCACCAAGACCGCACATGCATGCAATAGAGCTGTACCAGGTCCGCACCAGACCCGTAAATGTCGAAATTACTGTTGCAATGCGTGCTTAAGGGCCCTCGAGGACAGTAGAACTGTGAATGTGTAGGTACCCACATATAGCACATAGGTATAGTTAAAGCGAGGAAAACTTTGCTCCAAACTTTTGTGCAAAATCACAATTGATGTGAAATTTGAAAAATATTTCACCATAGTGCTTATTTGGGATTGCGCCATAAATATAAATGTAGCGGTGAAATCACTTTCCATTCTCTGTAAAAGATTCGTGAATACGCGAGACGATTTGACATTTCATCGTCACCATGTTGATATTGAAAATATCTTGAGATGCAAGTGGCAGCTACGTTTCAAAGTAAACATTTGATTATTTTTTATTATATTCAAAATTTCAAGGTTTTCGAAATGATCAATCCATTGATGGAATTTTTCAATATTGCACGTGATTTATCGTAATAGAACTTATATGTATATACAAATGAAACTATTCCGCATGGAAAAATTAAATTACACTTCCCATGAGCCCTTCATAAATGTGATTGAATTGAGATCGATTAGTTTGGTTATTATCCCGCATAAGATTTGATCGACAAAATTTTTATTCATTTATAAAAAAAGAGGAGCATTTATTTAGAGAAAGAACGATCTTTGATTATGATGAACGAATTGTACGTGTAACGGTCAATTACTGATACATCGTTTTGATTATAATTCTACGTACGTTTATGTTAAAATTTTATGTCATTCAAAAAAGTATAGTTCACCAGAAATATGACATACTTTTGATACTGAAATGTATTTTATGATAAGTAATGGCAATTATATACGTGACAACACTTTTACAACATACTTTGTTTTACAGTGTGAACTTTTGAAGAGCTTTATAATCATGGAAAAAAACTTTGATATTCTGACCATAGAAAGAATGTTTAGGTTTCTCCAAAACGCAAACTCCAACTTTATTTCACGATATTTCCTAATTTAACATGGCGGTGACGAAATGTCAAATCGTCTGACGTATGGACGAATTTTTCTTCATATACAGGGTGGGGCATTTAAAGTGTCGCGGGCGTTTTTTCCAAAAATGAAATGAGATACGAGAAAATTTTTCGGACAAAAATTGTAGGGTATCGAGGGGGACATCCGATGGTGGCCTTGGCATTGACCTCAAATCTCACCTTCAAGGGAATTCTGAGGTCAACTCTTGTTCTTTAAATAGCATCTCATATTTTTTACTGCAGATTTGGATTCTAGGTCAAAAACCAAGAAACTTTTGTCTGAACCATTTTCCTGAAATCCGCAAAGATGGCGCTCTAATCGATATTGTTCCATACTGAATCTGACATTAGAATAACTCGAAAACGAAGGGTCTTGGAGGAGAATGTTTCGGACAAAAGTTGTCTGATTCCAAGGGGGACCCCTTGAACTGAAACGGAGGTGATGGGGTATAACAGACAAAACACAACACATTTCAATCATCTACATCACTTGGATAATTTTGATGCAGTAGATGCTCGAAATGATGGCCTTCGACTTCAATACACATTTCAAAACGTTTTACAAAAGATTGCTGAACTCGTGCTAAAATATCTTCATTGATGCTCGCGCATGCATTGATGATTCGTTGACGCATATTCTCAGGTGTAGTCGGAGCTTGTTGATAAACTGTATCTTTTTTGTATCCCCATAAAAAAAAATCTGGAGAAGTGAGATCCGGAGAACGGGCAGGCCAATGAACTGGTCCACGACGTCCTATCCATCGTCCAGGATAATCTCTGTCCAATATTTCTCGAGCTGTGACTGCATAATGGGATGGACAACCATCGTGTTGATACCACATATTCAATCGTTCCTGAATAGGTATGTCTTCAAGTAATGTTGGAAGTACTTGATCTAAGAAATGTCTGTACTTCTCTCCATTTAGCGCATCTGCAATGAAGTACGGTCCAATTACTCGAGATCGAAAAATACCACACCAAACATTCACAGCCCATTGTCTTTGATGCTCTACTTGACGTAACCATCTTGGATTTTCTGTCGCCCAGTAATGCATATTATGTCGATTTACTTGACCATGATTGGTGAACGTCGACTCATCAGAAAATAATATGTTGATGAAGTTGTTATTGTGCATTTGCGCTAGACCCCATCGACAAAACTGTACACGATTTTCGAAATCATCACCGTGGAGGTCTTGATGCAAACAAATGTGATACGGATGGAATTTGTGAGGTTTCAGTATTCGAAGAACACTTCTTCGAGAAATTCCCGAATGGAGTTCAATTTCGCGAGAGCTCACGTGTGGATTATTGGCTACTGCAGCTAGTACATTAACTTCCGCATTTTCTCCGCTAACAGTTCTCATTCGATGTCGTTTTTCCCTTGTAACACTTCCCGTTTCTGAGAATAATTTTGTAATGCGTTGAAAATACCTAATGGATGGCGTTGGTCTTTCAGGAAATCGTTCTGCATACAAGTCATATGCTTGTCTGGGGTTCTTATGCACTTCACCGTAAATGTAGATCATATCGATCTTTTCAGAAACCGTGTATCGGATATCCATGATTTTCAATTTGTCATAAACCAAGGAATAATCAAATGTAACTGACAAACTGACTTTCAAAATCGTGAATTTTCACTGAACCCCGTCGTTTGTTCACATCGCGTGAGCTCTGAATGGTGATAATGTAGACGATTGAAATGTGTTGTGTATTGACAACTTTTGTACGAAACATTCTTTTGCAAGACCCTTCGTTTTCGAGTTATTCGAATGTCAGATTCAAAATGGAACAATATCGATTAGAGCGCCATTTTTGCGGATTTCAGGAAGATGGTTCAGACAAAAGTTTCTTGGTTCTTGACCTAGAATCCAAATCTGCAGTAAAAAATATGAGATGCTATTTAAAAAACAAGAGTTGATCTCAGAATGCCCTTGAAGATGAGATTTGAGGTCAAAGCCAAGGCCACCATCGGATGTCCCCCTCGGTACCCCACAACTTTTGTCCGAAAAATTTTCTCGTATCTCACTTTATTTTTGGAAAAAACGCCCGCGACACTTTGAATGCCCCACCCTGTATATGAATCGAGAATGATTCCACCAAGGGCGTATCCAGAATTTTTTTTGGGAGGGGCCTATGTTAAGGATATATATCTATATATACGAAATATATAGATATATAAAAACCGAAAAAATGCTGGATTTGGGGGGGGGGTCCGGACCCCTTGGACCCCTCCCCTGGATCCGCCCTCCGAATTCCACCGCTGGATTCATATTCAAGGCGTACTTCCAGGCACTATGGTATAAGATTTTTCAAATTTCATCTCAATTGCTATTTTGCGCCAAACGTTTGTGCGGAATAGTAATTGATACGAAAAAATATTATACCACTGTGCTTACCTGGGATTGCCCAGTGTTTACCTGCACTGAGAACAATTCACCATTAAAAATTACTGTTTTTTGTCATCAATTTGTGATCTCAAGCCAGGTATATAAAATCGTTATGTCAAGTATATCCCCCGACTAATGGGAAAACCAGTATTTTTTGATAATGAATATCTCTCAGTGTGGACTTTACCTCTAGTTCCTGTAAAAAATTCGTAAATACGTGGGACGATTTGACAGTTCGCCGTCGCCGCACAGTGGGGCCAAATGCCAAAAAGCTGGCCAAAACCCCAAAAATGAAGTGTGTAGTTGGGGATATTTGACCCTTGGGATAAGTAAGGTGATGTCCCAAGTATTGGAATTCTGATATGAGAAGATCTGATCCCCTCCCCCTGCCCTTGTGTACCAGTTGCAAAATACCCTCCTTGAAGTATAATCCGCGTGATTGAAAGACAGTAAAATAACGAGCATGTTCAAAAAGACGCTGTGAACCGATTTAACTTTTCCAAAGCGGAGTCTATTACTGAAACTATGTAGAATACACTAAAAATTAAGAGAATATCAATTCGATGAGTGGAAAATACTGACAGAGCAATGATTGGATGTAATTTCTATATCTATAAATGAGAAAATGTGTTTGGTTTTTGAAGGAATAGTAGAGAATTACGCAAAATTACGTCGTTAAACTTATTGGAGGTGGTAGATGGGACTCTTACCTAAACATCAGAAAAAAAAACGGCTGCCCATGTCTGCCCCTAAGCAATTCCGCCATGTTTTTGTGCAGGAAATCACAAAAAATTAGACGGAGTGATGAGGAGTCTTTAGATCCGTCTGAAACTTGATATGCAGAAGTTTGTGGGGTCACTGATTATGAATCCGTTGTCTTCATTTCGGAATTCAGAATGGCGGATCCAATATGGCGGACGAAAATTGAAAGAAATCATCGGATTTTCTTCAAATTCGTTACCCAGGGGTTTCTGAGATCGCTGATTACGAATCCGTTGTTTGAATTTCAGAATTCAAAATGGCGGATCCAATATGGCGGATGAAAATTGAAAAAATCATCGGATTGCCTTCAAACTCGGTACCCTGAGGTTTTTAAGGTCGCTGATTCCGAATCCGGTGTCTGAATTCCGGAATTCAGAATGGCGGATCCAGTTTGGCAGAAAAAAATTGAAAAAATCATCAGATTCCCTTCAAACTCGGTATCCAGGGTTTTGTGGGGTCATTGATTACGAATCAGTTGTCAAATTCCAAGAATCAAAGATAGCGTATCTGATATGGTGGACACAAAACTCAGAATTCAGTAGATTCGCTTTGAATTTTATCTCAACGTTAGTATGTGTTTTATTTCCAGTGTACATTTGCTGCACGAGGAAAACTGTATGAGATTGATTACCATTCGTTTTTCTTCTCATCGCGGGCTTAGGGTACTCAAAAGCCAGAAATCATTGATATTTAGGAAGATGATGGACCATTGAGAGAAAAACAGTATTGCTGGAGAATATTCGTAGTGAATTTACTATGAGTTGATGAATTCACTATGGGAAATGACAATAAAACTACCAACATTTAGTATTATTACTACGAATTTTTGGTAACTTCACTGCTAACATTCTGCAGCGATGCTCTTTTTCCCTAAAGTAACCGTCATTTTCCTAAATGTTTATAAATGTTATTCAAGTATTGATATCTCTTTTCTTTTCGTGAACTGAATCATGACTCGCGATTTGGTGATCGTTCTTATGTTAACCTATCGTTTCCATGGCAACGTAAATAGTTGGTTGTAATCGGTCTGATTTCAAATGGTGCTTATCACAATTGTGCAATAGCTGTCACCGAATTCTTACTCTTGCTAGTAATCGTTACCGTGAACTTTTTTCCGCGTACAAGTTTGGAGCTTGGTGAATATTTTTCGTTTTTTAAAATCATTCAATGTTAACATACAATTCCAAATGAGATGGATTCCGCTGCCATAGGTGAGTGTTTCAACAACCTATATTTTCTCAGTAGTTTAATTTGAACAGTTGACTGCAAAAAAAATTACCTCAAGAGGGTTGAATCCAACCCAAAAAAATTAGGAAAATTTTTAGAAACACATGGGGTTTCTGTAGCGAATTTTATCGAATTCCACAACGTTTGTAGATTTCAAAGATGATTCAATATCTATGACTCGGAGAGAGATGTACAATATTTTAAGGAGCATTCCTCTACCTACGTTGGATGAAAAGTTCACTTTCCTCCAAGGAAAAATCATCGAGATAACGTGTTGTCTGGATAACAAAACTACAGAGATCTCTAACCTTTTATCTACTTTCAAATGTGTATTGAAAAAGAGATGGGAATCTTCTCAAAGGACCGAAGAACGATTTCTTAGAAATAATGAAGAATGGTTAAAACAAGAGGTAGTGTTTTGTACTTTCAGGAATCCCCATTCTGTAACTGTTCACACGCAAGTGGGAAGACCTCTTGTTGAATTCAACGAATGTTCAGAAAGAACGAAACGTAGGAAAACGGAGAATATCAGAGTGGATACTCCTATCTCAGAGCTGTCTTACGCCACACAAATGTGTTTGAGAGCGTCTGGACAGATCGAAGCCGCAAAAATTGTGAAGGATGTTACATCTTCTGATCCTGAGCTTGCCAAAATGTATATGAAAGGTTATCAAACTTTCAAGCGAAATGAGCCAAAGATGTTGAATGATGAAGATGCTCTAGCTCTCCTAGTAGACGCCGAGCTCTCAAAACATCAGTACTGCTTATTGCGTGAAGCTGATCCGCAGAAATTTCCACCTTATAAAAAAAATTCAACTGGCCGAACGCATGTGTGTCCCTAACAAGGAATTGATTCAAATAACAGAAACCTGCGCTGTTGTGCAACTACAAGCACTTCTTGATCACACAACTACACGTATTTTAAAGCTACAGAATTCGGTTTTGTCAACTTTATCTGATGAAGAGTTACAAAACCTGGTACTTATTTCCAAATGGGGGTTTGATGGGAGCTCTGGCCACTCCTCATACAAACAAGCATATCAAAGTTCGGAAGCTAGTGATTCCGCTGTGTTCATTACTTCACTTGTGCCTCTCCACCTACACCGCAATTCAAAAATAATTTGGCAGAATCCAAGGCCATCATCAACCAGATTTTGTAGGCCAATCAAAATAGAGTTTGTGAAAGAATCAACTGAAGTTTCGGTTGCAGAGAAGCTACGGGTTGATAATGAAATAGAAAATCTGAGGGCTACTTCTTTCAGAACTGATGAAAAACATGTTTCAGTGAAACATGAGATGATTTTTTCTATGGTGGACGGGAAGGTATGCAATGCCATAACTGAGACACCTATACCCAGAAGTGCTATATATGTGGTGCCACATCTAAGGAATTCAACAAAATTGATGATATAGTATCCAGGCCGGTCAAAACCGAAAACCTCCAGTTTGGTTTGTCTTGTCTACACGGCTGGATACGATTTTTTTAGGGCCTCCTGCATTTGTCTTATAAGCTACCTATTCAGAAGTGGCAAGCACGAAAACAAGATAAAGCTTTGGTGGAAGAACGAAAAAAGGTTGTACAGAAAAGTTTTCAAGAAAAATGTGGCCTCATTGTCGATGTTCCTAAGCCAGGGTTTGGGAACTCAAATGATGGGAATACCGCTAGGCGATTTTTCGCACAACCCGAAGTTTCTGCCGAAATCACAGGGGTGGATGTCAACCTAATACAACGACTTCATGTAGTATTAGCTACCGTTTCAAGTGGCCATGAAATAGACGTTGAAAAATTTCGGAGTTACGCTTTAGACACGGCACGCTACTACGCGACAAAATATCCGTGGTACCCAATGTCACCTACGATGCACAAGTTTTTGATCCACGGACCTGAAATCATTGCATCTGCTCTTCTACCTATAGGCCAATTGACTGAGGAAGCACAAGAGGCTCGTAACAAAGATTTTCAAAGGTGAAAATGATGTATATCACTTAATAATAGTCTATATTTGTCACAGTGGACTCGACACTTTGAAGGGAAAAATTTGACTTCTCAAGTACTGCAATCAGTTTGATACATTGCACAATACGTTTTTGACTACTAGGCAAACTATATATTTATGGTAACCACGAGAATATATGTTCACGAAGATTGTTTTGTTCTGGTAAGGAATTCGGGGAATTATGAATATTCATATACTTTTTTTTATCAATAAGCCACATTGTTCATCCTCTGGAAACATAAATTCATAGACTAGAAAACAATTTCGAGAATCAAGTAAACTTATGAATTAGAGGATTTATTCAAAACTTTATACTGATGACCCCAAAGTGCAGCTGCTTTTTGTTTTTCCTTGATTTTGCTTGTCATGTTGAGAACAAAAGCTTCAACGGTGTCGATGAATACATAATTATATTGAAATATCTTAACAACATTCATTTCCAAAGGTACCGAGAGCATCACTCCAGGAAATGCAGTAGTGAAAAAACGAATGAAGACATTTTTAAATGGTTCCTTTTGAGTCCTGATCCAATGTTATCGAGTAAAAGACAGTTGCCCAAGAAAAAACTAAAGTTTCTCCCTAGAGACGTGTTAAGCCTGATCAAAACTCCGGATATACTTGATAAAGACAACGTAACTTCCCCATTATCTTCCTCTGAGAGTGAAGAAGAAGACTGATCTGAGTAAAAAAAGTGTGGCAAAAGTAAAAACCATTACGATTTGAGTTTTTTATATTATCGTATATATTGTGAATGTATATATCTTTCGATTTAACACATTTGGTGTGTTAATATCATTCGATAATTATATTAATAATGATTCAATGTTGGAAATAATGATAATAATGATCATAATAGGAACAACAAAATGGGCCGTTTAGTTCTTGTTTAATATCAAGTTATGAATGAAGTTTTGATTTTTGGCATCCGCCATCCTGAATTTCGGAATTCTGACAACGGATTCGTGATCAGCGATCCCGAAAACCCCTGGGTACCGAGTTTGAAGGGAATCCGATGATTTTTACAATTTTCGTCCGCTATATTGGGTCCGTTATTGTGAATTTTGAATTTCAGACCGTGGATTCGTAATCAGCGACCACAGAAACCCCTGAGTACCGAGTTTGAAGAAAATGCGATGATTTTCTTAATTTTTGTCCACCATATTGGATCCGCCATTCTGAATTTCAAAATTTTGACAACGGATTCGTAATTGGTGACCCCAAAAACTCCTGGATGCCGAGTTTGAAGAAAATCCGATGATCTTCTCGATTTTATTCCACCATATTGGATCCGCCATTTTGAATTTCGAAATGCAGACAACGGATTTGTAATCAGCGACCCCAAAAATCCCTGGGTACCCAATTTGAAAAGAATCCGATAATTTTTTCAATTTTCGTCCGCCATATTGGATTCGCCATTCTGAATTTGGGAACTCAGACAGCGGATTCGTAATCAGCGACCCCGAAAACCCCTGATCACCAAATTTGAAAAAAATCCGATGATTTCTTCCAATTTTCGTCCACCATATTGGATCCGCCGTTCTGAATTTCGGAATAAGAACAACGGATCCGTAATCAGCGACCCCAAAAACCCGTGGGTACCCAATTTGAGGAGAATCCGATGATTTTTAAAATTTTCGTCCGACATATTGGATTCGCCATTTCGAATTTTGGAACTCAAACAGCAGATTCGTAATCAGCGACCCCAAAAACCCCTGATCACCAAGTTTGAAGAAAATCCGATGGTTTCTTTCAATTTTCGTCCGCCATATTGGATCCGCCATTTTGAATTTTGAAATTCTGACAACGGATTCGTAATCAGTGACCCCATAAACTCCCCGAGTACGGAGTCGCAAGCGAATTTGAGAGCCCCTTATAATTTTGTCCGGCTTTTTGGCATTTGGCCCCACTGTGCGCCGTGTTGCTTTTGAGAATATCGCAAAATGCAGTTCAAAGCGACGTTTTGAAGTAAGTATTTTTTTTATTATCATGTTCAGAATAACAAAAAAAAATTTTTTCAATCGTGAATTTTCTACAATTTCACCCCATAATGTGCTGTGAAAGTGATAATGTATATCGTTGATTTTATTCCGCATAAACAAATATTCCAGTGTAAAAATTGCGTTGCATTTCCCGTGGACTATGCATGTGTGTATGAAATCAATATTTTACATAACCGTATGTAGAATTAGAATAATGTGGAGAAAACGATGTATCGGTAATTGACCGTTACACGTACAATTCGTTCATCATAATCAAAGATCGTTCTTTCTCTAAACAAATGGTCCTCTTTTTTTGTGAATGAATAAAAATTTTGTCGATCAAATTTTATGCGGGATGATAACCAAACTAATCGATCTCAATTCAATCACATTTATGAAGAGTTCATGGGAAGTGTAACGTAATTTTTCCATGCGGAATAGTTTCATTTGTATATACATATAAGTTCTATTACGATAAATCACATGCAATATTGAAAAATTCCATCAATCGATTGATTATTTCGAAAACCTTGAAATTTTGAATATAATAAGAAAATAATCGAGAGGTTACTTTGGAACGCAGCTGCCAGTTGCATGTTAAGATATTTTCGAAATCAACATGGCGACGACGAAATGTCAAATCATCTCGCGTATTCACGTATTTTTTATAGGGAATGGAGAGTGATTTTACTGCTAGATTTATGTTCACGGCGCAATCCCGGGTAAGCACTATGATAAAATATTTTTCAAATCTCACATCAGTTTCTATTTCACACAAACATTTGGCGCGAAGTTTTTCTCGCTTAGACTATACCTATATTCTGTATTTGTGTACCTACATATTTATAGTTCTACCACGTTCGAAAGCCCTTAAGGGGATACTCAGCAATCCCGACGATGCAACCCGACCCAAATCTTTTCTGACAAATTATTCGAAAATAAAGCAATAAAATCAAAATATCACTTTATACATACCATCTTCATTGATTGAGAAAGGTACACGGAGAAAATATATTGACGAAAGATCATTCAAAGTTGAGTAAAACGGGGACATAGTGGCATTCCCGCAAACTTTGAAATCCGGTTGACTTGATTTTACTCGACTACAGATGAAAATCCATTCAGATGTTTTTCAACAGTAAGCAACTTGTTGAGATAATGAAAGCATTCGAATTTATTCCCATCTGTAGTCGAGTAAAATGAAGTCAACCGGATTTTAAACTTCACGGGAATACCACTATGTCCCCGTTTTACTCAACTTTGGGTAATCTTTCACCGATACATTTTCTCCGTGTATGTATACAGCGATATTATGATTTCATTGCTTCATACACTATAACACCATGCAATGACTGGGTCCTTACGTTCAAAGTTTGTCGGAATGTTTCATACCAAATTACAACTCCTACTCTTTGCGTAATGGATGGAAGAGGAAAACCAATATAAATTTTGGGGAAAGTAATTTGTGTCATACACACGGCGTTGTTTGGGTTCCTTTGAATATTCACGCGTTCGAAAGCAGTAACACACCGAATTTTCGTACGAGGAAGATTTCTCTTACAACTTTTACGTTTGAGCCTTCGAAAGTTTTTATTCCGCTTTATTCTTATTCTGAAATTCCACTAATTGCAAAATTATTAGAGATTCAGAAAAATTGTACTGATTTAATGGAGATGAGAAAAAAGCCTCTTGCGATATGCTTGCACCACGTCTATATAGTTTCAGAACAGGAAAAACGTACATACCTGTTGCGGGCGTGGTGCGGACATATATATGCGTACAGGTCTGGTGCGGGTATGTTATGGGCGCTTTGATTTTGAACCAAGAATCTCACGAATTTTTGGATCTGTTGCGAGAGTGTTACGGGCGTGAATATAAGTGCGGGACTAGTGCAGACGTGTTGCAGGAGTTTTCATTTTTACTCGGGATGTGAACTTAAATTAATCGTTCTGTAGTTCTCGCATTTGTGTACTTCCTATTTTTTCGGAATGGCAACAATTCTATCCTTTTGGAAATCTTTCGGTACTTCTTCATTCTCGTACATATCTCTGACAAATTCAAACAGTGCGTCACGAGTTGTTTGACTGGAGGCTTCGTAGGGCCCGCACTCATGCCATCTACCCCTGGCGCTTTATTATTCTTAAATTCTTTTGAAGTACTGTCGAATTCTGATATCAAAATCAAATCCTCCAATTTTTCTTCATCGACATCTTCTTCCCTTTCTATGAATCCTATATTATCGTTTTCTTCACACAGATCTTACTACAGATTCCTCCGTCCTTATGAATTGTCTCCCTACAGAGTTTTCAATATTATTGCTTCTAGATTCCATTCGTTGAAAAATCTCCTAACAACCCTACATGCCTCATCTATTTTCCCAAAATGTAATCTTACTTCTATATCCTGACATTTTTCTTTTCATCATTGTTCTTTTGCTCTCCTTGATTCTCTCATTATCTTATCTCTCAGTGCCTTGTATGTCTGCTGGTCTTGTTCGCTACTCTCATTCTTGTATTCCCTCCTTCCATTACTTGAATCGAAAATTTCTTCCGTTATCCATGGTTTCTTAGGTTCTACTCCATCTTTCTTAAAACTTCCTCTGCACATTGCTCTATGTTCCCCTTTACATTTGTACATCTACTCTCTGGTTCCAAGTCTTTCTCTTTTCGATCCTCCGATTTTTCATCCAACATCACATTGAATGCCTCCTAGGTTTGTTCTTGTTTGAGATTCTTCAAATTCCATCTTTTTTGCCCAAACAGCACCGAAAGTTCTCAAAACGTTTTGCAAACGTATCCATAGTCCCACAGATGTTGGTTCCCAAAAGTATATTTTCTAAACATCTTGAGAACATTGATCCAATGTGCTGGGAAACACGTTTTGGGGACATTGTTCACAAGTGCTAGAGTACGTTTCCAGAATGTTCTCGAAACTTTATATGAAAACTAAGTATTTTATTCTAATCTATATAAATTTATATTTATAGTTTTACCAGGGACGGAAGTATCAAACAACTATAAAAGTATGTTTTGTATTGAATATTTGGGAAGATTTAATTTCAGAAGTCCAAAACTATTGGCAGAATATGAATCATCAACGATTAAATCAATATATTAAGATTCACATAACCTCAAAATTGACGCGGAAGAAAATCTCATTATATACAATGTATTAACAAGATGCAAATGTAATTTATTGAATCTATCGATGGAGGCCTCACCGCAGTTCATTTACATCGGCTCCAAATGAAGAACATTGAGAGATTTGGCACAAGTTTGAACATTAACAAATTCTCATTTTCAATGTCTCATAAACGTTCCATGGAAACCTAAATAAAACTATACCCGACATTCGTACATCCCTGGTATATACAGGCGATGTTTCCTGAACGTCCCGAAACATTTTCAGAACATTCCAATGTTTCAGAAGACGTTCCAAGGATATTCCCAATAAACATTTTTGGATCAGTCTTTTGGATCAATCTAAAAGATATCTAAAAGAGATCTAAAAGATGTCTTATGCAACAAATTTAGATATGTTTAAGACATCTTGCAGAAAGACATCTTTTAGAAATCTAAAAGATATCTTGGAGGAAGACATCTAAAACATATCTAAATTTGTTGCATAAGACATCTTTTAGATCTCTGTTAGATATCTTTTAGAGTGTTCCGGAAGACTTCCATAGAAATGTTTATTGGGTTGATAGAACCTCCCGAGGCTGTATGGGTGTATCCTCCTCTTCTTCAGAACTTTGAATTTCAGGGAACATTTCATCAGCAACATATTGTGATCACTATCTATATCCGCGCCTGGATGAGTTTTACAGCTTTTCACTTGATTTCTAAATCTTCGTTTTACTAATATGTAATCAATTTGGTATCTTGCTGTATCTCCTGGCATTTTCCAAGTATAGATTCTTCTTGAATGATTTTTGAATAATGTGTTGGTAATAACCATTTTATGACTTTTACAGAACTCGATTAAACGTTGTCCTCTTTCATTTCTTTCTCCTAACGCAAAATCTCCTATCATGTTGCCCTCTTTTCCTTGCCCTACTACCGCATTCCATTCGCTCATGATAATCAAATCCTCTTCTCTCTTTACATATTCTATCACTTCTTCTATTCCATCGTACGTTCTTTCGATATCTTCCTCTGAGTACGCAGATGTAGGCATGTAATACTTTAACTATAACTATGTCTACCGATTTTGTTCTAACTCTGATCATCATTACGCGTTCGCTATGTTGCAAATAATTTTCTATTCAAGTTTCTACCCTTTGATGCATTATAACTCTCACACCTGCTTGACCATTCTTTGATTCTGTATGAATTATTCTATAATCCCTACTCCAGAAATCCTAGGGATCCTTTAATGAGGGATCGGACAATCAGTCGCCATTAGTGGGATACTTCCGGTTTTTTCTATAGTTTAGTTAAGCATGCATAGTGTATGTTATTTTATTAAAATCATTTTTCTCAAATGTATTTACATGCTTTGTTCGAAGAATGTTTCAGATTCACTTAATTGTAAGTATTATACATGAATAAGCTGACTTTAAATATGTATCTCGAATATTTTCATAAATATCAGTACCTATCCCACTAATGGCGGCCGACCAATCCGTAATCAGCAGTTGATTGTCCGATCCCTCATCAAAGGATCCCTAAGAAATCCCCTTCTTGCGGCCATCTCATTCCGCTAATTCCCATTACATCGATACCTAAACTATTCATTTCTAATTTCAAATTTCCTAGTCTTCCTGTTTGCCTCAGTGATTTAACATTCCACGCTCCGACGCGAAGAATGCTCTCTTTCTTCCCTACCTTCTTTGGTTATCCATCTGGTTTGATGAAGCTCTCTCGAGCAGCCTCCACCCGGAGATCTGAACGGGAGGCTATCTTATCTCCGGAATATTCCACTCGAGAGAACGCCATCATGCTGTTGTTTTCTTTCTATGAATTATATTTTCAAAATCGTAGGTCTGGGGAAAGATTTCATTTCCTCGAGAACATTAAAAGATGTCAAAGAGGGTAGTTTCCCCTTGCCTTCCCACCGTTTTTGCCGATGTTCCTGGCGTTGGGATGATCTAGTTTCTCTCAGTGTGTATTCTCCCTCTCAGGTAGTTTATCCCACTCGGAAAAGAGACCCAAATCTGAGATACTTAACCTCCCTACCACGTGAAGGAAGCAGATACTACCAAGGATGAATAAAAAGGATATCAAAGACAGGTATGAAGAACATACCCCCGGAAGAACCACAATCATCCCACGGAGAGGCAAATCCAATTGAAAATGTGGAAAACAATGCCATATTCCAATATTCGGCATAAAAGAATTTCAAGACATCCCTTCCATTGAATAAACCACGATTGTACAAAACAGTTCCTCACACTTCAAATTTATGGTTCAAATTACGCCGTTGATGATTCAATCGATTGAATTTATTAAAATTAATGAAGTGAAACTTCAACCTTCACAATACATGAAATTATATCACACCGGTGACATTGATTAGGAGGTGATAAGCCCCGCACTATCAAATACCAAGGCACTGTCGAGTCTTGGACATTCACCGTAGGTAATTTGAGTAAATAAAACGAATATGATCGGAAGGTGATTATTTTCAATGATTGTATTTTATGTTTTTATTCATAATCATACGCATTTAATATTTCACGCCGTCCATAGAGTTCAAAATTTCGCGCGCATTCCTGCACAAAACCAAGATTTAAATGGCCTCTAGTAGGAACATGACTTTCTATAGTATAGTCATGATATCCACTATTCAGGGTATACTATAGATCAGTGATTTCCGTGGAATATAAGTTCTCGTGGTATTGAAAGATGCTCGATCTGGATCTGACGTCCAAGAAGGAATTCAATATAGCCGATTCAATATGGCGAACGCGAATCCAGTTGTTTTGGCCTTCATGGACAAATTCTCAAGAAATATAGGTTGCTAGGGGTTTTCAAGGATGCTAAATCCGAATCTGACATCAAAAAATGAATAGTACATGATGGATCCAATATGGTGCACGTAAATTTAGTCTTTTGGGTATCCATGAGCAGATTTTCATGGAATATGGGTTCCAGGGGTCTCCAGGGATATAAATCTGAAATCGAAAAATGAATCCAAGATCGCAAATTCAATATGACAGGAGTGAATATAATCGTTGTAGCCCGAATGAACAGATTCCCTAGCGATTTTGAGGTTACCAAAAAGTTACCAAAGAATTTCGGTACGTTTGTGACTCTTTCTTACCACAAAATAACCAACAACCGCATCTTCAGTGCTACTCATCAGTCACGCTTCGGTATCTTTTTGGAACAAAACCATTTGTTCACCAGATCACAGAAATAGTGTTTTCGGTAATTTCTTGGTTGCTTCGTGGTTGAGAACCGAAAATTCCCCGAATGTTGAGAATCCTGCATTGGTTGCAATTTGGTCCCGTTTCGGAAAAAAAGGCCTGAGACTACCGCGAATAGGTGGAACCAAATTGGTCAGTTTTTGGTAAATTTCTGGTTCAAAACCATAAAATTACCGGATATTCAGTGCGACTCATCGGTCACGATTCGGTACCTTCTTGGAACCAAACCACTTTTCTCAACAGATTACAGGAATGGTCTGCTTGGTAATTTCTTGGTTGCTTCGTGGTTAAAAACGGTAGACCTCCGTTGTCCCGAAGGTCCGTTAGTCCGAACTTTGCTTGTTGGTTGAAAACCAGTAGTTTCGAGGGGAATTACTAGAAAATACTAGTTTTCACCTGATCAGAAAAGTTCGGGCTAACGGACTTTCGGGACAACGAAAGTCTACCGTTAAGAACCGAAGATTTACCGAATGTTAAGAATCCTGCATTGGTGACAATTTGGTTCCTTTTTGGGAAAAAACGCCCGAAATCACCGCGAATAGGAGGGACCAAATTGGTCAGTATTAGGTAAATTTCCGGTATACAACCATGAAATTACCGAATATTCAGTGCTACTCATCGGTCACGATTCGGTACCTTCTTGATACAAAACCACGTTTTTTACCAGAATACAGGAATGGTCTTCTTGGTCATTTCTTGGTTGCTCCGTGGTTCTAAACCAGGAAGTAACGAAAAACCGACCAATTCGGTTCCTATCTGCGGTATTTCAAAGCTGTTTTCCGAAAAAGGAACCAACTTCTTACCAATCAGTAGCACTGTGGCTTTGGTGATTCTATGTTTGTGAACCGGGAATTTTCCAAAAACTCACCAATTATGTTCCTCTCATCTGCGGTAATTTCAGGCATTCTTTTCCAAAAAGGAATCAAATTGTAACCAATGCAGGATTTTCAACATTCGGTAAATCTTCGGTTTTCAACCACGAAGCAACCTAGAAATGACCAAGACGACCATTCCTATAATCTGGTAAAAAAAGTGGTTTTGTTCCAAAAAGGTACCGAATCGTGACCGATGAGTAGCACTGAATATTCGGTAATTTCATGGTTGTATACCAGAAATTTATCTAAAACTGACCAATTTGGTCTCTCCTATTCGCGGTGATTTCAGGCGTTTTTTCCCAAAACGGAACCAAATTGTAATCAATGCAGGATGCTTAACATCCGATGAATCTTCGGTTTTTAACGGTAGACCTTCGTTGTTCCGAAGGTCCGTTAGCCCGAACTTCTCTGATCAGTTGAAAACTAGTATTTTCTAGTAATTTCCCTAAAAACTACTAGTTTCCGACCAACAAGCGAATTTCGGACTCACCGGACCTTCGGGACGACGGAGGTCTACCGTTTTTGACCATGAAGCAACCAAGAAATTACCAAGCAGACAATTCCTGTAATGTGTTGAAAAAAGTGGTTTGGTTCCAAGAAGGTACCGAATCGTGACCGATGAGTCGCACTGAATATCCGGTAATTTTATGGTTTTAAACCGGAAATTCACCAAAAACTGACCAATTTGGTTCCACCTATTCGTGGTAGTCTCAGGCCTTCTTCCCAAAACGGGACCGAATTGCAACCAACGAGGGATTCTCAACATTCGGTGAATTTTCGGTTCTTAACCACGAAGCAACCAAGAAATGACCAAAAACACCATTTCTGTGATCTGGTAAACAAATGGTTTTGTTCCAAAAAGATACCGAATCGTGACTGATGAGTAGCACTGAAGATGTGGTTGTTCGTTATTTTGTGGTAAGAAAGAGTTACAAACGTACCGAAATTTTTTGGTAACTTTTTGGTAACCTCAAAATCGCTAGGAGTGGAACCTTCCGATGCGCTCCAAGTGAATAATCCAAGTTTTTGAGATTCATCTGCCTCTATTCTTTTGAAATATTTCCAATCAAACGAGTTCTTCATGCCTCGTATCATTACCAAATGAATTAGACCTTTGAGTTTTTTTGTAGAAATATTGATTTCAGTACTTGAGTAGAATCATTGTCAACGAACCCAGAAGTTATGATTTCTACCATTTCACAACAACTATAACTGATTTAATAATTCCTTTTGGACTCAATAATAAATGTTTTTGATACTCATTCTGATCAATGACTGAAGAACGACCGCGAATTTTATTAAAATAATTCACATTTATGTTCTGATGTAATAACCTAACCTCACATCTGTCAACCGAGTTGCGTTAGTTAGCTGACTTTCATTGTAATCACAAACACCATACATAAAAAACAACCGAGTTGCAATTCTCACTCAGGTTGATAAAATCTATCAATCTGTTGATTGTCATGTTCAACCCATAGATCATTGAATCAGATGAGCACGTCATTTATATTGATCTTCTTTTATACTTTACACAGTTGTGCCGGTTTAGCTCAGGTCGTTAAAGTGTTGGGATCTTAGGCAGCGTAGCATTACGTATAATAATCATAGGTAGGTTGGGTTGTAGATAGGGTTCGATTCCTGTCGAGGTCCAATATTTCCGCTCGATACGATTGGAATGAAGTGAACGTGGTGAAATTGATAACACTATTCCGAAATATGATTCCGCCAACATGTAATTTTTTTACCCTTGAAAACATTTTGAACAAAAGCGTAGATATTTTACTGAATAATCATTGTAATCATTGACATCTAACAGATGTCTTCAAGACATCTGGAAGATGTCTTCAAGGCATCTAAAAGATGTCTTGAAGATGTCTCAAATATCTCTTGAACAACGTGTTTAAAAGATATCTTTTGCGAGACATCTTTGAGATGTCTGAAACTTCTTGAAATTTGTTGCATAAGACAACTTTCAGATGCCCTAGTGGGAATGAATCATATATGACCCATACATGACCCATATATGATCCATATATGATTCACACAAAACATATATGACCATATTGTGGCCGAAGCTTCATCAGTGATACATATAAAGCATATATGGTGCCGCGCGCAACATATATGTCTGCAGGGAACGGTCAAAAACATATATGTTTGCAGGAAACGGTCAAAAACATATATGATCCATATTTGGTATAATTATTTAGGTCCATGAACCTGGAACCGCCACAAGCAATTTCGGGATAAGTGACTATTAGAGAATTTGGAGCTAATTGAGAGCTGATTCAGTACTGGGCGTAAAAATTTAGAGCTCCTCTGGAAACGCTAGAAACTGTGGCGGTTCCAACTTCATGGGAAGCTGGAACCGCCACAACATGAGGGTAGGGTTTTTCGGGAAAAAGCTCCGATAGGAATTCAGAGCCAATTAAGAGCTCTTGAAATCATCCATGAAGAGTTTCGAAAAAATCACCTCTGGGGGTGGGGGAGGAAAAATTTGGAAAAAAATTTTTTTTCTCGTGAAATGTTTATGAGATGAATTGCAGGACTTCTCTAGACCTGCAGAGGAGAACCAATCCGGGAAAATCGAACCCAGATACCTATGGGGGACATGAAGGAGATGTGCTGGAGACTGGGTCGTTGGCTGAGCTGGAACCGCCACAGCATAAAGGGGGGGTTTTTCGGGAAAAAACTTCGATAGCAATTCGGAGCTAATTTAGAGCTCTTGAGATCATCCATGGAAATTTTCGAAAAAATTACCCCTGGGGGTGGGGGAGAAAAAATTTGAGAAAAAAATTTTTCCCTCCTGAAATGTTTTTGAGATGACGTTCAGGACTTTTCTAGGTCTCCAGAGGAAAAAACCAAGCTGGAAAAATCGAACCCAGATACCTATGGGGGACATAAAGAAGATGTGCTGAAGACTGGGTCGTTGGCTGAGCTGGAACCGCCACAACATAAAGGGGGGGTTTTCGGGAAAAAGCTTCTATAGGAATTGAGAGCTAATTTAGAGCTCTCAAGATCATCCAAGGAAATTTCCGGTAAGAATGACCCCTGGGGGTGGAGGAGGGAAAATTTGGTAGAAGAAATTTTTTCACCTACAATGTATTTGGATTGGATTGCAGCACGTTTCTAGGCCTTCAGAAGAGGGGACCAAGCGAGGGAGATCAAAACCAGATACCTATGGGGGACATAAGGAAGATGCGCTGAAGACTGGGGCTGAAAAAAAAATTTGGGGCATATCAAGTACTTTGTTGAGTTGGAACCGCGACAACATAGGAAGCAGGTTGTTCGAAAAAGTGCTTCTATAGGAATTCAGAGCTAATTGAGAGCTCTGGGAATCATCCATAAAGATTTTCCGGAAAAGTACCCCTGAGATTGTGGGAGAGGAAATTTGAAGAAAAAATGAAGAATCAAGTAGAATGTTTGTGAAATAATGTCCAGCAAGGTTGCAGGACTTCGGGAGTCGCGACGCAACGTCCATAATCGGATGCGAATGACCCAAAGGGTTGAAAAAAGAATTTGGGAGAGATCAAGTACTTTGTTGAGCTGGAACCGCCACAACATAAGGAGTGGGTTTTCCGGAGACGTGCTCCTGAAGGAATTCGGAGTCAATTTGGAGCTCTAAAGATCATCAATGAAGATCTTCCGAAAAAGTATCCATGGGGGTGTGGGAGGGAAAATTCGGATGAAGAATGGAAAAACGAATCAAATGTTTGTCAAATAATGTCCAGCGAGATCACAGAACTTAGGAGGTGGGGCCCCAATGTCCATAACCGCATCCGAATGACCCAGAGGGCTGAAAGAAAATTTGGGTCAAATCAAGTACTTTGTTGAGTTCGAACCCCCACCACATACAGAGTGCGTTCTTCGAAAAATTGCTTCCATAGGAATTCAGAGCTACTTCAGAGCTCTGGAAATCATCCATAAAGATTCTCAGAAAAAGTATCCCTGGGAGTGTGGGAGAAAACATTTGAGGTGAGCATGGAAAATCATATAGAATGTTTGTAAAATAACGTCCAGCAAGATTGTAGGGCTTTAGCGGTGGGGACCCAACTTCCCTAACCTGATGCGAATCACCCAGAGGTTGAGAAAGTATCCCTGAGAATGTGAGAGAAGAAAATTTGGATGAAAAGTGGAAAATCAAACGGAGTGTTCATAAAATAATATCCAGCGAGATTGTAGGGCTTCAGAGGCGGGCACCCAACTTCCACAACCGGACCCGAATCACCCCGAGGGTTGAAAAAAGAAATTTGGGAGAGATCAAGTACTTTGTTAAGTTGGAACCCCCACCACATACAGAGTGCGTTTTTCGAACAAGTGCTTCCATAGGGATTCAGAGCTAATTAAGAGCTCTGGGAATCATCCATGAAGATTCTCAGAAAAAGTATCCCTGGGAGTGTGGGAGAAAACATTTGAGGTAAGCATGGAAAATCATATAGAATGTTTGTAAAATAACGTCCAGCAAGATTGTAGGGCTTTAGAGGTGGGCACCCGACTTCCCTAACCTGATGCGAATCACCCAGAGGGTGAGGAAAAAAATTTGGGAGAGATCAACTTATTTGTTGAGCTGGAACCGCCACAACATAAGGAATGGATTTTGCGGAGAAGTGCTTCTATAGGAATTGAGAGCTCATTTAGAGCTCTGGAAATCATCCATCAAGTTTTTCCGAAAAAGTATCCCTGGGAGTGTGGGAGAAAAAATTTAAAGTGGAAATAAAAAATCGAATAAAATGTTCGTGAAATAATGTTCAGCAAGATTGTAGGGCTTTGAAGGTGAGGACCCAACTTCCATAACCGGATACGAATCCCCCAGAGGGCTGAAAAGAAATTTGGGACAGATCAAGTACTTTGTTGAGCTCGAACCGCCACAACATAGAGAGTGAGTTTTTCGGAGAGTGCTTCTATAGCGATTTAGAGCTAATTTAGAGCTCTCATAATTACACATGACCATGTCCAATAAATCAGCCCTAGTATTATAAAATTGAATACACGTGGAACAATGGGAAATACGATCGATTGATTCATTTCTTATTTTTATCAGAGACTACTCCAGTTTGTATAGTGATTCAGATTCTGGATGGGAAGTGAAATGTTGATCATATGCAAATGAACGCCACTGTCATTTTTTAGAATTTCAACTTAGCCAAAAATCTTTCAGTTGGAATTTACGTTTTTGTTCGAATTTTTCTCAATGTGACTCCAACGGGGTGATTTTTCACCGAAGTGCATTTGGGACTCCCAGAGCTCTGAAATAACTTTGAATTGTCATATATCATTTTCCACGAAACCTTCGATTTTTCCCTGTGGCTGTTCCAGCTCAGCATATCATTTCTCAGGATCAAATTTCTTTCACCGGTTGCAGCAACTTGGATGGACACTGTGGAGTTCGACTTCCACTGCTCACTGCCTAGAATTATGACTTCACTCTAATACACTGTTCAATCGACCGAATTTTCCATTTTTTTCACGTTTTATCAATTCTTCCATACTTGAGCCGATTTATCAGGCATGTTTATGTGTAATTCTAAGAGCTTCAAAATAGCTCTGAATTCCCACATATCATTCTCCCCGAGAAACTCTGATTTACTTCTGTGGCGGTTCCAGGTCAGAATATCGTTTCCTGAGAATCAAATTTTTTTCACGTTTTATGCATTATATCACCTTCGGGCTGATTTATCAGACATGTTTAAGTGTAATTCTGAGAACTCTAAAATAATTCTAAATCCCCATGGAAGCACTTTTCCGGGAAAACCCACTCTTTATGTTGTGGCGGTTCCAACTCAACAAAGTACTTGATCTCTCCCAAATTTTTTTTAACCCACTGGGTGATTCGGATCCGGTTATGGGAGTTGGGACCCCACCTTTTTTTTCTCCCACATTCTCAGGGATACTTTTTCGGAAAATCTTCATGGATGATTCGCAGAGCTCTAAATGAGCTCTCCATCCCTATTGGAGCACTCCTCCGCAAAATCCATTCCTCATGTTGTGGCGGTTCTAGCTCAACAAATTACTTTATCTCCCCCGAATTCTTTTTCTGACCCTCTGGGTGATTCGCATCAGGTTCTGGAAATTGGGTCCCCACCTCTAAAGCCCTACAATCTTGCTGGACGTTATTTTACAAACATTCTATATGATTTTCCATGCTTACCTCAAATGTTCACTCCCAAACTCCCAGGGATACTTTTTCTGAGAATCTTCATGGATGATTCCCAGAGCTCTAAATAAGCTCTAAATTTCTATAAAAGCGCTTTTTCAAAAAACCCACTCTCCATGTTGTGGCGGTTCCAACTCAACGAAGTACTTGATCTCTCCCAAATTTCTTTTTTCAACCCACTGGATGATTCAGATCCAGTTATGGGAGTTGGGTTCCCACCTCTGAAGCCCTACGGTCTCGCTGGATATTCTTTTACAAACATTCTACTTGATTTTTCATTTTTTCTTCAAATTTTGTCTTCCACACTCTGAGGGGTACTTTTTCTGAGAATCTTCATGGATGATTCCCAAAGCTCTAAATCAGCTTCAAATTCCTATAGAAGCACTCTTCCGAAAAACCCACTCCTTACTTTGTGGCGGTTCCAGCGCAACAAATTACTCGCTTTCGCCCAAATTTTTTTTCTATTCCTTTGGGGGATTCATATCCGGTCATGGGAATTCGGTCCTCATCTCTAGAGCCCTACAATCTTCCTGGACATTATTTTACAAACATTCTATTTGATTTTTGATTCTCACCTCAAATTTTTTCTTCCACACTCCCAGGGATACTTTTCCTGAGAATCTTCATGGATGATTCCCAGAGCTCTAAATAAGCTCTAAATTTCTATAAAAGCGCTTTTTCGAAAAACCCACGCTCTATGTTGTGGCGGTTCCAACACAACAAAGTACTTGATCTCTCCCAAATTTCTTTTTTCAACTCACTGGGTGATTCAGATCCAGTTATGGGAGTTGAGTCCCCACCTCTGAAGCCCTACAATCTCGCTGGATATTATTTTACATACATTCTACTTGATTTTTTTATTTTTTTTTCAAATTTTCTCTTCCACACTCTGAGGGGTACTTTTTCTGAGAATCCTCATGGATGAATCCCAAAGCTCTGAATTAGCTCTAATTTCCGATATAACCACTCTTCCGAAAAACCCACTCTCTATGTTGTGGCGGTTCCAACTCAACAAAGTACTTGATCTCTGCCAAATTTTTTTTTAACCCTCTTGGTGATTCGGATCCGATTATGGACGTTGGGTCCTCACATCTGAAGTCCCGCAACCTTGCTGGACATTATTTTACCAACATTCTACTTGATTTTTCATTTTCTCTTATAATTTTCTCTCCCACACTCTCAGGGGTACTTTTCGGGGAATCTTCATTGATAATCCCCAGAGCTCTGGATTAGCTCCAAATTCCTATAAAAGCACTTTTCCGAAAAACCCACTCTCTATGTTATGGCGGTTCCAACTCAACAGAGTACTTGATCTGTCCCAAATTTCTTTTTTGCCCTCTAGGTCATTCGGATCCGGTGATGGACGTTGGGGCTACACATCCGAAGTCCTACAATCTTGCTGGACATTATTCTACAAACATTCTATTCGCTTCTTTATTTTTTCTTCGAAGTTTCTCTCCCACACTCTCAGGGGTACTTGTTCGGAAAATCTTCATGGATGATTCCCAGAGCTCCGAATTAGCTCTAAATTCCTATAGAAGCACAACTCCGGAAAACCCACTCTCTATGTTGTGGCGGTTCCAGCTCAGCCAACGACCCAGTCTTCAGCAAATCTTCTTTATGTCCCCCATAGGTATCCGAGTTCAACTTTTCTGGCTCGGTTCCCTCCTCTGAGGGCCTAGGAAAGTCTTGCAATTCATGTCACAAACATTTCAGAAAGAAAAATTCTTTTCCTCAAATTTTTTCTCCCCCACCCCCAGGGGTAATTTTTTCGGAGATTTTCATGGATGATCTTGAGAGCTCTGAATCAGCTGTGAATCTCCATAGAAGCTTCTGACGGACTGACGCTCTGGAATTAGAATAATGTCAGTAAAGAGTACGATCCAGCGAATAAAGACGCAAAATTCCAAAACGGAGGATGAAATCGACTCAAAATAGAACAAACAGATGGCAATATTAGTTGTCGTATAAGGATTCGTAGTATGAGGATACACGAAATTTTCACACGACGTTTGTTTCAATAACTACTCCCTTCACTTTTGGATTCTCACTAGAGTACAGTTCTCATAACGTCAACTAGCTTCCGAGGGGTGTTCGGATGCGAAAAACATACACGGGCAAATCGAAATTCTCATTTTTTTTAGCACACGATCCGAAATTTGGATTCAGCACACTCTAAGACACCGTAGAACACGTGTTTCATAGTAACCCTAGCGATTTCGTTTTCACCGAAATTTTTGGTAAGAAATTGGTAATTTTGGTTTGGTAATATTGTGGTTGGAAATTGGTTATATTGTGGTCAAATCGTCCTCCCGTTTGTGACTTTTTTGTATCACATAATTACCAACAAATTACTACACGATCGGTATTTTCATGGGAGAAGTTTTGGAAAAATTTTGGTGAAGAATGACGGAATCAACAGGATGTACAATCCGGTTCCTTTTTGGAAAGAATATGCCTGACATTATCGCAAATGGAAGGAACAAAATTGGTAAGTTCTTGAATAATTTCGATTTCATCACCATGGAACCAGCGGATCTTCAATGCTGCTGATTGGTAACAATGTGGTTCCTTTTTGGAAAACAGCTTTGAAATACCTCAGATAGGAGGAACCAAATGGGTCCGTTTTTGGTTATTTTCCGGTTCATAACCATGAAATTACAGAGTTTTCATTGGTAGTCATTGGTAACAATTCGGTTCCTTTTGGGAAAGAGTATACCTAGAATTACCGCGAATAAAAGGAACATAATTGGTGAGTTTTTGGAAAATTTCCGGTTCACAACCATATAACAATCAAAAGTTGAGTGCCACTGATTTGTAAAAAATTGGTTGCTTTTCGGAAAAAATATGCCTGAAATTACCGCAGATGGAAGGAACCAAATTGGTCAGTTTTTGGATAATACCCGGTTCACAACCATAGAATTACCAAAACTTCAGTGCCACTGATTGGTGAAAAGTTGCTTCCATTTTGGCAATAATATGCCTGAAATCACGGTAGATAGAAGGACCCAAACTGGTCAGTTTTTGGTTCATTTCCAGTTGATCACCATAAAATGACCGAATCTTCTGTGCTACTCATTGGGAACAATTTCGTTCCTTCTTGGAAAAAATATACCTGGAATTACCGCAGATGGAGGAACATAAACGGTAAGTTTTCGGAAAATTTCCTGTTTACAACCATAGGATTATCAAAACTTCAGTGCCACTTATTTGTGAAAATTTGGTTCCTTTTCGGAAAAAATATGCCTGAAATTACCGCAGATGGAAGGAACCAAATTGGTCAGTTTGTGGATGATTTCCGGTTCAAAATCATAGAATTACCGTAACTTTATTGTCACTGATTTGGGAAAAGTTGGTTCCTTTTCGAAAAAAATATGCCTGAAATCACCGCAGATAGCAGGACCCAAATCGGTCAGTTTTTGGTTCATTTCCAGTTCATCACCATGATATTGCCGAATCTCCGGTGCTACTCATTGGTAACAATTTTGTTCCTCTTTGGAAAGAGTATACCTTGAATGACCGTGAATGAAAGGAACATAATTGGTAAGTTTTTGGAAAATTTCCGGTTCACAACCATAGAATCACCAAAACTACAGTGCCACTGATGAGTAAAAATTTGGTTCCTTTTTGGAAAACAGCTTTGAAATACCTCAGATAGGAGGAACCAAATTGGTCAGTTTTTGGTTATTTTCCGGTTCATAACCATGAAATTACAGAGTTTTCATTGGTGGTCATTGGTAACAATTCGGTTCCTTTTGGGAAAGAGTATACCTAGAATTACCGCAGATGAGAGGAACATAATTGGTAAGTTTTTGGAAAATTTCCGGTTCACAAACATAGAATCACCAAAGCTACAGTGCTACTAATTGGTAAAAATTTGGTCCCTTTCTCGAAAAACAGCTTTAAAATACCGCCTGGAGAACTTATCCAGGCGCGGATATAGATAGTGATCACAATATATTGCTGATAAGATGTTCTCTGAAATTCAAAGCTCCGAAGGAGAAAAGGAAGATGCGAAAAAGATAGAATTTGAAGAATCTCAAACGAGAACAAATGCAGGGGGAGTGATGTTGGATGAATATTGGACGATCCACAAGAGTAAGACTTGGAAATAGAGGGGAGATGGACAAATATAAAGGGGAACATAGAACAATGTGCAGATGAAATTTCGAAGAACGATGGAGTAGAACCTAAGGAACCATGGATAACACAAGAAATTTTCGATTGAATTAATAAAAGGAGGAAATACAAGAATAAGAGTGGCGAACAAGATCAGCAGACATACAAGGCACTGAGGAATAAAATTATAAAAGAATCAAGGGAAGCAAGAGAACAATGGTTAGGAGAAAAAAGTCAGGATATAGAAGTAAAGTTCTCATCATTTAGAAGACCGTATGAACAGAGCGATAATATAGGATTTTCAGGGAGGGAGGAAGATGTCGATGGAGAAGAATTGAAAGATTCAATTTTGAGACTAGAATTCGACAGGGCTTTGAAAGAATTGAAAAGTAATAAAGAGCCAGGAATAGATGGCATAAGTGCGGACTTTATCAAAGCCTCCAGTCAAAGAACTCGGGACGCACTGTTTGAATTGGTCAGAGATATGTACGAGGATGGAGAAGTACCGAAAGATTTCCAAAATAATAAAAATGTCGCTATTCCGGAGAAACGAGGAGCACACAAATGCGAGAACTACAGAACGATTAGTTTAACTCCACATGCCTCTAAAATAATGAAGAAAATTAAATACAGGAGGATGGAGAAAAGAATAGAGAGTAGATTAGCAGAAGATCAGTTCGGTTTTTTGGAAAAATAGGGCCCTAGTGGAAATGAATCATATATGACCCATATATGATCCATATATGATTCCCACAAAACATATATGACAATATATGCCCCATATATGTGGCCGAAGCTTCATCAGTGATACATATGAAGCATATATGGTACCGCGCGCAACATATATGTTTGCAGGAAACGGTCAAAAACATATATGATTCATATTCGGTATAATTATTTGCTATGTATGGATCATTTCATATCGGATTTTCCAAGAGTTCATAAATATTTTTGAAATGGTTATCCCGAATTCTCTGTTGGAAAATGTGCGATACGTATCATTTGTTTCTTTTTTTCTTATTCTATTATGATTTCAGGTTTACAACATATGTCGAAGTTCTTGGTCTCTAAAACCCACTTTTTTTCAAATGCCTGTATCTTGGAAAGCTTTCAATACAAAAAATTATTACCAAGGCATGGAACTTAGGATTTTGCCTTACCTTTTCACAAAGTCAAGAGAAAATTTCTTTCCAAGGACGTATTTTGCCGTAATTCGACGATGGAAGTGAAAAGAGTATTTCATTCAAATTCGAGTACGTTTGATTTTCAAATTCCACAAGCAAAACTAATTCCTGGAACATGACGATAATTTTCGTTTCGTTTTCGGAAATGTTACTCCACGGCATCCGAGAGATCTAGACAAAACAAGGACGGCCTGAGAACTCTACGTGCTCGATTATTCAAGATTTGTAATGCAGCATAGATACGAGACATTTCATGGACGGATTGATGTGTAATTTCAAGTTATTGAGTTATCTTCTTGGTCTTGTTTTATTTATATTTCTTGAATGTCGTAGAAAATTACCATTTTCAGAACTGAACCAAAAGTATTGCTATGCACCATAGATCGATCATGTTTGTTAGATCAAAAAATTAACCCGTTGAGGTCACACCTCAAAGTACTTACGTAGAGGTTACACAGGGTCTTTCGGACCCCAAACCAAAGCAACAGATGTCATTCACGCAGTCTTTCAAATATTGTTGCAGATTTCTCGGCAAAATTCACATCTCGGTGTCTTTGACAATAATAGAAGGCAGCACAAATTAAAATTCACGACAAGTACTGTAAGCTACCCTGACGAAAATTTTTGTCATAATTTCTCATAATTTCTCATTGTCCCAATTCATGGAGAAAATATCAGAAAGAACAATAGAATTCCTCATATTTGCTCCATGGATTTGGACAATGAAAAATTATGAGAAATTATGACAAAAATTTTCGTCAGGGTACGGAATCACAGACTCCCCCTAGAGCCTTTTGGACTCCTGGTGATCTCGAAGGGTTGGGAACGTCCAAATTCGAATGAACTACCATTTCCACTTCCACCGTAGGAATTCCACTACACACAAATTGGAAAAAAAAATTTCACCCGAATTTTTGAAAAGTTCAGAAAAACTCCCAACTTTTATGCCGTATTAGTAATTCTGTGTGTTGAGACCTTTTCGAGATACACGCATTTGAAAAGAACTGGATTTGTCAAAACTAAAAGCTCTGACACATTGTAAACCGGTGAACACAATAAGATGAAAAAGAGCAAACAAACGAATTTGACAAATATCTCATATTTTTCAACGAAGAATTCAAAAATAATTATTCTAAAAATATTGAGGAACTCATTGTGAATTTGACCTGCAATAACTCATATATGTCTTATATGTGATCCACAATTGTTGACCTACTAATTCGGAGTTCATATATGAGCCATATATGGTTTTCAAGAATAAGTGGGAGTTCATATACGTGACAGAAGTCGCTTCTTTCAAGCGACCGGCGGTGGCTCCAGTGAAAGGGGAATGGAGTCCGGTCCCAACGAATCGCGTTCAATTCTCGTAAGAGACACTTTTTTTATACCCCTATGTATATGGGCCATAATTGGGCCATATATGGATCATATATGGTTCATATATGTTTGGATCACTCATAACATATATGATCCATATATGGTTTATATATGGGTCATATATGGGCCATTTCCACTAGGGTTCTGAAAGATATCTATGTGCTTGTTTGGTCGTAGCTAATATAGCTATGTCATCCGCAAATCTCAAAATGCTTGCATTTGAGGAGGCTTTGATAAAGTCCGCACTTATGCCATCTATTCCTGGCTCTTTATTACTTTTCAATTCTTTCAAAGCCCTGTCGAATTCTGGTCTCAAAATTGAATCTTTCAATTCTTCTCCATCGACATCTTCCTCCCTCCCTGAAAATCCTATATTATCGCTCTGTTCATACGGTCTTCTAAATGATGAGAACTTTACTTCTATATCCTGACTTTTTTCTCCTAACCATTGTTCTCTTGCTTTCCTTGATTCTTTTATAATTTTATTCCTCAGTGCCTTGTATGTCTGCTGATCTTGTTCGCTACTCTTATTCTTGTATTTCCTCCTTTTATTAATTCAATCGAAAATTTCTTGTGTTATCCATGGTTCCTTAGGTTCTACTCCATCGTTCTTCGAAATTTCATCTGCACATTGTTCTATGTTCCCCTTTATATTTGTCCATCTCCCCTCTATTTCCAAGTCTTACTCTTGTGAATCGTCCAATATTCATCCAACATCACTCCCCCTGCATTTGTTCTCGTTTGAGATTCTTCAAATTCTATCTTTTTCGCATCTTCCTTTTCTCCTTCGGAGCTTTGAATTTCAGAGAACATCTTATCAGCAATATATTGTGATCACTATCTATATCCGCGCCTGGATAAGTTCTCCAGGCGGTATTTTAAAGCTGTTTTTCGAGAAAGGGACCAAATTTTTACCAATCAGTAGCACTGTAGCTTTGGTGATTCTATGTTTGTGAACCGGAAATTTTCCAAAAACTTACCAATTATGTTCCTCTCATCTGCGGTAATTCTAGGTATACTCTTTCCCAAAAGGAACCGAATTGTTACCAATGACCACCAATGAAAACTCTGTAATTTCATGGTTATGAACCGGAAAATAACCAAAAACTGACCAATTTGGTTCCTCCTATCTGAGGTATTTCAAAGCTGTTTTTCAAAAAGGAACCACATTGTTACCAATCAGTAGCACTGAAGATTCGCCGGTTCCATGGTGATGAGATCGAAATTATTCAAAAACTTACCAATTTTGTTCCTCCCATTTGCGATAATGTCAGGCATATTCTTTCCAAAAAGGAACCGAATTGTACATCCTGTTGATTCCGTCATTCTTCACTAAAATTTTTCCAAAACTTCTCCCATGAAAATACCGATCGTGTAGTAATGTGTTGGTAATTATGTGATACAAAAAAGTCACAAACGGTACGACGATTTGATTACAATATAACCAATTTCCAACCACAATATTACCAAATCACCAAATTACCAATTTCTTACCAAAAATTTCGGTGAAAACGAAATCGCTAGGGTTACTATGAAACATGTGTTCTACGGTTTCTTAGAGTGTGCTGAATCCAAATCTCGGATCGTGTGCTAAAAAAAATGAGAATTTCGATTTGCCCGTGTATGTTTTTCGCACCCGAACACCCCTCGGAAGCTAGTTGACGTTATGACAACTGTACTCTAGTGAGAATCCAAAAGTGAAGGGAGTAGGTATTGAAACAAACGTCGTGTGAAAATTTCGTGTATCCTCATACTACAAATCCTTATACGACAACTAATATTGCCATCTGTTTGTTCTATTTTGAGTCGATTTCATCCTCCGTTTTGGAATTTTGCGTCTTTATTCGCTGGATCTTACTCTTTACTGACATTATTCTAATTCCAGAGCGTCAGTCCGTTTTGATCTCTCTCTCTCTCTCTCTCTTTGAGCTGCAAAACTTTGGAACTCACTCCCAACCCACATTCGGAATCAGCCAACTCTTGCTTCCTTCAAAAGAGATCTACATCATCTTCTCATTAGTAAATACTCATGATTGGGTCAATAACTCGAATGATGATCATATGTTTGAATTACGAATGGTAGTATAGAATGGAATGAATTATTTAGATCTAGAGAGCATGTAAACTGAATTTATTAGCTTTTAATTACTTCTATAAGTTCTCTTTATTGTTGCTAGTTATTTAAAACCGCTGTAAAATACCATACTGTATTTGCCCCATAGGTTTTCCTAGGGCATAATAATAAACTTATCTATCTATCTATATATCTCTCTCTCTCTTCAAGCATTATTATAATGTTGCAGGAAACGCGAAAGGAATGTCAATGTTCCTTTTAGGAATTTGGTTTGAAACCTAATCAAAAAATTGATTACGGATTCAATCAATAATCTGTGACGCAGGTCACAGAGTATTAATCACAATTAAACAAGACAGAAATATTACACGGAGAAAGGAGTATTGCTGGCATCACAAACAGGTTTGTTACTATAGCGCCTACAAGAAAAATGAGCTGGAGGAGCAAGAAAAATGATTGAGACAGTTACATTTTTTTGCTGACATGAAAAACTTTGTTAGCAGAACTAACGTCTCAGCTGCCGGAGTGAATATTCTTGCAAGGACAAGGAATTTCTTCGTAGGCGCTATAGTAGCAAACAATTTTTCCTCCACGTAGGTGTTTAACTTTGCTTCCGTCGTTGTTTTTCCGAAATGCGAAACTTTATTGTGAAAAACTGGTTATACATTTATGATTCAGAGTATTGTCCATCACTGGCCACTACTTTCTCCCATCTTCCGGGCGGCATACGAATCCCGCGATGAAGAAACTGGTCATCTTTTGAAGCAATCCATGAATTGATCCAATTTTTGACTTCTTCATAAGACCGGAAGGGCTGGTCAGCTAGACCGTGTGCCATTGATCGAAACAAGTGATAGTCCCAGGGAGCAACGTCTGGGGCATACGGCGGGTGGGGTAGGACTTCCCATTTCAAAGTTTCCAAGTGTCTTGACCACTTTCGCAACATGGGGTCGAGCATTGTCATGCTGTAAAATCACTTTATCATGTCTCTCGTTGTATTGCGGCCGTTTATCTTCCAACGCTCGGCTCAAACGCATTAATTGCGTTTGATAACGATCGCCTGTGATTGTTTCAATTGGTTTTAACAACTCATAATACACTCCGCCGAGCTGGTCCCGACAAATACTGAGCATAAGTGACAAGGGAGTGACGATGCCTATGCCCGCACCTCCTCATACTCCCTGCTAAGATCAATTCGTGATGCGAGCAACTGGTCCGCCGCTCATCGGATGTGAAACAAAGTGAGCTAGCAAGAGCGCGTCCTCCTTCAATCGATAGCTGCCCCGTGTTATATCGGCGCTTGCGTGGTACGATCGATATTTTTCAAGATGGTTGACAGGTTTGTTTATAACCTGTCACTTTTCTCGTGCGAGACATAACAACAATGTAATCGAAATGTTGACTTTTATCCCAGATAACATTGTCTGCACGCAAAACTTGAGACCGATATACACGCCGGAATTCGCGTGTGATTTGCGTGCAACCCACCTGTGATCTATACTGTTGCTCGCAAATCGCGCGCAATGATCTGGTGCACGTCTTGTGTTGATTCTTCGCGAATTTACGCTCACATCGCTTGCACAAGCCTGTGGATTGAGGGTGATTTCCTGAGAGTGAAATGATTTGATATTACGTGAAGATTTTGCGTGCAAGTTGCGTGCAATTGGGAGAAACTTGTTGAGTGAAAAATATATGTGTATACCGGTGTATATTCAAATGTATTTCTACGAGGCACTTATTGAAATAAGTTGTGAAAAAAGAAGCAAAAACAAAATAGAGTACGTTTGCAAATATTAGGTGTACAAATAAGTTTCCGCGGTTTTTTATAAAAAATTAGGAATTTATTGTAAAGGAAAAGTACATTACGTTTTATTCAAAGTATTTTCCATCATTTGCCACTACTTTTCCCCATCTTTCTGGCAACATTCGGATACCCCGTCGAAAAAACTCTTCATCTTTTGACGCTATCCACAAATCTACCCAATTTTTGGTGTCTTCATATGATGTGAAGCGCTGCTCAGACAGACCATGTGCCATCGACCGGAACAGGTGATAATCAGAAGGGGCTAAGTCTGGTGAATACGGCGGGTGGGGTAAAACTTCCCAGTTGAGTATTTCCAAGTATGTTTTTACCGGCGCCGCAACATGTGGACGAGCATTATCGTGTAAAAGAATAATTTTGTCGTGTCTGGAGTAGTAATGGGCGCGTTTTTCCTTAAGTGCCCGACTCAATCTCATCAATTGTGTTCGGTAGAGAGCTCCAGTAATGGTTTCGCTTGGTTTCAGCAATTCATAATACACGACACCAAGCTGATCCCACCAAATACACAGCATGAGTTTTTTTCCATGAATATTCGGCTTAGCTGTCGATGTTGATGGTTCGCCGGGCTTGACCCATGACTTTCTCTTCTCTGGATTATCGTAGTGAATCCATTTTTCGTCACCAGTGACCATACGATGCAAAAAACTCTTTTTTTTATTCCTGGCAAGCAGCATTTCACTCATGCATAATCGGCGTTCAACGTCTCTCGGCTTTAGTTCATATGGAACCCAATTTCCTTGTTTTTGAATCATTCCTAACGATTTTAAACGATGTGAAATTGCTTGTTGAGTCACTTGTAGAGTAAGTGCAAGTTCTTTTTGCGTTTGGGACGAATCTTCCTCCAATAGTACTTCTAATTCCATGTCTTCGTACACTTTCGGCCTTCCACTGCGTTCTTTGTCTTTAACGTCAAACTCACCGTTCTTAAACTTTTGAAACCATTCCTGACAACTTCTCTCACTTAAAGCAGCTTCACCATATGCTTCTAGAAGCAATCGATGCGCCTCAGCTGCAGATTTTTTCACATTAAAGAAGTAAATCAAAAGTTCCCGCAAATGATGCTTATTCGGAATAAAACTTGACATTTTTGCACGAAAAAAATTACGTGATGCTGATACGGAATCACTAGTACTTTAAGGTTATGGTGTTGCCAGATGACTAAACTTGGGATATTACGTTTTACATCTGACAATTTCTCCATAACCTTCTGGTGGGGCCATCTTTTGACAAACCGCGGAAACTTATTTGTACACCTAATAATTGATATGCATGATGGAGATTTGAAATTGATTTTTTGTTGTAGAAGAGATCTTATCGATTGTTTAAAAACAACCCTAGTGAATCCGATCATACCGATATTTTCAGTATTCTGTGAGTATAATTCTGGTATGGTATGCAATCAGTATGAATCTAGTAGGAATTCAGTGAAATACCAAGTTGTGATAAAAAGTGAACTGAAGACATATCGTATGCTCGTGAAAATTTTGTACTTAAAGTATACCGAAATATCCCCAATCATTCGGTATTTATTCCGAACGAATTCGGTATGAATTTGGTATGAATTCTCCATATCCAATTATTACCGATATTTTCAGTATTCTGTGAGTATAATTCTGGTATGGTATGCAATCAGTATGAATCTAGTAGGAATTCAGTGAAATACCAAGTTGTGATAAAAAGTGAACTGAAGACATATCGTATGCTCGTGAAAATTTTGTACTTAAAGTATACCGAAATATCCCCAATCATTCGGTATTTATTCCGAACGAATTCGGTATGAATTTGGTATGAATTCTCCATATCCAATTATTACCGAAAACTCATCAAATTTCGGTATGTTTTCAGTATAAATCCAGTTTGATTTCGGTAACAGTATTATTTGAGTATAATTGAGGTGTGGAAAATTCACAAATATACTGGATAATTCAAGTATGATCTCAGTATGATCACATTTGCTAGGGAATTCTTGTTTGAACAAATTATCGACAAAAAACAGCGAAAAAGAATTAAATTACGTAACGCTTTTTTTCTATCATTCTTTGTCGCACCAACTTCGGACCATGATAAGTGAGATAGAGAAGGAAATTGTTAAAAGCGTTACGTAATATATGAACGATCCCTAACAATGTTTCATTATTTTCTTTCACTACCCCAGTAACACAAGAACTCCTCAAATGTGCTATGATTATTCTGTGAATATGATGAGAATGTGCAGATAAGACTATTTTGGAGAAATCCGTGAAGATATTTTATTAAGGTGCGTAGCGTATGATGATTCGGAACGGTCTCATTTGGAAGTTCTGAGGATGTTCGTAGGATTCTTCAAACTCGTCCTCAGCATTTTGAAATTTGACGTGGCTAGTGGAAAATTTTGAGCTCGTATTATTGAACACTTTTATCATAAAATCTTTGTTGGCCACGCCAAGTGTTTCGCATCGACATGAATTTCAAAACTGCTCAGGAATGACCAACAAGTTTGGTTCAAAATAAGTCAGATTTCTTTTTAGTAGGTATGCCAAATGATTGAACCTGATTTTTCTTCTACTCCACTTTATATTCATTTTCAATACAATTATGTTTTTCAAAGATCATAAATCACTTTGAATAGAATTGAAAAAAATTGAAGTTACAATATACAAAAAATCGTTTACATACCATTTGGATAACCAAATGTACTCGTATTGATTTCACATTTTTTCTTCAGATGGGGCGTATCCTGTTGTATTACATCGAAATTTTAAATGTAATGAAATTCCTGTTGAGAATGGGTTTATAGATTTGTTTTGGTACATATTGATCGCATTTTCATGTGCTTGGCGTTACTTTTTACTTTTTTGAAGTTTTTTATTGGGATTTCACTTCTGTTTCTGGATATACCTTCAATTGAAAACTATTGAAAATCAAATCCTCATGTCGAGTTTGATGGGAACCATAGGAATGAAGAAAATGTCCTAAGATTGTTTCCGTGATATGAAAAACCACTTGGGCTCTCATTATTCATCTCATCATTGGACAGCAATAGATTATTGAAATTCAAAGTGAAGGAAAGAAGGAAAGGAAAATGAATTCCCTTAATCAAGTGAACATGTGAAGAATTCTAGACACTAAATGTTACTTGACCGATAAGTTGACGCTGGAAGCAGCTCGGAGCGCTCAGAGCAGCTCATAATTTTGAACAATTCATTGTCTACTTTTTCATCGTCATGTTCTAAATCCTGGATCCATCGGTCCAAGCCAATCGTAGAGAAGATCCAAAAGTATGAACATATTTCATTGCGAATTCTTTTAGAAATGGATTTTTCCCTTTATGGACTTTAGAAATAGAATTATGAAGCATACCCAGACACAAACGATGATTCATATTCAATATAACTCCGATGAATTCAAAATGAATGCATTTTGAATTTTCAGACAATTATTTCCGAACTTGAAATATAAATTCTTCCTGAAGACTAAGGTTTTGGTGGAAAATTCAATTTGAATTGGAAGTATTCATAATGAATTATTTTTCAACTCTCAAACTGGAGCCCTTTGTTGAGAACCTGGCGCTATCTGGGATAAAGCGAGAATAGAAACATAATCCAGCTTGAAGAATAACAAGAGTAATTAAAATTTTGAAGAGATCATTTCAAAATCAATCACATTTCCAGTCGTTTCAGTCAGACGAAGCTGCCCTGATAAAACTGACTGTTGAAAACGGACAGAACCTCTATCTGAATCTAACGGAGTCAATATGCGTTTTTGACAAACATATATTGATTCCGTTAGGTCCAGCTGAAGGTTCTGTTTGTTTCTAACGGCTATCTCTATCAGAATGTAGTTATGCTATTTGCATCATCATCTTGATGATAACCTCATTCATAACGTATACATACATATATGATGCTTCCGATTGCAGGCATCTATAGCCCCTGGGGCTTTGAGAATGAATTCACATTGGCTAATTCATGGCTCCTGGGGCCAGTGTTCGGAACTCCTAGGATCGTACACGATTCTGATTGATTGCTTCTCATCGAATGTTGGAGGTGATTGGTTGCTCTATAAGAATTGACCAATAAACATCGTGTACGATCCTAGGAGTTCCGAACACTGCCTGGGGCCAAGGGCTTTTGCAATCGGAAGGGTCTATAATATTCCGAAATATCCTCACTTTCAGATACTTCTTTTTTCATTAGATATCCGTATTTTGAATTCTCTTGAATTTCAGATAATTCTTCTCTTGAATATCAGAGATGATGAATATCTATTCTCACATCCTACACAGTGCCATAGTCTCAAAAGAACTCTTATTGAATTCATTTTGTTCTTCATGAATTCTTTGAGAATTCTTCTGAAACTGCAGTGCTGTGTGGGATATTTCTACTCTCACAGATTCTCGTTCTCAAACATATATTGAGAGGATGAGTGGGATATGTTGTTGAATAAGATCACTTTCCATTGTCAATGATATATACTTACAAATCAAGATCTGTGAGAGTGCAAATACGTGAAAATAAAGTCATTTGACTTTGATCCCAACCAGCACAAATAATCAATTTGAATTCATGAAAACTCCCTTAAGATCTCTTGAATAGTTCCCGTTGTGCTAATCAATATGTATTCATTATTAATATTTTGAATTCAAAATGAAAACGTCTTGAATGCCCGGACAATTCGTTATGAAATCTCGATATGAGTCCTTTCTGAACATTAAGTTGTTCATTGATAGTTCATTTTGAATTCAAGATATTAATAATGAATACATATCGATCAGCATAACGGGAACTCTTTGCAGGAATTCATGTGCTATATAGGATGACTCCCCAGGTAGCATAGAGTTCATTGATTGATTCTTAGATAACTTTTTGAGAACTTTGGATTTCAAATGACATTTTTTGAGGATTCTTTATGAACTACATGTTATCTGTGATTTGAGAACAATGAATCAAGTAAGAAACAAAGAAATAAGTCTGATTGTACAAAAAACACAGGTTTGTAAGGATAGAAATATCATTCAGCTCGAATGTAACAACAGGAGAGATAAAACTTTTGCAGAGATCATTTTAGAATGAATCATATCTTCAGTCACACGAGTCAGGCTACTGATAGTTATTCGACAACAATTTTTATGATTTTAAACTCATTTATAACATATATGATATTCCGAAATGGTTTACTTTCAAGTACTTGGTTTTTTATAAAATATTCGCTTGTTTATTTTTGTTTATTTTCAGACAATTCTTCTCTTCAATATCATATCTGATCATAAATATCTATTTCTACATATTAGTATAAGGTGTATAACTTTGCTTCCGCCGTTTTGCAATAGATGGCTGTAGTGGTAAGTGGTAGTTGAAATGAATAGATCATAGATGTCATACAATAAGCTTAGGTATTTGTAAACATAACGCCATCGAAATATGAGTCGATTTGTGTCTGCATCATGAAGTTATTCTCGATTAAACATGTCAGCTTACGAGCCAAATTTTCGTCATTTGCGAGAGGTTTGAATTTTCTGCTTTAATATGAAGAAATCTGCGGCTGAGGCTCACCGAATGCTCTCAAATACCTATGGTGAGGCCGCTATTAGTGGAAGGACGTGTCGAAAGTGGTTTCAATGCTTCAAGAACGGTGATTTTAACGTCGGAGACCAGCATGGCAGTGGAAGAGAGAAGGTTTTCGAAGATGCAGAATTGGAGGCATTACTTGATCAAGGCTCGTGTCAAACGCAACAAAAATCGGCAGGATCATTGGGATTGAAGCCGAGAGATGTTGAACGGCGTTTGTGTGTTTGTGAACAGCTCCTTGCAAGGCAAAGACGGAAGGGGTTTCTGCATCGCATCGTGACTGGGGACGAAAAATGGGTTCATTACGATCATCCCAAGCGCAGAAAATCACGGGGATATCCCGGCCATGCTTCCACGTCGACGGCCAAACCGAATATTCACGGTTCCAAGGTTATGCTCAGTATTTAGTGGGACCACCTCGGCGTAGTGTATTATGAGTTGTTAAAACCAATTGAAACAATCACAGGCGATTGTTATCAAACGCAATTAATGCGTTTGAGCCGAGCATTGGAAGACAAACGGCCGCAATACAACGAGAGACATGATAAAGTGATTTTACAGCATGACAATGCTCGACCCCATGTTGCGAAAGTGGTCAAGACATACTTGGAAACTTTGAAATGGGAAGTCCTGACCCACCCGC
Source organism: Gonatopus flavifemur (assembly GCA_018340375.1). Taxonomy (NCBI): domain Eukaryota; kingdom Metazoa; phylum Arthropoda; class Insecta; order Hymenoptera; family Dryinidae; genus Gonatopus; species Gonatopus flavifemur. The sequence continues at coordinate 12,240,852 of JAFFJZ010000009.1, forward strand.
CGTATGCCCCAGACGTTGCTCCCTGGGACTATCACTTGTTTCGATCAATGGCACACGGCCTAGCTGACCAGCACTTCCGGTCTTATGAAGAAGTGAAAAATTGGATCGATTCGTGGATTGTTCCAAAAGATGACCAGTTTTTTCAACGCGGGATTCGTATGCTGCCCGAAAGATGGGAGAAAGTAGCGGCCACTGATGGACAACACTCTGAATCATAAATGTATAAGCAGTTTTTTATAATAAAGCTTCGAATTTCAGAAAAAAACGGCGGAAACAAAGTTATACACCTAATACATTATTAGGTCTTCATTGCTGAATGTATTATAACAGGTCTTCATTTTTTAGTACATACTAAAAGGAAAAAAATTGCTGTTGAATGAAATTTTCTCCTATTTTCGGAACATATTCGGGAATATATCCTGCAGAAGTGAAAATATGTGAAGATGAAAATATTCAACGTTGATCATATCAAAGAATATAATTATTTGAAAATAAACGTAATTCAAACTGAAAAGCAATAATTTCTTCACAAAGCAATAATTTCACTTGCTCATCAAATAACAATTCAATTACTATAATCTTCTATAGGTGATTTTGAAGAACATCGTATACGTTTATAATACCACAACCGACTAAATATTCTTGAAGAATTTTTCAAAATGATTTTGATGGATATTTCACAAAATTCTAAAAAATTTCTTGTACAGTACTGAAAAATGCTCTTGACCGGATATTTTGAAGATATCTCTTTTTGTTGCATGATAAATGAATATTTGACATCTCTTTAAGATACTCTTTAAAATAATCCTGAAGAGTCATTGAAACATTTTTGCTGGGAAACTATTTTCAACTTCATGCGAAATGGTACAAATTCTCGTTTTATCAAAAAAATTTCTGTTGGATACCTTAAACGTATCATATTGTGTAACATATTGTGTGCAAGTTTTCTCTGTTCGTAAAATCTGTTTTGTTTCGTTTTCCTAACAATAATATTTTAAAAACAATGGGAATTCTCGCACAATACATGTTTAAAACAAAATCGTGGGCTGCTTTGAGCGCCAACTTATCGGTCAATTAATATTTACTTTTCGGAATCCTGCACATATGTATTGATTTATGGGGATTCACTTTTCTTTCCTTCTGTTCTTCATTCTTTATGTTGATTATCTATTGCTGTCCAATGATGAGATGACTGATGGAAACCCAAGTGAGTTTTTCATATCACAAATGATCTGAGGACATTTTCTTCATCGCTACGATCGCTATTAAATTGGACATGAGCATTCGAATTTTATTTATGTTCAGTTAAGGACACATCCAGAAAAAGAAGTGAAATCCCAATAAAAAAACTTCAAAAAAGTAAAAAAATCACGCCAAGTACATGAAAATGCGGTCAATCCTGAAAAAAATCTAAAAATACATCCAAACGAAAATTCTCCTACAATAAGAATTTCGATAAGATACAACAGGATATGCTTCACTTGAAAAAAAAAGATGTAAAATCAATATGAGCTGCCAAGTACATTCGGTTATTCAAATGGTATGTAAACGATTTCTTGTATATTGTAACTTCAGTTTGTTTAAATTGTATTCAAAGCGATTTATGATTGTATTGAATTAACAATATATAGTGAGGTGAAACAAGAATTAGGTTCAACCATTTGACATACTAGAAACAACTCTGACCTATTTGAAACTCAACGTGTTGATCGTTTCTAATATGTTTTGAAATTTTTCACATACCAGAAACAGCGCTAAGTTATTCCAAACCAAACGCGTTAGTCGTTCCAAATAGATTTTGAAATCCACGTCAATGCGGAACACTTGGCACGGCCGATGAAGATTTTATTATCCAACGTTTTGATCACATACTTTCAACAGAATTGTTTGAATACACTTGAGGCTCAAAACTCACGTAATCGGCCGCGCCAAGTGTTCCGCATTGACGTGGATTTCAAAATCTATTTGGAACGACTAACGCGTTTGGTTTGGAATAACTTAGCGCTGTTTCTGGTATGTGAAAAATTTCAAAACATATTAGAAACGATCAACACGTTGAGTTTCAAATAGGTCAGAGTTGTTTCTAGTATGTCAAATGGTTGAATCTAATTCTTGTTTCACCTCACTATATATTGTTAATTCAATACAATCATAAATCGCTTTGAATACAATTTAAACAAACTGAAGTTACAATATACAAGAAATCGTTTACATACCATTTGAATAACCGAATGTACTTGGCAGCTCATATTGATTTCACATCTTTTTTTTTCAAGTGAAGCATATCCTGTTGTATCTTATCGAAATTCTTATTGTAGGAGAATTTTCGTTTGAATGTGTTTTTAGATTTTTTTTAGGATTGACCGCATTTTCATGTACTTGGCGTGATTTTTTTACTTTTTTGAAGTTTTTTTATTGGGATGTATTTTACTATGAATGATGATTCTCAACAGATACTGGTTCAAAAACAGCTGCTCTGAACGGAGCGTTGATGTACATGATTACAAAAAATAATTTACCTCTGGATATGGTAGAAGGAAGTGGTTTTAAATACTTTGTTAAGAAGGCTGTTCCATTATACAAATCGCCAAGCAGAAAAACTTCAATTGTAAATATTGATAACAAATATGGAGAACTCCAAGCCTAGGTCAAACATACTTTCGATCAAGTATCACAATTTACATTGACTACCGACATATGGACTGAGAAATATACAAGTCAAAGTTATTTAGGTGTTACAATTCACTATTTGGTAGAGAATGGAATGAAATCGGTGACAACTGGAGTCCAGAATCTGGATAAGCCTTATGAAGCCAAATATATTGCTGGAGTTATTGATGAGATTTGTGAAACATGGAACATTGCCAAGACAAAGGTTTAATAACTGAGTTTAATTGAATATCTCCTTAAAAAATTTTCTGAAAAACTATATAGTACCCCAAAATGAGTAGTTTTCAAATTCTCTGAATTAAAATTCTGTCAGAAAGAGTACGAGAAAAGAACACAACAAAATATTTCACTACTTTCATCTTAAATGATTGTATAAAGATTGAGTAATGTCTGTTTTTGTTTTTATGCAATGCTAATGATTATTTTGTATTTTTTAGGTCAATCTTATTGTAACAGATAATGCTGCTAATATTGTTGCTGCAGCAAAATTAGCATTTGGGGCGCATAAACATTCAGGATGTTTTGCACGCACATTCAACCTTGTGGCTGTGAAAGCAATTGAAAATACAGCAGCGTTAAGTGAAATCACAAAGTTAAAACAATCGTGTCGTCTTTCAAACATTGTGTGAATGCAGCAGACGAATTGGAATGAATTCAAACTTCCAATGGAAAAACAGGAGGCACGATATTAAAATTGATGCAAGAGGTGTCCACTCGGTGAAATTCCACTTTTGCTATGTAAGATTAATTTATAAAATTGAGTGATATGGTAGGAGTAATTTTATTGAAATATATGAATGTTACAATGCTTCCTGGAGCTGAATTATCAACCGTTGAGGAAATTAAATCTGTTCTCAAACCTTTACAACATGCAACAACAGAATTGTGTACAGAAAAAACTACATCAAGTAGTGAAGTGATTCCTATTATGAATCTTATGAAGCAGGTGAATTATATTCACTTTTTAGGATATTTTTACTCTTTCCATATAGCATATTGTGACGTAATATTTCCTCCAAGATGCTCCTCAATATGCAGCCATTTGAGTCACAGATCGCCAATGATTTGAAAACACAATTGATATGTCAAATAGACAAACGTTTTGGGAGAATGGAAGACACTGAAACCTCTGCAATTGAAACATTGCTGGATCCACGTTTCAAGAAAATGCATTTCACAGATTCTGTTGGGTGTAGCAAAGCCATTGGGCGAATTAATTCTGAATTAAAACGAACGTCAACTGGTTAAAACCAAGATACACAGCTGTTATCATGTAATAATCGTTCTACTGACAATAATTTGTGGACACTACACGATAAAATCGTATTGAATCAGTCTGTTCAAGAAACTTCCTCTGGTGAAATTTCAACAGAATCACAACAGTTCCTGAACACGACTGGATTTGATAGAACTATGAATCCATTTGAAATTTGAAAAAACCTTAGAAGAGAATATCCTAACCTTTACGTAATTTCACGAGACTATTTATCTAGGATAGCGACATCCGTTCCAGCCGAACGGTCGTTTTCAAAAGTTGGGATTATAGCTAGTGATAGGAGGAGTAGATTGACAGGGAAACGACTGTCAAAACTTATATTCTCAAGTTCCCTGGAAGATTCTTTCTGGTTTCCTTAAATTACACATCTTTCCTCCCAACTAGTCGAAACTGGGACAATTACTTTTGTTTCTTGTAATTGTAAGCTTTTTGTGATTTTCATTTTAAGAAGGAATATCATATGACATGTTGGGAATGTTTGATTCGAAAATAACGCATAGTTTTATACATTTTTTGTGAATATTGATACTTTTATACATACTATAAGCCAAATAAGATCACTGATTGTATTCGTTTCTGTTCCCCCAAAACTAAATCCCAGTATTCTTATTTGTTGACCATTTTTTTCACGAAGTGCCAAGTTCTTCATTTTCTCCTACCTTGTGTGGGAATAATATAAACAGAATGGAAAGAAATATTTTCTGTCATTATGAAGAATCAAGGAAAATCTGATATGAGATCAAAATTTTCAAGAGCTGGAATTTCATTTTTCTTCCTTCTTATTCAAAAGAAAAATTCATTAGGGTTGAAAAGTGAATGGAAAATATCAGGCACGCTGTTTTTCTTATATTCGATCGATATCGATTCGTGAAAATCGATTTTTTTGTTTCGATACATCGGAAAAATCGGATCGGAAATTTACGATACATCGATTCTCGAAAATCGTTCTTTTTTTATAGATCGCCCATCTCTACCCTTAATCTTAAGCTATTCAACTCGCCGTATCTTCGGAACGGCCGAAGCAAAAAAATGTTTTCCTACAACAAAAAATGGCAAAAAAATAGCGGAAAAATACGCACTCACTCCCAGTCCAGTTAGATAAAAACGCCTAGATCACCTAATAAACCGTACAATTATTCCTAATATGACAGTGAAACTCCTGAATGAGAACGCTCATCCTCTCTTCCATTCGAACAGTCGGTGCCTTGCGTTGAAGAAAGGAGATGAGCGTTCGTATTGAAGGGTTTTGCTGTGTTGAGAAAGAACATCAACCCTGGCGGAAAAAATTTGACGCAAAACTACGCCAATTAACGCGGAAACTACGCAAAATAACGCAGTTTGACGCAGGATTTCTCCGCTAAACTACGCAAAATAACGCAAAATAACAGTAATTGGCCCAAAAAAATTGTTTGCGAATTCCCAAATGATAAAGTGTTCGGATATGTATTGCGTCGAAATTAAAAGGTATTTCAATAGAAATTTCTCTTATCCAAAGCAGAGACGGTTTTAAGAATTGCCATATCATACAAGACAACCCTGGTGAAAAGGAAGCGTGTATTAGAAAGTATCAGGAACGTGGTCATGGAGTATTTAAAACGTGGATTTAAACGTATACCGAGCGTAAAGTGAGACATTAAGAGTAGTTCGAACGTATATTGGAAGTACGTAAAACGTATCGGAAAAAACACCAATTTCATAGAAATCGGGCTTTACGCGTGGAAGCGTAATCGAAGAGTGGATAGGAAGGATGTAAGACGTTAAAGGAAAGTAATCTGAGACATGCTTACGCTTTCGTTACTTTTTATGACACGCTTCATTTTCACCAGGGAAGAATAAGAGTTTTATGAAAATATCTTACATACTCATTGGGAGAATTGAAATTCTTCAACCGTACTACAGTCAACCACAATTACACAGAAATTCTGTTTATATGTATGAAATGTACGGATTAGAATATGGCATACAATTGCCTCTTTAGGAGGTTTTTAATGTCCGCGTACGTTTTCATTCGTCTGTTATATACAAATGTATATAACATTTCAATATTTTGATGCTATTTGGATAGCTACAAAATCAAAATTTTGCGGCATTGGAAAAAATCCACCATAAAGACCATTATCTGAACATCACGTGATGTCATCTCAACACTACGCGGAGTTATTCCAATACCAATTGTACTTCTTCTGACACTGGATATCTCCAAGCAAAAATTATATCAAAAGTCTTCATATTTTTGTAGAATTTCTCATTATTTTCCAAACTATGTCATATTTCCTCTATGAATTTGGATTTTTTGGGAAATTATGAGTATTATGCGAACTTCTGCGAAAATATGAACCATTCGGATATCATTTTCGCCAAGGTGCAGTGTTAGTGGAAAAAAAGTGAACGCTGAACACATTATTTTTTTTATTTCAATAACCTTTTTTTTTATTATGAACTATTATACTTTCTATAGAGTATTATATTATTAGAAAATGAATATGCTTCATACATTCATTGTTATAATACAGGATAACGTGAGTGAAATCATACAATCATTTAAATTTAAAATGTCCAGAGTACAAGTATGTATTGTCCGCATCATTTTCAGTCCGCACAATAAGCACGAAGTACTTTACAAATGTATAAATCATCCTCTATCATCATCAAAATCGCTTGATTTTTTAATATTAGTGGATCGCAGCAACTGAGATTGTTTTCGTCAATGAAGCACTTTTTTATATGTTCTAATCTTAAATTATTTCCAAGTAGTAAAACTTCTTGATTTATAACGACTTCACGGAAAAATATAATTATTCGTGTTCCATCATTACATTCATGGTCCTTGTAAGTGCAAATATTGGTTATGACACCAAATTTATTATCTAGAAAAATAACGGAGTCGTTACATCTACCGTTTGAATTGTAAGCACGTGTAGTATACCGGCATTCATCAACAATGATTTTGTCATATCTTTTACAATTTTGTGCATTCTTTCCAATGCATCTCAATTCTTCTTGGTTTAGGTAGTGCTCCTTTCCCGATCCAATTAATGTAACATTATTTAGGCCAGTGCAAAATTTCAATCGGCGATGTTTCAAGTTTTCAATTAACTCGTTTGATCTTCCTGCATTTTCGAATGTCAAAGTAAAAGGCGATAAAGAATGAAGAATAACAAATTTTTGAACAATCTCTATTGCAGTACGTCTAGAATTTTTTTTAAGTAAGAGTAATAAACGATTTTGGTTTTCAAATGAAAAACAGTTATTTTGACCAAGAGGCCCCCAATGTTCAACACTTTTAGTTAAGTGCAGGAGTGAATGAACATTGTATCGCATTTGATGTTCTCCGAAATATTGCTGATATAATATTACATATCTAAGCAAAGCACACTTTGCATAATTCAAATCTTGTAAAGAAATAGGTCCCTGCAGAAGGATATTAATGGAACTTACAAGTAACGCCCAATGTTTCAAATACTTCATGGGTAAAATTCCAGTAAAAGTGACAACACTAAATACAAGTAGCCATATCAGCCATTCCGATGCCTTCCATTGTTTTCTGTCTTTTAAACTACGCATAGTGCGTTGAATATTTTTTGGGTGTCGCATACACAGCAGCCTAGTATCCAATTCATCAAGCTGATTAGGTGATCCTATATAATATGATTTGCCATATGAAGTTAATAATAATTCTGTGTGATGTCTAGTGACTCCCAGAAGTACCGAATGCATATAATCTGGTAACATGCCCGTTCGTAAATCGAAATAATTAAGATTCATCAACGCACTCGGACCTTTTACGCCTAAGACAGGTTCATCATTTTCATTATTGTGTGCTTTGACCATACAATCTCTGATAGATTCATCACTTCGTTCTTCATGAACAGTTATATCGATTGGATATTTCCGATAGCTATCAACACGTTTGGTGGGGTGCGTACAAAATGTGCACCCATATACCCCATTAAACTTTTTCATATTCAAGACAGAAGCTCTAGCAACAGAATCCACACAACAATATGCTGGAAAGATCTTACTTATGATTTCACAATTGTCTAAAGTCCATTTTAATCCGATGTTTGATAATTTATTACTTTCTTCTACAAAGGGCTGCAAGAAGATATTCATTACAGGTTCTGAATTCCCTATCCATAAGCCAACAAGGCAAGTATTATCAGATCTAACTTTTAATGGCAATTCTAAAATTTGAGTATAAATCGGCCAAATTGTTGTGTGGCTTGATTTTGAACTTTGGCATCCGTCTGTGTTGAAAGAGTAACATAAATTCCATGGTGATTTCGATAATTCATCACTAAAAATACTGTTTCTATACATTTCTGAGTCATAAATATCATTAATGACGTTTCCGGTATTCGTTCTAATGCGATGAGTTTCTAATAAACATTTACGTATTTTCGGATTTTCTAATAACTTTCTCAATTGAATCGAAAAATCTAGGGATAAAAAATAACTTGCTGGAGATTTCCGGTACACAGAATTACATATCATACATTCGACTCTGAAGTCTTTTGTAAAACCACTGCGGTCTACTTTACAGATGTATACTTTACAATTTGGACAAAATATATGAAAAGTGAAATTTAAGTCCTGGATATTGATAAGAGATTGTAATCTGTACTTCGTATCAGGAATAGTGTCCTCGTTGTACAGTTTATTGATTAAACGCAAAATATCAATTAGAGCAGCCCATGTCAGATTATGTCGTTGAGCCATGCTTAAAGCCATTAATATAGCTTCACCTTTAGTTGTACGAGTACAGTTGCACAATGCTTCATCCAGAAACGCATGATCACGTTCATTCTAAGAAAAACAGAAAATGTTCTAGTGGAGGAAATTGAATATAAATTCCGCATAATTGAAGCTGTTCATCTAAATCCAACTTTGGGGACGTAATTGATATTCAATACATACATCATAACATCAAAAGTATTTGCAAATCCATTCACACAAAAAAAACAGTTCAAATTTGATAGGCATACAAATCCCAGACAGTACACCAGCCTCTGATGTATTCAAAAACTTAATTTCACGCTCCATTTTTGAGATACGAACATTTTTAGATTTTTTTGAAATTGAAGCACTCAAAAGCACTATATGCTACATACTTGAGCTTCACACAATTCTCTACGTTGGGAAACGGCGGATCCCTGGGAAAAATTGGAGTATCCTATCATTTTTCAACTCCAACTTATAACCATTTGAAATTTTGGAGACTTCAGCGAATCAGAATTCAGCAACTTTGCATTATTATAGCTCTGAAATAAATAATGCTAGGATACTTCAATTTTCTTCCAGAAATCTACCGTTTGCAAACTTGGTGAATGGTGGGAAGTTCAAATGTGTAACATACAGGGCTTTTGAGTTATTTGGATTTGAAGGAAAATGTAAGTGCTTTCATCTGAAAAATTAACCCTCAAATTGAATTTTGCCAAATCGAAAAGGTATTACATTTTGGTTACAGAATATACCCATAAAATAATCAATTCGACTTGGATCACCGTATATACATATATGAGAAATCATGTCTTTATAAGTTTTGTGCAGTACATTTACAAGATTTTTCTGAATATTTATAGAAAATTCCTTGTTCATGTAAGTATTAATTACTTTACATACATGCCCGGAGAGGAAAAATGACGGAATTTTTCACATTAATTATTACATCAAGGATTGTGTGATAAACAAACTGAAAAACCACATTATTCATTATGATGAATGATCCTATGGTAAAATTACAAAAACCACATAAAAAATCACGTGATGAATTACGTGATGAATTTTTTCATTTTTACGGTGTTTTCTACGTAATCTTTTGAGCATATGATATTGAAGCATGTAAAGTATTGAAAATCCATCAAGTTGACAATATGTCAAACAAAATTAAAAATTACATACTTTATCACGTGTTGTCAATGTTTTTTTGGTAAATTTACTATGAGACCATTTTATCATGTTGCATCGCGTAATTTTCAACGTTTTTCATTACATAATTTTTGGCGCGATAAATAACGCAATCACACAATTTTGTTTCCAGATGTATTTAGTTTCCCATACAAATTTTTCACAGTGTATATAGTAAAGTAAAATCATGGGGAAATATTTGTTTTTATAAAACATTACAGAAATTGCATTTAATTTGTCATGTTTCACTTCTGTATGAGTAGGATTGTTAATTTTCCGTAAAACAAGAATGTTTTCAAATTGTCCAGAGTAAGTGGACAGTGAAAAATCCGTATCTACGAATGAAGCGCTTCATTCGTATCAGAGATGTTCTTTTTAGTACAACTTCCGGTAGATCGACCTATGACAGTCATGAGTTGAATGGATATACCAACCAGAAAATCCGAAATTGTACTAAAGAACATCACTGATTCGTATCGGAGTGAAAAATCAAGCGCTTGAATTTTTCAGCGTCATCATCATAGAAAAATATTGGAATAATATAATTCTGATTTTGGAAGAGCACAAGAGTACTCGAAGATTTTAAGAGGATTCATGAATAAATTTAAGGTTTTGTTAAGAATTTTGTTCAAATAGTTATGCTGTATGGGATTCATAGATTGTGCAACAAGTGTGGGAAATTGGTGATTTCCCCATTCGTGTGGGGGAAGACCAATATACAAAGTATAATTTTATGTACGCTATTGAGGAAAATTAATTTATATGCATTCGAATCATTGTATCTCTTGACGTTGGAAATAATTGATTCGATTAGTGTTGAAACACTTCACTTTCTCATTCCCTACTTTTTGTCGTTTTGTTATAGCAATTTCAACAAACATAGGCACACAAAATTAGAATACAATACCACATCAAAGCGAAGGCAATGATGACTTCTATCTTCTGCATTTTCTGATGTTGATTCATCTGACTTGCTAAGATTGCAATTTGAATCTTCATCACTGTCACTTGTTGAAACTAAGTCATGTATTTGATCATTTTCTTGACACTGAAAAACATGTATCAATAGTTATTACGAGTGATTAATAATACTGTATATCATGCAATCAAAACTACAAAATAGACAATATGTAATGAGATATGATGAAGTTTTGTACATGTCTCTTATAATATTTTGTACATGTACTCACTTACTTGTAACAATTTTCGTTTACGATATGCTGTTCTTCGAGGCCATTGATCATCATCTTGATCCTTGTCATATACACGTTTGTAACGTTTCATGTTCAATACCTTCCTTTGGTAATTTGTTTAACTTCTAAATGCTCAAAATTAAAATCGTCTTCAACTGTCTTCTATTGATAAAACTATTATAATACGTTTCATATAGATGTAACACACAGATCATTCACTCATATCTATTATTCCATCATATTTTATACTGGTGAATACAAGCACAACAATTATCAACAGATTTTTCAAATCAAACTCAAAACAAATCGTTGTATGTCATCAGCGCCACTGTCGTTCATAACACCATAGAAAGAAAATAGAGGGGCATTATTGGTATGTTTATAATTCACGACTTGCACAAACATAAGGCTGAGTTTCCATCGGATTTCTAGGGAATTCGCAGGAAGTTCTAGCTTTCAATCAATGAAACTGTTGGAAATTACTCCGTTCCTTAGAAATTCGATTGCGTCTGAATTCAGTCTTACCATGTCGCGCGCTTGGTCACCACCATGAAGCGCACTGGTGATTTAGTACACAACCTGCGTTCTATACCACATTCAAAACAAAACAACGTTGAAAGTGTAACGCTTATTCCAATATTCACGTTATTCATTGGTGCTTCATTTCATGTGTTCATATCATACAGTGTTGGATTATTATTATTTTAAATAAGTGTTAATTGCAAATCTAAAAATAAAAAAGAACTCAACTCATCCGTGAAAAGTAAAAATTTCCTTCCATCAAATAGTTTGACATATTCACGCTTTGATTATTTCATATTATTCTATCCATTTTAGAAATCTTAATCAATACTTGATTTTTCAGAATGACCGTCCCAAAGTATGCGTACGTCTATAATCATCGACAAAAAAAATATGATATCGTTGGAATTAATAGAATACATAGTTTTGATATCAGGGAATTCGAAGAGTTTTCATTCAAAGAACAACAAGAAACAATATATCTTGTGAAATATATTTCAAACCAAGAAGAATGCCAAGTACTTGCATTAGGAGGTGAGTTTATGATTCATTCTTGTATAATATTCAACCATACATTGGAATACGTTGATTTCAATCGTTCAAACGATCCAACCATCCAACTGTTCCGTATGTTCCAATTTTGTTATGTTATCATCATTCTTATACATTGTTCAAAATTATCCTGTACTTTTACCATGCCCAGCATAAGAGGTTCACCAAAAAATTTTTGAACTTATGTTAAATGTACGACTATCACAACAATTGTGACTTCACTAGTCTGTAATATTTTCAAGTTCAGAACATGCAATTTTATTATTTACGCTGAGCGTCAGCCAGTTACAAATGTTGGTAATATTACGTGGCTGAGCATAGAGATTTTATGTAGTTGACAATTTTTATGTAGTTCCTCTACGCTCAGAGTAGGACTTTTACATAAAAGTGTGATTTTGTGATTCCTGCTAGGTAATTAACAAAAAATTGTTTACAGTCAATATTATTTCATCATTGTCATCATGTGTGGTTGTATATTAAATCATGATCTTTTCATAAATAATGTAATTATATTCACCTAATTAATAATGATTATCTTCTTGATAATGAATTTACATAAGATACATGTTTATCAATAGAAACTCCAAAAGTTATAAAGCGTGTCATAGTAAGCAAACGCTTTGCAGTGAAAAAAATAAAGCTCGAATTCATGCCTAGACCGAAGGGAACTCAACAGTTAAACCCCAAAAAATCTAACTCCAAAAGAAAGGTATAAAGATCGCATTATCCTCTGTTTATGAAAAACAGTAAGTAATATCTTACGTACCTGAAATAAATTTTTCGAATTTTTTCTTTCAGACTGTACTTATCAATACAAAAAAGGCACAGAAACATACAAATAATCAGATTTTCAGTGCTCATGCACAGACCACATCGAAAACCACCTTGAAGTCAAAAATTCAAAAGAACATCCCACATAACACTCATGAAGATGTTTTAGGTATACATATATAAATTAACCACCCCCACATGCAAAATCATAATATGTAATATGCATCAGAATTTTAAAACTACAGCTGTCCATGTGAACCACAGACTTCTATATAATACCCTAGACTGAGAACATGCTATAGTTTATGCAGTTGAAGGTGAGGCAATACACTGATATAATAAATTTTTATGTATTGGAGGCAGCCATCCGTAAAAGGGTAAAGACGGATAGAGCGTCCACCAGTCACCTTGGTTTTTACAATGTATGAGTTTACCCTCTTAAAGATGGCTTCCTCCATAAATTTGCCTCGCCAATTCAATCGAGTTCGCAGTCTAGTGTATTATATAGAAGTCTGTGATGTGAACTGAAGACAGTTGCAAACACAGATGTATAATTTTTGAGGTTTGAAATTTTATTTCCTTTCAAAAATGTGTTCTAATTATTAATGAATTGAAAAAAACTGAGCGTTCAAATTTCGAAATGAAAATTAGATCACCCTCCCGTACAGCACTACCACCGATCCTCCACCTGGGACTTCGGTGGAGAATCGATGGAGAAATGGGAGCTGTGGAAATAAGGGAGAAATAAGGGAGAGTCTCCGTTGAGGCAACGGAGAGGCGACGTGGATTTGTCCGCCCCCTTTATTTTCAATAAAATTCATATCAGTGGATTTACACAACCAAACTTCAATGAGTAAATCCACGAACATGAATTTTATTGAGAATAAAGGAGGCGGACAAATCCACGTCGCCTCTCCGTTGCCTCAACGGAGACTCTCCCTTATTTCTCCCTTATTTCCACGGCTCCCATTTCTCCACCGAAGTCCTAGGTGGAGGATCGGTGGTGATGCTGTACGGGCTAATATGCTATGCACGTTCATAATATATCAGAATCTGCTATTAACGTGCACAGGCTGTACAGAGTGACCCAAGTCGGATAGATTATATTTCAGGAACATACCCACTGAGCGAAATAACATTTCAGGAATGTTACCGAGACTTCGTTTTTGAAACATGAAACGTCTCAGAAATAACGACATTATCGCCTCAGAGACGTTTCAGAAACTGCTAATGTCCGCCCTTTGAGATGTTTCCACAGGAATATCATACATATTCTTGAATATCCACAGGAAACGCAGATGAAGATATGCCATCAAATGTGTCGAATTTCGCACCACTAAGAACAGCTTCTCCTAATTCAAGTGTGAGTGACCAGGTTGAAGATATATCGTGAACATTGACTGATTCAGTAAGATGTATTGAAGTTGAAAAAGACTGGCCAGTACAAAAACGTGATACTGACTTAACAAAAACTCATGAGGTTGAAAAAAAGTCGTCAGTCCAAAAACATTCTTCTGCTGCAACAATTTTAAATGGGGCGAGAAGAAAGGGTTTGATACAAACAAATTGCTCCGAATTAATTCTTTGATATTAATTTTATCTTAATTTTGAATAGTTTTGGCTGCTTGCGTTTTACATTATTTTTGAAGATCATCGTATTAGTGTTTTTTTTGTTTTTCAATGTCACTTCAAGTTCAGGACACCTATATTACTTGATAATTATTATCTTTGATCAGGAAGATGAGGAGGATAGTGAAATAAAAAAATTAAAGGAAGAATTAGAACGAGCAAATAACAAAATCCGGCATCTTGAAAGTAATAACGGATCCAAGGAATTAAGTAAGTGAATTTTCGAAGGAATTATTATGATATATCACTGGTATGTTTGGCTATTGTTTGCTTCACAAGTGACTAATAATTATTAGATTTTTGTTTCACTTCTATTTTCCGGGGTGAAGAAATAGGTGTATTATGTCACCTCAACAAAATTTGATTCAAAATAAGGAACATTTCTCTTCCGATACCTTCAAAACGTCTATTACATTCTTTTCTCAAAATTGGCTATGAATGCGTGTGGTTATCTACACCAAAGTGTGCACAAATATTGGTCCAATATCTGTGTGATATCTGTTTTATATCTCGAAAACAGTTCGATATTGGATGATATTTGTGCATGCATGGTTATTTCTATCCGTTCAGATTCCTTGCCTATACAACACAAGAGTCCCCGCAAAGAGCTTCCGTTATTCTAATCAATATGTATTCATTATGAGTGCTTGGAATTCAAAATGAACTCTTTATGAACAACCTAATGTTCAGAAAGAATTTATACCTGAATTCTACAATGAATCCTTCGGGTATTCAATAAGGTTTCATTTTGAATTCGTTGAATTCATATTGAATTCATTATCAGTCGCATAACAGGGACTATTCAAGAGGTCTTGTAGAAGTTTCCATTGATTCAAATTGATATTTTGTGCTGGCTAGGTGGTTCGCGATACATCTCTTTAAGGAGTTACTAGTGCCGGGAGATTAGCCAAATCTTTCGTGTAAGATTTCTCCAAAATACTTTCATGTTTTCAAAATATCGCTCTATACAGCATTTCTATGGACATTCAAGAAATGCTCTATAGAGCGATATTTTGAAAATATTCAAGTATTGTGGAGAAATCTTACACGAAAGATTTGGCTAAAATCCCAGTGCTAGTATCCCCTTAAAGTTTGTGTAATATGCAGCCTCAATGGCTACGTTTACACCAGAGGACCAGATAGGGGTTTGGTACGCGCACCGAAAAAATTTGCTATGGTTCATGTGACGCAAACTACATCGAAATCCTTTGGTTCACGTACCAAATGCTCTTAGTATATTCGGGACCAATAAGAATAAATGTTTTGGTACCGATCAAATGATGAGTATTAAAAATATGGGACAAGAAATAATTTTATCATTATTGACAATTTGTGATTTGATTTATTAGAATTGCCTTAAAAGTTCACTAATCCAACAATATTCTACCTTCAATGTTATGCATCGTTGATTTCCCATTCATTTGACAGGAAATTCTTCAACACTGCCAGTCAATGAAAATGTTTGCAATAATGTTGAAAACGAAGGAACAAACCAAGTTTGTTCTGCCGACACAAAAAATAACATGAAACATTTGGGTAATGATACATGGTGTAAGGAGGCATGTTATACGGAAGCGCAGAGGGAAACTGACCCATCTAAATTTGTCAGTGCAATGGCATTGGGAATATGGGGATCCAATGAATTGGCAGAAAGGATTGTAGTTCCAAAAAACGGCAATAACCGCAAGC
Organism: Gonatopus flavifemur; assembly: GCA_018340375.1. NCBI lineage: Eukaryota > Metazoa > Arthropoda > Insecta > Hymenoptera > Dryinidae > Gonatopus > Gonatopus flavifemur. Next base: position 12,257,061 of record JAFFJZ010000009.1, read on the forward strand.
CTTTAACACCCGAGAAAAGAAGAATCTTGAAAAATGAATTTGATGCCTGGTTGGAAAAACAGGGATACAGAAAAATGGCCAAACAAGTCAATCTAAACAAATTTAACAAGTTTTTGAGCACAGCGATTTGGACGGCGCGAAGACGAATCTTTCATGAAAAGGACACTTCAAATTGAATATTGATAATAGAAAAACAGCTCTTTAATCACCAAAAAAATTACTATTCTCCGTTTTTAACAACTGTTAGGTCAATTGAAGAAACTCTGCATAATACAAACTATTTTTTTATTCTTTATGTTTTCGGGAATATTATATTTATTCTCCCAGAGCTATAAAACCTTCAAGATGGTATGCTGGTGCTTTATCAAAAATTACTCTGTGTGCATAGATATTTGTGGTCGTATGTCATAGCTCCCAATTATCATTAAATCGAATTTTGAACATCACTATTTCGACAATAAAATTGAAAGTGCTTAAGGGGATAACAGCGCCGGGAGATTAGCCAAATCTTTCGTGTAAGATTTCTCCAAAATACTTTCATGTTTTCAAAATATCGCCCTATACAGCATTTCTATGGGCATTCAAGAAATGCTGTATAGAGCGATATTTTGAAAATATTCAAGTATTGTGGAGAAATCTTACACGAAAGATTTGGCTAAAGTCCCGGCGCTAGTATCCCCTTAAGAACTATTCGAACATATGACGACGGCCACGTGGCCACGGGGCTACGACCATTCGGGTCTATTCATATTTGGTCATATTAAATTCGGATCTATGACATAACACTGATATTTGCTTGATGTACCTACACTATAACCCTTGAAAAATAACAAGAGCTTTGAATTCATTTTAATTTCGTTTATTATGTTATTCTTTTCCTTGAAAATTAGTTTCAAAGAATGATTCTTTTTTATGGTTTTCAAGCAAAAATTACCCTGAAATGTATTATCAGTGTTGATAATTGGTTATGACATTCTGTATATGTTACTTTTAAGTGCTTTGAACATATCAATAATCTACGTTCTGTTTATGATTAATATTCTATCTTTGTTTCCAGTATCATGAGATGTATGTATTGTGTTATTTATTTTAACTTAAGATACGTTCTAACGTAGCAATTTATTCCCCAATATGTCAATTGAAATTTGTTTTTATGTTTTCAATGGTCAATATTTTCATATTGTATGCTTTTAGAAAATATGACTGTTCATTATAGACTTTGATGAATATGTAAACAAGTTGAACAGGATTATGAATTAATTTACAATAAAGCACATAACAGCAATATTAATGTATCAAATCCATTTTTTGCCAAGATTCATTCATTCTGAATATTTGTCTGTCCAACTAGGAGCATTGAACTATGTAAAATGAAGTATACAGGGAATCATATTTACTTTACTTCAAATGATCACTATCCTACAATTTACTCAATCAAAATATTATAAATATGATATTAGAAATAATTGCTTGAGGATTCTATAGAAGTCTATAATGGCTCCAGAAAATGATATTCGAATTTTTCATATTTTTGTAGAATTTCTCATAATACTCATAATTCCTCATTATTCTCGATATCCACACACCACAGAAGATCATGAAGAAATTCTGGAGAATTCGAAATGAATTACTTATACCCTCAATTGAACTGTTTAAGAGCTCCTCCTGAATTGATGTGTTGTACGGGTATTTTCACAGAAAATCCAAATTCATAGAGAAATATGAGATTTTCTGAAAAATAATGAGAAATTATGAGTATTATGAGAGATTCTACAAATATATGAAGACTTTTAATATGATTTTCGCTTGGGGATATCCAGTGTCAAAATCAGGGATGGACAGCCTCAATTACTTTTTGTACTTGAAGTACTTTTTTTTTGTCAAGTACTTTCCTATTCCCATAAAATAGGGATTTTGGACGTCAAATTAAAAAGTACTTGAGGTACAAAAAGTAATTGAGCCTTGTCATGCCTGGTCAAAAGAAGTAAAATTTTTATTGGAATAACTCCGTTTAATGTTGAGATGACATCATTTCACTTTTCATTTTGTCATTATCCAAATAGCATCAAAATATTGAAATGTTATATACATTTGCATATAACAAACGAATGAAAACGTACGCGGACATTATAAACCTCCTTCAGAGGCAATTGTATGTTATATTCTAATCCGTACGTTTTATGCGTATCAACAGAATTTTTGTATAATTGTGATTGATCGTGGTACGGTTAAAAAATCCCTGGTGGAAAAGTTTTGTTGAATTTTGTGGGATTCCGCCGTTCACGTTTGGCACAGTTGGTTTTCACTGAAAATTAGCAAACTTCAACAAAATCTAACAAAATTTCGGTGAACTTCGATCATTATCCATAAAATTCAATAAACTTTGGTGAAATTCGCAAATTTTCATTGAACATTTTGAAGTTGATGGAATTTTATTTAATTTTATTGAAACATTGATCTGCAAAAGTGAACAAAATTCAACAAAATTTTCCCATCAGGGATTGCAATTCTTCCAATGAATACGTAAGATATTTTCATAAAATTCTTGTCTTGTCTTGTATGATGTGGCAATTCGTAAAATCGTGATTGATTTAAATAAGAGAAATTTCTATTGAAATACCTTTTAATTTCGACGCAATACATATCCCAACACTTCATCATTTGGGAATTCGCAAAAAATTTTTGGGGGCAAATTACTATTATTTTGCGTTATTTTGCGTAGTTTAGCGGAGAAATCCTGCGTCAAACTGCGTTATTTTGCGTAGTTTCTGCGTTAATTGGCGTAGTTTTGCGTCAAATTTTTTTCACCAGGGGAGAATGCTCCATTAATTGATTATGGCACAGCTCTTGGTATGTTCAACCAGAATCTCACAGATTATTTTGTGACCCCCTCTTCCTTCTGTATATGAATCAGTTCCAGATGAAATTATGAACTCGAAACAATTGTTCTTGATTGATCGACTGATCAACTATACGATTCAGGAATTTCCATTATTAAAATCCTATTGGGGATGCATATTCAAATCAACTTGAACATTCAAGATGTAATCACTGTTTCAGCATGGCGACCATTATGAATTCTCTAATAAGTCAATCTTATGCCCTATTGAGATATGATTGCTGTGTAATAGAATATAGATAAGCTTAACCGATCGTCATTCAGGAAATATAATTTCATTTCCTTTTAACCAATCCATCTGAAAATAAGCAAAGGTCACTTGAATCAATCAAGAGATGTTTGGAAGATATTTCAGAAGATTATTTTCATCTTGTTTCTATTGCAGGAGAATCGGAAAATTCCTAAGTAACGGGAATTTTCTGAATAATCCCTCTTGAGTTATCATTAGAAGGTGTTTTCAAGTTCCAACAACAAGCAAAGTTTCAAATCATAGGAACTATCCCACATATTTGGGTCACAATTATTGTTTTTGAATGAATAATATCTGAATTTCATAAGTCGTTCATAATTTTATGCGTGAACAGATCAAAATTATTCAGAATGATTAATCTCATGTATGCGTTATTTATAATCTCATGGGTTTGGTATGAATCCAGATGAGTGATCAAATTCATAGAGGTGTACAGCTGACCGGCTATGGGATTGTCTGGTGAATCCATAAGTTCCAAGTTCAATTCCAATCAGAATAACGTTTTTTCTCTCATCAATTATCATCATGAAGTAAGTCACCGTCTCATGATAGATTCATTACGTCTTTTTAATTAGAGGATTATATTTGTTTCTAACTGTAACCGTGGAAATTCATCAGATCATGCCGATCACGGTATGAATATATGGGTTGGATGTGAACCCGCTTTTATCTTTTTAGATATCCAGACGACAAAGACGCGATATAAATTTCATATCCAAATGATCGTCGCTTCACTTCATTCGTCGATTTATGCATAGATGAATGAAAAATTTTGTTTTCATTGCGCCTTAAGGGCCTAAGGGCGTCTGATTATCGCATGCGACAACCATAAAAAGAAAAGAGACGTACCTTAGACCTCTTCTTTCTTCTCATGGGAAATATTTTGTCGCATGCGACAATCGCACGCATATAATCGTACTTTTGAAAATAGTAACTAAGTTTCGGACAGAAGGATTTTTTATAAGAAGCTGTCTAGCTCAAGTGAGATATATTATTAATTGAATCTGTAATCAATTTTTTGATAAGGTTTCGAACCAAATTCCTGAAAGGAATATTGACATTCATTTCGCGTTTCCTGCCATATCATAATCATGCTTGAAGAGAGTGAGAGAGAGATCAAAACAGACGCGCTAGATTTAGAATGATGTCAGTACAAAGTACGATCCAGCGAATGAACACTGAAGAATTCCGATACGGAAGATGAAATCAACTCAAAATTAAAAACACAGACGGCAATATAAGTGATACACGGAATTTTCGGATGAATATAGTGGTTCATCTGTTTCATATTAAATTCTTGATTAATCTCCTTTTCCTCGGAATAATTATTCCGAAATTACGGAATAATTATTTTTTACCTTGATAACAAAAAACAAGTAACATTTCTAAACCAAATTCTGCTAGAAACATTTCTAAAAGCGTTCTATTTCTGTCTTATTATTAAAAAGAAACTATTGATTGACATTCTTCAAGAGTTCAATTCACATTTGACGTTGAATTTAATCCCTGTTTCGTCAATAAAACCAATTGTTCTGATGTAATGAACAAAAATCAGTCAAATTCAGGAAAAATTGAACTTTGAGATTGAATTACTTTTGAATGAGTGGACCTAGAAAAAAATGACTAAGGACCTTCTTTGTAGAGCGTTCAATTCTGTACAAAAATATGTATTGAGATTCTCTGTGTGATCGGTGGTTTGCAAGTTATAAGAATCAGAAGACGTGAAAATGATCTTTTCCTATTAGCGTGCGTAAAGTAACTCTTTCCCACATGCTTTTGTTCGGAGAGCTGAGCGTGCGGGGAAGTATAAGAAAACAATGTGTGTATGAACATGGATATACGAGTATACACACATTTGTATATACATTGGTACCTTAGAACCGTCGAATCGAACGCCGGTTTGTTTACATCTCGCTAGCTTTGTCTTATTGAATAGACCTGTGAACATTTACATTCCGTATTTTGATTATATGATACATTGAAGGTTTCGTTTCGTTGCTTCGAACGGTTGTTGAAGAAAGATTGAGTAAAATATGTCAGTAAGTCGTGATATTGATAGTGACAGTGAAAATAATGTGTCTGATAATGTGCCACTGGAGATACTTGAAGCAGCGAAAGACATCGCTTTCAATTCGTTGCCGAAGGTTTCTCAGTTTAAGTATACACAAGCGTACAACGATTTCAAGAAATGGCACATAGGTCAATTAAAAGAATCAGGATTAAAAGAAATGGCACATAGGTCATCCCGCACCCGCTTCGCTCGTGTGGGAACGACCTACTTTGCGCACTCGTATCGTAATGTACTATTCCAATATCATTTTTGTGGGAAATCGAAAAATGCGATGCGGACCTTCGTAACATCAATATTATGAGCTCAAATTTCAACAGTTCTCTTTTGACAGCTGAATGAAACTTTTGAGCCTGTTTGCGAGAAAAAAAAAGAATTTCTTTTCTTGAATCACCACAATATGTGAATATACGGAAATCCTTACACACGTAAGAAACTGCATATAGCTCGTCTTGTTGAATCAATCGCATTTTCCTTATCATTCCCAATAGTTTCCTCTAATCATTGGATGATGAAAATTATTTTGTGAGATCAGGAATATCATAAACATCGTTTTGTGATAACATTGAAATTAAAAATTTTTGTATGGCAACATTATTTATGAATATTTCATGAATACATACGAAAAAGATATTCGGCAACCTCAATCCGTGAAATGACGGGGAATGACATAATGAATATAAGTTTTGGATATAACAAAGAGATAAGTTATCGATATTGACAAATATCGATAAAGTTTCCTCATCACTAATATGCGGAGTAATGAGAGAATACAAAGTTATAGTTTCTATCGTCATGATCGGGTATTTCCCACGGAGACCATACTGTGTCTAATAATCTGCAATTGGAACTTTTCTCCGTGCCAAAGAATAGTTCAACTCACTAAAAACATGGTTCGGTCCTTTTGTACTATTTTTCTCCGGTGACAGTGACTAATATTCCTCTCATTGTATATTCTGACTATTCTGATAGCATTCAAGTTGTCTATGAAAATATGCCAAGTGCCAAATCCTTGTTTGTAGAAACACTCCCAAACGTGCATTTTCACTGCGTGTTTAACAGTTCGCTGAACGAGTCTATCTTTGCAGGTACACCAGTTCTGTTTGAGTGATGGAAGAACGTGCCTAAATGGAAGCTTCATTGGAAAAAATTATGTTGTCCCAATCGTGATCCAAGTTTTATGTCGCCCAAGCCAGTCTCTTGTCAACGTGTTTTTCGGAAAGTAGGGGTTTCCTCACACAGCACCCAACACCTGAGTAATATTCATAGAATATTACAATCTCTTGCTCAGAACATTCTGTGTGGAATATTTATACAAGATTCTATAGATATTACAGATACAATATCTCTTAAGAAACATTCTGAGCTTCCAATTGGAACATTGCCCATATAAGTTTCTGTAATGTTCAGGGAATCTGCGATGGAGAATATGCTCAATTTGTGGCAAATTGAAGATTCTGAGAATGTGACAGTACACGGAAAATTTGAAACCTGACTGGTCACTGTTCTGCACACGATTCAGTGATGTTCTGCACAGTACTCAGTGTGGTGCTGCGCCTGACTCCGAGCACAGTAATCAGTCGAGTGCTGAACACGAATGTTTCGTGTGCGCACAATAATGAGTAATGTCCTGTGCTATAACCATTCATGTTCCGCACTTGAATAATATTTTATGTTCAAATCGAAAATTCAATTCTAAAAAAAGTAGGAATAAGGTTACAACAAATCGACTCATGTTTCTATTGAAGGATTGTGGATTAATTTATTAGGGAAGAATTAAAAAAACAAACAATGGGACTGACAGTATTTTTTAATCTTATTCTTGAATTTAAACCCAACGTTTTGGAATGTATTTACCATTTCCGTTTTCTGTAATACGAGAGACTGAACAGAATTCAAGTTCTTCTACATTTGAACACTCATATGATGTACTTGTCACATCCTAACTATTTCAAAGATGAAATATTCAGGATGAGCTTAATTTTATATATTTCCCAATTTTGCAGGCTAGCAAGGAAGGGATAGGATCAGTTTTTCAAACGGATTAAGGTTTTCATTTATAATCATAAGATGAAAAATTATAGGTAAACATAAAATTTATTCAAAATAAGACACAAATTTCGAAGTTTTCAAGTATCCACTAATAATTTCCTTAAATTTAATTGAATAATTTCAGTTGAACTTAAACCTAATGAAAATAACACATCCTCGGTGTAATTTCTATAGATATCTTCAAAATGTTTACAAATTTCGCAATCATAGAAAATGATATTAAATTTAATGCAATTAATACATCTAACTGGTAATGATGGAGGTGAAGCCTTCCATTCCAAAACCTTCAACAAATTCCTATACTTTATCAAGTTCTTTTTATCTTTTAGATGGTTCCGCTTCAGACTCTTGTATTTTGGGTGGAAGAGTGCGTCTGGGCGTGAGAAAATTTTGCGGCGTTTCCTCAAGCGGCTTTCGGCTTTAAAGATTTTCTCTTTGATTAGAGTAATCTGATCCACTGTTACGAAAGAAAACAAAGAAGGAAAACGAATTAATTTGAATCAAAATGAACAAAGTCAATGAAGGCCTATGGGGATTAATTGATAGTTGAACAGACTGTTTCGAATTTTAGAATTGGAAGAACTACTAACGAATGAATACTTGGATGTTAATGTATATCTATTTACACATAGACACATACATACATACATACACATATGTATACAAATATGCATATACATATACATATATATATATATGCACACAGAAAACAACAAAAGTGCAAAAGAAATCATAGGGTTTCGGGGTGAAATGTCTCAATAAACTTTGGTATAAACCATAAGTCATGAGAGAAGATAACCTCCATGTATGACATGTGAGATTATCTTCGGGGCTCGTGTATGAACACGAGAGGTTTCAGGTTATACTTACTCGCACTGTTGATTTTTTCTTGGCAGCAAAATCTCCTATCTCGGGTCTTCAGAGTCCCAGCAGTCAAAATCGTCGATTGTATTGGAGGCTGGAGACTGGTTCAACTTGTCGATCGTCCCGATGGATCCTGGATCGAACCTCGTGTGAACATAGAATGGTAAATCCAAATTGGTGGAGTCAATTCTACTCTCCTTCGTTCGAATCGGAGAATGAATTTGTAGTCCAACTCTCTCTCACGTTCGAACCGAGAGCGGATGTGTGTTTGGTTTATCTTTTCAGAAAGGTCCAAATAACCTTGAGTTAATTCTATTTCCCTTCGTTCGAATTGGGAAATGAATTTATAGTTCAACTCTCTCACGTTCGAACCGAGAGCGGATGTGTGTTTTGGTTTTTCCCTTCAGAAAGGTGCAAATAACCTGAAGTCGATTCAATTCTCCTCTGTTCAGAATGGGGAATTGAATATTATGTATCAAATTAGAGAATATAGCGTTGCAATTGATGAAAACGGTGGCAGAAAAATAAATCTGCTTGTTGACACTTTGGCAGAAAATCCACGTCTGCTTTCCAATTTCAGGAATGAAGTAGCAGGAATTGACGTCTGCTTGTTGAGAATAATGCTAGAGAGCCTTGTAATTGAGGTTGTTGTTCCTGGTGTCGAACCGGGCGATGAATGACGACCTGACCAGAAATGCACCCTGTTTTAAACACTTTCAAGGTGCGATGGTCAACCAATCGAAAATTTGCTCAGTTCGGTGCTTGTGATCTATCGATCGAGGGTTCCTCTAATTGGTACGCCCTGAAACCGGTCGATGTCAAGGGGGTGCGCGCTCGATCGATGGCTGCTCGCATTGGCGCGCGCTAGAACCAGTTGATGAACGGGGGTGCGCGCTCGGTCGGTGGCTGCTCGTATTGGCGCGCGCTAGAACCAGTTGATGAACGGGGGTGCGCGCTCGGATGTTCTGCACGCTGTTCAGTCTTCAGTGAGTGATGATTCATCGATCGATGGTTTTCCCGTTCATCGATCGAACCCTCACTTGTTTTCTTCGATTCCGTTTCACACGTTCATTCTTCTTGGTTGACGGAATCATGCCTTGGGGTGTTCGTTGTTTTGAACCTTTGATGGTTATTTTCAGTTTTAGATTGATTTTCACTTTTGATTATTATTTTTTTTTCTTTTCAATCCTTATATTTCATCAATTAAATATTTTGCATGCTCAGGAATGTTTATTTGCACATTCTCTATGAATTATTTGCATGTTTTAATCAATAAATTGCGTGTTGTTAATTTAAATTTACTTCTTATATCTTTTATTTATAAATAACTGTTTGAATATTTATTTATTCTGTTTTGAGGAATTGTTCATTTATCTATTAATAACCCTGCATGTTGTTAACTTGTTATTCACTCATGCAATAATAATTCTTCATTAAAATCTTAAATTCATGGTTCATTGACATAGATGTATATAATTATGTATAGGTAATATGTTTGCTACATGGTCCTTTATACCTACGGGATTTTCCTTTGAGTCATTTTTATTACGCGGCGCGACATTTGGTCGGCCGCCAGGGTACCTATTCGAAAAGGGTCAATTATTGTTTTCCGTGTTGAATTCATCAAAGGCAAGGGAAGGAATTTGGGTCCTTTGATGATTCAGATTTACACGGTATTTGAGGGGCGTTTGAATCATTTCAGTTGAATTTTCATTTAATGTAAAGGGAATTTTATATTGTTGCTTTCATAGATGAGTCAAGGGGTGCATGGTACATGCCTGACTCTTTGTATGAGGGTTGATTGTTGGTGACTCGTGGGTATTGTCTTTAGATTGACGGGATTTAAATTTTAGCTTTCATAGAAAGATTATCCTAGAGAATTTAAACATACATTCCTTCAAACTTATTTCGCTTCCTTAAAATTTATGCAAGGATACGTGTATAAAAGGGGTAAGAAAGGATTATCTTATATTTATGGAAAAAAATATTTGAGGTATATTACATACTGATGAAAGCATCATCATGAAAATGGAAAGCCTGATAGTGATCATCGTAGTAGGTGTTATTCGTAATATTTTTTGAGATCACATACAGTGAATTGTCACAACTTTCAATTATTGTTAAAACAATCAATAATTGTTGACCAGATTCATTTGGTAACATTAAAATTGAATTCTGTGATATTTTCCGATTCTTGATAATTATATAATCGAGCTCATTAATCATATCTTGGGGATTAATAGACAATAATGATGAATACATAAAAAATTCAAGTACATCCCAAGCTTTTCTACAAGTGGATTGGCCTTTTTTATAAGAATCATTGGTGGGAGCTTTGCACCACAATCTATAACTGAATTCGAGCTGATGCCTAATTGCTACAGTTTTGCATATATTTTTGCGGCTAGTAGTTGCGTTAGCAATGATTTTTGCATCTTGATTCTCATGCACGCATCGCATCGTTGACATATTGCACAATGGTCCTAACAATCTCATTATTCGAGCATAATGAAGCAAAAAGTGATGTTTGGGCTTTAGACTTTCTTCTGGAAATAATTCAACTCGTGCTAAATATTCTTGTACCGTAATTTCTAATAAATCACACAAATCTTTGTGTATCACTGGTGAAATTACGATATCTAATATCTCTTTGAATGAAGTCACAAGGTTCCAGTAAGAGTTATTAGCTGGAATCCAATCACCAATGAACACTCCTAGGTTTTGATAAAAACATAAAGTTTCGGCGGCAGACATCTTGATGTACTGGTTACTTATTTGATACTGTTTAATAACCATCGATTTATTTCGAATCTCATCGTCACCATAATGTAATCCCCGGATACGATTATTTAAATCTGATACAGTAAATAATTTTTCATTAACAATAAATTTGTGTAAAATTAAGCCTGAATCATATTGGGCGACTCCCTCAAGTATATCATGCATATAATCTACAGTCAGAAGTTATATAGTCGATATATTTTTCAAATCTGAAAGAGCTGATGGACCAGCAATACCAGTTTCACTAGGATCATTGAGTTTCAATGAATCTTCTCAGTTTTTCGTAGTTCGAATTTGATATGCCCGCTCATCCAAAACATTATTTATATCTTTTCGATCCAATAAACAAAATCTACATGGATGATTCGCGCTGAAACTGCCAATGAAGCCAAGAACTTGATGAACTGCTAAGTTATCACCAATTACTCCCATCAACGAAAACAAATTTGAAATGATCAAGATGCAACTTGCATTGTTATCTCAGTTCCTTCCAAATATTTAAGTTCTTCAACTGTTCTAACCAAAATTTTTTGTAAACTTACATGTTGCAAATCTCTTGTCCTAAATAACGTTGATGAAAATATATTCTCTGTTTTTGATCGAAGATTTGGAGGTAAGCATGGCAGAGTTACATAAAACGTTCCGTTTTTTCCTAAACCTTTATGGCTTCCTAAGGGATTGTTAGTTTTGTATTCATCTTCATACAAAGAAATAGGGAGGACAATTTCATCACCAAACTTAGATTTTCTCTTCTGCCAGGCTTCTCCTTGAATCACATTTGTGAGCAGTTCATTATTAGATTCTAAATATTTGAAATATAACATGGTATCATTCAATACATTTCCTTGTTCAAAAAATTTTTTGAAAACATACCTAAGTGGTATGAATTGTATTGTTACATCTTTTTTTTCTAGAGTCACAGTAGAATTTTCTTCAACATATATTTCTTGAACGCCAACGGATATTTCTAAAGGGGGGATATACGTTCCACTACTTTCGAAAAATTCTAGACTTTGTTGCTCGGACTTGAACTGTTTGAAAGAGTCTTTCAAGTTATTCATCATACATTTATAAGCAGCGATGTTGTGCGGATTTTCACCATGGTAATTTAAACGATGAATTATCTGGTTGAATAATATTGAAGTAGCATCATTATTTAGGAAAAAATGAAGATCGTTGATAATGTCTTTGGCTCGAGTGCGAGTTAAGTCGGGATAGTTTAACAATTTTGATTCAAAGTCAGCAGCGTGCTTGATTATTGTTGCTGAAAAATTTTTAGGATCCATTATTTACAGAATTTTTATATCCAAAACTTTTTCAAAGTGAGCAAATGCGTTATTAACTAAAACTCCAAACTCATCGGTTTTGAATGTCATAGAATAAACAAATTTTTGTATGAACAACCACACTTGACGATGAGACTTCGGATACTGACAGTTGATAGAGAAGAATATCTTGAAGGTCGCGTCCAGAGCTTCTACAGCGGAATCAACTTTGTACTTCAAATTATCGACCACAATGTAGAATGCTTCAGGTGCAATCAATGAGCCTACAAAAATCATAAAGGGTTGCAGAGTTTCTCGTTTTGCTTTACAATCAATACACTTATCTTCAATTGCTTTCTCCAAGTCCGATGCAATTTATTCATTAAAATGAAGCAAAAATCAATGAGAAATGTTTTGATAATTACCAAGAATCAAATAAAATTTGAATCAAAGAATAGAAAGAACTAACCTGGACTCTTACAATGAAATCGTTGAAATTTTTGTCGCTTCCTTCAGTATTTTCTTTATCTGCTTTGTCTGGATCAAGTTTCCTCCACTTGGGAATCAATTTTGTTGCTTTCTTCTCAGAAGCTTTAAGGGCCAAAGGCAGCAACTGTAATAAGGCAGCGTCTTTGTTGTCTATAATTATCCGAAATATAGTTGACATACATCGATATTACAAAATATTTTGTCATAACATGGGATAAACATAATTTCACCGTCTTTGAGTTCCGGAAGTTTTTCTGAGAGAAATTTCGCTCCAGCAGCTGTGATGTTTTTTGAAAAAATGAATTTCTCTATCTCAAGGCGTAATGATTTACACTTCTCTTTGATGTCAATGGTATGGTCAGGAAATGCTTTATTGAAATCAGCGATGATCTATAATAATCACGAAACGATTATGTTTTCAAATTCAATTATTTAGACTATCAATATTTGAATACATATACCACAGTTGTATTTACTAACTGTGATCCAGTCCTCCTTGCCAAACACGGGTATTCCGTGAACTCCCACAGATCGGTTCCTCCTCTACTTTTTGTCAAACCCTTTCTAATGTCATATGTAAGATTCCACGCTCTTAAAATGTCTGTCCACGAGCTTTGATTATTTTTTAAAATTTGTAATTGTTCTTCTGTATTGAGGTCTGAAATTAAATAACAGAATTGATGTTATGAACTTCCCAGAGACATTATTCAAATTCACAAAGTAAAATGAGATCGATTTATGCATTCATCTGACCAGATGAATTTTTTTCAGAGCTTGGTGCATCTGTACATTTTTGTGGATAAACGATAAGTCCACACTCGACAAAAATCTTGCGCATGTAATTTATCCTCTGGATAAATTTCCCAGTGGCGTTGCACTTCACTTTCCCGTCTGAAGTAGCTGGAGAATAATAAATTCCCTGCCTTTCATTAAATACTGATGCTACTTCATCAGCCAGTTTTTTAGAGTATCAGACGATATTCTAAACATAAATGAACGATTAGTCGAAATATTATAATCACAAAGGAATAGCATCAGATATTTCTGTAATGAAACTATCAACGGGGGAAAAAAAACCAGAAAAAATGAACAAAAAACCAAATTCACGCCAAAAAAAGTCAAGCTTACTCCAATTTTTGTAAGGGATTCTCCAAGCTAACGTTATTTTTTTTTTAAATCGATAGGAGCTCTCGGTTAGTTATTAAGTGCGTCAAATAGTTTTACATACTATCATTCAATGATTTAAATTTTTCATAATGAAATAGAATCACATTTCCTTCCACACTACTCAATAAGAATGAGCGTACATCCACTTGAGCTGATAGAAAAACCATTGAGTTGACATCACTGAGACTATGGCATTTTTCGCACTAAAGACTAAACTCATTCGGATCTTGGACATCAATTATATTTGATGTAGGATCTTTGGTATTGGCAATACCTGATGACAAATCGTCAACCTGAGAAACTTCATCCATCTAAAACGTTTTGAAGGAAGAACATAGAGATGGAAACAATAAGTGGAAGGAAATAATAATTTACGCAGAATGCCGAACGCTTAACCTCAAAATATCAACACATCATACAAGGGATTATCAGAAACAATCGTATAATTCATAGACCTACCTCTGTTTCAAGTAATTCCATAAATATCAAATGATAATCAAGGTATATATTTTTCAATAAACAAACTTTAATCAACTCACTTGCTTTTCAGAAACAGTCGTAAACAAATTCTGTGCCTGAACGCAACTGAACGGTCAAGAATCATGCGCAGTACAGAAACAGTCAAGGTGTTGGACCGGACTGAGTAGCGGGCAGCACCTCAGTGGTTACGGTGCAGAACCATAGCTGTCATGTGATCAGGGTTCCCAACGAAATTATAGTACGCGGCGTTGATTGGTCGTTTCTATAAGATTAACCAATCATATCTTCAATTCTCTGCATGTGATACACACTAGTCAGTAATGTGCCTAAAGTTCTGTAGATGAAACCAGTGAAGCACATTACTCATTAATGTGCGCACACGAATCATTCGTGTTCAGCACTCGACTGATTACTGTGTTCGGATTCAGGTGCAGCACCACACTGAGTACTGTGCAGAACATCACTGGATCGTGTGCGCACGCAAATAGTTCGTTTGCTTACTTAATCTTGCATCATGTTTTTACTAGAACCTCACTGAGTCAGGTGCAGAACAGTAACCAGTCAGGTTTCAAATTCCCCGTGTAGTAATATGGTCATCATCATCATGAAGTAATCAGTCTTACGACTGGTTTAATGGAACCCTCCACCCCTGTCAATTATCCGCCAAACGTTTAATTTCTACATATCTACTACATCCCTTGTCTTGTACGATTTGCTTCATATAACTTGATCTAGGTCTATCTTTACCAGTTTGGCCATTAATTTCCCCTTCCAATATTGTTTTCAATAAACTCTCATGCCGTAATGTGTGTCCTATAAGATTGCTTCTTCTTTTCACGATGTGTTTCAAAAGATTTCTTTCTTCATTTATCTGCTCGAGTACTTCTTCATTTTTGACTTTGTCTATCCATTTTAAGCTGAGCATCCTCCTATAACACCACATTTCAAAAGCTTCAAGTCTTCGTTGATCAGTTTTCCCCATTGTCCAAGTTTCGCAACCATATGATGCTGTGCTCCAAACGTAACTTTTCAAGTATTTCTTCCTTACTTCCAAGCTTATATTTTTTCAGCATAATAACTGTTTCTTTTGGTAAAAAGCCTGTTTCCCTTGTGCTATTTTTGCTCTTATATCTCTTTCGCTTTTGCCGTTTTCTGTAATTATGCTTCCTAGATATTTGAATTCTTTCACCTGTTCAATTGTCTCGGTATCTATTTTGATTTTCGTTCTTCTAGCTGTTTTCGCTGCTGTATACATCATGAATTTTGTTTCGTCTTGATTTATATTCATACAATAGTTTTCTAATAATATTGTTCTCATAGTGTTGAGAATATTTTCTAACTCAGTACTACTCGTGGCGAATATAGCTATGTCATCCGCGAATCTCAGCATACTTATATTTTCTCCCTGAATCTGTAATTTCGATTGACTTCCCCCTTCACTTCGTTCATCGCTTCTTCTATATACAAATTGAAAATCAGTGGCGATAATGAGCATCCTTGTCTCACCCCTCTCCTGATTCGTGCTTCCGCTTCCTGACCCTCTATGTCTATTATTGCACTTTGATTCTTATATAATTCGTATATTATTCTTCTATCTTCATAATTTATTCCCACCTTCTTCAGGATCGCGAAGATCTTCTCCCAGTCCACATTATCGAAAGCCTTTTGTATATCTACAAAACCTATGTACACAAATTTCTTCAGTGCTATCCTGTTCTCTATTACTGCCCCAAGTGCTAAAATTGCTTCTCGCGTTCCCCTATTCTTTCTGAAACCAAACTGATCTTCTGCCAATCTACTCTCTATTCTATTTTCCATCCTCCTGTATATAATTTTGGTCAGTATTTTCGTAGCATGTGAAGTCAAACTGATCGTTCTGTAGTTCTCGCATTTGTCTGCCCCTTGTTTTTTCGGGATAGCGACAATTGTATTTTTTTGGAAATCTGCCGGTACTTCTCCTTTTCCGTACATATCTCTAATCAATCCAAACAGTGCGTCACGAGTTCCTTGACTGGGGGCTTCTATAAGGTCCGCACTTATGCCATCTATGCCTGGCGCTTTATTATTTTTCAATTCTTTCAAAGCCTTGTCGAATTCTGATCTCAATGTCGAATCTCCCAATTCTCCCTCATCTACAACCTCCTCCTTCTCTGAAAGTGCTATATCACCGTTTCCTCTATACAAGTCTTCCGAATGATTGATCCACTGTTCTATTTTCTCTTCCGTTTTTATCAATTGTCGTTCTAGAGAGTTTCTAATCTTATTGCTTCTAGATTTCATTTGTCCGAAAAATCTTTTAATAATCCTATATGCTTCATCTATTTTTCCTGAATGCAATCCTATTCCTATTTCCTGACATTTCTCTTCTAACCACTGTTCTTTTGCTTTCCTTGATTCTCTTATTATTTTATTTCTCAATGATTTGTATCGTTGCTGGCCTTCTTGGCTATCATCATTCTTATATTTTCTTCTTTCATTTATCAATTCTAAAATTTCTCCCGTTTTCCATGGGTTTTTAGGTTCTACCCCATCATTCTCCAAAATCTTATCCGCACATCCTCCTATATTCTCTTCATCTTTGTCCATCTCCTCTCTATTCCCAAGTCTTTCTCTTCTCTCCCGATTTTTCATCCAACATTTCCTCGAATACCTCATGTGTGTGTTTTTGCTTGAGGTTCTTCAAATTCCATCTTCTCTGCATTTTCCTTTTCTCCTCCAGAGATTTGAATTCCAGAGAACATTTTATCATCAACATATTATGCTCACTATCTATATCTGCACTGGGATAAGTTTACAGTTCTTTACTTGGTTTCTAAATCTTTGTTCCACTAATATGTAATCAATTTGGTATCTTGCTGTATCTCCTGGCATTTCCCAAGTGTAGATTCTTCTTGAATGATTTTCAAATAGAGTGTATGTGATAACCATCTTATGATTTTCACAAAATTCGACTAAACGTTGTCCTCTATCGTTCCCCCTCCCTGACGCAAAATCTCCTATTATGTTGCCCTCTTTTCCTTGTCCTACTACCGCATTCCAATCACCCATCACTATCAAATTCTCTTCTCCCTTCACATATTCTATCACTTCTCCTATTTCTTCGTACGTTTTTTCAATATCTTCCTCCGAATTTGCAGATGTAGGCATGTATACTTGGACTATGACTGTGTCTACCGGTTTTGTTCTGATTCTAACCATCATCACACGTTCATTATGTTGCAAATAATTTTCTATTCTATTTCCTACTCTTTTATGCATTACAATCCCTACACCTGCTTGACCGTTCTTTGATCCTGTATGAATTATTCTATAATCCCCATCCCAGAAATCGCCCTCTTGTGGTCATCTCATTTCGCCAATCCCCATTACGTCTATATTCAACCCATTCATTCCTAATTCCAAATTTTCTAATTTTCCCGCTTGCCTCAGTGATCTAACATTCCACGCTCCGACTCGAAGAATGTTGTTTCTTTTCCCTATCCTATTCTTCGGTTTTCGTTCTTTGCTGATGAAGCTTCCTCGGGCAGTCTCCACCCGGAGATCCGAACGGGAGACTGGTTTCCTTCCGGAATATTCCACCCGAGGAAGTGCCATCATGTACTTAATAATTTGTTCGTTTGTTTTTGTTTCACGAGTATAACATTCCAGGTTTGGAAAAGGTTTCATTCCCTCGGGAAGTATTGGAACATGTGGAGGAAGGTAGTTTCCCCTTGCTTTCCTCCCGTTTTTGCCGATGTTTCAGGCATTAGGATGATTTCGTTTCTCTCAGTTTGTATTCTTTCTCTTGAGTAGTTCATTCCACTCAAAAAAAAGATCCCACTCTGAGATACTCATCCTCCCCACCACGTGAAGGAAGCAGGTACTACGAGGGATGGATAAGGAGGATATCAAGGACAGGTATCATGAATATCCCCCTGGAAGACCCGCAATCATCCACGGGGAGGAGCAATATGGTATATAACAAAATTAATTTTCATACAATTGACCCAGGACTTGGTGAAATTTGGAATCCATAACCGGAAAAATCTGCTCTCCAGCGATCTATTCACTTTCCGTTTCAGCAGATGCTGAATCGATTAGTGTATGTCCAACGGAGACAAATTTCTGAAGTTTTTCCATCGATTTGCTTCAGCATTTAGTAAATTTTGGACCGCACTTTTTAAAAACCGTTGCTATCAAGCAGGGCATATTATAAGGGTCAATCCTGAACAAGAAGTTAATTCTGAAATGAAACGATCAGTTCTGAAACGTAACCAGAGGGCTCCGCCCCCTGACTGCTTCGCTTCGCTCAGCGGTCCGACCCCCTTCAAAATTCGCTTCGTTCATTTTGAATGGATCGTGGCCCACATATGTTCGCTTCGCTCGCATTTCAAAATATTCATATATCCGGGAATATATGGAAAGGCAGTCCCCGGTTTTTTCCTCAATTGAAAAACTTTGTAGGTGTAATGTTCAGAAAGCCTGGAACTGATTGCCAACCATCCTTCATACCGTCCCCAAATGATTCAGAAACATGGACCTGGAGAACTGTAGAATTTCAACTGTCCTGGTAGGAATAAAGCCTGGAAGTGCGACGAAAGCGTAAGCTTGAAGTCATTCAAGCGTAATAAGCGTGACGAAGAGTTATTTAGGCGTAATTTAGGAATGAATCGGAATATTTTCAGGCATTCGTTCCAATAGCTACTTCCTTCAATTTTGGATTCTCACTAGTGCGTGGTTGTCATAACGTCGAACAGCTCTTGAGAAGTCTTCGGATGCAGTAAAGCTCATACGGGAAGATCGGAATGATTATTTTCTTTCAACATTGGAGCCCAGAATTCGATTCAGCACCCTGGGGAATCCTTTGAACCCGTGTTGTATATAACAATATAATTTCGTTCAGTAGAGTCAGAATCACTATATTCACGTGTGCCATATTGCGTTCATCATCTTGAATTCGTTTTTTGACGTCAGATTTGGATTCTCCACCCTCCAAAACCCCCAGGACCCGTGTTTCATGTAAATCCGCCCACAAATGCGAAATTAACAAAATTAACGTTCGCCATCTTGGATCCACTATCATGACCCCGGGATTCGACTCCAGATTCGAATTCAGCACCCTCCGGAACCCCTAGAACCCATGTTTCATATGAATCTGTCCACAAATGCAAAATTGACTGAATTCACGTCCGCCATCTTGAATCCGCTGCCTTGAATTTGGGATTTGACTCCAGACTCGGATTCAGCATCCTCGAGAACCCATAGAACCCATGTTTCATAATAATTCATCGATCCGAGCCAAGATACCGAATATTCAAAGACTGCGGAGAAAATGAGGTATACATATATATGGGGCATTCTTTGTGAAATCGGCCACCCCACCCCCCCCCCCTGCACATCTCAATTTTGAAGATGGAAATCTCGGAGACCAATCAAAGATTTTCGTTGAAGTGTCTACTTCCCATTGCCGTATGGTGTTTCTTGAACATGGCGGCTATTTCGCCAATATGACGGCTGAAACGAAAGGGAAACGTGTTGAGAATAATCAAAACCAGTCCTAGAAATATGATACGTGGGTGTTGGATAGTTCTATAGACTGGGGCATGTAATTCGAGCCTTCCGGATTGATTGCATGAGGTTGGAATACTGAAATTGCAAATGGCGGATCCAATATGGCGGCCGATAATTCAAAATTGCTTCGAATTTTTCTAAACATGGGGAAAGGGGGTTTTCGGGTCGCTGATGACGAATCCGAACTCGGATTTCCGGAATTACAAATGACGGATCCAATATGGCGGTCGGAAAAATTATAAATCCCTTGGATTCGTGCAAAAATTGTCATACTAAGGTTTTTGAGGTCGCGGAACAAGAATCCAAACCCAGATTCCCGGAGTTGCGAATGGCGAATCCAATATAGCGGCCGGAAATCAAAATATTGCTTCGAATTCCCTGAAACATTGGGGAAGGGGGTTTTTTGGTTCGCTGATGACGAATCCAAACTCAGATTTCCGGAATTACAAATAGCGGATCCAATATGGCGCTCGGAAGAATTACAAATCGCTCAAATTTGCGGAAACATTGGCATACTGCAGTTTTTGGGGCCGCTGATCAAGAATCCGGACTCGAATTTCCGGAATAGCGAATGGCTCATCCAATATGGCGGTCGGAAGAATTATAAATCGCTCGAATTCGTGGAAACATTGTCATACTGAGGTTTTCGGGGTTGTTGATCAAGAATCCGGACTTGGAATTCCGAAATAGCAAATGGGTAATCCAATATGGCGGTCAGAAGAATTATCAATCTCTTGAATTTGTGGAAACAATGTCATACTGAGATTTTTGGGGTCGCTGATAGACATTCCAATCCGGATTCTTGATATTATGAATGAAAAATTCGGTATGATGGTGTTGATATCTTAATGATCTTGGATGAGTGTCGCGGAGTGTATCAAAGAGCGTCACGATTGTACAGAGAGCGGTTTGGAGATCGGCAGCATCATCCTTCTCCAGAAGTCATTCGCCAAGTTGAAAGAAATTGTCGACAAGGAAGGATTGGTCAACGCCGAAACAATCAAGGTTTCAACTTCAACGACCCTCGATGCGTTGCTGTTTTAGCAATAATACACATGAATCCTCATGTTAGTTTACGTGATATTGAACGCGATTTGGGTATTCCACGCAGTACGGCACACAGAATTCTACAAGCTGCTCAATATCATCCGTACCATATCACACTGACCCAAGAATTATCTCAACAAGATATGCAGAATCGGGTTAACTTTTGCCATTGGGCTTCACAGAGGTTGAACGAAGCGCCCGATTTCTTTCGATATGTTCTTTTCAGTGATGAATCAACGTTTCAAAGTACTGGCTTGTTAAATCGTCACAATAGCCACTATTGGTCAGCGCAAAACCCGCACTGGACTCAACAAGTTGATCATCAGCATCGGTGGAGTATAAATGTTTGAGGTGGAATTTTAGACAATCAAGTTATTGGGCCGTATTTTTTTGATGGAACTGTTACGGTCCTAATCATCTACAGTTCTTACAGAATGAATTACCAGTTCTCATGGAAGATGTGACATTAGCAACTAGGCAAAGGATGTGGTATCAGCAAGACGGTGCACCACCACACTTTGCTCGATGTGTGAGGGATTATCTAAATATCCTTTTCCCCAATCGTTGGATTGGTGGAGGTGGATTTGTACTGTGGCTGGCAAGATCTCCTGATCTCACCCCTCTAGATTTTTATTTGTGGGGTTACGTAAAAAATGTCGTTCATACCAACCGACCAACAACACCTGTGGATCTACAACAACGCATCAGATACGCAATTGCGAATATTTGTGCAGAAGTTTTTCAGTCTGTTCTTGGAAACTTTCGACGCCGGCTGGAGTTATGTATTGGAGTAAATGGCGGTCAATTCGAACATCTCCTGCAATAAGTGTGTCTTACCCGTCAACGGATTTGTGCCATCTGTAATTATAAAACGACGAACTGGAAAAATAAATAATTTTTGAATTATTGTTTCAAATTTGGCATTCATTATCGTTCTCAAGGTCGAAACGTGGGGTTTCACTTTAACTTCAATAACTTTGGTCAGAGAAACAACTCGTTTGAGGCTTTTCCGTGAAAATCCATAGAAAATGGTTTTTTGACCTTCATAATGACCTCTGAATGACCTGATATGTTAACATATTCGGACGTAAAATTGTCCGCTCTTTCCATTCCTGAGGTCAAACGTAGGGTTTTCCATTTGAAAAAACATACTTTGACCATCAATTATGCTCAAAATTGACCTCAAGGTCAAATTCAAGGTCACCATCTTATGGCCCCCTTCGAACCCTACTTTCATCTGAACAATTTTTTTCCCCCTTCATTCCCTGAAGAGTTATTCAGCTGTCCTGTTTCAAATGGGACGCCCTGTATAATTAGTGTAGACTTTATTAGTCTTTGTCGATATGGTGCACACACAAAAGACGTGATTACAAATATGAGTCGCACCTGTCCAAGAATAGGACTAAGATCCCCGACTTGCGAGCAACGACTGATAACGACCAAGTCTCGACGCTCACCTTTTCCTGGCATGTCTATGACACAAGTCGTCATAGAACATCTTCCTTTTTCCCCTTCTCTTTCAATGTAGCCTACTTACAATAATTACATAATTGTCGATCTTTACAATGTTGCCTATTATAGAGTCAACTTGATCGGCGGTCTAAAAATTCTACTCGATCTTGTGATTTGTCTATTCGGCGTGATTACCGGAGGTTTTTACGTTCCCGGAACTTCCTGTTCTACCTGTTCATCCAATGAAACAAATGTTCCATTCAGGCTTGAATAGCTATCACCGTTATCGCTGCTCGTTAGACTTTGTTCTAACTGGCTAACTACACTATCGTTACCTTCTCTCCCTGGTATCAGTTGGAGAGTTTCATTTTCATCATTTTCTGGCGGTATCATCGTTTGTTCTAATTTTAGAACAAACGTTGTGTAGAGTCTCCTTTCCTAATAGTTTGTCAATGTTGTCAAAGTAAGGAGCTCCATTTTCTCGATCTTGAGCGTTCCCATTGGTTCCATTATTTTTTCTTATAAATTTTTGAGTTTCTCTATTTCTAAATTTCTTGATGTGAATTATGTTTCGCCCCACAATATTTCCTTCCGAATTCATTAACAGATATGACCGTGGAACTTTAGTTACTTTTCTTATTATTCTTGCTTTTTCCCAACGTTTATTAGTGTCATTTCTTAACATGACTATATCGTTTGGTTTATACCATACCGGTTCTAATGCAATATTCTTTTGAGCAGTTTCATTGTATTTTTCCTTAATCTGTTTACGTTTAAGATCAATTCTATTTGTAATTTCCGAATTTACTTCAGTTGGTTTTAATCTATCCTCTTGAATAGGTAATCTTGTCCTTAGGGACCACCCCTATAATAATTGTGATGGACTCACATTAATCCCACTTGAGGGGGTGTTATTTTAATTGAGTAATCCTCACTCTAAATTGCTTTCACTCGATTTCTTAAGCATCGCTTTTACTATTCCCACTGCCTTTTCTACTAGGCCGTTTGATCGTGAATGATGTGGGCTTATAGTTTGGACATCAAATTCCCACTCTTTTGCGAATGCTAGGAATTCTCTACTTGAGAATGGCATATTATCCGCGATCAGAATCTTCGGTATTCCGAACCGGGCAAAAATTCAACTGTGAGGCTTCGAGCCACTTCGTATAATAATCTTGAACTACAAGATCATTTTTACCTTGATATTGTGCAATATCAGCCCCAATCTTGTAATATGGTATTTTATCAACTTCATGTTGTATTAAAGAAAATTTTTGCTGCCTTGGTACAAAAGTTTTACATACTTCACAACTTGCTATATAACGCTTCAAGTCTTGAGTCATTTCAGGCTAATAGAATAAATTTCTTGCTTGTTCAAGCAGTTTTGTTGTGCCTATGTGCGTTTCATGCAAGGTATTCAAAATATAAATTTTCAATTCGTTGGGTACTATTAGTCGGTTTTCTGAATAACAAATTCCCTGTTCTACGGTGATTTTACTTCGTTCACTGAAATAGATTTAAAAATCTTCATTTTTGACATCTCTTAGTGATTTAGGCCACCCTTCATCATAAAATTTAAGTATTTGTCTCAAGTTCGGGTCTTCAGCTGTTTTTTGCTGGAATTTTAATAATTTTTCATCACTCATAATAATCTTTGATACTTCTATGCTATGTATAATTTCAATTTCTTTAGTATTAATATCTGACTGCTCGTCATCCAATCCATCTCGACTGAGGTAGTTGGCGACATACATCTTACTGCCTTGAACATATTCTAACTTAACATTATATAAAAACAATTTTTCCTTCAGTCTTTTCAATCGGTTATTAGTTATCTTGGACATCGTTTTGTTCATTGGACCGTTTGGACTGTTATTTGACACCCGTAAATGTATTCGTGGAATTTACGGCAAGCAAAATATATCGCTAATGGCTCCTTTTCAATTTGAGCCCAGCTTCTTTCATTTTTAGATAGCATCCGGGACGCATACATTACTACTCTTCCTTCTTGTAGCAAACACGACCCCAAGCCAGACTCAGATGCGTCAGTTTGGATTACAACTGATTCAGTCGGGTCAAAGGTAACTAATATTGGAGCCTGGGTCAATTGATCTCCAATTTTTTGCACAACCTGATCGTGGATGTCGGTCCATTCGAATTGAACGTTATTTTTTATCAATCCTCTCAACGGTTTCGTTAATTCTGCCATATTCGGAATGAATTCTCTGATATAATTCACCATTCCTAGAAACCGTTGTGTTTGTTTCTTAGTTTTAGGATTTGATAGAGCTTTAATTGCTCTTACCCTGTCCGGATCAATTGACATACCTTTATGATCGGAATTGTGTCCGAGAAACTTTACACTTTTTTCACAGTATTTAAATTTGTCAGGGTTAAATTCAATATCACAATCTCGTGCCCTGTTTGAAACCTTAATTAGAGTCTCATCCATCTGACCTTTTGTTCCAGTAGCTATGAATAAATCGTCAAAATAAATAAAAACGTTGCTAATGTCTCCGAAACATTTGATCATCGACTTTTGAAATGCCTCTGGTGCTACATTTATTCCGAACGGTATTCGTTTGAAACATAAGGTTCCCAGAGGAGTTGAAAATTCACATAAACGACTAGATTAGTATTCAAGTTCTATCTGGTGAAAGGCATCTTTAACGTCCAACGTGGTAAAATATTCTTCCCCTCTTAATTGCGGAGAAAGTTCGCTGGTTGTCGGTATCGGAAATTTTTCTTGTACTAAGTTTTGATTCAATTTCTGTGGATTTAGACATATTCTTAAAGTTTTATTTGGTTTTTCCACAATTATCACGTCATTTAGCCATTCTACAGGCCCTTCTATTTTTTCCAAAATACCTTGGTGAATTAATTCTTGTAATGTTTCAATATATGCATTTCTCAATTTTAATGGTATGCGTGTATGAGACTCATACCTCGGTTTCGCGGCATCTTTTAATTTCAAAGTTACTTTGTCTGGAAATTTTCCTATGCCCTGAAAAATATCTTTATAATTTGATAAAATTTCTTCCTTACTTTTATATCCGACTATATTTACATTATTTCGATTATTAATTTCCATATTTATTTCTTCGATTCGTTTGATTGAATTTAATTTTGAACATAAATTTCGTCCTATTAGAGGTTATAAATATTTTTCTTTCCCTTCATCAATAATATAAAAGTTTGCAGTTTGTTCGTGTCCTTTACAACGACATGTCATCAAAATCGTTCCTATTATGTTCAAATTCTGGCCTCCGTATGCCTTAGCTTTGATGTTTATTTTATTTACCGCAGTCATTGGATATAAGTCTCTCATCTCACCAAAGATTCTTAACGGCATTGTCGTGATGTCGCTACCTGAGTCCAGTTTAGAATTGACCTTATATTTGTCCCCAAAGATCACTGTTTGACGCCAAGGTTCATCACGGACTTCAATATTTATATTTTCATGAACTCTAGTTTTCAACCTAGTTTGTTCATCAAACTGTCTTACTTTTCGTTCTTGACATCCTACAGCGAAATGATTGAGTTTTCCACAGTTACTACAAGTCTTAGAAGACGCCGGGCATTGTCTCTTCGCGTGATGTCTTCCACATTTCTTGCAGTTACAGGTATCGTTTTGTCGTTGGTTCCACGTCGTCCTCGATTCGTGTTGTTCATGTTCTCCCCTTCTTTCCTGTTGACGGTCCCTCGTGTTTCCATAATTCATCTCAACAGCGTTGACGAGTTGTTCTTGTTTCTTGTTCCGATACCAACGCTTGGCTATCTTTCGCCAGTTCCGATGCTCGTCCGATTTTCAACACATTCTCGAGCGATATTTCAGGATCTCTTAAGAGACGTTCTTGTAAGGATTTATTATTCAATCCCAGGATAATTCTTACTTTCAACAAATTATCACTCGATGTTCCGAACTCACATGTTTTAATAAGCTCCCTTAGCTCGAGTACGAAACGGTCAAATCGTTCAACTGCTTCCGTTGGAAAAATTTGAATTGCTCGATAATGACGTTGGTCTTCGGTGAGCAATAATTTTCTAAGCCATCGAAGATTTCTTTTATTGTTTTGTCTGTTAGCTTTAGACTTTCAATAATCTCGTTTGCGTCGTCACCAATCAGCGAGTGCAACACAGCTGTCTCAATCTCGGGTTTGTCTATAGCTTTCCCATTCGCTATGACTAGACATCGGATTATATGCATTTACATATGTACATATGCAAAACGCATACAATGACTTTGTCATAAAATTTCGCATATAATGATATTTTTTCGTTGAAAGTGCATGTTTTAGTGTAAAATGTCAAGAGTTTCCGAAATTGGAGAAATGAATAGTGGACTTGAACAATAAACGGAATTTTCAACTTTGAGGTATCATAAAATTCTTTTTCTAAGAGATTCTTCATAGTCCCTGGTGAAAATTTCCGCCCGCTGGAAGCGGACTTTGAAACAAATAAAGCGTGAAATGTTTCAAGTTCCGCTCCTCTCGCGCTCAGATACTTTTCCATTTACTCCCCCGCATCACTTCATACCCTTCTTACGCTCCCATTTTCACTAGGGGTTGTATTCTGAAAACTTTACTTCCAGACCCCAACAGGGTCTTCAACTGAATCGTCGCAATGAAAATAATAGAAGAAGTTGCACAATTGATACGCGCACTTCCACAATCATTCTCGATTGAAACCGAAATAAATTAGACACTATGTTTTCAAAAAATCCAAGTTTCAAAGTGCTCGAAAGAGGGAATTCTTATACCCTAACAGGAAAATGCTGAACAAATATGCAGCAAATTGTTGAAAACGTACAACAACAGTTTGAAGCAATTTGCAGGGACGTTGCGTCGCCAAATGCGTAACAATATGCTGTAAATCTAGGATTTTAGCTTGAGTTGTTATCGTTTTGCTGGGAAGTTGCTTGATTTCATGAAACTCTTAATCACATGCGTACCCTGGTGAAAATGGAGCGTTCTACGAAGAGTTACAAAGACGTTATTAGAGAGTCCTATAAGAGTAATCGAAGGGTCAATTCAAAGTATCAGAAGCGTTTCGGAGGAGTCATTTGGCGGATGTAAAGCGTGCATGAAAGTGAGCCCAAAGAAAGTAAAAAAAAAAGAATTTGCAAAGGGGAATCAAACTAAGAACTTCTGAACTCGGGAGAAAGTCCTCTACCGCTAGGCTAACATCGGTGATTGAAAAATTGGAACTTTATTTCCCTGATGAACTGTGTCATGTGCTTTAAATTCAATCTTTCTCATTGAATTAAAATGATTTTTCATCCTGAAAGTTTACAAATCAATTTCAATATCCCATGTGTAATCATTAAATGTGCAAAAGAATTTAATTAACTTGCACATATCAAACATCATCTAATTACAGTTCGATAATTCGAAACAATTGTTGTTTAGTAATTATATTGGTGAATGTATCTTGAATACGAATACAATTTTTTAGCTTAACGACTGGTATAAAAGATAAAGAATCCCCTCTGAACATTCTAACCTCAAAATCATATAATTCTCAATCAATCAAAACATATACACAAGGGAAGTCCTATGAGCGTGTTGAAAACCTTCACTACCGAAGCATCGTAAACATCAGGAAAGAGTTATTGAAGAGTTGGAGAAGAGTGTTCAGTAAGAAGGGTGCGTTGGAAGTTCAATGAAATGTGATAGCACGCTCAACCAAATTTGCCTTAGAGTCATTTGGCGGTCGAAACTTTTCACAAACGCTTCTGTCACTTTATTGCACGCTTTGGCGGTGTTTCAAGCACGTTCGATTTTTACCAGGGTAGCAAATTCCCAGCAACTTTACGGAAACTTGATAAACGACTTAAGAACAACGATTGCACAGCAACTTTTGTTGTATGGGTATTAACGGGACATTCTGCCTGAAATTCTTCTGTGGAAATGAAAAATTTCGAATAGAAAATTTGGAAAGATACATAGTAGTATATTTTTATATGAATCATGATTCATAATTCGGGATTGATGCTCTGGAAACAATTGTATTGTTGGATTTTTATTTTCTAAAGTATATTGTGCAATTTGCAGAGATTCATTTGATTTATAATACTTAAATTTAATATTTGGGCAATAAAATGTTGATTTCAAATCAAATTGTGACTTTTTGATTAGTGCATATTTGGTGCATATTTTGTTCTTTTTTCGTGCATATTTGCATGCATATTTTGGCATTTCGTAGTACATATAATCCGATGTCTAGCTATGACATACAACTCAAATTTTCTTTTGAAAATTCTCAAGTTTTCTCTCAAATTCCCTGTGAGATTTAATTCTCCAGGAGCATTTATTATCTGTGCGCTCATTTTTATTAATTGATATAATCACTTCACTTCTTATCAATTTTTAATTTTCACCTATTCAACACTGAATCACGTACAAATCTTTTCAATTTGCACCGCTTCCTTCGGTCGACAATAATAATTCAATGTCCCTTCAGTAACACACTCGTTCAGTTCTTCCATTTCATCGTAATTAATACGTGTGCTTTATGATCACGATTCTGGTTCAATCGTCACGGTTCTTCAAAAGAACAACCATTCTCGTCATCATGTGGTGTGTCGTGTTCAGGGTAGTTATTTAATAAGCACACTATTCTTATATCATTAGTGTAGACTTTATTAGTCTTTGTCGATATGGTGCACACACAAAAGACGTGATTACAAATATGAGCCGCACGTGTTCAAGAATAGGACTAAGATCCCCTACTTGCGAGCAACGACTGATAACGACCAAGTCTCGACGCTCACCCTTTCCTGGCATGTCTATGACACAAGTCGTCATAGAACAGGTAGTAATATTTTCTTCCTAATGATAATTGAACTGGAGGGATAATTTTCGTATTCTAAGCATCCAGAGATGGTAGTTGTGAGAATTCTGTATTATAATAGCAACTAACTTTTCTCTTTGCTTTCAATAAAATGATATAGTATTGGTTGATAGATACATTTGCCACCTCGAAACAAACATCTTGATAATAAATGTATACTTGAGGTTAAAATCTAGATGCTTGTCCTCATACTTAGTATAAAATATGCTAGTCTTTATAATATTTCTTATACCCCTTGGAATCCATTTCTCCCCGTGCAGCAATGTTTCAGAATATCATGAGAATGTGACAAACATGGGGACATAAGACATTCTGCAGACATTCTCATAATCTTCTTGAGACATTTTCCAGAATATCCCACATTTTATATGTAATATTCTGACAATATTGCTGGGACATCCAGTGCTATGTGGGCAGTATATTTGTACACGGAGATCAATGGATTCTAAGGGGTATAAGAAATATTATAAAGACAAGAATATTTTATACTAAGCATGAGGACAAGGATCTAGATTCTAACCACAAGTATATATTTATTATAAAGATGTTTACTTCGAGGTAGTAAATATATTTTTTACCCAGTAATATACTATTCCATTGAAGGCAAGAAAAAAGGTTAGTTCCTATTATAATACAGGATTCTCACAACTACTATCTCCGGATGCTTACAGTAAGGAAACAATATTATGGAAAAAAAAAATTATTTCGCCGGATGTGAACTCGGGCTCATAACGTCACAGTCGGTCACCTTGGCCGCTCAGCTACCGACGCTCGCTTGAGTACATAAGAATTGTAACTGTACTTGAAGTACATCAGATCTTCAAACGATGTAAATTTCAAGAAACTTATAGTTCGCACTTGATTTTCGTTGAAAAGGGAGATTATAATGAATAATATGAATATATTTTGTTGGTCCTTATGATACTATTGATGAAATATCCATTTGATCACTGCAAGTAACCGAGATTCTTATGGATAAAATATGGATTCTAATGATAACTATATATTTTGTTGGTCAATATAATACTATTTTGAAAATCTGCATTTCAGTACTGTGAATAACAGAGATTCTTACGATTAAAATACAGATTTCAACGGTAATTATATTACTTTTATAATAAACATATTCTTACCGTAAGAATCTTGTATTTCAGGACTAAAGAAATAGTTAATACCTCTAAGCATACAGATATTAACAGTTAGTATCCACATTTCTATAATACGATTTGTATAATCCATTTCTCTCCGTGTATTAGATCAACAAAAATGAATTTCAGGACACCACAAACATTTCAGCATCGCTTTACATTTCACCCCACACTTTTTCAATCGATATTCATTCTGTCATAATAAAAGCATTATAACACATAAATTGAATTCTTCAGTACATAACAATATTCTATAGGAATGATGGATTATGTTAAGCACTTCCCCTTATCAAAAATTCTCTCCCTTCTTGGTCAGCTCAAATCGTTCCATAAACGAATGCCCAAAACTCATACACAGAAATAAAACGTACAGAAAAAAATACCATAAATAATTTGAAATGGTATAAAACTTTCTCGACATCGATCACATCTCGTGGTGTTTTGCCAGCAGCACAGAGTTGTATATATCTTTCGCGTAGAGAAGTAAATGCTCGCTTGCTATTATTAGCTGAATGTTTATACGACTCCGTCACCCTCGTATATTTAATCCTGCGATGCACTATATATATATATATATATACGTCTGAGTATATAATTTACCGCGTATATGGACCTATAAACATAAAAGGTGCATATGAGCCGATTATTAATTTCAGTTTTATGCATGAGAGGAATAAAACAAAGGAAAACGAGAGGGAGACGGCAGATGTAGCAGTTTTGTCAAGTTTTCCCGTTTTGAATTTCACTTTCCAACCACGCGCACTGTACAGTGGCTGTGATCGTGACGGTACCACTCTTGCACCGTAGAATTTGGCTCAACTTTTGACAGACACGAGAAAATGATAAAGATTATGAAAATCACAGAAGTTCCCGAGACGAGCGGTATAGCGAATGAGTGGTGAATGGTATCTCTCGGAATTCTATTACCACTTGCTAATGTCTCCTTCCTTTCCCTTATCCTATCGTGTCTTCCCTGAAAATCACGGGAGAAGCGCAAAACCGGAAGTGTTGTACGCAATCCACAAAGTTATGCGGTTCTAGATGTCTGCAACTTTATTTCATCCGATTAGGGTCTACTTAATATAGTCGACTCGAAGGATTCGGAATCTCTTACCATTAGTATACTCACATAATAACGGAACATGTTTCGTGGAACTTCGTAACCCTTGCGCTCCGGCTATGTCATTGATAATCTGGATTTAATTTCGATTCTAATATGGGCAACGTATGTGTCCAAGGATTTCCCGGTAGATGAGAATGATTTTGGGTTTGACACTTGGAATGGATCTTCGGTTTCGTTCTCTAGAGTTGTTATGAAGTAACAAGATAGTCCCTCGAATACTTAGAATGATTACCTTCTTATTTATTCTGAATATTGTATTCATAAGTTTTTCAATTCGTCGTATTGATCGAAGTATAGCTCTCAATAAAGCTTGTGAAGACATTATTCTATGGAAATAAAAAAGAATAAGGGAATGAGAATCATTCAGAGTGTTCGAATATCCTGCAGCAGTGTAGTAATTGCATTAGAGCAACTGTATTCGATAGGATGCTATCTACTATGTTCTCCTGCAGTGGTATCAGACATAGGGAAAACGATCGATAACAGGGGTCTGAATTCCCATGTCTAGATATCACGTAAGGGAAATTGGCTCTAGTTGAAGAAAAAACCGTTTGCCAAAATTTAGATCTGAAGAGATCTACATAGACCTCATTAGATCTAATTGTTTTTTCTCGGGTAAGGAATATGTTTCAAGCTGTTTTTCTGCCAGCTAATTCAATATTGAACAATATCAATAATCATTTTTTAGACACACCAATATAAGTTTAACAAGGATAAAGTTTTGTATTAAAATGAATGCAAATGTTTTTTACAGTGCAGATATGAGAGATCTTTATACAATAATGTTCTTGAAATACCTTTTTCTCAATGGACTAGAGACGCATAGAGTATGGTGAGTTACGAACAGGTGTTTATTCAAAGCTAAAAATTTAAAAATCATTATATTTCTTCAT
Source organism: Gonatopus flavifemur (assembly GCA_018340375.1). NCBI lineage: Eukaryota > Metazoa > Arthropoda > Insecta > Hymenoptera > Dryinidae > Gonatopus > Gonatopus flavifemur. The sequence continues at coordinate 12,289,441 of JAFFJZ010000009.1, forward strand.
TAACAAACTTTTTTTCATGAAAACATTACGCCCTGTAGAATAAAATTATTTCTTCGGAATGGTAGAGATAATACCACGAAATCCTAGGGGAAATGTAATTCATATGTGTATTGGAAGATTTCTCACCGAATGAATACTCAAGCCTGTCGAAATAGTGCGAAAACCAAGCAAATACGTGAGCTGTTGAGCGTGGATGTGAGAAGTTTGTGAGTGTCGCAAGAACAGAGACAGAAGTTTGTCTAGTCCGATTCTGCGAGTATCAGTAAAAGGGACAGTGTGATTCAGTGCATTTTGAATCTGCCTCCAGAGACTGTGCCTATAATACGCATTCGCAATCAGAGTTAAGTGTGCTTTTCCCTCACAACCTCTTCTCTTCGATCATTCATCCCTTCCTTCTCCCTTAGTCCGTATGCTCGTTTCGCTCGCTCTATCCCTTTCTTCTCCTCTATCTTTCACTCACCGTCATCGTGCCAAAACTAAGCAAACAGCAAACGACCAACCCTCCTCTCTGTCATTTCATTTCACTTGTGTACCTACGTATGAATATATGCGGCTCAAGATGTATACGTGGATAAACACGTGACCGTATCTCCTTCCATGAACATACATGAATTTAGGTACACGTCAGATCCTTCATTTACATGTATGAGAGATCCATAAAGATCGCTTAGTTTCCACTAGAAAATATGTGCATTATAGAAATGAAAGGTTTACATCTAAAGGGAACGAAGTCTGTCACAAAAAAGTTTGCTTTTAATTGAATCCAATTCCCAACTATACGTCTACATCAAACTGAGGTAGTGGAGGGGTGAATGAAAATAATAGGGACGTGTGTAATTTGGTTTGGAAAGAGAAGGATGAAGTGAAAGATCTGGAGTTATTGTTGTTGGAAAATAGAATCATGCGGCACAGTGGTTCAAAAACTCAAAAACATGGCCAAAAATATGAGGGTAGAAAGAAATTGAGTTCCAAATCCCAAGTAAATAAATGTCGAACGATATACTTTGTCGAATTGTTCTGCAGCCGTCGACGTTTCGGGTCGATTCGACCCCTTTTCAAGACACAAAAGGTAGAAAATCGTAGAGTAGAGAAATTACTATTGTGTCAGCCTTCGCCGAATAAACATAAGCTATATAAAGAACAAGCGATTGTAAAATAAATTCTGTCACTCGAAAATCCAATTAAATGATGCTGTAATGTAATTAAATGGTATCAATAAACTACCATCAATCTACAAAGAAAAAAAAACAAAAAAAAAACCTATAACAGTTAACACTTGTCAAAGAAGTTGCTTACAACGTATAACTAACGATTGATGTTCATTACATTTGATAAACTATTCTGGCCAGAAATACGTTCTACGGTACTGATTTTCGTTGGAGCTCATAACTTTTCCTCAATCCAGACTCCCATGCGTTGAATTCAGTAGTCCCGATGTTTCGATAGGTGACGATGATGAACTTGCTTTTGGTTATTCGAATGCACGTACGTAACGTAGAAGATATAGACGTGAGGAAACACACGAGCGTATCGGTAACTTGACAGCACGAGATATAGACGTTAAGTGAAGTCCAAGGAAGGGACATAATCGAAAATTAATCATGTGATCATTGGAGAGGGGAAATTCGCTTCTCCTTAGATGGAAGTCTCAAACAACTATTGTGGTGAGTGGAATCCAAAATTGAGTTATCCAACGGACCCATCGACTCGAACGTGGGTGTTTTTCAAACTTGGTTGGGACGTACTTGGCAGAACATTTGGAAAGACACATCGTTCGACATTTATTTACTTGGGATTTGGAATTTAATTCCTTTCTACCCTTGAATCAACGAATTCCTACCAAGTACGTCCCAACCAAGTTTGAAAAACACCCACGCCCGAGTCGATGGGTCCGTTGGACAACTCAATTTTGGACTCCACTCACCACAATAGTAATTTCTCTACTCTACAATTTTCTACCTTTTGTATCTTGAAAAGGGGTCGAATCAACCCGAAACGTCGACGGCTGCATAACAATTTGAAAAAACATATCGTTCCACATTTATTTACTTGGGATTTGGAATTTAATTTCTTTCCACCCTTGAATCAACGAATTCCTACCAAGTACGTCCCAACCGAGTTTGAAAAATATGAGGAGTCCTTGAATCCACTTGAAACTCCCCAATCGAGGATTTTCGGGGTCGCTGAATACGAATCCGTGGTAAAAATTCCAAAATTCAAAATGGCGGATCAAAACTCAAAAATTCATTGGATTTCTTTAAAATTTGTTACTTTAGGGTTTTCGGGATCGCTGAATACGAATCCGCTGTCAAAATTTCGAAATGCAAAATGACGGATCGAAATGCAAAGAATCCATTGGATTCCATTGCAACTCGTTACCCTAAGGTTTTTGGGGCCACTGAATACAAATTCGAAGATAGAATTCCAATATTCGAAATGGCGGTTCTAATATGACAGACCAGAATTCGAAAATTCGTTGGTTTCCTTTGGCAATTGTCACCTAGGGGTTTTCGGGGTTCGTGAATACAAATCAATTAATCAAAAAGTCCATTCGAAATCCGTCTTCAGCAGCCCTCAATGCCCTCAGATAATAAAATTTCCCGAATCCCAATTGGTCCTAAAAAATATCCGTCATACTGAATCCACCGTAGAAAGAAAGTTATTTCTGAAAGATCCGATGTCAGATTCATAATAAGTGACCCAAAAAACCCTTGGGCAATGAAATGTTCCAGTATCCAACAATTTTCCTCCAAATTCACAGCCGCCATATTGGATTTGCCATTTTGTTTTCAAAAAATTCGTTCCGAGATTCGTAATCAGAGACTGAAGAACTCTTGGTCAGTTTTTTAGATTGTTTTTTTTTTACAAGTTTTGTAGATACTCCATCTTTACACTCTGACCACTTTTTAGTGTTTTTTCTGCATATGCACAGTCGAAAAACATTACCGTAGGAAAAAAATCAATGTCAAATTCAAATTCGCAAGAAGTCGCAGCTAATTTTTCAATATGTTCTTGAACAGGGTTCTGTCGGCATGTAAAAAAAACATCACGGTGGTAACTGGTGTTAAAAATTAGGTTTTTTTTGTTTCAAGAAACTGCGTCTTTGAAGAAGACATTATTCGTTGAATATGTGAGAAAAATCATCAAAAGTTAGTGGCAATTGACAATGAAAATATTATTTGTCCCGAATTTTGGATTTATAGATTCGACAGTACTCACTATCAGTGGGAGATTCCATATTGAACCTTGGAAATCGGTCAATTTTCACGAAAATGACACATTTTCTCTTCAGTATACTCAAAATGTTGCGTTGACGAAGTGAAACTTTCAGGTGAGCTCGGGAGCCTTGTAGAAATACTTGGGTCTTCTCCATCGTTTTCCCGAGATCCCCAACTATCAGTAAGATATTACCGACTATCAAAAGGGTTTTCAGTAAGAACATTTTTTTCAACTTTTGGTCACGTTTTTACGTTTTTGAACCACTGTGCGTGGTAAGAAAATTATGAGATTCATACAGTAAGAATTAATACTCACGTTCGACCAGAATATCAGCTTATTTCAAAATGCTGCTAAAACTAACCCTGTGTTAATTCAAAGTGGACACCGAAAACACATGCTGACACAATTGAAAATACTGAATTTCAGTCAAGTCTTGAAGTAAGATGCAGCCGAATTCAGCCGAACTTTTTACACTGCATAATACTGCACAATGTTGTGATCACGTTCCCATCGCTCCAGCATTCTTGAGATTGGAATTTTGGATGAAGTAGGAAACAAGTAGTCGATAACTCGGGGTGCGTGCTGGGGGAACGAAGATTTCGATCAAATAAGAAGTCGAAAGTCCGCGACGCGATGAGAGTTATGAAATTCCTCTTCGTACATAAAACATAGAATTCGGAATTCACGGTGTTTGGGATATGTATAATTTCTCTTTCATAGTTGAAAAATTCATAGAAAAGAGGATCCTCAGCCGCAGTAGCGGATTTTCGTAGACAGTTGAAAATCGATTGTGTAGGTAATTGCTGCAGGTATTCGGGATTTATTTCGTGTCCAAATAGAACAAGTTTAAATGATTGCCTTGATAGTTCCATAAAATACTTTATCTAATTCAACTTCTGTGATCTGCAATGTCAGAAAATTTTACAGGAAAATTCTAATAAATGTACTGGAAGCAATTAACCTGTGTATGAACCGGAAAATTTTAGGACATTTGTACTGCAAAAATTCAGTACGAATGTTATGGAATTTCAGCATCAAAACTGGATATTTTCTGAGCCTCGATACTGGAATTTTTCAGTACACAATATATTCCAATGAAATAAAACCTGCATGATTAACTCGATACACGATATGAGGTATGATTTTATTTTAAATGTAAAATATAGAAATTCATTCTCGAATGAATGAAGAATTGTCATAAAATATTAATTCAATGGGATGGATTCGATCATCTGTTGAAAAACCAACAACAACAAAGTTCATAAGAATCGCAACAGATGGCAGTACGATAATACGGGGAGCCATTATTGGCAACATATCGGGTCATTACAATTCTGCTGTAATTTCCTGGCATCAGAGATGAACGTGATGCCATTATTGGCCCTCCGGTGGAGAACAATGTATCGAGTGTCATTGCAAATCCTGTAAGGGCCCAATACATATTCACCAATGCCAGCATTTCACCGGCACTGCCAATGTTGGTCCTTCAAAGAACCTGGCCACAGTGTTTGCTGGGTTGTCAGGCTTCATTTGTTTCAATAGCCACTTCCTTCACCTTCGGATTCTCACTAGTGCGTGGTTGTCATAACGTCGAACAGCTCTTGAAAAGTCTTCGGATGCAGTAAAGCTTACACGGAAAGATCGAAATTATTATTTTCTTTCAACATTGGAGCCCAGAATTTGATTCAGCACCCTGGAAAATCCCTTGAACCCGTGTTACATATGGAAATATAATTTTGTTCATTAGAGTCAGAATCACTATATTCACGTGTGCCATATTGGATTCGCCATCTTGAATGCGTTTTTTGACCCCAGATTCGAATTCGGCACCCTCGAAAACTCCTAGAACCCATGTTTCATGAGGATCCGTCCATAATTTCCAAAACGACTAAATTCATGTCCGCCATGTTGGATTCGTTCGCCCATTATTCAGAACCGTTGTGGAGTCATCGATTTTTCAAATTTTCAAGCAAAAAATTTTCAATTAATTACAAAACAGTGATAAATATCGAAATCGATAAGAGATAGGGGGTCATTTTTTTCGTCTTTGAATGTAGTTCTAGAAAAAAAATACAGAAAAATTATTCGGAGTAATTATCACTTAGTTATCAACATTTAAAGATGAAAGCTGACTGTTTCAAAAAGTTTCAAAAGCCCATTCGATTTTTTTCTCAAATTTTCCCAAAATTCTTCTTCATATCACGCAATTTTTAAGCCACAGTTTAAGATGTGATCATGAATCTTTCTATTTTTTCTCAAGTATTGAAAATTTCGATATTGTTTTTTTATTTCATGGATTAATTATCTCTAATTTTATTTGCATCACTAAATATCGTCCGAAAAAATGGGAAACAATACCTTTATGAGCGATTAAGTAATTTTAATCAACTTAAGATATATTATTTAATTGTATTATTTTACATTCCACATAATTTTGTTATTACTATTTTGTTCGCCAAACCATTTCTTTTTAGATATCTGAATTGAAGTTAAAACTCCCCGATTCACAAATTTCTTATCGACCACTCGAATTGTAGTGATGAAAAAATGGTTGGTTATCGATAATGGATGTAACCTCTCAAACTTCCCAAGTTCGATCAAGTTTATTGAGATTAATGGAATAACATCCAAGCTCAACTCAACGCAAACGTTAAACACATAGACGTGACTGTACATCCGCGTGAAAAAAGAGAGGGTATGGTTGCGCGCGCAACCTAGCATGCTTTCTCCTTCGTTCTCCCATCAAATATTCTATGAGCAATAGAGGAAGCATGCTAGGTTGCGCGCGCAACCGTACCCTCCCTTTTTTCACACGGATGTACAGTCGCATCTGTGTGTTGCGAGTCAAATCTGAGGACACTGGGCTGTATGTTATGAACAGTGAAGTTATTTAGGAAACATAATCTCTATCAACTTGAGAAAATTTGAGTTGAGCTTGGATGTTATTCCATCAAACTCAATAAACTTGATCAAACTTGAGAAAGTTTGAGAGGTTACATTCATTATCGATAACCGACCATTTTTTCATTATCTACAATTCGAGTGGTCGATAAGAAATTTGCGGATTGGGGAGTTTTAACTTCAATTCAGATATCTGAAAAGGAATGGTTTGGCGAAGAAAATAGTAATAACAAAATTATACGGGATGTAAAACAATAAAATTAAATAATATATCTCAAGTTGATTGAAATTATTTAATCGTTCATAAAGGTATTGTTTTCCATTTTTTCGGACGATATTTAATGATGAGAGTAAAATTAAAGATAATTAATCCATGAAACAAAAACAATATCGAAATTTTCAATACTTGAAAAAAAATAGAAAGATTTATGATCACATCTCAGACTGTGGCTTAAAAATTGCGTGATATGAAGTAGAATTTTGGGAAAATTTGAGAAAAAAATCGAATGGGCTTTTGAAACTTTTTGAAACAGTCGGCTTTCATCTTCAAATGTTGATAACTAAGTGATAATGACTCCGAATAATTTTTCTGTATTCTTTTTCTAAAACTACATTCAAAGACGAAAAAAATGACCCCCTATTTCTTATCGATTTCGATATTCATCACTGTTTTGTAATTAATTGAAAATTTTTTGCTTGAAAATTTGAAAAATCGATGACTCAATAACGGTTTTGAATAATGGGCTGGAAATTGGTGTGCAAGTTGCTTCCAATACGTACAAGAACATATAAAAAAAATGAGCGAAATCGAAGGGGGTCGGGTCAAAACCTCGGTGATTTGACATGGAATGTTCCATATATATATGTATACAGTGGAGAAAATTTTCTCCGAGATCACCTATTTTCTCAGGAAGAAAAAAATGGAAGGACTTTTCCGATTGCGATGAGAAAAATAGTCCTTGGGTAAGGGTTTGAAGAAGGTCCTCTAAAAATTTCATCTAATTTGGTCCACTCGGTCCAGAGTTATCCCCAATACAGACAGACAGACAGACACAAAGACAACCCCACGGATGATCAATCAGTATTGCATGAAATGAAAAACTATCCAACTTCCAATTAGATTACTCAAATATTTTAGAAGATACGGTCAGAGTGTACACTGTAAAAAAATTTCACCGGAAAATTCCAGTACATGTACTGGAAGTCATTAACCTGTACATGTACCGGAAAATTTCAGCACATTTGTACTGCAAAAATTCAGTGCAAACGTTATGGAATTCCCGCATCAAAACTGGAAATTTTCTGAGCCTCGGTACTGGAATTTTTGAGTACACGAGCTGGACTTTTCCAGGACATGTACTGGAAAATTAATGCTGAAAATATCCATGAAAATTGAAAAAAAATTGCTCACGCAAAGTGATTTTGCAGGGTCCTTGTGTTCCAAGATGATTGAGAAACTTTTGATCGTTCATTTGGATGGACAGAAACTCATGTCTACCTAACAGGATTTGAACCCACACTTTTCTACCTGCCTACCAACTGAAACCTAAGACCTAACCGATGAGCTATAGCGCGACATGTTGGAAGGCCAGCTTGGGTTACTACATATGCTTCATATCTAGAACACAAGAGGATAAGTCTTGGAAAAACCTCATATATCAATTTCATTGGCTACAATTACAATTATTATTCAAAATCTCAATCAGGAAATTTTTAATATAAAGACTTGAAATTTTTCCTGCCAGAAATGACGAAGTCCAATAGAAGTGGAAAATTTCAGTGCAACAGTGATTAAATTCCGTTGCATAGCAACTGGAAAATTCCATCACACGACCTGAAAATTGCAGTTCAAAACCTGTATAATTCAATTGCATAGTAACTGGAAAATTCCATCACAAAACCTGAGAATTGCAGTTAAAAACCTGTATAATTCCAGTATACCAACGATTAGGTTTTTTTTTCTAAATTCCAAATTTTTTCTCAAGTCCTTTTTGAGGGAATATTTTTTTTTGGTGCACAAGAACTATAAAATTGTAGTACGAGCGGGTAAAATTTTCGCGAAATCATGGCAAAATTTCAGTACATCATCTCAAACTTGAAAATTCCAGTACAATGACTGAATTTTCAGTTATGCTTGGTAAATTTTCAGTAACGTAACAACAAAATCTCTGTACATGTACTGGAATATCCATATTCCAGTACTAGCACTGGAAATTTCCAGTCCAGTTGCACAGTAAATTTCCAGTTTTTTTTTACAGTGTACGATAGCGGGTGCAATAGGCACTCCGTGCTGGTATACTACGTGTACCGATGAGTACCTAAGAAGCAGTAGATTTTTCTCATCTCCGGTATGAACAAAACATTATTAGGTCCCAATGAGAACGCAGTATTCAAAAACAGCTTCAGTCGACATTATTTTGGTAATCGCTTCTCATTTAAACTTTGATATATTCTTATCGGAACAAAATTCACAATTCTAAATGAAAAAAAAAATCAGTTCGTTGGGAATGGAACTTGGATCTTTGGGATTACGGAGTCAACTTCAGCGCCACTCTGCTATGGATATATATGAATCTAACCGCCCTTCCATATTCATATGAATTTCGCCCTGATTGAAACACCTACTGAACCCCGCACAATCTAATTGCGATTGAACAACGTTCATGGTTACGGCATTTCGTTACAAACAAATATTTCGCTCTGTTCATGAAGTTGCATCCATTGATTCCTCTAATTTCGTCAGAAGAAGATAAAATCATGCTTTTTTTACTGGTCATCATTCAAGCTTAAAGGGACAATTACACGAGTGCATTCATTGCATGCAATGGTGTCAGGAGAAGGAGAACTGAAGTGTTTTTTCTATAAGACTTCTCTTTCTATCTGAAGCATGCGACAAACGCACGAATGTGATTTTGCTTCAATGCATTTCATTGCACTGCAATTGATGGACTGAAATTGGTGTCTCATCAGAAATCATTCGTAAATGGTAAATCATTCGATTATCGGATTTGGTTGAGTACTACCCACACAGCACGCAGTTCTTGGAGATATTTGGAAGAATACTCAATTGAGAGATCTTCAAGAACGTTCTTGAAGAGTTCCTAAAGATATCTTTCAGAAGTGTTGGAAAGGAATCTTGTAAAAGATTTTTGAAAGATATCTTGATTCAAGATATCTCAAAGATGACCATGCAAGATATCTTGAATATACCTTTCAGAAGCGTTTGAAAGATATCTTCTTGGAAGACTTCAACAAGATATGTTTGAGAAGGAAGATTGTCAGCAGGTTTAGGCAGGACCGGGCCGACCATATAGGCGAACTAGGCAGCCGCCTAAGGCGGCAAAATTTAGGGAGCGGCAAAATCTGAAAGAAAAATTAAAAATCCTGGAAATCTTAAATAAGAATTATTTATCAGAAACATTTCTCGTCTTCCTAAGAATTCATGGTGGTTTAATCATTGAATAAGAATTGCAAGATGAAAAATAAGAAATGATAATTAAATAACGGTGGAAATTTTCCTCTGAAGAAATTGTTTTGCGAAAGTTTTCATTGTCTTCACCCTAAGAGCAATGACCTGGTTGCCGTAATTGAAATTTAGTTGATGCAGCGCAAAAATGTATTCATATATTAGACAGCCAGGCTTTGAATGTTACTGAAGTTTGAATCATTTATTGAAACGAATTCGTAATCAAACAGCGAAATACTGATTTGTTCAAGACCTAAAATCTTGCAATATAGTTTTTAAACAATCTTTTCAGTTTCTATAAACGATTTAAACTTCAACAACGTAGGCTTTTACTCATGCCACACAGCACCAAAGTTCAGAAAGAGTTCATCATGAATTCATTTGGAATTATAAGAATTTTATCGTCTGTCCAAGCATTATTGTATTGAGAATCAACGTCTACTCAAAGTTGGTCAGCAATTTTTCATTTGAACGAGTTTTCAAGTATGAGATAAGTTTGGATTATAATGAATTTTGAAATACATATATTATGTGCGGAGGAATTAAAATATAATGAAGCCTACCTCGAAAAAAAAGCCGAAGGTTTTCAAAACATTCTAAAACCGTGTCGGTGGTGTCGCGGATTTAAATTTTCAAGAGTACATGTTTTAAACATTTTGGGAACCTGCATTTTTTATGTTACGTAAGACGTCACGCGAATATCATTTGCATGTGTTGAGATATTTCTTCAGAATGTTTCTAAAACGTTCCATGAAAAGATAGTACTTCATTTCTAACCTATACAGAATTTAATTGTTAGTTCTACAAACGATGAAAATATCCCTGGCGATTCCTGCATTATCAATTTTTGTGGTTTACTTTCGATGATTTTTTTGATACGCTGAAAACTTGGTCAGAAAATTGGTGACTTGATGGTTTTCACCATGTAAATGACCGATTTGTGATGCAAAAATAATAGTCGATTAAAACAATTATTTTATTTATTACGGAATAACTAAAAATTTACCAAATAAAGGTGAGTTTAATTTTTATCAATGTTAAAAAACTGTTTCAAATGATTATCAACTTACCAAAATCAATTTTTTCTTGCCAACATCCAACCAAAGGGGAACCACAATTTTTGATTACTTGTCAGTTCACCAAGATCCGCTACCCTAGTAAAACGAACCCGTTGATTCTCGCCAAATCTCATTGAATCTTGCACAATGTTCTGAACAAATTCTATCCAACCATTTGTCAATGAGATCTAATAATCAGATGAATCTAATTTTGCAATGTTATTTTGATTGAATCTCGCCAAATATGATTGAATCTTGCATAATGTTCTGATCAAATCACATTAAATTTCATTTCGTCAGATTCTATGGATTTTTTTAACCAGGGTAGGGATCGAACAACAGTAGGAATAGATTTTATGTTGTATATTCGAATGAACTTCATTTCGAAAGTTTGGAACCAGTGCAGTGATACAATCTAACAGAACACGAAGCTCTAAAGAAAGTTCTATGAACTTAGATTAGAGGTGCGGACATTCAAACGTTCGATTAACCTTCATTGAACGTATATCAACTTAAAATCAATCAAAACAATGCTTGTGTTCTCTTGGAGCAGGTTATTGGGAATCAAGTAAATATATTGAGTGAAATTCCACTGATTCTCAATACCTCTCACCGATTCGGATTTATAAAATGATGATCGCATTTATATTTTGGATGTTTTATTACTTACACGTACCAAGATTTGAAAATAACGTCCTTTCCAGTTATATTTCAAAAATGGCTGAAAGAAGAAGACTTTCTGGTGCTCAATTCCGGAAAAGGAAAAAAGAACAAGAACTTGAAAAATATGAAGGGTCTTTCGAAAAATACCTTTGTCCTGAACAAAAAAGTTCCTCACAGCCCATGTCAAATATAGAAATGCCCTCGACTTCTACACAAGAAACAACTCTTGAACCAGAAGGTGAAGAGAATGAGACACATTCCCAAGAAGGTGATATTTTGATGATGAATATAATGGATGATGAGACTGAGCTTGAAAATAATCTAACCGAGAACTTGATAATAGACTCCGCGGATCCAAATTCTTGGGAGAATTCAAAGATACCTAAAGTGAAATTACAATCTTTATCAATCGAGCATGGACCTGAGCGAATTACACAAAACTTCCCTGTAGATCCCGAGACAAACAGAAAATTTTCTCAGTATCATTACAAAAGAAAACTTTCCAATGGACAACTTGTGCATCGGGAATATCTTCAGTATTCCAAATCGAATGATAGTACATTTTGTTTTTGTTGCAAGGTTCTTGGTGGAAATACATCTTCGACTCTGGCACGAAATGGCTCTAACGATTGGCACAATATATCAGCAATTCTCTCACACCATGAAAAAAGTGTTGAACATCTTGAAAACTTCTTAAAATGGAAAGATTTTCTTCATAATTTGAAAAAAGATACAACGTTAAATAGTCTACATTTGAACAGAATAAAAGAAAGATAGTGGGCGACTTTTTGTGATTTTGCCTAGGGCGTCAGAATACCTAGGGCCGGCCCTGGGTTTAGTGTATGAATACCTGATCATATGAATTGACATGAATAACACTTAGAATGTGCCTCTTATTATAATTCACAAATCGAAAGCTTGACAAATCTATACATGCCAAGAGATTTCAAATTCTGCAAAAAGTACGATTTTGTAACCTTTCAATACCTGCGGGGTGCATGCAGAAGATTCGAAATGCGAACGATTCGGAACCTTAGTTCAAAAGAGATGCGGCATCTGACTTCTCTTCCTATCCAAGGTTCCGAATCCTCTGCATGCACCCTACCCGCGCTCGAATTGATGAATCTCCAAGACACGAATATTTCACAAATTACTGAACTTTTCACGCTCAATTTTATGTACAGCCTTCAAGTAAATTTTGAGAAATTCTCATTTATACTTATTAATAAGTTATTCTTCGATAACGATGAGATGGGAATAATTTAACAAGAATCTGTGTTATCCACGGCCAAATTTTGACATTTGTTTATATAATAACAGTTTTCTTAAAAGATCACTTTTACTCTGAAAATGTACACCACTGACACTATTTCACGATGTCATATTGGCAATTATAAGCATCAAAATGAAACTTTCTGTGTAGCTCAGGTCACTGAAGCGTAAGTAAATCGTAAGATGCGCGGGTTCGATTCCCGCAACCTCCAGGATCGAGATAAAGTAAACTTCATAGAAGTGCAAGAGCCAGTGATGCCAGGAAAAACGGTGCGGACCGAAAAATCAGCCCCTCCATTGTTCACACAATGCCACGTTCGTGTACATGTGACTCACATGTGTACGAAAGTTTCATCGTATGCAAGGTAGAGGGGCTGATTTTTCGGTCCACACCGTCTTTCGTGGCATCACTGGCGAGAGCGATCAAGACGAATAGGGGCAGAGGGGGGAGAGGACGTTAGAATTTTTTGTGAATAAATTCAAGCTTCTTCCAAGACATTTTTATGAATTTTTCAAGACATCTTCAAGAAATCTTGAAGAACCCTTTTAGATTTCTTAATTTCTTCTTAAAGATATCTCTGAGAAGTCTCCGGAAGATCTTTTAGAAATCTATTCACGTTGCATAAGACATCTTTTCGAATAGGAAAAGATATCTTTCAGAAAATTCTTCAAAACTTCTTGCATTTTTGGAAGATATCTTTTAGAACTCTAAAAGATATCTTTGTGTCTGTTTGGGTAACCATTCAAGGAGACATAAAAAACTACATTTTATGTGTACAAAGAGAGTAAAATATGGGCTTTCAATAGAATTCCGCGTACTGAAATTTCTGTGTGGATTTGAGGAACGTACCCATGAGTGAAAGAATATTATTTTGAATTGGTTATTCTACATTCAAATGATTGATGATTATTCAAGGTTCATTTGATATATAAGGACAGTTGCATCCATACAGATTCATAGCAGAGTGGCGCTGAAGTTGATTCCGTAATTCCAAAAATCCAAGTTCGATTCCTAACGAACTGAATTTTTTTTCATTTAGAATTGTGAATTTTGTTCCGATGAGAATATATCAAAGTTTGAATGAGGAGCGATAGACAAAATAACCTCGATTGAAGCTGTTTTTGAATATTGCGTTCTCATTGGAACCTAATAATGTTCTGTTCATAACAGAGATGAGAAAAATCTACTGCTTTTCACGCACTCATCGGTATACATAGTATACCAAGCACAGAATGCCTATTGCACCCACTATCGTGCCGTGTGGAGTATCTTTTGAAATATTTGAACAATCCAATTGGGAGTTCCACAGTTTTTCATTTCATGCAATACTGATTGATGATCCGTGGGGTTATCTGTGTGTCTGTCTGTCTGTATATGGGATAGCTCTGGAGGGAGTGGACGAAATGGATTGAAATTTACAGGGGACTTTCCTGAAACCCTGTTCGAGATACCGTTTTTGTATTGCAATTGGACAAGTCCTTCTATTTGTTTTTAATTTTTCTCTGAGAAAATAGGTGATCTCGGAGGAAATTTTCTCCGCTGTATACATATATATATCCCTAGCAAGTTCGTGATACGTATCTTTTAGGTATATTTCAGGTATCGATGAGGTTTCGTATCTTTGAGGTATCATAGCGGTATACTTGAAGTATTTATACTCAATTGCAACCTTGATAATACGTTTCATATGGTTGAAAATGATACCCCAAGGATACTAGAATGAAACGTAACGTATCAGTATATGATACGGAAATGAAACATTGCTCTCAACAGGATGTCTGCTGTCTGGAAATTCTAATTGTTCAACCACAAATTCGCGTTGAATAGAATGACCGGTTAGACGCATAGAATTTCCAGGTGGATTACCCCTGCTGAAAAAAACGATTGAAATGGATGGATTTGGATAAGATTTCGGGTGTATGTCAAAGATTCGAATCATAAATGTTTCGAAACCTTGGTCGAATAAAGAGGTTGTACGTTGCTATTCTTTTCAACTAAGGTTTCGAAACATTTACAATTCGAATCTTTGACATACACCCAAGATTTCGATCCGTATTTGAAAATTTCCTGTCCAAATCAATCTGATTTTGTCCAGAAGTGGAATAAGTTGTCCATACGTATCCAATTCCATCTATTCAAAGGAGATTCCAATCCGTTCCAATCCGAAATGGAGATATTATTGAAGATCTGCAATCCACTCGCATCCCTGTCCAATTCAAAAGCGTTGCGGATGCATTTCTGTCCATTCAGAGGATAAAAAAATCATCCAGAATGATCTGAGCGACAACATTGGTTCGTTTGCATCCGAGCAACGGATAAAATTTCTATCCAAACAAATCTCATTCCGACTTGAAATTATGAATCGGGTTGTGGACCCATTTTCATCCGTTAGGATGGACGAGGATTCAATCCGAGCGAATCCGAATCCAGAGCTTGATCCGATTTCATCCGTGGAACGTATGAAATTTGAATCACAATGAATGATCACTTTTCCATAAGATCACACCTGTGCGGGTAATCCAATTTCATCCGTATTTTCGGATAGAGACTGGATCCAAATCGATCCTATCAAAGAGCGGTGTCCTTTACTATCTGGAAAACATATGAGATTCCTATCCACCTGAATCTAAAGTCATACCTCCATCAAGTTATGATCCTGAATCCATTTTCATCCGTCAGGATGGATGAAAATTCAATCCAACCAAATCCGAATTCAGAGATTATTCCGATGCCATCCGTGGAACGTGTAAACTTTGAATCAGAATCAATTATCACTCTTTCATGAGACCATACCCATGCGTGCAATCCAATTTCATCCGTATTTTCGGATAGACACTGGATCCAAATTTATCTTACCAAGGAGCGGTGTCCGTTACTACCTGAAAACGTATGAGATTCTTATCCACCTGAATTCAAAGTCATACCTCCATCAAGTCATGATCCTGAATCCATTTTCATCCGTTCAGATGGATGAAAATTCAATCCAAGCAAATCTGAATTCAGAGCTTGATCCAATTTCATCCGTAGAACGTGTGAAATTCGAATCAAAATCAATCCCTGTTGAAAAACAACGATTGAAATGGATGGGTTTGGATAGGAATCTGATCCGTATTTTAACATTTCTGTACAAATCAATCTGATTTTGTTAAGAAGTGCGATAAATTGTCCACAAGTATCCACTTCCATCCATTCAAATAGTATTCTTAACAGTTTCGATACAAAAGTGAGAAATTATCCAACACCTGAAATCCACTTGCATCCGTTTCCAATCCAAAAGCGTTGCGGATCCATTGTTGTCCATCCAAAGAATAGACAGATCCGAAGTCATACCTCCATCAAGTTATCATCCTGTATCCGTTTTTATCCGCGAGGAGGGATGAGAATTCAATCCCACTAAATCCGAATTCAGACCTGGGTCCAATTCCATCCGTTAAACGGAAGAACTTTGAATCAGAATCAATTGGAACTTTCCCGTAAGATCAGGCCTTCACGCATCATGCAATTTCATCCGTATTTTCGGATAGAGACGAGATCCGAATGTATCCCATCAAAAAGCGGTATCCGTTATTATAGGGAAAGGTATGCAATTTCTATCCACCTGGACCCGAAGTTATACCTCCATCAAGTTGTGATCCTGAATCCAGTTTCATCCAGAATTGATTTGGATACTTCACGAATAAAAATGGAGACCATTACCCGAGTCGAAATTCAAAACCTTCTTTTCTCCCACATATGGAAGATCAGGAAATCTTTAGCACTTTAAGGGGCAAAGGAAGAACTATCCCATAGAGCACCGCGAGGTTTTCTGAACGTTCACAAAACGTGCTTGGTTTCACATGGAACGTGCAAATAACGTCTCAGGACGTTCTCAAAAGGTCGCATACATGTCCCAGAGACATGCAAATGTCCCGTTTAGTTCCATCAATGTTCACTGTGTGACTTTGTGTTTTTCAAGGTTAGTTTTCATGAAATTATGTTTAGAAGACTTGAAAAGAATGTCCCGTAGTAGATGAAAAGAACATGCACAAAACGTATTCAGGGATATCAAAAGGAAAAGTACTCTAAACGTTTGAAAAATCTACTCCATAGAGACCAAAACATGCGGAACCAAAAGTACGTTTCCGCAACGTGTAGAGGACTCTCTGTGCTATCTGTGACAGGAGTCCTCTTCCTTTGCCCTTTAAAGTGGTGAGAATTTCCTGATTTTCAGTATGCAGGGGGACAGGACCCTACTGTCAATTCCCAGTTTGGAATTCCCAAATTCGCATGGGTTTCACATGGGAATTGAGTGGGTCACATGGGAATTGAGTACGTCGCATGGGTCTCCACAAGGGAAACGCATGGGTCGCATGGGTCTTCACATGGGAAACTCATGAGTCGCATGGGTCTTTACATGGGAATCGCATGGGTCGCATGGGTCTTCACATGGGAATCGCATGAGTTGCATGGGTGTCATATGGAAATCACATGGGTCGATCCACTCGATTCGCATGTGAAGACCCATGCGATTCTCATGTGACTCATACGATTCCCGTGTGAAATCCATGCGACACATGCGATGTTCGTGAAACCCATGCCATTCCTATGTGAAGACCCATGCGATTCCCGTGTGAAACCCAAGCGATTCTCATGTAAAGACCCATGCGGCCTATGAGTTTCCCATGTGAAGACCCATGCGATCCATGCGTTCCCCATGTGGAGAGCCATGCGAATTCGGGGATCCCAAACTGGGAATTCACAGTATGGGAGGCTTCGAATGTCGACTTTGGTAGTACGGCATTATTCAATACAAAATTAACCTCCGTGAACTTGGCCGGGACCCGGAACGGATTTGAAACTTATATACGGCAATCGAAAGAGCATCGTTTGTACCTGATTGTACCGCAAGAATTTTCGTTTGTACCTCAAAGGGGGCGGAGATACGGCCCGGGGGCTTATGCCCCCGCCTGTGACTGGAACCGATAGGGACGAGCTGGGTGTCGTTTTAAAGGGCTTCGTTTGTACTTGATTGTACCGATGATATTTTCGTTTGTACCTCAAAGGGGGAGGAGATATGAGGAAAAATAGTTTTTAGCAATTTATATCGATTTTTTTGGGGATTTCTGATTAGGAGGACTCTGGATTGCTTCAGACTGTATCCTGAACTGTGTAAGATCTTGAGGCAGAGACCCATACACCTCAAGAGTGGGATCCCGTCGTTTGTACCTTCTCAGTTTTGCCACAATAAGCCCAGATTGCCCGAAAATCGATATGATGTCAAGATTTTTTCTCCATCAGGACCCAGGATTAGTCCAGGCTATGTTCTGAACGGCATGAAAACTTAGATTGGACCTCCTCACACACTAGGAAAATGATTTCGTCGTTTGTGCCTCCACAGTTTTGCCACAATTAGCCTAGATGGCCTGAAAATCGATGTATTTTCACGTTTTTTTTTCCATCAGGAACCAGGATTAGTCCAGGCTATATTCTGAACGGCATGGAAACTTAGGTAAAACCTCCTCACATACTACAAGGATGATTCCGTCGTTTGTACCACCCCGGTTTTGCCACAACTAGCCTAGATTGCCTAAAAATCGATGTATTTTCACGATTTTTTTTCCCATCAGGAACCAGGATTAGTCCAGACTATATTCTGAACTGCATGGGAACTTAGGTAAAACCTTCTCACATACTACAGAGATGATTTCGTCGTTTGTACCCCCACAGTTTTGCCACAATTAGACTAGATTGCCCAAAAATCGATATATTTTCACGATTTTTTCTCCATCAGGACCCAGGATTAGTCCAGGCTATGTTCTGAACGGCATGAAAACTTGGATTGAACCTCCTCGAATACTAGAAGAATGATTCCGTCGTTTGTACCTCCACAGTTTTGCCACAATAAGCCCAGATTGCCCAAAAATCGATATACTTTCACGATTTTTTCTCCATCAGGACCCAGGATTAGTCCAGGCTATATTCTGAACTGCATAGAAACTTAGGTGAGACCTCCTCACACACTAGGGAAATGATTTCGTCGTTTGTACCTCCACAGTTTCGCCATAATTAACCTAGATGGCCTATAAATCGATGTATTTTCACGATTTTTTGTCCATCAGGACCCAGGATTAGTCCAGGCTATGATCTAAACTGCATGGAAACTCAGGTGAAACCTCCTCACATACTACAAAGATGATTTCGTCGTTTGTACCTACACAGTTTTGCCACAATTAGACTAGATTGCCCAAACATCGATATATTTTCACGATTTTTTCTCCATCAGGAACCAGGATGAGTCCAGACTATATTCTGAACTGCATAGAAACTTGGGTAGAACCTATCACACACTAGGGAAATGATTTCGTCGTTTGTACCTCCACAGTTTCGCCACAATTAACCTAGATGGCCTATAAATCGATGTATTTTCACTATTTTTTGTCTATCAGGACCCAGGATAAGTCCAGGCTATGATCTAAACGTCATGGAAACTGAGATTGAACCTCCTCACATACTGGAATCATCATTCCGTCGTTTGTACCTCCACAGTTTTGCCACAATAAGCCCAGATTGCCCAAAAATCGATATAGTTTCACGATTTTTTTTCCATCAGGACCCAGGATTAGTCCAGGCTATGTTCTGAACGGAATGAAGACTTTGATTAAACCTCCTCACATACTAGAAAAATGATTCCGTCGTTTGTACCTCCCCGGTTTTGCCACAATTAGCCTAGATTGCCTAAGAATCGATGTATTTTCACGATTTTTTTTCCATCAGGAACCAGGATTAGTCCAGGCTATATTCTGAACTGCATGAAAACTGGGATTGAACCTCCTCACATACTAGGACCATCATTCCGTCGTTTGTACCTCCACAGTTTTGCCACAATAAGCCCAGATTGCCCAAAAATCGATATACTTTCACGATTTTTTTTCCATCAGGACCCAGGGATAGTCCAGGCTATGTTCTGAACGGCATGGAAACTTAGATTGAACCTCCTAACATACTGGAAGAATGATTTCGTCGTTTGTACCTCCACAGTTTCGCCACAATTAGACTAGATTGCCCAAAAATCGATATACTTTCACGGTTTTTTCTCCATCAGGACCCAGGATTAGTCCAGGCTATGTTCTGAACGGGATGAAGACTTAGATTGAACCTCCTCACATACTAGAAAAATGATTTGGTCGTTTGTACCTCCACAGTTTTGCCACAATAAGCCCAGATTGCCCAAAAATCGATATACTTTCACGATTTTTTTTCCATCAGGCCCCAGGATCAGTCCAGGCTATATTCTGCACTGCATGGAAACTTAGGCATAATCTCCTCACATACTAGGAAGATGATTTCGTCGTTTGTACCTCCACAGTTTTGCCACAATAGGCCCAGATTGCTCAAAAATCGATATAATTTCACGATTTCTTCTCCATCAGGACCCAGGATTAGTCCAGGTTATGTTCTGAACGGCATAAAAACTTCCTTCCCAGTATGTGGGAAGGTTCCATCTAAGTTTCCATGCCGTTCAGCACGCAGCCTGGACTAATCCTGGGTTCCGATGGAAAGAAAATCATGAAATTATATCGATTTTTGGGCAAAACAGGCCAATTGTGGCAAAACTGTGGAGGTAAAAACGACGAAATCATCTTTGTAGTATGTTAGGAGGTTTTACCTAAGTTTCCATGCAGTTCAGAATATAGCCTGGACTAATCCTGGGTCCTGATGGAGAAAAAATCGTGAAAGTATATCGATTCTTGGGCAATCTGGGCTTATTGTGGCAAAACTGTGGGGGTACAAACGACGAAATCATTTTTCTAGTATGTGAGGAGGTTCTACCCAAGTTTCTATGCAGTTCAGAATATAGCCTGGACTAATCCTGGATCCTGATGGAGAAAAAATCTTGAAAATACATCGATTTTTAGGCAATCTAGGCTAATTGTGGCAAAACCGGGGAGGTACAAACGACGAAATAATTTTTCTAGTATGTGAGGAGGTTCAATCTGAGTTTCCATGCCGTTCAGAACATAGCCTGGACTAATCCTGGGTCCTGATGGAGAAAAAATCGTGAAATTATATCGATTTTCGGGCAATCTGGGCTTATTGTGGCAATACTGAGTAGGCACAAACGACGGGATTTCACTCTTGATGTGTATGGGTCTCTGCCTCAAGATCTTACACATTTCAGGATACAGTCTGAAGCAATCCAGAGTCCTCCTAATCAGAAATCCCCAAAAAAATCGATATAAATTGCTAAAAACTATTTTTCCTCATATCTCCTCCCCCTTTGAGGTACAAACGAAAATATCATCGGTCCAATCAAGTACAAACGAAGCCCTTCCAAATGACACCCAGATCGTCCCTATCGGTTCCAGTCACAGGCGGGGGCATAAGCCCCCGGGCCGTATCTCCGCCCCCTTTGAGGTACAAACGAAAATTTTCGCGGTACAATCAGGTACAAACGATGCCCTTTCGATTGCCGTATATAAGTTCCAAATCCGTTCCGAGTCCCGGCCAAGTTCACGGAGGTACAAAATTATATATACGAGAACATGAACTTTGGACAGAACTGGATAGGAATGGATGAAAATAGATTAAATTTATTTGGATAGACAATGGATGCAAATGGATAACATCAACGCAGGATTATTGGATACAAATCGATAGCCGCGAGAACACGAATATACCTGGATAGGAATGGATAAAAACAGAGGAAATTGATTTGGATACTCAAGGGATGAAAATGGATAACATCAACGCGGGATGATTGGAGAGAAATCGATAGCCGGGAACAAAAATACCCCTGGATAGGAATGGATAAAAACAGAGGAAATGTGGTTTGGATACGCAACGGATGAAAATGAATTACATCGGCGTAGCTTGTTTGGGTACAAATCGATAGATACGAGAATATGAATTCTTGATACACATGGATAGGAATGGATGAAAATAGAGATCGATTTGGATCGAAACAGATACCGTTTGTGTAAAATTGTCGGATATGAATTGATAGACGTAAGAACGCTTATTTGAGAAAAGATTGGATAAATATTCTCCAAATGATAGATATGGACAAGAATGCATGAGAATAGTGTAAGCATCATCGGAACAAAAAGGGATAGAAGTGCATAGAATTTTATGTGAGGCCACGAATACATTACGAATGTACAGTATCTTGGGCAATATGCGCTCTCCGAGCAGCGTGTCAGGATAGCTTAGAGGTTAAGTAGGTAGGTCTTGTAGGTAAGGTAGGTGAGTGCGATGATTGTTCGAACCCCTTGCAGGTAGGAATAAATTTCCCAAGTCATGTGCGGAAATAGAGATACAGATGTTGAAGATTCCACGGAATCTTCCGAATGTTTGAATGAGTTCGAAATAATTTTTTTTTATTGTTGTTCCCTGTGGGAAAATTCAACAGAACAAACAATTCTGGAAAAAATCGGATTGGAATGGATAGATTTTTTCCCAGCAGAATCATGCAGAAACGGATAGAAATGGATGGAAGTTATCAAGGTGATATCGTAAAGCACCGGATACAAATGGATACGATTCATATTCAGGCCCCGAATGGAATATGGATATATTCGAATACGATTGCTACGGGGCCCAATAATCCACCATCCATATTGTGGATTGAAATTGATGAAACTTTTATGCGTTCTGCGGATGACACTGTATCCCGAAAAAAATGGATCAGAGATAGGATTCAAACGGATGCACGTCATTTCTATCCGATTTTTCCAACAGGGACACTTACAATAATTGCAAATTACAAAGTCTGAATTGTAATACAAAGGAGAAGTGTTTGGTATTTTTTGAGTAACAATGATACTGTATGAAGTTCTTTTCCAAGGGCATCCTTTTAGTATCGAAGATACTTAGAGCGTATCGTTCACGCATCATTCAAGTATCAAATTGAACATTTCGCGACGTAACATTCACGTATCATTGAGGCAACACGCACTTGCTAGGATATATATATATGTCATTTCCTCCGCAGTCTTTGAATATTCGTTATCTCAGCTTGAATCGATGAATTATTATGAAACATGGGTACTAGGGGCTTTGAAGGGTAAGGAATTCGAGTCTGACGTCGAAAAACGAATTCCAGATGACTGATCCAACATGGCGGACATGGATCTTGTCAATTTTGCCTTCATGTCCAGATTTATATGAAACATGGGTTCTAGGGGTTTTAGAGGGTGCTGAATTCGAATTTGGGGTCAAATCCCGAATTCATGATAGCGGATCCAAGATGGCGGACGTGAATTCAGTCATATCCGCATTTGTGGACAGATTTATATGGAACATGGGCCCTAGGGGTTTTAGAGGGTGACCTTTAACCAATGTTTATTTGCGATTCATAAAGGTGGAAACACGATATCGTGAATTTTCGTTTATGAAGACTTGTAAAAACTGATCAACCCTTGTTCATCATTTAGAGAGATCTCATCGGTATACGTAGTACACCCAGTACGGAGTGCCTGTTGCACCCGCTGTCGTGCTGTATGACCGTATCTTCTGAAATGTTTGAGTGATCCAATTGGGAGTTTGATTGTTTTTCATTCCATGCAATACTGATTGATAATCCGTGGGGTTGTCTGTGTGTTCGTGTGTCTGTCTGTATTGAGGATAAGTCGTGACCAACTGGACCGAATCGCCTGAAATTTGTAGGGCACCCTCTTTGAGTCCTTCCCCAGGGCCATCTGATTCATATTGCAATCGGGCAAGTCCTTTTATCTTTTGATAATTTTCCCTTGGAAACAGGGGATCTAGGAGAAAATTTTTTCTGCTGTATACATATACATCACTCAGTTTCTCCACAGTGTTTGAATATTCATTACGCTGGCTTGAATGGATGGCTTTCTATGAAACATCGGTTCAAGAGGTTTCCAGGAGTGCTGAATCCGATTCTAAAGTCGAAACCCGAATTCAAGATGACAGATCCGAACATGTCGGACGTGAATTTGTCATCCTCGCGTTTATGGATAGATTTATATGAGACATGAGTTCTAGGGGTCCGGGAGGATGCTGAAGCCGTATCTGGAGTGAAATCTTGAATTCATGATAACGGGGTGAAGATGGCGGACGTAAATTCAGTTATTTTCGCATCTATGGACATATCCTTATGTGAGACGGGTTAAGGGGTTTTCGAGGGTGTTGAATCTAAATCTGAAGTCAAAATCCGCATTCAATACGGCGGATTCCAGATGGCGGATATGAATTCAGTCATTGCTGCATTTATGGATAGATCAAGATGGCGGGACTAATTTTAGTCATTTTTGTGTTTATGGAAGGATTTCTATGTAAATGAATTCTCGGGGTTTTCGAAGGTGAGGATTCCAAATCTGACGTCAAAAAACGAATTCAAATCGACGGATCCAATATGGTGGATATGAATCCAGTCGTTTTGGCATTCATACACGGAGAAAAGTATATGGGATTGATTACCATTCGCCTTAGTTCTCATCGCGACTTGAGAATAGGAAGTAAGTGATAGCTCGCGATTTGGTGATCATTAGATGTTAATCCATTGTTTTCATGGCAACGTAAACAGTTTATCGTACTCAATTCGATTTCACATGGCACTCATTACAATTTTGAAGTATCTGTCACCAAATTACTATTCTTCATAGTGACCGTCTCCGTGTACACGAAAAAAAATGAAGGTCAAAAATATAGTGATCTTGAATAAAAATTTGAGAATATTCCTCAAAATCTGAGTTTTCCCTAAATGCATGATGAAGATAAAACGGTCCACTTCTTTGTGGAATTCTATTCGAAAAACAATGAAAAATTATCGATATTCAATAAAGGATAGAGAAACATATGAACTTCCCAAAAGTCGCGCGTGAAATTTTACAAAAATAGAAAGACAATTTCAATAACCTACTATTAACTTTGTGAAATTTTACATGCGACTTTTGGAATGTTCATATGTTTCTCTATTCTTTATTGAGTTTTAATAACACAGCCACACAAAAAAAATTTTTTGGTCGAGTCTGACAGTCAGACTAGGCATACTATATGTTTTTGGGGTCGCTGAATCCAAATCTGAGGTCAAAAATACTTCTGCACGTCTGAGACTTGACATAATCTCAAAAAACCTATTTTGCACAAAAAATGTGTTGTCTATTCTGACAGTCAGACAATACATACTATATATTTTTGGGGTCGCTGATTCTAAATCTCAGGTCCCAATGGTACCCAATCTACACCACAAGAAGGTTGCACGGCTTGGTTTTTCATATCATATGAGAGCTTTTCATGTGAAGTTCACACTTGTTGAATGCTTACCAAGAACAAATGAACGCTGAAATGGACAAATCGTATGTACCTTAAAAATAAGTAGAATCATTACTAGGGATCGTAGATCGATGTATGGTGGTGGAAGGCTTGGTGTTGTCCTTCCGTGGGGGGCAAGTTCCGTTGATCGAAGGATTCTCCGATCGATGCCTGTTATCGCCGTTCCCTCTTCATATGTCCATTCTTCATATTTTCGTTAGGTAATGTACTGATCTCCAGCTGTATCCTTCTTGTTCATTGATCTAGTCTTTCTTAATTTTAAATTGTACGTTTTTTATTAACAAACTAAATTCGTTTATGCTGAATGTTGCATGCATAATGTTTGTTTAATTTGACTCCATTGAAAAGGAATTATTTATTTGTTTTTGGTTGCATGTTTTGTTTAAATGAACCTGTTTGTATTAATTATTTGTGATTCGATTATTTCCTTTTGTTCGTGCTTTTTGTTGGTCCAACATTCTTGCTCGTGTTTTGATAGTTCAGTAATTGTTTTTGTATCATTTGCTCAATGAATTCTAAATATTTATTCATTGTAAATATTATTTGTCTTTTGTGTTTATGATAATAATTTGTTATTGTCTCTATTCAATTTATTCACTAGATTATTTATGGAGAAATTCTTTACGTCAAATTTACGTACGAAAATAGGTATATCTTCAAAAGGAAAGAAAAAAGTGAATATAAGCATGCATATATTTACTTGATGCATACTTCACGTATACCTGTAAGGGTGTGCATTTAGCCGTTTTATTGCTTGGCGCGACGCTTAGTCGGCCGTTGTCGTATCATCGTGTGCCAGGCTCCTTTGTATGGAGTTTGGCAAACGGTAAAAAGAAAAGGTTTGGGTTTTGGTAGGTCAGAATTCGTGCATTCAACTTTTACTGATGGGAAGAATTTATGCGTAGTTCTGTATAACATATATATATATATATATATAGGTATATGCAAAAATATACGGGGTATATTACATCCCTTTACATATTCTATCACTTCTTCTATTCTATCGTGCGTTTTTTCGATATCTTCTTCTGAGTACGCAGATGTGGGCACGTATACTCAAACTGTAACCGTGTCTTATTCCAACTCTGACCATCATCACGCGTTGGCTACGTTGCAAATGATTGTCTATCCAATTTCCCACCTTCTTATGCATTACAATTCCCACACCTGCTTGACCATTCTTTGATCCTGTATGAATAATTCTATAATCCCCACTCCAGAAATCTCCTTCTTGCGGCCATCTTATATTGCTAATTCCCATTACATCGATACTCAACCTATTCATTTCTGATCCCAAATTTTCTAGTTTCCCTGTTTGTCTCGATGATCTCACATTCCACGGTCCAACTCGAAGGATGTTCTGTTCCCCCTATCCTCTTTGGTTTTTCATCTTGTTTGATGAAGCTCTCTCGAGCAGCCTCCACCTGGAGATCCAAACGAGATGCTATTTTACCTCCGGAATATTTCACTCCAGAGAACGCTATCATGCTTTTGTTGTTTTTTGTTTGGAATAAATTTTAATTCGCAAACTCTAGGTTTGGAAGAAGATTTCATTTTCTCGGGAATATTGAAAGACGTCAAGGAAGGTAGTTTCTCCTTGCTTTCTGCAAAATCAGATTGTCGATAACATGATTCCTCCCCCTCTCCCGTTTCCCTGCAAAGATCAAGTTGGAACTTATATGGAATCATTATCGACACTGCATAAAATTATGGTGGAAACTTCATCACGATCGGATGATAGGGACGGAACATATCCGCATGATGACGATATTTACGAAATGTTCAAATTTTGTTGCAAAGCTCAATGCTTACCATTCGCCGTGTGGAAAAATTGATCAGGATTCAATCAGGGCCTAATTCAAACAAATCAGGGCCAAGTGAGGGATCGATGTAGAATGTGACGCATAAACGATCAGGTCCTAATCGGGTGCCCATGAGGGTACAATCAGGCCCATAACAATCATCTTACATCCAAATATAGTGTCCTTGCTAACATAATTGATGAATGAATTTTGAAATGACTTCAAATTTTCGCATATTATCGAAGCAGATATAGTTGATTGATCCATAAACAATCAATTCTATTTTTTCCGAAAGAAAAGGGAGGTTATTTCAACTCTCTGAAGTATGAATCAAGTTAGATGTTTAATAATTCACTGAAAAAACTTCACAGGCGTTATTCTGCAGTCAAAATGTAATGATTTCCTATTTGGCAAAATTTTTTCGAGGTTTAGTTGTTGAGATATTAGAATTTTTATATTTTTTTTTTCGAATCCACTTCATTCAAAAGCACTGTGTGTTACATACTTGAGCTTGACGCCATTGGCTAAGTTAGGAAACGGCGGATCTCTGGAAAAAATGTACTATTCTGTCATTTTTCGATTTAAGGTTATAGCAATTTGAAATTTTTTGGCTTCCAGCCGATCAGAATCCAGCAACTTTGAGTTATTATAGCTACAAAACATGGGATGACTGGATACTTTGATTTTTCTCTCAGAGATCCACGATTTTCCAACTTGACGAATCGTGTCAAGCTCAAATATGTCACACAGTGCTTTTGAATGATTTGAATTTGAAAAAAATTCCAAAAATGCTCCTATCTCAAAACCTAAGACTCAACACAAATTTTTCAGACCGGAAATACGCCTGTGAAATTCTTTCAAGTGAACTATGAAACACCCGGTATATAGATATAAACATGGATATGGGTATGTATATATGTGTAAATAGATGTATGAATGAATTTACGTGTGTATATTTGTATATTTGTATATGTATATATACATATATGTATGTATGTATGTATGCATGATCCACTAGAGCTCCCGAATATATTGTAGCAAATTTTGTATTCAAGATATTCCAAAATTGGTAGGGGGTCTTTTGGCCGAATCGACATGATTTGACAATCACTAATCGATTTCAGAGAACACTAAAGAATGACTAGCGATTGTCAAATCATGTCCATTCGGCCAAAAACTTTTTTGGTCAGAAGACCCCTTACCTCCAAAATTCAACTATAATTTCATTACTTTGTACTTTGTTCTATTAGACAGAAAAATACTCTAAAAATAATCCTTGATTGTGAACATTATTATTGATCGTGTATTATTATTATTATTGTTGCTGTTATTGTTGTTTTTATTATCATCATATCTTATTACCTATTCAAATATTTTTATTTGTACACGGAGAAAAATTGTCTATTATAAATTACTAGACTCGCTAGTATATTGCGGACATACTTGCATTTTGAAGGTATATACCAAACATTCTCTTCAAAAGTACCAGACTTTCTGGGAGTTAATGGGAGGATAATGACATTTTATAATAGAAAGTCTGATGCTTTTGATCAGAATGTTTGGTATATGACCTTAAAATGCAAGTATATCCTCAATATACTAGCGAGTCTAGTAATTTATAGTAGATAATTTTTCTCAGTGTAAAAATATAAAATCAAGACATTTTCCATAGATATCACTTGAGCTCATATATGTTATATGATTAGTATTGACAAGCTTTTATGATTCTTCGATTTGAAATGTTCCTGTCATGACATTTTTTAAATAAATTGATATGAGATCGATGATTCATATTCATTCATCAGGAATTCATTTTTATATCAACAGCGTTGCTCAAATCTGTTCATGGGTCACATTTCTAGTCCTCAATTTCAGTCAAAACAAATTTCTAACGGAATCAACCCACCAAAAATTTACGTTGAATAGAATAACCAATGACGCATAGAATTTCCAGCCGATAGACACCCTGAAGAATACGGATGTTACCATCCGAGCATGCTTTCTTTTTACCAAAATACTCTGATTTGAATTCATAGGAAAATCCATACTTCAGATCGTTCGGATAACCACACACTTTTTTCGGTAGAGTGTCTCAGTCCCGAAGGTCAATTTTCCCGAAAGTCCGATACACCGAAATGCAAAATCCTGTTGTGTGTTGAACATCTACAAATCCTGGTATTACCCATACAGCACCGGGAGGTCTTTTGAATGTTCAAAAAACGTGCTTGATTACACAGAGAACGTGGAGATAACGTTTCGGGATGTTCTAAGAACGTCACATGTATGTCCCAGGTACGTACAAATGTCCCGGTTCGTTCCATTCATTTTCACCGTGCGACGTTCTGGAAACGTGTTCAATAAAGGTTTCCACACTGAAAAAAAAATTTATTCCAGTCAAATAAATATTTATTTGTCCTGTACCAAAGAAATATTTATTAGAATTAACAAAATATTCTTTGGAACCAGAATAATTTATTGGAATCAAATAAACGATTAAAACCATCTATTTAATTCAAATAAATTATTTTGGTTCCAAAGAATATTTTGTTAATTCTAATGAATATTTCTTTGCTACATGACAAATAAATATTCATTTGACTGGAATAAATTTTTTTTCCAGTGCATTACGTTGTGCGAAGCTGCGTATATGTTTTTAAAGGTTAGTTTTCATGAAAGTATGTTGGGAAAACATTATGAGAACGGCCCGTAGTAGATGAAAAGAACGAGTTAAGAACGTATTCAGGGGCATCCAAAATGCAGGTACTCTAAATATTTAAAAAACTTACTCCTCGGGGACCAAAACACGCAAAACCGAGTGCATGTTTTCAAAACGTTGAGAGAATTTTCTGTGCTTTCTGGGTAGTGAAACCAACGATGCCTAGTTGGCTTGGAACACCCCAAATCTTATTTTTAGAAATCCATCATTTTCATAGGTATTGAACACACGGTGGAAGCTGCAATGTCGCGACAAAATTTCAGTACCTTAAAATATAATAGTTAGATGGCTAGTAACATCTAGGAATATTTCGGTATATCGAACTTCCGAGAAAATGGACCTTCGGAACTGCGACACTCTACCATTTTTTTCAATGCACGAAGCACTTGCAAGTGTCTAGTTTTAGGCTAGTCAAGCGTTACAAAACTCGCGAATCCTTAGATCATTCCAACTTGGAAATATTTGAGAAAATAATATTTCTGATCTCTATTACACTTGTACTTGTTGAATTGATTTACCAATGAAAATTTCATGCTTTTGACAATTACGCAACATTCGCTAGCTCCGCAAAAAGAAATAAGCGCAACCCACATAGGAACAGAGGCTATGTCGTCCCAAAAGTATTCTAAAAGATATCTTCAAGATGTCTTATGCAACATAAAGAGAAGAATTTAAGGAAGACCCTTTCCCAAGAATAAATGTTTCTTAAATCGTTCTTTTCATGTTGCATAAGATATCTTAAAGATATCTTTTAGAATACTTTTGGAACGACATAACCTCTGTTGCTATGTGGGAATTATTGGTATTAGAAGTATGAATGATGGAAATACTCATTGTTAGATGTAGATTTTCGATAATGAGATTTGTTTTTTGAAATGGAATCTGACTCATAAATGAAACTGAAACTGGCACCCGTAAAGCTAGCAGCCGATTATCATAAATTTTTCCACAAAACTTTGATCAAAGATTCAAATATCTGAGACATTTAGTAGAATGCCACTCAATTGATTTTTGACGTGAACACAGCTGGAACCACATTGAATCAAAAATTACAACAATTAGCTGCTAGCTTTAGGTTGCTGGTTTTAGCTTAATGATTCATAACCTCCATTCGTATTATCCACACATTTGAATGAGTTTGAATTGTAAATAAAACTATGAATTACCCTTCAACTGATGAATCAAATTGTTTTTCTTCAATTTTCTTCAATTTGATTCATATTTTATCAAATTTTCTCCATGATTAATGAAAAAAACAGGTATAAAATGGAATTATTCCGGCCCCGATGGGAGCCCTGTTGATACCCAATTAGGTTGTAATGATTTTTGCGTCATATTCACCATTTAATCCTTGTTAGGCCCCGATTATTATTATGGCGTTACTGATGGAATTTCTACACGGGTCCCTTCTCTCAATTCCAATTTGCCTGACATTCATATCGTACAACTTACACCTGGTAAACTGAATACACCAAAAATTTGATGGCACTTGGATGATACGAAGATACTTAGGGAGGGCATCCTTCCAAAATATTGAGAAACGATGCGGCTCACAAAAACAAAGATCCCCGTAGTTTTCAACCGATTTGGACACAACTAATATGGGACCACTATCGGATCATATTTAAGACGTGGTATAAGTTCCATTGCAATCGCGGGATAATATGAAGCGGAGACATGCGCGTTCGCATATATTGCAATTTTTCAACACATTTGTCCTTCTCTAGCCGGATCCTCTGAGTCGATCGGGCTGAAAATTTTTTGGGGCCACTATCGCCTCACTCTACGACTGTGTTATCAATTTCATCGAAATCGACTTAGTGGAACGGAAAATATGCGCGTTCGCAAATTAATCCACATACATACATACACACACAGACAGACAGACATGGAACCAAGAATTTTCCCCGAGTTTGGAGGAACATTTTGGCCTGAGAGATTCTGAGTTTGGGAACAAAAAAATGTTTGGTCCCTCGAAACGATCACACAGCTTTCCTCTGACGAGGAAGCAGAAAATGCGCAATCAGTCATTGTGCATGAATTGAACAGGAGTCGAGATTTCCTGACACTAAATATTTTATACACAACGACTTAACGTACATTTTCCTTGAATTTTCACTGCATGTGCGTCGTCTCTCCCTGTGTGTCATCTTACCCTGCTCTACTTCAATTCGTTTACAATCATTTTTCCAATTGAATTCATCATTCATTCACATTGATACAACATTCTTTATGATATTTTTTCCACCCACACAGTCTCATAGTTTTCACTCAAGTAAAAATTTTCATTTCGGGTTCACCAAACAGGACTGGTGCAGGCGTGTTGCATTTTTTTGCGGTACTGTTGCGGACGTGATGTGCCCGCACTGGATCTGTAACAGTACCGCACAAAAATGCAACAGGTCTGCACCAGTCCCGTTTGGCGAACCGAAATCAACATTTTTACTCGGGTACCCCCTACTGTTTCAAACGGAAATACACATGAATTTGAAGGACTATTTCTACTTACCCCATTTTGTGGGGTGACTCATCGATATACTGGGTGTCCCATTTTAATCTTTAAATGCAAATATCTCAAAAACATGCATCTTGAACCAAGAGTACTTCATACCAAAGTTGTTATACAAAGAGGGGGCCACAAAACTACGATATCAGTTTCATCATAGATGGCGTTATGATCGATTAAAATGGGGTCAACATCATTTTTTTAAACGGGAACCCCCACTTTTTATTGCATATCTTGATTCTACGCAAAAAACTGAGTAACTTTTGCTGGGAACGTTTTTCTAAATTTTTGAAGATCACGCCACAATCGATGAAAAATAAAGTCTATGAAACAATATGCGGATATCTTGTGGAATGCATCAAAGAGCCGAAATATCCCATTCCAATGTTGTTGTTAAGAGAGGGGAAGACACAATGGCGATATCAGTTCCATAGTAGATGGCGCTGTCGTCAGTAAAAATGAGGTCAACTTCAATTTTTCAAGTGGAAACTTCTACTTTTTATCGCATATCATGATTCTACGCGAAAAAATGAAGAAGTTTTGTTTGAAACATTTTTCCTAAATTCTTGAAGATGGAAACGGTGGAGAATGAGGTTGATGGAATAGTTCTACTGCATTAGAAGAGTTACATTGAATTGAAGTTTTTTACAATGTTTTGGACATGACATTTGTTGTGTTTTGTGTTCGATTTCTTCTCTGCAATTATTATTGTTTTGATTTGTTTGTTGAGCGTTGCTTCACACATAATGCAGTAGAACTTTTTCATCAATCTCATTTTCCACCGTTTCCATCTTCAAGAATTTAGGAAAAATGTTTCCAACAAAAATTCCTCATTTTTCGCGTAGAATCATAATATGCGATGAAAAGTAGGAGTTTCCATTTGAAAAATTTAAGTTTCCCTCATTTTTACCGACCACAGCGCCATCTACTGTGGAACTGATATCGTCGTTGTGTCGTCCCCTCTCTTAACAACAACATTGGAATGAGATATTTCGGCTCTTTGATGCATTCCACAAGATATCCGCATATTGTTTCATAGACTTTATTTTTCATCGATTGTGGCGTGATCTTCAAAAATTTAGAAAAACGTTCCCAGCAAAAGTTACTCAGTTTTTTTGCGTAGAATCAAGATATGCAATAAAAAGTGGGGGTTCTCGTCCAAAAAAATGATGTTGACCCCATTTTAATCGATCATAACGCCATCTATGATGAAACTTATATCGTAGTTTTGTGGCCCCCTCTTCGTATAACAACTTTGGTATGAAGTACTTTTGGTTCAAGATGCATGTTTTTGAGATATTTGCATTCAAAGATTAAAATTGGACACCCTGTATAGTACTGGATGGAGTATTCGGCAAATTTCTTTTGAACTTTTCACTTTAGAGAACTGAGAAGAGAGAGTGGAATATTTAGGCATCAATTTATCTCTCTATTTCGTTTTCCATTGATAGGTACACGTAACATGGGAGGGGAACAGGATTGTACTTGAAGACAGCAGAGTCTCGATTATACCTACACTGTAAAAAGTTCGACTGAAAGTGGCTGCATCTTACTTTGAAATTTGACTGAAATTCAGTCTTTTCCATTGTGTCGGCATTTGTTTTTGGTGCTTACTTTCAGTAAAATGGGGCTAGTTTCGGCTGCATCTTAAAGTAAGCTGATATTCAGGATGAAAGTAAGTTTTACTTTTTACTGTGTACTGATATATAACTAATATGTGGGTGGAAGCCAAATGCATGTATCTATCAGAATCGAACCATTCTAATTAACTTGGTATCTGCATGTATGTTATGTGGGCATCCAGGGTATTCAGAAGAATATATTTCATGCTGCAGGTGCGGAAATAATTCTCTTGCTCCAATTGTTATAAGTAAATTAGGTTATTAGAAAGTTATTAGGTTCCCTACCAACAATGATTACTGGCGTTACAATGGGCTGCTGATGTTCCGGCAATGCCGTTGAAGAACCGTCACTGGTCTTTTGAAACGCCAGCAGTCGTGTTTGCTGGGTTGTGCCCCTGTAACAGGACGTTTATCGGTTTTATAATTCACAGTTTCCCAAAAGATCTACATTAACATGCATCGTGGCTTCAGATTCTTGTGGAAACGAGTGTTGGTAAAAATGCAAAATTGTGCTTGAAGCATTTTGAAAAAAAATTTTTCCGTTATAGTTTAATTACGCAACGAAGATTTCTACAATCAAACGCAATCCCATCATTGAATTTGTCACGTGCAAAAGACAATACAGTGAATAGTAAGTTCTATATAATGAATTGTCATAACTACCATTCACATTCTAAACATAAAATTCGGATTTCACAAATACGACAATACTTGAAGCAAAAACATTCGATTCTCTTCACAGGTCATATTCCACAAGGAGTGGATGGGAATACTTCCAATGATAATCATGAATAATGATCAAGGATATAGAATAATGATTCATTACCGGAAGTGAAACATGCCATGGTGATAATGATTGTGTGTCTGAACATGCATTGGAAAATTCCAATTGCGTTTCATTTTATTGACGACCTTAGTGGTTCGCAGAGGGGAGACTTAGTATTACAAGCAATACATGCTTCATATGAAACTGGGATACATTTGATCTCTCTCACGTGTGACGGTACATCAAGCATGCTGAAGGATGTGGGAGTCTACGTATCTATAGAACATGTAAATAACTTGAATAATTCAAAAGAACACAGGGAATGAAAAAATGTAAAAACACGAAGACTCAACGAAACTGAATCCGTTATCAATAATGAACATTCAAAGTTGTTCGAACTCGTTGATAATTCAGAACCAAATTTTGCACATCCTATAACAAAGACAAACGTTTGGATATTTTTGGATGCTTGTCACATGGTCAAATTGATTCGAGGTGCTTTGGCAGGTTTGTTGATATCGAAAATTGCACAATATTATGGAAATTTTCAGAAGATTTAGTGATTTTTCAAGAAAGCAACAACTTACATTGTGCTACAAAAATTAGGAGAACACAGAGAAAAGTTTATATTAAAGATCACTATATTTGTATGGCGGGAACCTGATTTCTTGTGTGTGTGTGCATGTGTGTGGTTGTGTGTGGGATTGTGTGTGTGTGAGAGTCGGCGGGTGGTTCGGTTGTATGGGCCTGTGCGACCCACACACAACTACCCATATCCACACACACCGACGCCCACACACAACCACCCACACACACCTCCTCACACACACACACACACACACACGCACACGAGGAATCAGATTCCCGACACGTCCACGCCGTTGATTCTGGGTAATGCCAAGATTGGGATAGAAATAACCTTCGATTTGAAAAAAATTTGATCCAATCATCATGCCCCGTTCAAAAGTTAAGGGGGTGTTTCCAGACTTGGCCACATCAGAGTATTAAAGTTACGATAACTCAGCGAAAAATGAGCCGATTTCAAAAAACAAAAAACCGCTGGATTTGGATTGAAAAACCCTATCGAATGACGTATCACAAGCCCTTCCGTCTCATCTGAGATTTGGGCCCCCCTTCCCCTCTCATCGTCCCCCGCAGGGCTGGGGAACTCAAAGTCCCCCGTTGAGATAGCCCTTGACCCCTCTTTCAATTCAGAAGAAATTTGATGCAATTATCATGCCCCGTTCAAAAGTTATGGGGGTGTATCCAGACTTTTGCGCCACCCTGTATATCGATGGCGTGAATACACTGAGACAGTATGAAGTGACATCAACGTAATCCTGTAGTTGCACAGTATAGACTTACCACGAAGGGATTATATTTGAGCTAAACATAATTTCGTTGAGGCAATCACATACAATTGAGTTGATCTCATTGAGTCAACTACATCACACTGTTATAATACCATCAACGTTCATCTTGTTTCAACATCAATGTGTTCCACTGAATTGATGGTTATGATTCAATCAATTGATTTCGTTAGAGTTGACACAATTGTGGGAGAAAATTGATTGAACGCGCTGTAGAGCAACGGTTAGGGCGTTAGTGTGTCAGATAGGTGGATACCCATATAGCACTCGAAGAATTCTTTTTCGAGAACAAGGATAGAATTCCTTAAGAGCTCTTTTCTAACTCATCAATTCTCGAAGAATTCTATTCTTGTTCTCAAAAAAGAAGTCTTCGAATGCTATACTGCCGTGCTTGGGAAAAAGGCAGTCAACTCAAGTTACTGTCTTTTATGAATTTTAATGCCAATATATTTTTTGACCTCAGAGTTAAAAAAGGCAATAAATCAAGTTCACTGCCCTTTACCTAAGTATGGCAGTATCCACACGAAGAGAAGAGAATGGTAATATTTATCATGCTAACATAGCATTCGGTTTTATTTTATATAAAATCGTGATTGTTACTATGTAAGAATAGAATCATTACCATTTTTCAGGTAATAATATATACATATTGCATGGTAATTATTACCAGAAAAATGGTGAAGAATTCTATTCTCACATAGTAACAATCACGATTTTATATTAAATAAAACCGAATGTTATGTTAGCATGGTAAATATTACCATTCTCTTCTCTCCGTGTATGGTATAGATTCAAGGAAGGTAGGTTCAATTCCCCTCAAATAAGATCGATTATATATATTCATCCGGATTATTGTGGTGAGATATTGAAGCGATCAAGAGATTGAACTGTAACGAGAACGTCAAATTTTTCAAATTTTATTTTTTCTCTTTCCTTTTCATCTGAGTTATTTCTTTTTGTTTTTCAATAATAAATCGTAACTCAGATATTTTCTCTTTTCCTTTTTCTTTTTATGGTTAGATTTCTATAGATGAATTGTTGTTAAGGGTAAAACAGAAATCTGCTACCCTATCGACAAATACACCCTAAGAAATATACGCTTACGGTAAGGAAGATTTCCTACACTCTAGCTACAGAGAAAAGGAAGTTTTTCTTTGAACGCAGGTTGAGAACAACTTGTGTTACCGTTATGCTTCCACCATATCTAAAAGGAACAAGCAAATCTAGAAAATCAGAGACCCTTTCTTTTTCCTTTATTGGTCCTTTTTTGTTTTTCTTCCAAACAGAAGCACATTTTAAATTGCCCTGCAATAAGAAAGAATTAATAAAGTATAGACAACAGAGGATTAGAGCGAAGAATTGTGTCGCCAACTCTGTTATAAATTCTACTATGAGTCCAATATTAAAAATAAAGAAAAAACTTTTAATTTTTTTATATTTTAAATAAAAAGTCCCAATATTCCTCATTGGGCCAAGGTTGGCTCAAAGTTGACGAAATATTGATTGCCGATATTCGTCGATTTTGTGAATTCAGTCTTGACTGTGCTAATGCACATATAAAATTCCAGTCTTTTTATAAAACCAATCTAACCATTGGTTTAAGAATTTAGCACTGGCTGCCTATGCTGGCCCAATTTAGCACCTATATAATGCAAAATTCATAGCTTATACTGGAACAAAACATTATTAGAAATAATTAAACGTTTCCAAGTATAAATCGGTAAGTTTTGGTAAGTTGAAGGTAAGTAAATTGTATGTAGATATTGAAATCATATTTATAATAATTAGAATAAAATAACTATTTTTAATAACATTCCACCTTTTATCTTAGACCTTTTTTATGAGTTATCGATAAATAAAATATAACCAAGTTGAATAATCAATAAGTTAAGTTTCTTGATTTTAGAAATATAAGGTTTAAACATAATAAATAATGACCACAATGATTGAAATTTATCAAGAATATCAAATTCCTTGTACAAAATTGTTATGTAGAATCCACATAATAAACTTCACATAAATTTTCAGTTCAAATCCTAAAATTCTCATATAAACTCCATTTAAATTCTTCAAAAAAAGAAAACAATTAATTAATTAATATCAAAGTAAATGAATTGTAATTTTTAAAATAATTGTTGAAGTTTTTCAATAAATAATATAGACAATTATTAATGAATGTTAAATTTCCCAATTAATATTTGATCTTAAGGTATAAATAAGAATTTCATAAAACTGTACATTAAGAAAGAAAGATACATATAGAAAAGGAAGCATAGATTGAGCATCAGGCTCAAGAGAAAGGGTAAATGGGTTGGTCCTAATTAAAGAAAATGGACGATTTTCCTTTCAAGGACAGGCCTACTCTCAAGTAATGCACGAATCAATGTCTAAACCACCCTCAACTAAAATCTTTAACCAATCTATATTTTCTGCACGCCCATAGATTTTCCTGCATGCACCCACCCTTCCACACCTTTTAATTTTTTTTTCCTTCCAAACTAAAAACCGAGGTGACGACTGGGCAAGAAATACCAACAACTTCACTGCTAGTTCAGCTTCTCTGAGCAATACAAATCAAAATTTCTCCAAAGTTAAAACAAAACTCTGCTGCGAACAATCTCTACGACAGGACTCTAATACTCATTCGCTCACTTAAAGGTTTGAGTAGGACTCCAGTGGGGCAACGACATTTGATATTCTATTTCAGTGAATTAAAATATATTTTTCCTTTTTTTTGATATATATAAATATATATATATATATATATTCATCATCAAAAGTAAGTTTATTTTTTGTGTGTGTGATTTTCTTTTCTTTTTACCTTTGTTTTTCTGTCAACAGAAACAATAAGTATCAAATAATGTTCCCTTTTTAATAATCAATTCAAATTCGAATTTTAGTGGAAGAAGTCGTTGCAAATAAGCTACAAGCTTTGAGCGACAAGATTCGTAAAATAAAAAAACGTATCCAGATTAAACATCAAAAAGTTCGTTCTGGTACTCTTCCTTCACCTGGACCAGCTAGAAGGAAGTTTTTGAAGAATTTGGAATACGATGAAAAAATCTTGGGATTTGCTCAAGAAGAATATGAAAATTTAAATAATTTCCAGCAAGTTTTAGCATTTAGACGCTAAAATAGGTAACAAGATTTCATACACTACTTTCTATTACCATTTTCTTTTTCTTAATCAAATTACTGATTAAAATCACTTTCATTCTTTCAGATTTAACCTGACACAAACTTCCACAAATTCCTACACCTCAATCCACCATCCTGAATTGTTCCGATTACTATGATGAATCTCGTCAAATAAATGAATTTCTTCATCGTTAAAAGAATTCATCGCGAGACTGAGTAATCTTTTTCCTTTCCTAAATCCTCCTTCGTAAAAAGGAAAACAAGAACTAATAGTTCTAAATTTCCTATACGATAGGAAAATATATTTGTTTCCTCGTATGCATGATTCCTAGTAATAAAAAGCCAAGAGAACGAATTAATATACTGGGCAAACCCCAGATAAATTCAATCTCAATTCGAATCGTTCATGTTTTTCAGGAATATTCTAATATTCTAAGAAATTAATCACTGAGTAACCCTCAGGATATTTCTTTCAAAATTTCCTCTCTCTTATTAACCTTAATTTTTTTTAACTCTCTATCTCAAACAAATAAAAGGGGTAAAACGTATCTTTCTTTTTTAATATATATATTGATATGAATTCACTAATACATTATTGAAGTTGTAAATTCAAAATTTTTATAACTAATAAACACGTCATAACCTTGAAACAATCATAATTTTAAGAATGATTTTTGTTATCAAACTATAGAATTCAAAGTTAT
Source organism: Gonatopus flavifemur (assembly GCA_018340375.1). Taxonomy (NCBI): domain Eukaryota; kingdom Metazoa; phylum Arthropoda; class Insecta; order Hymenoptera; family Dryinidae; genus Gonatopus; species Gonatopus flavifemur. The sequence goes on from JAFFJZ010000009.1 coordinate 12,328,921, forward strand.
ATAAATTTTTTTGAAAATATAACAATTCTACATTTCAGTACTAAATTGAAACATTTTTCATTTGACGATACCCTTTTTCCAGTCCTTGTCTAGGATTAATTCCTAGCTAAAGTGGGGTTCCGAAGGGAGTACAGGACTTTGATTCTGTATTTTCCTTTGAACTATCCGCTAGCTACTAAAAAACTGAAAAGTTTTGACGTAACAGAACAGTGAGCACATGAAGAAAAACTTTTTAATTTCCACATTTTCTCGCATATATGTATTCATGATTTGGAATAAGACCGTTTTGCAATAGTTTTACAATTGATTTGAATGAATATGATTTTTATGTCAAATGAATAATTTATCTCATCAAATTACCATTCAGCTCTGTCAACCACATCTATACACTAAGAGAAATTTATCATTCAAAACTGCATTTTGTTAGTGAACGAGGAATATACTTGACATGTGATTACAAATTGATGGGGAATACAAGTAATATTATAACGCTATTTCAACCGAAAAAGGAACTTTCATCGTTACTAGCGTTGAACATGATTGTTCGTGATCACGACCCTTGCTTTTTTCCTCGATACCACGAAACATTCTTGAAAATGGTATGGTTTTCAATTTATATCAATCTCACCAATTGAGAGTTCTTGTTTCCCAAATTGTGTCTAAAGAAATTACTGTTCTTCAACATGAATTCTCACTGTTTTTAATTTTTTAACTTCGTAGTATGAAGAATTACTGTTTTGTCTCGTCAATTTTTGATGAAACGGAAACTGACAGCCATAGAGGTAGCAGCCAATTATCATAACTTTTCACACAAAACGTTCATCAAGGATTTCAGCATCTGAAACGTTTACTGGGATGCTATTTAATCGATTTCTGAGGTGAACAAAGGTTTCAACCATGTGTGGTAGCACCGTAGAAGCAAAGTATAGACTTTCTTGGTACTCGCAGGTTCGAGTAATTTTCTCAATGTATGAATATCGATTGTTTCATTAAAATCCCCATTTATATGATCTCATCTTCAATATTCCTTACCGGTCGCCAGGTCATTTTTTCAATGACAAAATAACCAAAATTTCTCCTTTGCTTTTTCAATTTTCAACTTAGTAGGGTAGTTCCAAATCTTCCCTCTAATGTTTCCTTATTATTTATAGGATAGGGTGTTTTTTCGTTTATAATCAATCTGATTACTTGAATTATATTTTTAAGAAAGGATGTATTTCGTATGTTCACATATATTTCATGAATATGATGTTTTTGATATTCTTTTCGTAAGATTGCTCTCTGCGGCGCTCTGCTTCGTATTTCTGCTGAATCTCGAATGGCCTATGTGGGCTTGCCGCCTGCCTTATATAGTGCTTCTGATCTCGATACAATTTTTTCTAATTAGTATCCAATCTATTTTGCCATAGGTTTTTGTACTTAAATTACTTATCTCGATATCCCGAGCACGTTGATTATAGATAATATTACGGATATTCTATTTTTATTAATAATTACACGATACTGAGAATACAAGTATCTCTCTACTCACGATTTCTTTCTTAAGCAGATATAAAACAATGAACGTATAATCATCATGCTCGCAAACTCTCATACAGCAAATCCATCGGTTCAATATTCCTTTTCTGTTCTATCGTATCTTGCTTTCAACACCTCGTATCACTATACATGTTTAATCAAAAGTGACAACAGTTGGCTGCTAGTTTTACGGCTGCCAGTTTCAGCTTCATCAATTTGTGATTTCATGCCAAGTATAGCAAATTGTTATGTCAAGTATATGCCCCATCTAATGGGAAAACTAGTAATTTTCGATGATGAATTTCTCTCAGTGTAACTGATGGAAATTAGTCTTTACAAACATATGATGTAGTGGACGAAATTATTCGGCCAGGTTTGCCATATTTAAGCCCACGGTGTGATTGAGAGAAATAAACACTTGAGTTCACAATTCTGTTCCTCTAGTATGGAATCACGATAATGACGACATATCATAATTTTCAAGCAGCAATATGTACCTGGGGTTTGGTTGGAAATTTGTAATTTTCCATATATGTTGAATAATGAATATTTTAAGTCAAAGTTCAAAAGTATTTCTACTCACCTCATCTTACGGTAGATTTTGGTCTTCATGGCATATCAGATCAACCTGATGGTCATTCTTAGTCGAGGAGCTGAACGAGTTTAATTAGACCGCAGGAATTATGATCTTCGAAAGCACATAAGAAAGTAAACATTGGAAACTAATGCAAGTTCCCTAAGAAGGACAGAAGAATGACCACAGGCGTTGAAACTTTCCGAAACCAAGTTTATTCAGTAGACTTTGAGAGAAACGACATGATCATCAAGATCCAATATATTCAATACCCGGTTACACCTTAATCTGTAAAATGCATTATCAGCACGTGCGAAAATAAAACCGAATTGGAACTTACATGAACTGTGAAAAGAAACTTCTTCTTCAAACATTTATCAAGAGGGAACATCATATTTCGCAATGTAATGGATAAACTGGCGAGACATGTTGAATAGTTGAATACATTTCTTCTTTTATATAGAAAAATGACGGTTACATACGAATGTGGAAATTGAATGCTGTAATTGATCAACGGTAGAACGTAATAACTGATGCTGAATGTGAGAAATGAAAGAGATCCGGTCGTTTTTTCTTTCCTCTCGTATTAAAAGCACACCCATGCGAAGATGAAATTTGTTCTTTTAGCATCGCGCAAGCGAAGCAACCATGCGTGTACGGTTGATAATTCAATGGGCAACCAGCAACGTTATCGCGGAGTGTGAACATATTTAGAAAAAAAAATTCCGGAACAAAAAAACAAACGAACAAAGGACAGGGAGAATTTTTATTTATTTTTCAAAAATGCGTGACGAATAAACGAAGGGCAAACGAATCGGGCAAAATTTTCCATTGAATCTCGTCAATGTACGTGATAGGAAGTTTCTTTCAAATTTTCACATTCCGTGATGAATGTTAGAGGGTATTCTCGTTTTTCACCACATGATGCGTTTTGTGGAATTATCATCATTTTAATGATCATGACTTGATTGTAAACAAAAATTCAGAGGGGATTCCTGATTATTCAACGAATGTTTCCTTGTATCTTTTGGTGGAATACGTCAAAAAAGGAAGATAAAGAGAGGGATGATAATTGGCAATCGTGATTCCTCTCAACGTAGCGGTATTGAAATAATCCATCGATCAATATATCAGGTTGGTAAGAAAGTCTTGCGATACACAAGAGGAGTAAAGAAAAAGTTTTTATTATTTTCATAATATAATATTATTGAGTGATGTACGCTCCCTCTGCATCTACAACTCGTGCTCAACGCTCCTCTGGTAAGCTTTGCACGCCCTCTGTTCAGAATTGTTTTGGTCGTGAGTTAAAAAAGTCGTTCAGCGCATTTTCGGGATCGGGGAGATCATCAAATTCCTTATCCTGTAAATAATTTCTCAATGGCCGGAGAAGATGTTCATCGGCAGGAGCCAAGTCTGGTGAATACGGTGGATGTGGTAAAACTTCCCAACCCAGCTGCGAGATACAGTCTTGTGTCATTTTAGCTACGTAGAGTCGAACGTTGTCATGAAGGAGTCGAACTTGGACACGTCTACGCCTTTTCACAGGTTGGTTGAAAAGTTTTGAGAGCGACACCTATCAACCAGTACAGGAATCAAAATTTATACGCTATTTTTATATTTCATCCTTCATTTGAACACACACACAATTTTATCCCGATTTGTCAATTCATTCTTTGTTTACAAGCCATTCGAAGTTGACGTGTCAGTGTATTTTGTGAAAATGGAAAAATCTGAATATCGTGCAGTGATAAAATTCTTTGTTTCGGAAGGTTTATCAGTAACAGAAATTCATACTAAAATGAAGAAAGTGTTGAAGGAATCTGCTCCTTCATTTCCAACTGTACATCGATGGGTTTTAGAGTTTAAACGTGGTCGTACAAGCGTTGAAGATCAATCACGTAGTGGACGTCCAAAAAGTGCAACGAAATCAGACATCATTGAGCAAGTGTATGATATTGTTTGTAAAGACCCGAGTTCGACTTTGCGTGAAATTGCTGATACCATAGGCATCTCGGATGAACGAGTACTCCATATTTTACACGAAGAATCACATATGAAAAAGCTTTTTGGGAAGTTAGTGCCGCATTCGTTGACAATTCAACAAAAACTGAATCGAAAACAAATTTCTCAGCGTAATTTGGAGCGTTTTAAGCAGAATAAGACCGATTTTTGACGTCGTTTCGTAACTGTGGACAAGACTTCGATCTACCATCATGATCCTAAACTGAAACAAGAACGTTTACAATGGACTGAAGCTAGTTGTTCAGCTCCAAAACGGGTGAAGTCAGAACGATCGGCAAAAAAGGTTTTAGCGTCGGTTTTTTGGGACGCAAGAGGGGTTGTTGATTGATTATCTCGAAAAAGGTAAAACAATCAACTCTGAATATTATTGCAACCTTTCGGACCAGTTGGATGAAAAAATTCGTGAAAAAAGACCCGGTTTACGGAAGAAAAAAATCATTTTTCATCAAGACAATGCACGTGTTCACACAAGTGTTCTGGCGATGGCTAAACTGAACGAATTGAAGTACGAATTGCTTGAACACTCACCGTATTCACCAGATTTGGCTCCCTCCGACTACTACCTCTTCAGAAATTGCACAATACCCTTGTAAAAATTGGTAATAAGCGATTGCTCGAAGTGCACTTTGTTCCATTCTTGCTCGTACTGACTGGTTCATGAACACTGCGGTATGGAAGCTTCTAGACCAATCTCGCATAGACGACTCTCGAATGTTCTCGAACTTTGTTATTAGAAAAAATAGATTAATTGAAAAAAGAAGTGTCGCAAGATTTTCTTACCAACCTAATAAAATTCACATCTGCTGTATCGAAAAAAAATCCCTATACGAATACTCGAAATGCATTTATGAGATTTGTCACGTCGATGCATTCCAAAGTTCCGAAGGTTGAACATGGATCAAAGGTGGAGTAACGCGTACAAGAAGGAGTAAATATACTCCACACCACGCCATGCAAACCTAGCTTATTCAATTTATACTGCAAACCAAAAGCAGATGTGTTTTTGAAGAAATCTTTGCCACATTGAGGATGTAACCATGCTCTTACTCTGCTTTACCATGTCCAATTTAGGTTCCCTATAGGGACAAACAGAAGCGTGAAGAGCAGACTCGCATTCTTTGACAAGCCACGCTTAAAATTCTCCTCACGAATTTGATAAGGGATTTCTCGTCAAATTCAAAATTTCTTTCACCACAAAAAATGAAATTCGACGCAGGGAAATTTAGTTTTGATTCACTTTGTTGCTCTTTTCCACTCGTCAAAGGAAGAAACGTAACAATAACTCCAGAGACCGACCTGGTATTTCACATTTCTGAATTGAGGTCACAGCCTAACGAATAACATAATCATCAAACATTATGGCGAAACATCGATCATACCGAACACATGATACAAATAATACGTCTTTTTGGAAGAAATTGAATCACTTCTGTTCGTATATTAAATACACTTTGTATCCTTATATCATTGCTGTTCCCATACCATGGAAACAGTAGGGATATGTTACGGTGGTGGATCATTCGACACTGATGATGCACGCACAATGTTCTTTCCCACCCTAGTGGGGAACCGTGATTAACCGCATCCCTCTCGCTTATATCCCTTTATTTCTTTTTATCCACCAAAATCACACTTTGTTTTCGAGATCAGGGGGTAAACAGGAGGAACAGCAAAAAGCAGGTGACATAATTAACGGAGGAATGATGGAGTTGTTTTGTATCGGTTTGACGTGAAACAGTGATCACATGACGCGAAGCAACGCATAGAACGAGGGTCGCAGCAGCATGTGGATGATTCATCACACGATTATAATGTATGTAAGTACATGAGCCCGTATAGGAACATCGAAACTAGACGAACGGACACAAACGTATGAATACTCTGTGATTTGCATGAAATGCATTTAATCGCGTGAAAACATCCAACAGAGATTTTCACTCTCGCGTGTCGTACGAATACGCATTTGAATGTAAATAAATCATTTCTTTTTCCTGGGGTACGCTCCCTTACTTTCACTCGAGTAATGTAGTGGAATCCAGTGTCATTGGATCATCGATACAGGAAACATATATTATATAGTGGAATCCCATGTGGAAAAAATGTTCAAAAATGTATACAATTGTATGTTCACAACCCGCTACGGTTGTTCTTCCCAAGCTTTTCGAAGACGGTAAGAAAACAGTGGGGAGCTGTGAAGTTGTCTACATATTTTACTATATAATATTCCTTTCTCTACAGATGGCCCAATAAGAATGCATTTCACTACATTTACCGGGTGGAGATAAAGGAACGTACCCCTGGTGTTATTGTTATTATTTCGACTAGAGCTTGATTCCACATCCGTGTTGTCAGAAATAAAAGAACAAGAGCGCCGTGACCAGAATATATTGGTAATTTCAATTGCTAGAAGTACTTGATTGGACGTCGACCGTTGGATCTGAAAATTTTTGGCATCACTGTATCCACATTTTCGTGAAAAATAAAATGGAACACTCGTTTGAACAGAGTGTCTACATTCTGGAAAGTCAGGGAATGCCATGGAAACTCTCGCAGAGTTTAGAAAGTCAAGGATTTTCTCTCACGCAGTATGGAAAAAATTTTTCCCCATAATTTTAATCAAAAACCATCACTGTCAATTCAAAAAACCACCTTTTTCCACTAATTTATGATTGGATGATAATTTTCATCCTCCATAATGAATCAATTGAATCTTATAATACGTGAATTTCTACGGTTGAATGATTGAATTCAATTTCATGATTAATGAGTCCTTGTCAGGGTACTAAATTTCCACCGTATGAAACATTTACTTCATCTTGGAGGTCGTCCATAAACTACGTTTCACGGGCCCATGAAGGGAGAAGGAAGGGTAAGATGAAATACGACGCTGAACTACATGGGGGAGGGGGGGTTGTTCTGAGCTACGTGGTTTTTTATTTATCTTGTACTTGGAAGAAAATTCTATATAAACATCCGGAAAAATGATTCACTTGAATATAAACCGAAATAGGTATTCGATTAGATCAAATAAAACCCCACTTGGTTCAAGTAAATTTTATTTGAAATGAGAGGATTTATTTCAATGGAATAAATCTTTCATTTCGGCTAATTCAAGGTTTATTGAGGTCATTTTTGGATGAAAATTTATTTGATTGAAATGGATTTGGTTGAACGTCAAAAACTACATTGCCACGTGAAGGCTTTTCAGAAAAAAGCGATGATAGAGCTAAATGGGGGAAGGGGGAGCAGGGAGTCGCAAAAACAAATTACAAAACATCGAAAACTACCTGATACAACAAAGTATTTTCACTTATCAAATCGTTTTCTGTATCCTTCATAAGTTTATAAAGTTTTAATAAATTTCATGGAATATCCTGTATTTATTCATTGCCAATTTCATTCAATGCCTAGTTGATCACACAGCACAAATGTTTTAATAATATTCCCAAAATATTTTGGCGATCATACAACGTCTTCAGAAGATCCCCAAATATTTCTGAGTGCTACTGAAGACATGAGTGCTGTTAGAATGTAAATAAATATGTATAGAATAAGGAGTAATGAGCATTTTAGGACGGAATAATATATACAGATTCTAATAAATAAAGTTCGACACGATGATGTGAAGTTCAACATATACCATACACAGGAAAAAGTATTGCTTTGAATCTAAGAACTTGTTATTTGAATGAGTCCAAATAAATATTTCTTCAACAAGAATGAATATTTTTTTAATTGAAACAGATTTTTTATTTGAATTATGGACCAAGTAATAAATTCTTTCACATGAACAAAATATTCATTCCGATCAAAGAAATATGTATTTGGACCTATTCAAATAAGAATTTCTTAGAATTAAAGAAATATTTTTTTTTGAACTCAGTATATCTCATATATCCATCTGCATATTTGTCAAAAATATCTAATGTTAATCAGACAGTATATAGAGTCCAGTTAATTCGATGAATTTCAACAAATTAGGAGTAAGGTACTGAAGTTTCAGAGATATTGATTCCTCGTTAGAGGAAAGCTTTGTGATCGTTTCGAGAAGTCGAAAATTTTTTCGTCTCGAAATTCAAAATCTCTTGGACCGAAAGGTTCCTCAGAATTCGGGGAAAAATGTTGTTACCGTGTCTGTCTGTGTAGCTGTAGCCCCTGCTCAGTTCCGTACACGCATATCTCCCGTTCTGCTCATCCGATCGTTTCAGAATTTCTATCACAGTTGTGGACTAGGGTGATAGTGGTCCCATATAAGTTTGAACCTGATTCATTCAGAATAATTGAGTGGACGAGAAGAACTCTGACAAAAATGAACATTTTGCGTACGCGCGTATCTTTGCTTCTTATTATCCGAATCCGATCAAACCACGTTTTGATCATGACCCGATAGTGGTCCCATATAAGTTTTATCCGAATCGGTTGAAAACTGTGGGAAATTTTTGTTTGGGATCTGTATTTTTTTTTAAAGCATGCCTTCCCCATGTCCATATTATCCGAATGTATTGGAACTCTGAGTATATTCGATTTACAGGATGTTAGTTATATGATATAAATTTCAGGCACATTGGAATTGGGGGGGAGAAAAAGGAGGAAATCAGGTTCTTTTTTGTCTGTCTCTTTGTCTGTGTGGATGTAACAACTTTGCGAACGCGGATATCTCCGCTTCCTATTATCCGATTGCGATGAAACTTAAACCACGTTGTCGTGATGATCCGACAGTGGTCCCGTATGAGTTTTATCGTAATCGATTGGAAACTGTGGAAAATTTTTGTTTCGGGATTCACATTATTTGACAATATTTTGAAAGCATGCCTTCCCCATGTCGGTATCATCCAAATGCCATGAAACTTGAAGTATAATCAGTTTACGGGGGGTTAGTTGTATGGTGTGAATTTCAAACAAATCAGAATTGAAGGAAGAAAGTGGTAAGCACCGAACTTCGGAACAAAATTTGAAAATTTCGTAAACATCGTTACCATGCGATAACTTCCGTTCCTATCATCATCCAATTTTTATTAAATCTCCACCACAGCTTTATGCAGTGTGGATCGCAGTCCTATATAAATTTCAACCTAATTCTCTGAGAAAAACGGGAGAGGGAAAGAGAACATGTATCTTCTTCAACACAAACGAAGAAGCCATGTGCCAATTGGCAGAGTTTTGTATTTTCATTTTCGTTGCATTCGTTCATGATTAATACTGTTCCGTTTTACAGCTACGATCTCATTTTTTGAACGCACGCGTCCCCAATCGGGTATTTCCGGTACTCGTCGTAACCGAGGTAAGCAAGAAGGAAGGATAGCCGAGATCATTGGTTATATATCTGGCGTCCATATACAGGGTGTCCCATTTTAATTTTTATATCGGGATAACTCAAAAACGAGGAATTTTGGAGGAAAATGTTTCAAACAAAAGTTGTGAGATTCCGAGGGAGACATCTGATGGTTACCTTGACTTTGGCCTCGGATCTCAACTTCAAGGTCATTCACAGGTCAGCTTTTGTTTCTTGAATGAAATTCCCTATTTTTGACTGCAGATTCAGATTCGCCGTTGAAAAACAAGAAACATTTGTCTGGATCATTTTTCCGAATTCCGCACAGATGGCGCTCTAATCGATAAAGAATGAGTTTTATGAAAAACTCGTATCGCTTTCTGTGTAAAACGACATTTAACTCTCCAGTGTTTCTTTCTCAGCTCCTGAGGATTACCGTCGCCATGGGAGTTACCCAATGTGCACCACGAGGAGGTTGAGCGATCGGATCTTGCACATCTTTGTGGCCCTGAAAATTTGACGAAACCCCATAAGTAAAAATCCAAAGTGATGAGATCCGGAGACCTAGCTGGGATTTTCCATCGACCAATATTGACAATTATGTCTGTTCGTACTACCATCACTGTGAACTGTTGCCAAACACAAGTACACAACAATACTTGTGTTCATCATGAACAAGAAAGTTCATACTAGAGCATTGTTTACAAACATAAGTGAAACGAAATGTTTAATATCCTTCATTCATTCAGAAATTCTTTTCGATATACGATTCAAACTTGAAGAAGATCTTTGATCAGTGTTGTGGAGGTCTCAATACCATGGATTATCCTTGGGGTAAAATACTTGATATTCTCCTGATACTAGGAGAATGAAGACGTAATTACGCTGCAGCATCAAGATTGTATGGAGAGAGGTATCCAAATAGACGCCAGCCTTCACTTCAGGCGATACGCTCAATAGAATGACGAGTTAGAAGAATAAATATCCCACGAGTCAGAAGGCGTTATGATGGTGCACCTGAATCCTCACTTTGGTACCAGAGAAATCCAGCACCAATTAGGTATCCCAAGATCAACGGCACACCGCATACTAAGATCTGGTAAATATCACCCTCACCACATTACACTGGTGCAAGCATTGAGTGAAGATGATCTTGGACGTACGGTTGAATTCGGTCAATGGGCGTCGGAGCAACCACCTGCTCGCTGGACTCTGAATGTGTGGTGTGGGATTTTAAATGGTCAGATTATTGGTCCTTATTTCTTCCAACATACTGTCAGGAAGGAAAATTATCTGCAATTGATTCGGGACAAATTACCAAGGATGTTAGAAGATGTTGATCTCTTCACACGGAACAGGATGTGGTTTCAACATGATGGGGCACCACCTCATAACGCTGCAATTGTCAGAAATTTCTTAGACACATCTTACCCACACCGATGGATTGGTCGCGGTGGATACATTGCCTGGCCGGCTAGGTCTCCGGATCTTACCCCTTTGGATTTTCACTCACGGGGTTTCATCAAAGATGTAGTTTATGAAAGACCACCAACGACCAGAGATGACATGAAACGCCGAATACGAACTGTCTGCCGAACAGTTCCACGTCATGTGCTTTTGTCGTTAGAACCACATTTTCATAGACGAATTAGGTTATGCCAACAGGTCAACGATGCAAATATCGACTATTTGATACGGTGAATTTTCATACATATTACAGAGCGTTTGTCATGAAAAATTACACACCTCTACAGTCCAGACAATCTGCCCTTTTCAGGACCACATAGATGTGCGAAATCCAATCGCTCAACCTGCTCGTGGTGCACATTGGGTAACTCCAATGGCGACGGTATTCCTCAGAAGCTAGAAAAAATACTGGAGAGTTAAATGCCGTTTTACACAGAAAGCAATACGAGTGTTTCATAAAACTCATTCTTTATCGATTAGAGCACCATCTCTATGCGGAATTCGGAAAAATGATTTCGACAAAAGTTCCCTGTTTTTCAACGTCAAATCTGAATCTGCAGTCAAGAATAGGGAATTTCATTTAAGAAACAAAAGTTGACCTTTGAATCACCTTGAAGTTGAGATCCGAGGCCGAAGTCGAGGTCACCATCAGATGTCCCCTTCGGGATCTCACAACTTTTGTTCCAAACATTTTCCTCTAAAACTCCTCGTTTTTGAGTTATTCCGATATAAAAATTAGAATGGGACACCCTGTATGTACGCATTCATCTTGGTCGCTCAAACAATAACTCGAAATAACTTTGTGTAAGGATATCGTGTCGTTTTGTTTTATATTTCTGCATCAAAGCAACTCTGAGAGAAAATAAATGTTCGATTCCAGACATAATGTGGAGGCTCGTCCGGGATTTATTCGCATGACATTATGATTCGTATCGCACAGTGAAACAGTAATCGCATAAAATACGACACGCAGCACGTCGACTTTCGGAAATAATGTATCAAACGATGGTGAGCGTTAACCATAATCAGTCAGTTCAAGTGCAGTGCTGAATTAATGACAATATCAGTGTATAACTTCAGTGAAAACCATCAACATTATACAATTCGGAGCGAATAGCACATCGATGAAACGTGATTTCATTCAATTTCAACAGATCAATCGTGCATACGTGCTAATGTGAATCATCATCATCATGAAGTGATCAGTCTTATGACTGGTTTTATGAAATCCTCCAACCCTGTCTATTATCCGCTAACCGCTTGATTTCTGCATATCTACGGCAACCCTTATCTTGTATAATTGGCTTCATATAACTCAATCCAGGTCTACCTCTTCGAGTTTTACCATTCATTTTTCCTTCCAATATTGTTTCCAATAAGCTATCATGCCTCAATATGTGTCCTATCAGATTACTTCTTCTTTTCACGACCTGTCTCAAGAGACTTCTTTTTTCATTTACCTTCTCAAGTACTTCTTCATTTCTTACTTTCTCTATCCACTTTATTCTAAGCATCTTTCTATAACACCACATTTCAAAAGCTTCAAGTCTTCGTTGGTCCGTTTTTCCAATTGTCCAAGTTTCGCAACCATATAATGCTGTGCTCCAAACGTAACTCTTCAAGAATTTCTTCCTTACTGCTAAGCTAATATTCTTCGAACATAGTAACTGTTTCTTTTGGTGGAAAGCCTGTTTCCCTTGTGCTATTCTTGCTCTTATATCTCTTTCGCTTTTACCGTTCTCTGTGATTATGCTCCCTAGATATTTAAATTCTTCGACTTGCTGAATTGTCTCTGCATCTATTTTGATTTTCGTTCTTCTTGATTTGTGCGCTGTTGTACAAATCATGAATTTTGTTTTGTCCTTATTTATATTTATAAAATATTTGTCTAGTAATATTTTTTTCATAGTGTTGAGAGTATTTTCGAACTCAGCACCACTCGTAGCTAATATAGCTATGTCATCCGCAAATCTCAACATGCTTACATTTTCACCTTGAATCTGTAATTTCAATTGCACTTGTTCCTTCACTCAGTTCATCGCTTCTTCTATATACAAATTGAAAATCAATGGCGATAGTGAGCATCCTTGTCTCACCCCTCTTCTAATTTGTGCTTCTCCTTTTTGACCCTCTATTTCTATTATTGCGGTTTGATTCTTATATGATTCATATATTATTCTCCTATCCCTGGAATTGATTCCTAACTTTTTCAAAATCGTAAACACCTTCTTCCAATCAACATTATCGAATGCTTTTTGTATATCTACAAAACCTATATACACAGACTTTTTTAACTCTAGACTTTTCTCTACTACTGTTCTCAGTGCTAATATTGCTTCTCGCGTTTCCCTATTTTTCCTAAAACCGAACTGATCTTCTGCTAATCTACTCTCTATTTGATTCTCTATTCTCCTGTATATGATTTTTGTCGGTATTTTCGAAGCATGTGAAGTTAAACTCATCGTTCTGTAGTTCTCGCATTTGTCTGCTCCTTGTTTTTTTGGGATGGTGACAATTTTATTCTTCCAGTACTCCGCCTATTTCGTACATATCTCTGACCAATTCAAACAGTGCGTCACGAGTTCCCTGACTGGAGGCTTTGATAAGGTCCGCACTTATGCCATCTGTTCCTGGCGCTTTATTATTTTTCAATTCTTTCAGAGCCCCGTCGAATTCTGATCTCAAAATTGAATCTCCCAATTCTTCTTCATCGACATCTCCCTCCCTCTCTAAGAATCCCATATTATCGCCTCCTTTATACAGATCTTCTGAATGATTAATCCTTTGTTCTATTTTTTCCTCCGTTCTTATCAATTGTCTTCCTAGAGAATTTTTAATATTACTCCTTCTAGATTCCATTTGTCCAAAAAATCTCTTGACAATCCTATATGCCTCATCAATTTTTCCTAAATGTGATCTCACTTCTATATCTTGACATTTCCCCTCCAACCATTGTTCTTTTGCTTTCCTTGATTCTCTGATTATTTTATTCCTCAGTGCCTTGTATGTCTGCTGATCTTGTTCACTATTCTTATTCATGTATTTCCTCCTTTCATTGATTAAATCGAGAATTTCTTCTGTTATCCATGGTTTCTTAGGCTCTATCCCATCGTTCTTCAAAATTTCATCTGCACATTGCTCTATGTTCCTCTTCATATTTGTCCATCTACTCTCTATTTCCAAGTCTTTCTCTTGTCAATCCCCCAATTTCTCGTCCAACATCGCTTTGAATGCGTCCTGTATTTTTCCTTGTTTAAGATTCTTCAAATTCCATCTTTTTGTATTTTCCTTCTCTTCTTCAGAGCTTTGAATTTCAGAGAACATTGCATCAGCAACATATTGTGATCACTATCTATATCCGCGCCTGGATAAGTTCTACAGCTTTTCACTTGGTTTCGAAATCTTTGTTTTACTAATATGTAATCAATTTGATATCTTGCTGTATCTCCTGGCATTTTCCGAGTAAAGATTCTTCTTGGATGATTTTTGAATAATGTGTTGGTAATAAACATTTTATGACTCTCACAGAATTCGATTGAACGTTGTCCTCTTTCATTTCTTTCTCCTAACGCAAAATCTCCTATTATGTTGCCCTCTCTTCCTCGCCCTATTACCGCATTCCAGTCGCCTATGATCATCAAATTTTCTTTTGCCTTCACATATTCCATCACTTCTTCTATTCCATCGTACGTTTTTTCGATATCCTCCTCTGAGTATGCAGATGTGAGCATGTATACTTGGACTGTAACAGTGTCTACCGGTTTTGTTCTAACTCCGACCATCATTACGCGTTCGCTATGTTGCAAATAATTTTCTATCCTATGCCCTACCCTCTTATGCATTATAATTCCCACACCTGCTTGACCATTCTTCGATCCTGTGTGAATGATTGTATAATCCCCACTCCAGAAATCCCCTTCTTGCGGCCATCTCATTTCACTAATTCCCATTACATCGATACCCAACCTCTTCATTCCCAGTTTCAAATTTCCGGATTCTCCTGTTTGTCTCAGTCATCTAACATTCCACGCTCCGACTCGAAGAATGTTCTCTCTCTTCCCTATCTTCTTTGGGTTTCTATCTTGCTTGATGAGGTTCTCTCGAGCAGCCTCCACCCGGAGATCCGAACGGGAGGCTATTTTACCTCCGG
The DNA here is from genome assembly GCA_018340375.1 of Gonatopus flavifemur. Classification (NCBI taxonomy): domain Eukaryota; kingdom Metazoa; phylum Arthropoda; class Insecta; order Hymenoptera; family Dryinidae; genus Gonatopus; species Gonatopus flavifemur. The sequence goes on from JAFFJZ010000009.1 coordinate 12,343,924, forward strand.
AATATTTCACCCGAGAGGACGCCATCATGTTGTTGCTGTTGCTTTCTTTTCCAATAAATCAAAATTCACAGGTTTCCACAAGGAAAGGACCATTCCAGGTTTGCAGGAAAGATTTCATTTCCTCGGGAATATTGAAAGATGTCAAGGAAGGTAGTTTCCCCTCGCTTCCCCTTCGTTTCTGCCGATGTTCCTGGCGTTGGGATGATTTAGTTTCTCACAGTTTGTATTCTCCCTCTCGAGTAGTTCATTCCACCCGAAAAAGAGACCCAAATCTGAGATACTCATCCCCCCCCCCCCCACCACGTAAAGGAAGCAGATACTACCAAGGATGGATAAAAAGGATATCAAGGACAGGTATCAAGAATATCCCCTTGGAAGACCCGCAATCATCCCACGGGGAGGGCTAATGTGAATATTCATTCTGAAATATATATATATATCACATCGTGATATACACATCCATCCCTAATTATTGTTACACGCCAGCCGTGTACATCAAATTCTATGCAGTAGCCAACGCTATCCATACATACACGCTCACGTACGTGTACCGATGCCGTACGGTCTTCGCTATCAACTTCGTCGCTCTACCGAGAGATGGTACTGGTGCTTGTAGCTCTGTGGCAATATCATCCTGTAACTCTGCACTTGATAGCGGGAAGTATCAAATATAGGTTAGGGACGGAGTCACCGCATACACATATTGATTAATTCTCTATTCATGTCTCAAACTATTCATTTGAACATTTAGGAATTTGTAAATCAAATTACATAAGTAATGATGGAGTACGGAGATCTTAATCAAACAATTCCAACAACAACGAGATCGAACAAAGCGAAGCGAAGAGAATGGTTCGATAATTAGATTTCCCGGAAGGGCGAGTTCGTCAAAAAACGTTAATATGGTCGAGCCCAAATCTAGGGATAAAAGTGGGGATGAAGTGCGACAACCACAATTACTCCCCTCTGAGTAACTTTCACGCGGTACGTTTGAAAGTTTGTCAATTCAGATTTGGAGGTAACACGCTTGTTTGAATATGTTTTTACGGGTGGATCCATAGTCTGACCCCATTGATGAGATCGAATGAGCTGTGGTTGGATATCAGTGGCTTCAGTGGAATCCAGGTTGACCTTCGTGATATATGCCGCTTTCAATCGTTCAATTGAAATATGGCTAGGTTTCCCGTCGAAGTCAATTTGGTAGAGCCGGTCTGTCGTTCTTTCAATAATTTCGTACGGCCCCATGTACGGTGGTTCTAATGGGGCCTTGACATGATCGCGGCGTAAAAAGACGTGTGAACAGGTTTAAAGGTCTTTTGAGATGAAAATTCTCGATTTGGTATGATGAGTCGTTGGAGTTGGTTGAATTCCGCCCATGTACTCCCTATGTTTTTCGACGGAAAATTGAGGTTCTGCTGGTGGATCCTGTGTGAAAAAAAATTCACCTGGAATACGCAGGGAGGTGCCATATAGCATATCCGCTGAAGTTGCCTGTAGGTCCCCTTTGAAACTGGTTCGTAGTCCGAGAAGTACGGTTGATAAAATGTCCAACCAAGGTTTAGGTTAACACATTGATGTGGTTTTTAAGGTTCGATGCCATCTTTCTATCATTATATTGGATTGAGGATGGTACGGTGAAGTCCTTCCTTTGTTGATTCCCAAAAGCTTTGTAACTGCCCGAAATAGTGTTGATTCGAACTAACTGCCTCGATCGGAAGTGATGGTAAGAGGCGTTCCGTAATGTGGAATCCAGTGATCAAAGAGAGCTGTGATAATGGTATCAGCTGTCATGTCTCGTCATGGTACAGCTACAGGCCATCTGGAAAATCTGTCAATTATAGTGAGACAATATTTGTATCCTTTTACCTCAGGCAAAAAGATGATGTCGATGTTTAAGTGATTAAATCGATTGTCTGGTACGTTAATGTGTTCCGGTTGTATTTTTGTATGCCGATGAATTTTCGCTCGTTGACATGTCAGGCATTCTCGAGACCATTGAGTTACGTCCTTTTCCATGTTCGGCCATACAAATTTTTCCCGTATTTGACGTGATGTGTTCTTACTGCTGGGATGAGAGAGTTCATAAATTATGTCGAATGCGATTTCGCGGATGGATTTAGGAATGTATGGTCACACATTTCCTGTTGAGATATCACAATAGATTTCCGTGTCGTTATTCATGTTGATGTTTTGTAATTTCAGTGATGATGATGAATTTTGGATTGGATCCTGTAATTCTGCATCAGTCTGTTGATGTTCGTGGATCGTTTGGGCATCCCAAAACCGTAGGCATGTCAACCATGTTGATACGTGAAAGTGCGTCAGCAACTATGTTATCATCGCCTTTCACGTGTACAATATTGGTTGAGTACTGAGAGATGTAGTCGAGTTGACGGAGTTGTCGTTCTGACGCTTTGTCTGATCTTGGCTTGAAAGCATACAATAATAGCTTGTGATCTGTTTTGATGGTGAATCCTCGACATTCAAGTAAATACTAGAAGTGTTTGATGGCAGCAAAAATGGCGAGAAGTTCTCGATCATATGTACTGTATCGCTTTTCAGTATCACTGAGCTTCCTCGAAGAAAATCCTATTGATTTCCAAATTCCGTCTCCGAATTGTTCTAAAGCTGCTCCCATTGCTTTGGTGGCCGCATCGGTTGTTGAAGCCAATGATGCAGTGGGTGAAGGATAGGCGGTTTTTGTTATTTCTGCTAGTCCTCGTTTGATCAATTCAAATGATTCTTCTGCCTGTTGAGTCCATATAATTTTAGTTTCATCATTTTTCTTTGATTGTGTTAAATAAGCATTGAGGAGTGCTTGTAGTCCACTTGCATTGGGTATGCATCGTCGATAATAATTTATCATGCCTAGAAAGCGTCGTAGTTCTTGAACTGTTTGAGGTTTTGGATATTCCGAGATACTTCTCACTCTTTCGGTGGCCAGTGAGTAGCCATCGCCGTTGACCGTGAAACTCTGAAATCCCACTTCTAATTGAGCGAACGTACATTTTCCAATGTTGGTCCAAAGAGTGTGATCTTTCAATAGGTGGGGAACATGTCAGAGATGTTCTTTATACTGTTCAGCATTTTCAGACATAACTATGATGTGATCAATGTAAACAAATGTAAAGTCGAGATTCCGAAAATTCGTGTCGATATATCTTTGAAAAGTCTGCGTCGCATTTCGAAGTTCAAATGGCATGACCATATATTCAAAAAATCCCCATGGGGGAGTAATTGTTGTTTCATGAATGTCATCTGGATGCATGGGTATCCAATGATATGCTTTTTCAAGATCCATGGTTGGAAAAAATTTTTTCCCATGTAAGCGTGGAAAAAAGATCATGTATAAGTGGCGGCGCATACCTGTCGGGTACAGTGATGGCATCCAATTCACGATAGTCGCCACATAATCGCCAACCGTCGTTCTTTTTCTTGACTCAATGTATTGGGCTGGCACAGAGACTGCTGGATGTTTTGCATGTTCCATTATCTAAAAGATATTGAATTTCTGTTTCTGCTGCAGTAATCTTTTCCCTTGCAAGTTTTCTGAACCTCTCCGTGACTGAGGGTCCATTAGTAATAATTCTGTGTAAGAATTCGCAGTTATTCAAGTTAGGTTTCATCGTTGGAGCTGAAGTGATACTGACAAATTCCTTGAGCAATTCAGCGTGAGACTCTTGCGGATTGATTGTAGACATAGTATGATATGCTGTGTTAACAATTTGTCCTTTGGTCGTAAGTGCGGTGATGGAGTCGATTAGCTGTCGGTTTTTTGAATCAATGAATAGCCCAAAGTTGGTTGAAAAATCTGCACCACTGATAGCTTCGTGAACATCTGCGATGAAAAATTTCCAGAGAAAGTTTCTTCGTAGATTCAAGTCTATAACGAGACCGACAGTTCCATAGGTGTTGATTTTAGACGTATTTTTTGCGAATAGCAAGAGGTCAGATTTTGTCAATCAATCTTTGAATTTGCTGGCAGGAACTATAGAGACGACAGAACTAGAATCAATTGGAAACCTTTCGTTAGTTCTCCCGTCATGAACATGTTGGCGGAATTCAATGGTTGTCTCGATTGTATTAACATTACTGTTGTGACTGCTATCACTTACCGCCTTGACTTGTGACAGCAGGGTTAGTTCCCCTGATTGCTCAACTGGTTGATCATTTGAAACTGACACGGTGTAGTACTTTTTGTGCATCTCGGTCAAATCTCTTATGATAATAGCTAAGTTCGTTTACTGGTGTCCCAAGTTACCCCAACTCACTCCAAGTGTTTTGGATTCGCTATTCCCAGTTATAGAAACGAAATGATTGGTTTGGTACAAGTTGGAGTAACTCAGAGCACGTAGAACGAACAAACCTAATGGCACATGTTTGAACGATCAGGAGTTTCAGATCTGGAACGAGACTTAGAAGAAAGAACTTGAGATTTTAATGATGTTATTTCCTGTAAGCAATGGGTCATTGCCTGTTGTGGTTCGTCTATTCGTTGTTCCAGACGACTATTAGGTGACGCATTCGTATTATTTGTAGGTTTCACTGACATTACATATGATCGACTGCTGGTCGCATCCATGATGCGATCAGCCACTTCAGCCAGAGCGTTGAGATTTAATGCGTCTGAGGCCAAAAGGAGTGGACGTATTGTGGCAGGTAATCTACTGATCCATAACGTATGTAAAAGATCATCCTTCAAACTATCCGATGCCAGATCTCTCATTTCTCTTAGTAGTTGAGAGGGGTTTTGTCTGCAAGTACCAACTCATTGAAAAGTTTATGTGTTTTCTTTTCTCGAGAGTCTGACATTCTATTGATAACAGTATTCTTGAGAGTGTTATACTCATCTTGCATCGGTGGATTGTGAATGATGCCAGTAATCTGTTGAAGTGTGTCTGGATCCAATGCTTTAATAGCAGGATTAAATTTTGCATCATCGCTTCGTGTCAATATCGTATTAAATCCTGCTTCAATGATGGAAAACCAGATTTCAGGTTTGTCTTTAATAAAAGGAGGTGGTTGAGGATTTCGAATCGCTGAGATGAGGTCGGCATTGAGATGATGGTCGAAATTTTTGTGTGTTGATGTTGATCTGATCCAGTCAGATAATATCTTCCGTCAGTAATTTTGCTTTGAAGTTTCAGAAAATGTTCATTTTTTGATCGATTTTCAAAAGGTGGTATCCCTGATCATTCTCGTTGATGCTCGGATTTTCCTATCAAAATCTGGCACAAATCAATGAGGTCAATAGTGGGACAAAATCCTAACCAATCATTTGCTATAGATATAGTTTCAAAAATTGTGCTGAAAAAACGAGAAGTACACCTTTTGCACTGAGTTTGTTTCATAGAATGCTCGCAAAGATGCTCCAATCAGTTGACGCTGTGCAATCTCTACTATTCTCTTTTGTCCTGCGTATTGATTGAAACCTACGTTGATCAATCATCAGATGTGAAAATATCACAAAACGTTCTCCAATGTTCAATACTTCCTCGTTATTTTCTGTGTAACCGATATTTCCAAAGATATACTACATTAGATTAGATGAATGTTACTGACATACAGGGTGGTGCAAGAGTCTGGATACACCCCAATGACTCCTGAACGGGTGAATATAATGGGATAATTTTTTCTGTGAAATTCAACGGGGGGACAGAATCTACCATACTAGGAGGGTGAGAAGTCCTCAATCTTGAAGGGGGCGATGGTGGGGGGCGGAAATCTTGAATGAGGTGGGACGCTTGTGATAGCTCATTCGATGGGGATTTTCAGCTCAAATACAGGCGTTCATTGTTTTTTGAAATCAGTCAATTTTTCGCCGAATTATGACCACTTGAAGATTGTTCTGGGAGCAGTCAGAGCCGGTGTAGACCTTCCTCACTCCCCATCGGATGGAGATCTTTGGATGTTTTCTTTTTAATTGAATGGGGGTGGGCGCATGATGTATCATTCTAGGGAAGTGGATCCCCGAGAACAATCGGAAATAATGAATAACAATGGATCCATCAACAAAACAAGATAAATAAGAAATAAGTGTAGAAGGATTGTACACATGTGTCTTGAATTGTTGGTAGGGTTATCATCTTCTAAAAAACGTATTTGGGAAAATTTGGTAATTTCAACAAAAAAAAAACAATTTTTTTTGCTTTGTTTTTAATCTGTTCGGTTTTTGTTGATTTCTTGTTAATTCTTGTTGAAATCGCTGTTTCATTTTCATAATCGTTTACTGAGGAAACCTTGGAATATCGCGCTTCCACGTCAAGCAATTGTTGATCAACATCAGTTAACAGTCGCGAAAATTGATGGATTGTGTCTGGAACCGTGGGTGGGGTTATTATCTTGCAAAATAATGCATTTGTAAAAGTGATCAAAGATTCCTACTCAGTTGTCATCTTGTTTACTGAGAAAAACTTGGACGATCATGATTCCAACTCTACAAACGGTTAAAAAGCATTGGTTAAAAATCCCGATCATTGATAAAATGTGTCTTGAATTGTTTGTAGGATTGTCACCTTGAATCGGAATGCATTAGGAAAAATCAACAAACATTCCTGATTAGTTTTCATAACCTTTTAGTGAGGAACACTTGGTATATCGCCATTCCAACTCAAGAAATCATTAGTAGACATTAGTGATCCATCGCGATGATTGATAAATGGTGTCTGGAATTGTATCCTCCGATGGGAGTGAGAATTCATCACCCCAGATGGTGGCTATGGGATTTGTAGGGGAGACACAAATCCCGAATCAAATTGCGAGCTTGTGATACATCTGTGAATGGCGTCCTTTCAATCCGAATCCAACCGTCTTTGATTTCATGAAATCGGTCGATCCTTCACCGAGATATAGCAATTCCTACATTCCAGATGTGGTTTCCCTCCATTCCCAAATGATATCCATGTTTGAGCAAATACGCGCTCTAGTGTGTATGCAGACTTTTGTATCACCCTGTGATTCTCAGATACCAAACCGCAACCTGATCCTTCGAAAAATATTTTTGGTTCTTCCGGAGTTATTCATACAAGCTCTCATAATCATTGTGGTCTGTGCGTTTGAAATATCATTCCTCGATCACATCACCGATAAGGTTGGGGCTTCTTTCTTGTGTCTTGTGACTTTTCCGTGGATACATTCTAGCTATGGCTGCCCACTTAACGAGGTTGCAACAGAAATGTTCAATTCTCAGCGATCTTAATGTTCTCCTATCGGAATCATCTTGTCTCCCTACTGGCGCTGCTGTTTTGAGACACGTTGAGTGGATGAGGTTTGAATGCCTCGAGGGAAGTCAACAAAATCAATCCATCAAAGACATCGTAAAAGAAGTTGCTCCTCTCTTGATAACGACATGGCAAAGAGCATCAATCCCTCTTGTCAGCCATCAGCGAATAGAAGTCATAATTGAAGAATATCTCGATCAATGCTTGGCACTCAGGAAACTCGTATCTCTGAAACCCGACATCCCTAGCACGTAAGAGAAACTCCAAAAATTCAGAGGAGAAATGGAGACGCTTTTGGATATTCCGTCATGCGAATGTTCGATTTTTTAATCCTGCACTCCCCCAATAGATAGAAAAATTCCAGTGATAGAACAGGCATTTCTATCAGATCAAAGGACTGACAGAAAAATGTTCATATCTAATGTAGATAAGGAAACAACTCTGAAGTACTTTCAACGAGCTGAAAGGGAAAGAGAGTCGTTGAAGAGGCTCGACAGCTTACGTCGTATGAGTCAAAATATGTCTGGTTTTTCCAAAAAGTCCAACTTTCAGACGATGATGGTGATTCCCAATTTCCTGATGACACCAAAGACCCTGATTTTATTTCCTCAGCTCCTACCGATGAATCTGGGATCATATTACCTTCATCCTCACAAGCTTGTGACCGACGTATGTTGTCAGATCGAGCAGCTGCTGAATTAGCTCCGTCGCTAATGCACAATTTATCAAATGCACAAAACATGGATATTCAAGAACTCAGTTTGATTATTGATGGGACCAAAGTCCGACGATCACGTCATCATGCACATTCTGAAATGGAAAAAGAAGCTCACCAAGACGATGGAACTATACCGGGAATTTACTTTGTTGGACGGAAGGACAGAACAACAGTAATTTCTGAAGATGAGCGTGGTAATTCACATCCTCCTATCACCCAGCAAGAACATATTTCCCTCCTGCGAGAACCAGGATCTATATTCATCAGTCACGTTATACCTGTGACTGGGGAAGGAGTTGAAATGAAAAACGCAATCCTGGCGTACCTGCATGAAAATAATATTGGGTATGGGAATGAGTTTCCGCCCGCTTGGAAAAAGTGTTGCTGCTGATACTATTTTTGAGTTCACTCAAGTGCTATACTTGTGATTTGAAAGTGTATATGTGGAGTGTCGATTGTGGTAGTTGACATTTTCCATAAGCGTAAACATCATTCTGTACTTGGTGTCAAAAATGACAACGTTTGTCCCGACAAAACAGCATTTGCGGGAAGTTATGTTTCATTATTTCATTTCGAAGAGAAGTGCCGCTGAAACGTATCGTGTACTGTGCAATATTTACGGTGATCACGCTCCGTCTAATACAACTTGTATAGAGTGGTTTCGACGATTCCAAAGTGGCGATTCTGACGTGAGTGATGAAGAACGCGGAGGGGCACCGAAAAAATTCGAAGATGTAGAACTGAAACAATTATTGACATGTCGAACCCTAGATGAATTGTCTGAAGAGTTGAGCGTTGACAGGTCGACCGTCGGTAAACGCTTGCAAAAGATGGGAATGGTCCAAAAAGCAGGTAATTGGGTGCCGCATCAACTAAAGGAGAGAGATATCGAGAGACGTTTGGTAACGTACGAGATACTTCTTGAACGGTAGAAAAGAAAGAGTTTTCTGCATCATATTCTCACCGGCGATGGAAAATGGATATGTTACGATAATCTTAAGCGTCGAAAAAGTTGAGGGCTGCCAGGTGTACCAGGTCCATCGACACCGGAAACAAATATCCACGCTTCAAAGATTAAGTTGTGCATCTGGTGGGATCAGAAAGGTGTCATTTACTATGAACTTATGAAACCGTCAGAAAAAATCACTGGCGATCGTTACAGACTACAGCTATTGGTTCTGATGGCACAGTCGTGAATACTGGAAACATAAAAGGTGTGATTACATTATTAGAAGGGTCACTTTGGAAGACTTTACAATGGCTCATCTGTCTGCTGCATTTCAATGAACATCTTCGGCATCTCAATACAAAACTTTATGGAACAAATCCTGGTCCTTCACAGCGTGCTGGTCCTATATCTCAAGCTTCACCCAACTGTGAACTTCTGCTAGCTGCGCAATTCGAAGCAATTGACAGTGATCTACCAGAAGTTGATTTCAACGATTTGAGTACTGATCAGGAATATTTATATGAGATCAGTTCTGCTATATCCAATGGGCAGTGCTCCTCCAGTCTCGCTCTCAGAAATCCTGGAAGTATTATCATGCGCGATGGCTTACAACAGCCAACAGGATTTTGATACTATACATATCATCAAAATATCATTCCAATGAACTTAAACATATAGTTAAGTACATTCTGAAGTTCTCTGCGCCATCATGGTTCCGTATCCAAGTGATGAATTCATGCATCAACGGGCCTCTCCATGTGCATTACCTTATGCAGTCATCTCGATACCTTGATGATAGTTTGAAAAACGTCATTGACCCTGTCAATCAGAGAAATGCATTCTTCGCTCATCCAGAAATTCACTATTCGCAATGTTATGGGACGAACGTCCTTCTGTTAGGAAGATCGCTATTGGACGGATTCGAAATGCAAGCAAACGACCAAACAAAAAACTTCGGAATTTTTTTATTCCAAAACTCAACTTTGAAGCTGTTGATTATGTTGACATAATATATTGGAACCAAATGACGATACCCCCCTCATTACGCCACATATCGAATGAAGATCTTTCACTTTCTCAAGGCAATTTCGAAAACCTCCCTTCTCATCTTGAATATCTATCACGCTTTCCTAACTATACACAGAATGCGTCAAATTGATAACGGAATTGTCAGTGAAGGTATTGAATCAAAAAAAGAGAGATAGATATACCAGAACCGTTTTCAAACAACGACAAATTTTACCATATTCTGAAACTAAATCAGATTTTCAACAATACGAAATGGGCTCAAGTGGTAGGGTGGTTGGGCTGGGCTTAGGGCGGGATTCAATGGACGGCCACCTTCTCTTGGTGAGTTCTGGGTAGTGTGTGAAGTGAAATTAGCTGAGAGCCGTCGCAAACAGAATAAAGAAGAATTATGATGCGTACAGTGATTATAGGAACATGCTCAGTCCATAAGTATCTGAAAGGGCCTCATTGCAAGTTGTAGCATTATCCATATTAAATCTGAATCATCCTGTTTGAGATGTATTACAAATCTAGTGCGAAAGAGGCATTTTCGGATTTTGTAGCTGGATAGAAACGTCTCAACACCAACGACAAATAAGACGGATACCACCTACTGAAAATCGGTCGGAAAACGACCATTTCCTGAAACTTCAAAGCAAAGTTACTGACCAAAGATATTATCTCACCGGATTAGAGTTTTGCACACGTATTTTGTGTCACATTTCGCAACTTTTCCGCGCTATTACGTTACAAGATTCAAGAAAATAAATTTCTTGATCCACCTTACTCGGCATGTTCTATGCGATAATTACGTTGAAATTGAAATTCATGGATTTTGTGACGCCTCTGAAAGTGCATATGGCGCGTGTGTATATATTCGGGATCTGGATTGGAGTGGAAAATGCACGGTGAATTTACAGTGCGCCAAATCGAGGGTTGCTCCAATAAAACGTGTTTCATTACCAAGATTAGAATTATGTGGCGCAGTACTTTTGGCTACGTTATCTCACAAGGTTCAGACCACGATGACAATTCGAATAAACGACTGCCATTATTGGTCCGATTCAATGATCACTTTGGCCCGGATCTCAGCTGAACCAAGTGAATAGAGCACCTTCGTGGTCAACCGCGTGGGGGAAATTCAGCGGATGACGAATCCATCGCAATAGCATCACGTCAGATCAAATGAAAATCCCGCAGTTATCGTTTCTCGGGGAATCAATCCTGATCAATTAAACCCACTGTGGCTTGTGGTGGAATGGGCCAAAGTTTCTACAAGCAAATCGCATAAATCATCCACATTTGGATCTGATGGAGTTAGAAGGATCAGAAATACCTGAAGCAAGAAAACAACCAACCAGTATAACTGCAACACTAACGAGTTAACAGATGATTGATGATACAATAATTCAAAGATTTCCATCTCTGGTTCATTTGAAGCGTACTATCGCTGACTATCGAAGATCCATCAATAATACTCACTATCTAGCATCCTCGATTTATGGGCCTTTGAGCGTGTCACACAGTGGTCGTTTTTCCCAATCTAGGTGGACAAAATTCAAAACTCTATCATATTCGCTTGAAACTCGGTATGAGGGGGTTTTTGGGGTCGCAGAATCCGAATCTGAAGTCAGAACTTCGAAATTCAGAATGGCGGATTTAATATGGCGGACAAAAATTCAAAAATGGTTGATATCTGCTTGAAACTTAGTACCTGGGGGTTTTTGGGGTCACAGAATCCAAATCTGGACTCAGAATTCCGAAATTCAAAATGGCGGATTCAATATGGCGGACAAAAATTCGAAAATCGTTGATATCCGTTTGAAACTCACTAATGGCAAGGTTCTTGGGGTCGCAGAATCCAAATGTGGAGTCAGAAATTCGAAATTCAACATGGCGGTTTCAATATGGCGGACACAAATTCAAAAACGGTTGATATCCGCTTGAAACTTACTATCAGGGGGTTTTGGGGTCGCATAAATTCAATCTGGACTCAGAATTTTGCAACTTCAGGATACCACACTATCTAAATGAAACAAAAGCGCCACACTAGGGTTCTACATACCTCATTGTTCGAATCACTGTTATTATCCCAATTTTCATCGTTGAAACATTTGTTTTTTTTTCAATTTTGCGTGGAAACTCTCAAAAAAACAAATATTCACTCATTATCAATCCTTACAGCGATAAATAGAAATGATAAACAGAAAGAAAGCGAAATGGAATTTTTAATTCACTTCTGAATAAGATGGAATGTATTTTATTGAACATCAATCTTGAAGATGAAGCAGCAACTTACAAAAAACTGGTGAAATTTCCAAATGCCTTAAAAATCAACTCTTATTTATTCCTCATTCAGATGTTGGAGAAGCATGTGATTGTCCAATATCAGGTTCACGCAGTAAATTCAACACTTCCACAGGTGACGGTTTGCAGGTTTTGAATTGAGATATCCTATTATCACGATTAGACAAGATAGAAATGTGGGGATCAGAGGAATACAGCAAAGTGTGTAACACATCTTCCATGTTCTGATGCCGAGACATTTTTCTCGTGTTGGATTCTCGGTATCTTCTGATATCTTTGTTCCTGGCCTCTAAAGCTTCTTCTGACATCATACCTATAGGCAATGCACAAGAACTTATTATCTCCCCACCATGAATCAGTAACCACCGCACACTAGAAGGCATATGGTACCACGAATACAACTTCACGTATAAATCCGCTGTTTCTTTGGCGTACAGAGAAAATCTCTCAACGTCAATGTCAAATCCACTTGATATGGTTTTCAATATTACGTTAAACCTCTTCAATAAATTTTCGTCAAGTCCTGTTATTTGAGCAGCCGTTGAAAAATTCTCAAAGAATCGAGCTGCGGTATTTCCGTCATTAGTTGTTCCGTAACCTTGTTTCACAACGTCAACTAACAATCCCATTTCCTGCCGAATCGCCTTAGTGATACGTTTTTTACTATCCTCTAAAATTTGCTTGTCCTGTTTTTCTGTTATCCGGTACTTCTTTATATTGATGCGATATGCAATGTGAAGCATACAGTCGAGGCATCTTATGTATGCATGGAGAGATGAGAGGCCCAGATGGTATCTAGTCTCATCACACTCTCTCTCATAAACGGAAGAGAGATTGTTCATCAGTTTAGGAGTGACTTTGCAAATACTACATGTTTGAACCGATGTCTCTGTGATTGTGCTGAAGGTTTTGCCATCGATCATAGTTAGCATTAACTGATGGTCAATTTTTGCTGTGATGTTGTCTAGGGTAACTATAGTCGGAGAAAGCCCTTCGATCTGACTTTCTATTCCCGGAATTTCTTTTCGAATTAAATCAGGGGTTTCCTTTTCAAAAATGAGTTTCACTGGTCGGCAAAATCTTGTAGACGAAGCCCGACGATTATTCCAGATTATGGTATTTCCATCTTTCGTTTGTAATCGAAGAGGCACAATGCAAACTACATATAGATTCCCGTCTGTTTTTTCACGGTCTTCCTCATTTTGAATACGAATTTTATACATAGATTGTCCCCCACTTCCATCAGCTCCCCATTTATACAATAAAACAAGATCTGATTGTGAATTTCCACATATGCTTTCTAAAATATCTTTCAGAGCGAGGCATAATCTTGATGACGTATGATCCACTATGGCTTGGAGTCGAATTTCTGCTGAAAATTCTGTGATACTTATACTGTTGTTTGGTGGATAACATTCTTTTTTTGCCACCAAGATGTTTTCATAACCTGGATATATATTGGCTTTCCGATTTTCAGCTCCTTGTTGCATCAGGATGTAGCTATTGTTGAAGAAACGTCCATCTATATACAAAGCAAGACCTTCTTCGGGTGAATAAGTTTCTGGTTTCACATTTGGGGTATCAAATGCATGTTTGATTTCTGTTGCTCTGGTGGGAGAGCTTTCTGTGATCTTTTTTAAAACTGAAGATGCGTATCTTTTACCAGTAGTATACAAATTCGAGCAAGTTGCAAACGTCAATTCTTCTGTAGTATGATTATCCAGCAGATTTTGAATTCTTCTTTTTTTCGATTTCTCACTCAAATTCTGGGATTCTTTGGACGGTCTCCCTATAGAGCTCTGTTGACCACTTGGTTCAGGAAACAAATTGATCGTTGAATCTAGCCATTCAGAAAAACGTTGTTCGAATTTTTGTTTCGACCGATAGCACTTTTTCCATTTGTCCCGCAAATGGCTCAGAAAATTGTTTATAATTTGCAGTACACATTCAGAAACATGGGTTGAATTTCCCGACACTGACGTTTCTCCTTTTACATACCGCAACACCGCATCAAATTTCTTGGACGCCTCTCTTTCGGAATACCACACATCAAACAGCTCTCTCTTGGTGATAGACATTATTCTGATAGAACGGAATGAGAATATATACTAAAATATTGAAAAAAACAATGAACAGATTATTGCTTGCGAATTACAACTTACCAGGATTGACATTACAGTGATTATACCAAAAGTTCAGAAATTACGACTTCTTAAGATAGGACAGTCGCGTCACTAACAAATAAAACAAAAGTGTAATCTCGTCCAGTCGTCGTTTGTTGCTAACTTCACGCCGAATGCTTGACAAACTCCAAATCATTATGAAATTCATGCATTTTTATTATATGAGGTCCACAATAATGAACATATAGGAATTATAAGGAAAAACACATTGACAGAGCGATACCGGAGCCAAACCAAGAGACAAAACGTCAGTATTCTAAAAGAAAGTGATACCTAATCAATTTTATCACTCAAATATCATTGAAAATCATTTGTCTGTAAGAAATTCCAATTAGAGAGAAAAAATGTATTGCATACAGAATAAAATGTGGCTAATGAAATCAAACGAATTGGCGAAAAGACAAGCGAGGACAGAGAGAATTCGGAAAAACATTCACCAAATCCTGAGACGCACTTAGACGCACTTGGAATTCGAACGAAACGATTCAGAATTGTTCACACTTTCGACTCCTTTTTCCCGTTTGTCGGATAAGGCCGGATAGGAAAAGTTATAGTCCATTAAAGTTGAAATTATGTTATTTCAATAAAGGTATAAATGGGTTCACTATATGATGAACGAGGAAAGAATCAAACTAATTTTTCCCACTTCCACCATGAAAATTATGTTAAAGACAATGTATTTTCACTACTCAACATGATAGCATACCACTTGAATCGTTTTTCGACGCGTATTAGGTAAAACACAATGTAGACTTTTTTCATTGAAAAACCGAGAACGAACAAACGCAAAAATGAGTGATTGAAACATGCACATTTGGACATGATTAGCAAACTTCTGACTGTTGATCATCAATTTTATCGTGTTCACAACTATCCTAAATGACATACGAATGTTCATTGACTCCATTGGAAGACTTTGATTTTTGGACTTTTGTCCAGCTAGATTGGGAAAAACGACCACTGTGTGTCAGAATTGGAGCATAACATGTTGTGTTTGATCAAGATAGTGCGAGCAGAGTGTTTCTATCAAGAGTTACAAAGTTTGCGAAATCATAAACCGTTGCATCGCCAAAGTGAACTTTTATCCCTGAGTCCATTTTGAGACGAGAATTACATTGTAAGAGTCGGAGGACGTCTCAAAAATGCTCCAATTTAATACGATCAAAGACATCCCGTCGTGCTACCAAGTAAGCATCATTTTAGTGTTTCAGTGATTCGTCAAGAACATTATCGTCAATTACATCCCGGAACGCAGGCTTTAATGGCAAGCTTGAGGACGAGGTATTGGCTTTTGGCTGCTAGGCACTCGATACGCAGTGTACTCGGAGAATAGATCGTGTGTTCCCGAACAAATCCCGTTGAACTTGACCAAAAAGTGGGAGATCTACCAGCATCTAGATTAAATCCGACCAGAACATTCTCAACAGTAGGTATTGATTATGCAGGGCCGTTTAAAATAAAAATCTTACGAAATATCACTGGTAAAGCGTACCTGTGCTTGTTCATTTGTTTTAGTGCTCGCGCTGTTCATTTGGAACTGGTGTCATGTTTGAGTACAGAAGCCTTTATGAATGCTTTGAAACGATTTATCTCACGTAGAGGCAAATGTGACTCGGTATACTTAGATAACGGTAGTAATTTTGTGGGCACAGACCGTCTGCTTAGGGGAACCATCCAATCACTCAATCCCGATTCGTCTTTCTCTGATATTTTGTCCGATCAAGATATAAAATGGAATTTTATACCGCCATATTCACCACACATGGGTGGATATTCGGAGGCAGCCATTAAATCGGTTAAAATTCACCTGCAGAGGGTTTTGGGTTCGACTTCGTTGTATTCCGAAGAATTTCATACAGTATGTACACAGATTGAGGCGTGTCTAAACTCTCGTCCTCTTACCCCCGTTTCCAATGATCCATCAGACCTGGAGGCTCTAGACTCTGCAACGAGGACGTAAATTTTCAAAATTTCCTTCTTCGTTTTCTTCTGATAATTTTTGTTCCTCTCTTTCTTCATACCCTTGCAAATTTGCATTTTGAATGTAAAGCAAAAGAATATTCAACCATAGCTCATACAATTTCAATTCCTGTATGGATAATATAAGAAACTCTTCACCCACATTGTAGGATAACTCGTGATTTTTCCAGTTCTAATTATTACTCGCGTAAGGTGAGAAGTTTCCCGTTCGCTATACCGACATTTTTGTCATGGTAAAGAGAGAAGGGGAGGTTTCAAACTCTAGTCGGAAACAACGCGAAAATCACCGTTATACATTATGATCTTGCAAATGTAGATTCCAAGTGAAATGGAAAACCCAAGAACTTTTCCCTCAACACGTTTACTGCTTCATCGAACATATGTATTGCCCCATCATGAAAAACTCATCAGGGAGTAGACTATCGAAAGATCAAAGCGAAGAATCGTGTCGCCAATTTCTTGATGTAAATCCTTCATTCAATTCGTTTTCAGAATGTTTAAAACTCTATACAAATTGGATTCAATTTTTTAATGAAGACACGACACTCTGCTATTTCTGTTGATATCTCTCCTTTACACAAACACAATTTTCTGTGATTATTATATGAATTCTATAAAAATTCAGTGAAATTGAATATGAAGTTGTTTGAAACTTATTATCAATATAATAAGTAAAATAAGTATAATCAGTTTCATCAGCATGAGCAGTAGAATAGTCAAATATGAACTGTAAAGATTTGTTATAATCTATACGTATATATAATGAATATTCTTGTGAATAATATCTCAACGTAATACATACCTTTGTACACAACAAGTGAATTTTGAGGAAATTATCGATAATTTCATGTTTAAATCAACACAAATATGTATAGATAAAAAGATATATTTCTGAATTTGTGAATCGAGAAAGGAAGAAAGATATATTCATTAGAAAGGAATCATAAAACACCTGCATACCTAAGAGAAAGGGTAAGTGGGAAGTCTCTAATTGAAGAAAATGCAACTAAAACTCTAGTACGTCCATATTGTACCTCTGAACCTCTAGTCCGTACCTCTGAATACGTTATGACTTGCAGTCTTGATTTTGGGTCTATGTATTTTGCAAACTTCCCATTGTTTTCAAAATATCATTGTTACGAAATCGAAAAAAAATAGATCTGAAAGACAGGGAAAACTTGCACACAATATGTTCAAGGTATCCAACAAGAAATCTTCTTGATAGAACGGGAATTTGTATCATTTGGCATGAAGCTGAGAATAGTTCCCCAGCAAAAATGGTTTAATCACTCTTCAGATTTATTTTAAAGAGTATTTCCAAGTGATGACAATTATTCCTTCATCATGCAACGAAAAGAGATATCTTCAAAATATCTTAAGAGGAGCATTTTTCAGTATTTTGCAAGAAATTGTTTAGAATTTTGTAAAATATCCATCAAAATCATTCTGAGAAATCCTTCAAGAATATGTAGTCGGTTTCCTACCCAACGTGCTCAGTTGATGAGCACTGGTATCACCTCAAGGGAATTGCAAATTTTTATGAGAATGAATACGATTTGTACGTTCCTCTGAAGGAATACAAATAGGAATTCATTTCCGAATCTAGCTGTTTCAACTGAACACCCTTACCCAAGAGCTCTTTACATTCGGGCGAATCGAGAAATTCAGTCATTTGAATTTCAAACAGTGTAACTTTCTTAATCAATTCCATAGAAATAAAGTGATATGGAATTGAATTCCAAAAAATGAAAAAAACGTACTGATATTGAAAGAGTATTGAAACTCAATGCTTCCCAATACTATTTTCACTTCTTATTGAATTACCAGAAAGGTCAAATGTGGTGAATTATGGCTATATAGTATATTTGATCAGTTTGATTTGATACCGGATTGTTGAAAGAATATACTGTAAAAAAAAGTAGCAGAGCCAACCTCGCGGCGAGTTTGGATACGGCGAATCTCGCCGTGGAGTTGACTCAACTGCATATCGATTGAAATGACCGAATGAACGTTTACTTCCACTACTGTTTTTCACCGTGTAATTTTTCAAACATGGAGGGAAATTTTTATGGCTTTGTCATGAAAAAAATTCAGTCGCCTCATATTTTTACGGATATATCCAAATGAAAAACCACAATATGAATTTCTTGAACAAAAGCTAAGAACAATTGAGGAGTTCCGTGGAAAAAGGGCAATTGTGTGAAAACATATTTTTGAGAAAAACGCAATTTCAACTTTCTATATCATCGTGGAGAGAAGTTTTCTACCTAATCACACATTTGACCATATCATCATATGTGTCAATCTCTCGACTACAATTTCCATCTATCATAAATGATGTTGAAGGCGTGAAATACTTAGATAATGAACAAAACGTTCAACAATAAGATTGCCCTTTTTCCATACATCAAGTATTAAAAATTCAAGGCACATGTTTTTTGCATTTGTCTATATTTTAAGGGCTTAAATTGCGAAAACAAACTTTTGGGAAACATTATTTTCGATGTATGTGCATATGGCAGTGTTCGAACATAGTAACAATTCGATGAAAAAAAAGGTATACATATCACTGAATCTTGAAAACGTTTTCTTGAAACCAAATCTTTCCTGTTGGACTTACATACTGTGGTAAAGATTTTATATCTTTGATTTTAGCTTCACATAGATGTACATTCTATAATCGTGACGTCATATTTTGAAAATGGGCACCAGCCTTGATAACAGTGAATGGTGTCATACTCTTTTCATACGTTTTTGATGGGAGAATTACACCAGTTTTAGTGTAATGTATTCATCATCATCATGAAGTAATCAGTCTTACGACTGGTTTGATGCAACCTTCCACCCCTGTCTATTATCCGCCAAACGTTTAATTTCTACATATCTACTACATCCCTTGTCTTGTACGATTTGCTTCATATAACTTGCTCTAGGTCTACCTTTACCAGTTTTACCATTCATTTTCCCTTCCAATATTGTTTTCAATAAACTCTCATGCCGTAATGTGTGTCCTATAAGATTGCTTCTCCTTTTCACGGTGTGTTTCAAAAGATTTCTTTCTTCATTTATCTGCTCGAGTACTTCTTCATTTTTGACTTTGTCTATCCATTTTATTCTGAGCATCCTCCTATAACACCACATTTCAAAAGCTTCAAGTCTTCGTTGATCAGTTTTCCCCATTGTCCAAGTTTCGCAACCATATAATGCTGTGCTCCAAACGTAACTTTTCAAGAATTTCTTCCTTACTTCCAAGCTTATATTTTTTGAGCATAATAACTGTCTCTTTTGATGAAAAGCCTGTTTCCCTTGTGCTATTCTTGCTCTTATATCTCTTTCGCTTTTGCCGTTTTCTGTAATTATGCTTCCTAGATATTTGAATTCTTTCACCTGTTCAATTGTCTCGGTATCTATTTTGATTCTCGTTCTTCTAGCTGTTTTCGCTGCTGTACACATCATGAATTTTGTTTTGTCTTTATTTATATTCATACAATAGTTTTCCAATAATATTGTTCTCATGGTGTTGAGAATATTTTCTAACTCAGTACTACTCGTGGTCAATATAACTATGTCATCCGCGAATCTCAACATACTTATATTTTCTCCCTGAATCTGTAATTTCGATTGAATTTCCTCCTTCACTTCGTTCATTGCTTCTTCTATATATAAATTGAACATCAGTGGCGATAATGAGCATCCTTGTCTCACCCCTCTTCTTATTTTTGCTTCCCCTTCCTGACCCTCTATGTCTATTATTGCACTTTGATTCTTATATAATTCGTATATTATTCTTCTATCTTTATAATTTATTCCCACCTTCTTCAGGATCGCAAACATCTTCTCCCAGTCCACATTATCGAAAGCCTTTTGTATATCTACAAAACCTATGTACACAGATTTCTTCAGCGCTATCCTTTTCTCTATTACTGCCCTGAGTGCTAAGATTGCTTCTCGCGTTCCCCTATTTTTTCTAAAACCAAACTGATCCTCTGCCAATCTACTCTCTATTTTATTTTCCATCCTCCTGTATATAATTTTGGTCAGTATTTCCGAAGCATGTGAAGTTAAACTGATCGTTCTGTAGTTCTCGCATTTGTCTGCCCCTTGTTTTTTCGGGATAGCGACAATTTTATTCTTTTGGAAATCTTCCGGTACTTCTCCTTTTTCGTACATATCTCTAATCAATTCAAACAGTGCGTCGCGAGTTCCTTCACTGGAGGCTTTTATAGGGTCCGCACTTATGCCATCTATGCCTGGCGCTTTATTATTTTTCAATTCTTTCAAAGCCTTGTCGAATTCTGATCTCAATATCGAATCTCCCAATTCTTCCTCATCTACATCCTCCTCCTTCTCTAATAGTGCTATATCATCGTTTCCTCTATACAAGTCTTCCAAATGATTGATCCACTGTTCTATTTTCTCTTCCGTTTTTATCAATTGTCGTCCTAGAGAGTTTCTAATCTTATTGCTTCTAGATTTCATTTGTCCGAAAAATCTTTTAATAATCCTATAGGCTTCATCTATTTTTCCTAAATGCAATCTTATTTCTATTTCCTGACATTTCTCTTCTAACCACTGTTCTTTTGCTTTCCTTGATTCTCTTATTATTTTATTTCTCAATGATTTGTATCGTTGCTGGCCTTCTTGGCTATCATTATCCTTGTATTTTCTTCTTTCATTTATCAATTCTAAAATTTCTCCCGTTATCCATGGGTTTTTAGCGTCTACTCCATCATTCTTCAAAATCTTATCCGCACATTCTCTTATATTCCCCTTCATCTTTGTCCATCTCCTCTCTATTCCCAAGTCTTTCTCTTTTTGATCTCCCAATTTTTCATCCAACATTTTCTCGAATGCCTCATGTGTTTGTTTTTGCTTGAGGTTCTTCAAATTCCATCTTTTCTGCATTTTCCTCTTCTTATTCAAAGATTTGAATTTCAGAGAACATTTCATCATCAACATATTATGATCACTATGTATATCTGCACCGGGATAAGTTTTACAGTTTTTCACTTGGTTTCTGAATCTTTGTTTCACTAATATGTAATCAATTTGGTATCTTGCTGTATCTCCTGGCATTTTCCAAGTGTAGATTCTTCTTGGATGATTTTCGAATAAAGTGTTTGTGAAAACCATCTTATGATTTTCACAAAATTCGACTAAACGTTGTCCTCTATCGTTCCTCCTCCCTAACGCGAAATCTCCTATAATGTTGTCCTCTTTTCCTTGTCCTACTACCGCATTCCAATCCCCCATCACTATCAAATTCTCTTCTCCCTTCACATATTCTATCACTTCCTCTATTTCTTCGTACGTTTTTTCAATATCTTCCTCCGAATATGCAGATGTGGGCATGTATACCTGGACTATGACTGTGTCTACCGGTTTTGTTCTGATTCTAACCATCATCACACGTTCATTATGTTGCAAATAATTTTCTATTCTATTTCCTACTCTTTTATGCATTACAATTCCTACACCTGCTTGACCGTTCTTTGATCCTGTATGAATTATTCTATAATCCCCACTCCAGAAATCGCCCTCTTGTGGCCATCTCATTTCGCTAATCCCCATTACGTCTATATTCAACCTATTCATTTCTAATTTCAAATTCTCTAATTTTCCCGCTTGCCTCAGTGATCTAACATTCCACGCTCCGACTCGAAGAATGTTGTTTCTTTTCCCTATCCTATTCTTCGGTTTTCGTTCCTTGCTGATGAAGCTTCCTCGAGCAGCCTCCACCCGGAGATCCGAACGGGAGACTAGTTTACCTCCGGAATATTTTACTCGAGAGAGCGCCATCATGTATTCATTAATTTGTTTGTTTGTTTTTGTTACATAATATTCCAGGTTGGGAAAAAGGTTTCATCTCCTCGGGAAGTATTGAAACATGTCAAGGAAGGTAGTTTCCCCTTGCTTTCCTTCCGTTTGATTTTGCCGATGTTTCTGGCATTAGGGTGATTTCGTTTCTCTCAGTTTGTATTCTTTCTCTTGAGTAGTTTATTCCACTCAAAAAAAAAGATCCAACTCTGAGATACTTATCCTCCCCACCACGTAAAGGAAGCAGATACTACCAGGGATGGATAAAAAGGATATCAAGGACAGGTATCATGAATATCCCCCTGGAAGACCCGCAATCATCCACGGGGAGGTGTAATGTATTATGGTGTACTTTTGAATCTCCCATTTTTCTCTTTTTTTAGTAGGGTTTTTGGACATAAATGGTTCCAGCATCTTCTCCCAATCCTTCAGCAAACTCTTGGCATGAATAATCCCAAATGGGCCAGGTTTTGTCCAGGAATTCTGGAGTATTTCAACGTATTCTTCTGCTGTTTCGATATGTTCAACTCGTTTCATTTTCATGGAGTATATTCCAAAATTCCTGTCACGAACACAATACGAATGGCCACGCACAGGATCAATATGTTCAATATCAACTGAAAGGTGTTCTGCAAACCATGCTAAGAATTTGACAACAAACATGTTTTTATGCTGCCCTCCAGCAGCATCAGAGAATAAAATTATTTTAGTTATTTTATCATTGAACTTCTTCCTGATATTCTCATAAATCAAGGAACAAACAGAATTACTATCTTTGGGCCCTTCATTTTCTAAGTACCAATACGAAGTACTGGTACCATCATTGTGACAATGGACATTCAATATGTACATCCAAAACAGTCTTCCATAAAACTGAGAGTTCACATTCAACTTTGGTATGGGACGGTTTTGAGCATAATCGAACTCCAGTACTAGAGTAGATTTGTTTCGTTTCGCCTCATGTAAGTATTCTTGTTTAAGGGCCTTATATCTCTTGAACTTCAAGATGTGTGAATTGAACTCGAGTTCGCACGGATCTTCTGGATTTTCCTTGAGAATTATTTTACATTTCGAACAAAAATCACACACATCAGTGCGAGGTCTGTGGAAGGAATAAGGAGATGAGGATCTGAAATAGTTGTGATACGTTTTGTATTTCATATTCAATATTTCCCCAGTTACTGTTGAATAATATTCACGAAATGATTGGAAAAGCTTTTGAACGTTCAGGTCCGGGTTTTCGAAGTACAATCTTTTAGTTTTCTCCAGTGAATAGTGACTCAGATAATTCGGTATGCTAACCCAATGCTCTTGTACCATTTTCCATACATCTGCTCCAATTTTGTGTGGCCTATTACTATGCTGACCTCGCTCATCCGACATAATGTGGATCCCACGATTAATTTTCTGTTGAATCACCCCAATTCTCTTTGGGGATACTTGCAGGAGATTCATGAAGAATTTGCGACAACATCCAAATATTATTCCATTAAAATTGATCTGGTACTTCCAAGCAGTGATCCTCCTTTCATATTTCCTCTCATTTTCAGGAACAAGTCTTTTTGGTTGCAATGAAATCAATGACTTTGCAATAATGTTATCTTGAATGTTTTTGTTCCCACAGTTCCAAGATGAAGTGAAGAATGAACTCTGTATATTCGCAGATACAGATTGGTGACAAGATTTTGTACAGCAATTAGTTACTGTTGTAAACTTCTTTTCCTCAATTAGTTTTCTGTCTCCACCATAAGTTCCATACTCCTTACCTTTGTCTTCCTTTATCTTCTCAGAGTTTTTTTTCCACAAACATTCTAACCTCTGTTTCTTTTTCCCTTTGTGAGCGTCTTTCAATTTTGCATATTGAACTAATCTATCACTTTCACAATTTTCATCACTTGAATCTTCTTCAATACTCCTTTCCTGTACAGAACTCATTTCAATATCGGAACTCATTATAAATGACCACTGAGGTGTTGAAAATGAAAATTAACCGCAAATCAGTGAACTTTCACTTGTCCCATCACAAGCTTTTCGAATAATGTGTTGAAAAACCATGTACAGAATGAAGTTAGTTAATTAGAATAGTTTCAATTTGAAGAGTCACGAACTAGGATCACTCTGATGAATGCGTTCACAAATAGCCTGTGCAGGGTGAGGTATATTGAAAATCTGAGATTAAATGCATACAGAATAGTAGAACATCGATTCTGAACACTATAATCCAAAGTGGATCAAATTAATAATTTCGCCTTCGAAGTTTTAAGTGAAACACGGATGTGAAACGTGATTCATGGAAAAAGGGCAAAAAAGACACATGACAAAATTAGCTATATTTTGGGAACGGAGTGAGATATCTACTTCTTTCAAACGGCAAATTGACAATGAAAGTTCAAGCTATCATACAAGCCATTCTCCCGAAAAAGGGCGATTTCGACTTTTTGCCCTTTTTCCACGGAACCCCTCAATTTAATGCTGAAACTTGGAATAAATCTTCTGCATATTTGATTTCAGCATAATTCAAGTGATTTTAAATACCTCTCCATATAGTACTCCAACACTTATTGAACGGTTATTGTGAAGAATTATTGTTCGATCATCACTAAGTGATTTGGAATCAAATCACATAAAAAATTTGAGAAGGTATTGTTGCGGACATTGCTTTGATCGGAGAGTACAAAATAATGTGTATGTAACGTGTAGGGTTGCCCACGTTATTTATGAAGAAGGGTTGATCGGATTTCAGAAATAACGATGCGCACTTTCTCAATCTATATGGTATGTTTATTCGGAGATTTGAAATCGGTACCGTCACCTCGGGCTTACAAAACGGATCTGCCCTTAGCGCGTCGCTTCTCTCTGGCCCAGGCTTCCAGAGAAGCGCTGGAAAAACCCAGTGGTCCATCTCTTGTTGAGTGTTTTTAATGTTCGTGTAATGTGGCGACCTGAGTAAAAAAATGTAGATCAGAAATTGATAAGAAGAAGAATCTCACATTGATCACGAATCAATTGATCATTGTAAGATACGCCAAGTAAGATTTTGGGATCTCTCCCTCATCATCGGGACGTTATCAATTCTGATCTAATGTCAAAACAGATGATCATTTTCTGATCAATGTT
Organism: Gonatopus flavifemur; assembly: GCA_018340375.1. Lineage (NCBI taxonomy): Eukaryota > Metazoa > Arthropoda > Insecta > Hymenoptera > Dryinidae > Gonatopus > Gonatopus flavifemur. The sequence continues at coordinate 12,369,223 of JAFFJZ010000009.1, forward strand.
GCATTATTTCCGACTGATTCCGATAGCCTCGTACAATTTTCTCAAATCGTTCAAATGTGATCACAATCATATCCACGGTTGATGCGTGAAAGATCTTTATTTGATATACAGGGTGTCCCATTTTGATTTTCATATCGGAATAACTCAAAAACAAGGGGTTTTGGAGGAATATGCTTCGAACAACGGTTGTGATTTCGAGGGGGACATCTGATGGTGACCTTGACTTTGGCTTCGGATCTCAACTTCGAGGTCATTCACAGGTCAACTTCTGTTTCTTGAAAGAAATCCCCTATTTTTGACTGGAGATCCAGATTTGACGTTGAAAAGCAAGAAACTTTTGTCTAATCATTTTTCCGAATTCCGCACAGATGGCGCTCTAATCGATAAGAAATGAGTTTTATGAAACATTCGTATTGCTTTCTGTGTAAAACGACATTTAACTCTCCAGTGTTTTTTTTAGCTTCTGAGGATTACCGTCGCCATTAAAGTTACCCAATGTGCACCACGAGGAGGTTGAGCGATCGGATTTTGCACATCTTTCAGGCCCTGAAAAGGGCCGATTGTCTGGACTGTAGAGGTGTGTAATTTTCCACGACAAACGCTCTGCAATATGTATGAAAATTCACCGTATCAAATGTTCGATATTTGCACCGTTGACCTGTTGGCATAACCTAATTCGTCTCTGAAAATGTGGTTCTAACGACAAAAGCACATGACGTGGAATTGTTCAGCAGACAGTTCGTATTCGGCGTTTCATGTCATCTCTGGTCGTTGGTGGTCTTTCATAAACTACATCTTTGATGAAACCCCGTGAGTGAAAATCCAAAGGGGTAAGATCCGGAGACCTAGCCGGCCAGGCAATGTATCCACCGCGACCAATCCATCGGTGTGGGTAAGATGTGTCTAAGAAATTTCTGACAATTACAGCGTTGTGAGGTGGTGCCCCATCATGTTGGAGCCACATCCTGTTCCGTGTGTAGAGATCAACATCTTCCAACATCCTTGGTAATTTGTCCCGAATCAATTGCAGATCATTTCCCTTCCTAACAGTATGTTGGAAGAAATAAGGACCAATGATCTGACCATTCAAAATCCCACACCACACATTCAGAGTCCAGCGATGTTGATTGTCAACTTGTCGATGACATCTGGGATTTTCAATTCACCAATAATGACAATTATGTCTGTTCATAACACCGTTACTGTAAAATGTTGCCTCATCACTGAACATCACGTAATTGAAAAAACCAGGCGGTTGCTCCGAGGCCCATTGACCGAATTCAACCCTACGTCCAAGATCATCTTCACCTCATGCTTGCACCAATGTAATGTGGTAAGGATGATATTCACCAGATCTTAGTATGCGGTGTGCCGTTGATCTTGGGATACCTAATTGGTGCTGGATTTCTCTGGTACTAACGTGAGGATTCAGGTGCACCATTCCTAAAACGGCTATTGAGCGTGCATCCATACGATTTCCATCACAACGCCTTCTGACTCGTGGGATATTCATTCTTCCAACTCGTCTTTCTATTGAGCGTATCGCCCGAAGTGAAGGCTAGCGTCTATTTGGATACCTCTCTCCGTACAATCTTGATGCTGCCGCGTAATTACGTCGACATTCTCCTAGTATCAGGAGAATATCAAGTATTCCACCTCAAGGATAATCCACAGTATTGAGACCTTCACAACACTGATCAAAGATCTTCTCCAAGTTTGAATAGTATATCGAAAAGAATTTGTGAATAAATGAAGGATATTAAACATTCCGTTTCACTTATGTTCGTAAACAATGCTCTAGTATGAACTTTCTTGTTCATGATGAACACAAGTATTGTTGTGTACTTGTGTTTGGCAACAGTTCACAGTGATGGTAGTACGAACAGACATAATTGTCAATATTGGTCGATGGAAAATCCCAGCTAGGTCTCCGGATCTCATCACTTTGGATTTTTACTTATGGGGTTTCGTCAAATTTTCAGGGCCACAAAGATGTGCAAGATCCGATCGCTCAATCTCCTCGTGGTGCACATTGGGTAACTCCCATGGCGACGGTAATCCTCAGGAGCTGAGAAAGAAACACTGGAGAGTTAAATGTCGTTTTACACAGAAAGCGATACGAGTTTTTCATAAAACTCATTCTTTATCGATTAGAGCGCCATCTGTGCAGAATTCGGAAAAATGATTCAGACAAAAGTTTCTTGTTTTTCAACGTCAAATCTGAATTTGCAGTCAAAAATAGGGGATTTCATTCAAGGAACAAAAGTTGACCTCTGAATGACCTTGAAGTTGAGATCCGAGGCCAAAGTCAAGGTCACCATCAGATGTCCTCCTCGGAATCTTACAACTTTTGTTGGAAACATTTCCCTCCAAAACTCCTCGTTTTTGAGTTATTCCGATATAAAAATGAAAATGGGACACCCTGTATATCGGGAAATTGTCATCCAATTGTAACATTGTTACAAAAATGTGATTTCCATTGAGTCTCTGAAACACCTCCTTATTATTAACATACAAAAATAATATTTATATCGATTTGATAGTTTCACGGAATTGAGATAGAATTTGCGCACTGTTGATTCTGATATTGTTTTCCTAATGCACGTTGATTCCTGAGAACTTCTATCAAAATTTTATGGTCATTTAACCCGTGAGTACGCGCGCGGGGTGTCTCAGACACCCCAGTATTTCTCGTTGAGTATCATTTTCTCATGGAAGAGCAAAATACAATTTCCTTTTTCATTTTTCATCGTCAATATATTTGAAATTCTTCAAATGCAATTGATGAATCTGTAAGAGGATGAGGTGTAGTATAATGGAGAATTTTATACTATTAAAAATTATGAGAATTCCAACGCTCCCTGAGCAATTATTTCTTGGGGTGTTTGAGACACCCCGCGCGCGTGCTTACGAAAAATAAAACCACGCGCGTACTTTCGGGTTGAATGAATGAAAATTGTTTTACCTGTGAGAGTCATGCGAATTCTTGAAAATGTGTTCAGATAACAAAATATTCTTATTGAGGTTCCAATTCACATTTTCTTTGCGCAACTCTTTCTCTCTTTTATCAATTCGAATTTTTCCCATTCGGAGAGGTGCATTCCATAGAGTTCCTGAATTATTTTCATCCGTACCAAGTCTCTGAGCCAAGTGTTGAAGATTTTGTTTTTCAGCTAAGTGAAATAGATGATAATGAATGAGAATCATAACGATAGCCAACGGATTGTCTCATTGTGTGATTTTAAGAGAACGAAACTATTCATCACAATAATTTGTACTCACAATCTTTATCGATAAGGTTTGCAGGATACCAGGTAGGTTCGCAGTTTTCTTTCATTTTCTTCCCAATAATTCGAATTTAGTTTTATTTTGTTTTTCAATGATGCTGCAAGAACGAAGTTTAGAATTGAGCCACAATCATAAATGTAACATATTCCATTTATCCATTTCAAAATCCTCCTTGTCCGTGTAATTCATTCGTTTTTTGTGTTGTTCATTTGACATCTCCGATATGAAGCTGCATAGAAACGAGATCATAACAAATTCCAAACAACCTCCGAAAGTAACAGGAATGAATTGGAGCTGCAGTTCTTATATATCGATAAATTCCGATTATTTTATTTGCTCTTATTCCTTGTGATGTACAATTGAAAAGTCATCAAAATTCACGGATTGCAAACAGCATTGTCCGATAATTGAGATCTAGTGAAACATGTTATATTCAATATTGTGGCTCAATTGTGAACCTCGTTCTTGGAGCATTGTTGAAGTGAATGGAATTCGTATAGTTGGAAAGAAAACGGAAGCGAAATGGGGACATTCCTGGTATCCTGCAACCCTTATTGGGAAAAATTGTGAGTACATATTATTGTAATAAATAGTTTCATCCCTTACAATCGAACAACAATTCATTTCATTTCATATGATCCTGATTTTCATGGTTCTGATTCATCATCATACATATTTTTCAGCTGAAAAACAGTATCTTGATTATTTGACGCAGAGACTTGACACGGACGGAAATATCAAGGAAAAGCCATTAAATGAACCTCTTCAAATGAAGAAAATTGGAATTGACGAAAGAGATAAGAGGTAACCAGCATCGTTATGATGACAATATTCTTTTCCGTGTATGATTTTATTGATCGGCAATCTGAAATTTCCTGTAAAAAAGTTTTGGGTCTCCAGGGATGCTCATTTTATGGATTCCCAATCTCATTCCCACTCCGCAAAGATCCTCAGAATATCTTGTGGAGATCATACAGTTACACTTAGTGTGTTCACATCAGGAATAGATATTCAATTGATCTTGCAGCGATTTTCAATTTCTTTCGGTCGAGTTTAGATCTGAAGTTTGTCACTGACATGTATATTTCGAACCAATTATCAATTTAGAACCGATCAAAGAATGATCATCTAAGAATTGGATGACAATTTCCCGATATATATCGAACAAAGATCTTTGACGCATCAACCGTAGATATGATTGTGATCACATTTGAACGATTTTAGAAAATTGTACGAGGCTATGGGAATCAGTCGAAAATGATGCAACATTGATCAGGGAATGATCATCTGTTTTGACATCAGATCAGAACTGATAACGTCCCGATGATGAGGGAGAGATCCTAAAATCTCATTTGGTGTATCTCACAATGATCACTTGATTCGTGATCAATGTGAGATTTTTTTTTATCAATTTCTGATCTACATTTTTTACTCGGGGAGGCAGGGCTGTAACACGCCCTCCCTTCGATGAGGAAGATGTTATTTCTCGAATAACATCTTTTGTATCTTTTGTACAATTGTTTTGTCTTTTTTATTACATTTGTGAAGTTTTGTGGTTTTTATTTATTCTTACAGTATATAAATTTGTAGTTTCATCGTTAGTTTGAATTTTTTGAACAGAATAAAAAAAGAGAGAGGAAAACATACATATATATTCCAAATATTTATCGATCAGTAAAATTACTATTATACTTATTGTTAAAAGTAGTTATGGAAGTTGGTTCATCCCGGATTGGGATTTGTCGGATTGAGTTTCCATATTAGCTTGTAAAATACACAAGTAAAATGATTTTTGAATGTCCTCAAAGAAATGTCAATGATGAATACATTGATGAATATCTGGAATGATTATAGCAATGAGTCTACGTTGAAATCAACTCTTCATTTCAAATTCATTGTAGAAGCAGTATTTCCTATAATATAATCCTCAATATGAATTCAGAGTGATTCTTCCTCCTCTTCTCCCACCACATTGTGATAATCCGCCTTCTGGTTGGTGTTTCTCCGTTTGGGGGGAATGAAAAGTCCTCAATGCATTCCCTGCATCTATTCGCGAACCTTGCTACAGTTACTATTCCTCTGCATTCCGCGCATTTCGGGTCCATCGTATCTTTATATGATATTTCATGGTACACTGCACGAAATTTCTATGAAGCCACTCTCATTTTGATCTATTTTGAGAAGGGAATATAAAATTTCTCACTCCTCAGTGATCTATGACTTCAAGTACTCACTTCTGAATGGGAATGTATCCATTCATGCTTTCATAAATTCGTGCGTATCAAGTTTGTTCACATTTATGGTGAAAGACACGGAACAGCAGTGCGAAATTTGTAGGAAGTCACTCAGTTCGCGACAACCTTCCGTGTATCTAACATCAGCCAAACGCCTCTTGAGAATTTCAATTGTCATCAGAAGGTATGTATGCCTAATAACATTGATATTTGAATTCATACAAATTCTGTATATTTTATGATTGACCACATTTCTATTAGAATGCCACGAGGAAAGTTATTACCGAGTGAAGAAAAGGCTTCCATTGATGCGTACAAAAATATGGGATGTTCTGATCGAACAATTGCGAAGAAAATCAATAGGTCACGTGCTGTGGTAGATAATTACATACGTTCAGGCGAAGGATATGGTAAGAAGCACCTCACGGGTGGAAATAAAAAATTGACAAAGAGACAATATTCATTATTGATGAGGACTGCAGCGAAAGAAACGGAAAGTGCATCGCAACTTCGTACTGGAGTACAGCTGCCAGTGGCAACGAGGCGCGTGCAGCAAGTTTTGAAGAATTCTGGATGATTTGAATGGAGAAAAATGCTACAGAAACCAGCACTCAAAGAACGACATAAACAAGCTCGCCTCGAATTTGCCCAAAAACATATGTGCTGGAATCAAGAATGGGGAAATGTAATTTTCTCCGACGAGAAAAAATTCAACTTAGATGGTCCAGATGGTTATCAATACTACTGGCATGATTTGAGAAAAAACAGCATTGCAATGAGTCGTAATTTTGGGGGTGGTTCATTGATGATTTGGGCTGCATTCACTGCCAATGAAAAATCACCAATCTGTCGAATAGATCACAAAATGGATTCGGCACGATATACGGAACTGCTGGAGATGGTTTTAATCCCATTTACAGAAGAAATTGGAAAAGATGATTTCATTTTTCAGCATGATAACGCCACAGTTCATGCATCAAAACAGACGAAGCAGTGGTTAAACGATAAACAAATAAAGGTTTTGACATGGCCAGCTTGCTCACCGGATTTAAACGCAATAGAAAACCTGTGGGGAATAATTGTGAGAAAAGTATACGGCAATCGCAAGCAGTACAACTCTGTTACAGAATTATGGACAGCGGTGAACGAAGCATGGGCATCGATAGGAGAAGAAACTCTCTATGGTTTGATTTCATCAATGCCTCGCCGCATATTCGACGTTATCAGGGATAATGGGCATTATACCAAGTATTAGTTTAGGAATAGAACGAAAATTATGCGATCCTTCATCTTGTGTATTTATGAATCACATATGGCTTCATGGAAATTTCGCTCTTAATTGTTTGTCATAGTACATAATTTCAAGTTTTTGCATGAATCAATATCATACTTCTGACTCTGATTATGTTTATAACTTCTTTTGTCAATCCTGCAATATTATTATTCAACACCTTGTAGATACTGTGAAATAATTATAAGATCTCATCGAAAACTCCAGTGGCTCTATGGAAATTTCGGGCAGTGTATAGGAATTCTTCAGTGTTTTCTGTGTTAATCCTTTCCTATTCTATGCATTGTTTCGCATGTGATCAGTGTTCGGAACTCCTAGGATCGTACACGATTCTAATTGATCGCTCCTCATAGAATGTTGGACGTGATTGGTTACTCTATAAGAATTGACCAATAAACATCGTGTACGATCCTTGGAGTTCCGAACACTGCATGTGATGCATCTACCATGTACCCAGACTTCTGGTCCCATCGTGGTGTAGCACATTGTTTGGTTGAGTTTTGAGTAATGACTACGTTCTGCGGGTATGACCTCGTTGATCCTGCCTGGATTCGCGTCTAGCACGCTGGGTATCAATTCATGTTGGATTTCTTCCTCTGTTGGTGCTGCTCCTCCATCTGTTGGTTCTCTTTCTTTCTCTGATGAGACTAGAAAGGACCTGTATTTGGTGATTAACAGAGAAGAGAAAAGTAATTTATTATCCATATTGCCGGTTGGTTCAGCGCATCCGATGTAGATTTCCCCTTGTTGTGATATTATTTTCGAGGTGACATTATTCGTTTGTTTTCTTTATTTTTTTTTCTTCTTCAGATCTTTCAATCTTCTTTTTTTTCATATGGTTTCTTTATGGGTAACGAGGTGGAGTTTCCCCTTTTGATTTTGGTTTTTCCTCATCTTCCGGGTGTGGTGCTGGTATATGGGGATTTTCTTGAGGGATTGTTTACAGTGGGGTACCGTCTGCTTTGCGAATGTATTCGTGTCTTGTATCTGTGTAGTGTGTAGTGTGTCGTTTGCTACAGATTTTATACAAAAGCCGTAAGGAACAGATCGGCGCAAATTTGTACACATACGAAGTGTGTTCAAAAAGTAAGGTGACTTCTCAAATTTCGCGGGCAACGTACTTTCGATTATCGATTTTTTTGTTTTGTTATGTTGGCACACTCTTCCCGAACATCTGTACCAAGTTTCAAGTGTATAGCATTTTTTGTTTGGTTGTGAGGGGCGTAAAGGTTATAAGTGTTTTGCGTGCTCGGCGATTTCTTGCTATCCAAAAATATGGATCAAAGGATTTGCATCAAATTTTGTGTAAAAAATAAAATAAAGTGCTCCGAAACACTTAAAATGTTGACAGTAGCATACGGTGAAACTGTTCTGAGTAAAAAAAATGTTCACAAGTGGTACAAACTCTTCCAAGATGGCCGGGAAGATGCCAATGACGAGCCTCGCTCTGGACGCCCAAGCACTTCAACAACTGATGGAAACGTTCAAGCAGTGAAGAAAATTGTTTTGGAGAATCGTCGAATCACTATCAGAGAAGTCGCTGAGGACGTTGGTTTATCGCTTGGCTCGTGCCATGAAATTTTTTCTAACGTTTTGGGCATGAGACGTGTGTCAGCGAAGTTTGTTCTGAAATTGCTAAATTTTGACCAAAAGAACCGTCGCATGAGCATCGCTCAAGAACTGTTGAATGACGTCAACGACGACCCAGATTTACTCAAAAGGGTCATAACTGGTGACGAATCATGGGTATATGGTTATGATGTCGAAACCAAAGTCCAATCGTCCCAATGGAAGACCCCAGATAAGCCAAGACCGAAAAAAACACGCCAAGTTCGATCAAATGTCAAAGTTTTGCTCACTGTTTTCTTCGATTACCATGGCGTGGTGCATCAGGAGTTCTCACCATATGGTCGTACGGTCAATAAACAGTATTATCTTGAAGTTATGCGCCGTTTGCGAGAAGCAATACGAAGAAAACGTCCAGAATTGTGGAAAAATAATTCATGGCTTTTGCATCACGATAATGCCCCTGCTCACTCATCTTTGCCTGTGAGAGATTTTTTGGCCAAAAACAACAACACAATCATGCCTCAGCCACCATATTTACCCGATTTTGGCCCCATGTGACTTTTTCTTGTTCCCAAAACTAAAGAGACCTATGAAAGGACGGAGATTTGCAACGATTGAAGAGATAAAGACTGCATCACTGGCTATACCGAAAAGTGCTTATGAGAAGTGCTTTGAGGATTGGAACATCCGTTGGCATAAGTGTATTGTATGTGAGGGGGATTACTTTGAAGGGGACAACATAAATATTGATGAAAAATAAATATTTTTTCTTAAAAATACAAAGTCACCTTACTTTTTGAACACACCTCGTACTTATCCCAAGTATTGACAGAAAAGTTCCCAATCCGTAAAATCCGTTTTCCATCAATGATAATTTTCTCATAGCGCGTTTTTGCTCTCCTATTTCTTGTACCTGTTTATTATCTCTGATAATTTTGTGCCCGCGGATGCTTATTCTATCGCGTTTGTTCAGATACCTTCACCTAAAACTTTTGTATTGATTCGACATTTTATTGATTGACAACGAATAACTGAGAGATGTAGGCAATGAGGCTGACATAGAGTTTCCTGTGCATTCCGCTTTGATTTTTAATGATCCGGTGTTTTTCAACGTCACTGTTGTAGTTTCTTCGTTTGGACATTCAATATGCATGAATCCTTCATCTGGGACCCAATATACCCAACTATTTGGTTCTTTCAGTTGGGTCCAAAATGATGTAGTTAGTACGATTACTCTCACATCGCAAGATTCTAAATTCGTATTATTTGGGTCGACGCATAAATCGATTCCGCAAATTCTTCCATTATAAACGTGAAATAGGGGTTGTTGTCTTTCACAAATGTATTTATTCAATGAAAATTTGCAATCTTCAGAATCACTTTCTGAGAAGTGTGTATACATTAACCTATTCGTGGTGATTGCTAGGTGTGTAGCTATCGGGACAATGTATCCAAATCTATTGTTCCCCATATTCGTTGGTAGCGGTAACAATCCATAAGTTGAGAATTCTTGTGGATTCACTGAAGGAATTGTGAGTATGTATGGTAATCTGTTTTTGGAATAGGTCACCTCTAGTTTCGAAATTCGTACTGATTCTTCCGCGTATTTTGCTCCTAGAGGGATTGGAGTTTTTCCATTGTGCTCATTTACCTCTTTGAGACTTTGTATAATTTGTGTTGGGTTTAGAATTTTTGGATGGATGATCCCTGGTTTTTCAAACAAGATCGCGTTGATGACATCATTCGAATCTGTTTCGTATTCGTGTATATAGTTTTCTAACTTTGACAGGGCTGCCTGCATCTGGGTTTCTATTGAATTATGTATAACCTGTCCTGAAATTTTTCTCATGTACTCGTTCACTCTTGCGAAGTGTTGTTTGTTTTTCTCGATTTCTTGTATCATTCGGTCTGATCTATTCTGGAATATACTGATTGAGCATTGTATTATGTGTGTTTGTTCTGTTATGAGGGATGCGAGGTGTCTTGTGTTATTATAAGATTTATCGATCTGTCCGTTATAATATATTGCGTCATTTTTATCAAGTGTACCGAAAGTGCCCTTGAAATTTGTGCGACGAGGCCTAACGGGGCATCTCGGTTCATCTGGTGTTTCTCTTGAGGAGTTTCGAATGGTGATTCCGTCGTTCCTACTAGGTTTTCAATTTGCTTGCGGAGTTCTATTTTTTCCATTTTGTTTGTGATTCTTTTAACTATTACATATCCCGAGCATCTGGAATCTTCCTTTTCGCACTCTTCTTGTAATTTTCCGACAACGTTTGGAATAGCAAGCGTGACTCCCAGAAATTTCCCCAGGTCCAGTTAGGTTATTATCCTCCATTGGTTGTCGAAAATCAGTATATTTTGGATTTTTTCATAGTAAATGCCGGGGTTGTGGTTGAATTCTACGTTCATGAACGTTGTCCCTGTCGTTGAAGACGTTACTGCAATTCTGCAACATGCGCGAGTTTTAATTTATTACTGTGTACTGTTTTTATTTCAGTAGGAGTTATGTGAATCATGACATTTGTTCCAGTCAAGACTGCTTCAACTTCATAAGGCCCAGAATATTGGTTGTCTAATTTAGTTTGCGTTTTGTTAATAGGGAACACTAAGTCTTCCGGTTGGAATGTTTTCTCATTAGTTTTCCTATCATAGTACTTTTGGGACTTTTCCTTCGCTTGTTTAGTTTATGCGCGGCTATTCTACGCGATTCGCTCAAACGAGAAGTTGAATCTTTCAAAAAGTCTTGATACGTAATTCCTATCGTGTCTTCACAGTTGAACACGGATGGAAGGCGTGCCGTTTTTCCGAATATTAGCTCGGATGGTGTGGAGCCTGTTCCTCCGTGACATCATGTATTATATGCAAAGATCGCGTATCTTACACACTTATCCCAATCCTTTTTCTCGTTTATATAGTGCTTTAAATATTCTATTTGGCCTAGATGGGTCCGTTCTAATGATCCATTCGATTGTGGCCTATATGAAGTGGTTCTCATTTGTCCGATTTGAAACAACTTCGCGAATTGTTTCATTACGGAACTCATGAAATTTCTCCCCTGATCTGTCGAAATCGAATTTGGAGCCCCGTACCTACAAATGAATTCCTCTGCTATGGTTGTTGCTACTGTTTTCACTGTTTGGTCCTTTAAAGGGTATGCGGTGCAATATTTTGTCAAGTTACATTGCATCGTTAATCTATATTTATTTCTGTTATTCGTTTCTGGTAATGGCCCTATGATATCTAACGCCACTTTTTCAAACGATTCTGTAAGTGTGTCAGTTATTGTCATGGGTTGTTTCGTTTTGACTCGAGTTAATTCAGTTTTCTGACATTTCGCACAATTTTTGACATAATTACTGATTTCATTTTTCATATTTTCCCAATAATATTTATTTCTGATTTCATAATACGTTTTTGCTACCCCTTTATGTCCTCCTATCAATGATTGGTGATTTTCTTCGATAATTTTGATCGTGTCCCCCTCTGAGGGATATATTATTTCGTTCAGGCGAATTTGGACGTTGATCCCCGTGTTGAAAAACACATAGTCGAGGATTGTCTTTACATGACATAATTGTAATTTTGTTATCGGTAGGTCTTCGATTGCTGTTGATAACAATCTCTTATTATTTTCTATACAAACGTCTTTGTGGGTTATATTCTATCACGTTATAGAGTGTTTCTGTTACTAATTTATCATATTCGTAATGCTTCATTATCACGGTAAAGATGTATCGTTTACCATTTTTCGTCATCAAAATGTCTCCGAGTTTAACGTTGTTCTCCATTAATTGAGTTTTCTCAATATATTTTGAGTCGCATAATTCTTTGGAAGTTTCAGTTGAAGATTCAAAATCCGCTGATATGAAATGAACCAAGTCATTATTTGTGAGGGTTGTTTTATCCTTAGTCTCTGTGATATTCATATTCCTCGTTATATTCGAGAATTTTTGTGAGAATTCGAAGTACTTTCCTTTACCTTCTTTGAGGCTATATATCTTTGTATGGGTTAGTATTTCCGATTTTTGTTTCTCCGAATTCTTCTTGATGTTCCGTTCCGTGTTCTTTTGCTCTCCTATTCTTTTTTGACACCTTTCCTCCGTCGTTTCTATTTCTTGTGCTACGGTGAATTCCCCTAGTGGAAATGCACCATATATGACCCATATATGACCCATATATGATTCCATTTATTGAGGCGTATAAAAGAAGTCTCTCCTACGAGGATTGAACGCGGTTCGTTGGGACCGGACTCCATCCCCCTTTCACTGGAGCCACCGCCGGTCGCTTGGATGAAGTGACTCCTTTCACGTATATGAACTCCCGCTTATTCTTGAAAACCATATATGGCTCATATATGAACTCCGAATTGGTGAATCAACAATTGTGGATCACATATAAAACATATATGAGTTATTGCAGGTCAGATTCACAATGAGTTCCTCAATATTTTTAGAATAATTATTTTTGAATTCTTCGTTGAAAAACATGAGATATTTGTCGAATTCGTTTTTATTGCTCTCTTTCATTTTATTGTGTTCACCGGTTTACAATGTGTCAGAGCTTTTAGTTTTGACAAATCCAGTTATTTTCAAATGCGTGTATCTCGAAAAGGTCTCAACACACAGAATTACTAATGGGGCATAAAAGTTGGGATTTTTTCTGAACTTTTCAAAAATTCGAGTGAAATTTTTTTTTCCAATTTGTGTATAGTGGAATTCCTACGGTGGGAGTAAAAATGGTAGTTTATTCCAACTTGGACATTTTCAGCCCTTTGAGATCACCAGGAGTCCGGAAGGCTCTAGAGGGAGTCTGAGATTCCGTACCCTGACGAAAATTTTTGTCATAATTTCCCATAACTTCTCATTGTCCCAATTCATGGATAAAATATGGGGACCCTATTGTTCTTTCTCATATTTTCTCCATGGATTGGGACAATGAGAAATTATGAGAAATTATGACGAGAATTTTCGTCAGGGTAGCTTACAGTGCTTGTCGTGAATTTTAATTTGTGCTGCCTCCTGTTATTGTCAAAGACATTGAGATGTGAATTTCACCGAGAAATCTGCAACAATATTTGAAGGACTGCGTGAATGACATATGTTGCTCTAGTTTGGGGTCCGAAAGACCCTGTGTAACTCTCACGTAAGTACTTTGAAGTGTGACTTCAACGGGTTAATTTCTTCATTTAACAAACACGATCGATCTATGCTGCATAGCAATACTTTTGGTTCAGTTCTGAAAATAGTAATTTTCCACGACATTCAAGAAATATGGATGAAACAAGACAAAAAAGATAACTCAATAACTTGAAATTACACATCAATCAGTCCATGAAATGTCTCGTATCTATGCTGCATTACAAATCTTGAATAATCGAGCACGCGGACTTCTCTGGCGGCCCTTGTTTTGTCCAGATCTCTCGAATGCCGTGGAGTAACATTTTCGAAAACGAAACGGAAATTATCGTTATGCTCCAGAAATTAGTTTCGCTTGTAGAATTTGAGAACCAAACGTATTCGAATTCGAATGGAATACTCTTTTCACTTCCATCGTTAAATTACGGCAAAATACGTCCTTGGACAGAAATTTTCTCTTGACTTTGTGAAAAATTGAGGCAAAATCCTAAGTTCCATGCCTTGGTAATAATTTTTTGTATTGAAAGCTTTCCAAGATACAGGCATTTGAAAAAAAGTGGGTTTTCGAGACCAAGAACTTCGACATATGTTGTAAACCTGAAATCATAATAGAATAAGGAAAAGAGGAACAAATGCTACGTATCTTACATTTCCCAAAAGAGAATTCGGGATAACCATTCCAAAAATATTTATGAACTCTTGGAAAATCCGATATGATATGATCCATACATAGCAGATAATTATACCAAATATCAATCATAATACGGTTTTTGACCGTTTCCTGCAAACATATACGTTGCGCGCGGTACCATATATGTTTTATATGTATCACTGATTAAACTTCGGCTACATATATGGGGCATATATGGGGCATATATGGTCATATATGTTTTGTGGGAATTATATATGGATCATATATGGGTCATATATGGGTCATATATGATTCATTTCCACTAGGGTCTGCTCCATCCGATCCATTATGGTGGACCATAGCCTGTGTTTCTCCGATTTCATATACGAACAAATCGTCGCTCACATCATCATTATTCACTGTAGGATTTCTATCGTTCTGATATTGATTAATTTGCTCGTCGTCGTTTTTGTCAGTATTCATTGTATAGTCTGTGTCGTATGCTTCTGTTTGATTGTCATAATTTTTTATTCCAGCGCTGGATTGCAGAGAAGAGTGTAGGTTGACGATTTCTGTGGTCGTTGATTCGTCCGTGTCATCATCGCTCGAATCTTCTGCGTAATTTTCCCTCTGTGTTTTCCTGAGGTTTTTATCTCTTGTTTTCACGGAGTGAAGTTCGGTTTTCTCTGAATCATCTGTTTCTTCTCCTTCTGTTAGTTCCTGTTGGTCTTTCTTCTCTGTATCTTCGACATCCCTGTGCGTTTTTCCATTCTCCTCCTGCTGTTCTTTGTTGAGGGTGTCGTCGTCTTCATCCGATTCTGTTGAGTCTGGTAATGGCAAATTTTTCAAAATTTTCATTGGTACGTAATTCGGTTCTTTCTGTCGACCGTTTGTATCCGGTACTTTCTTCTGCGTCGGATTCCCTGACTCTGTCCCAGTTGATCTCGTTCTCCTTTTCCGTAATTTGTACGTGTATGTAGGTTTCCTTGTCGCAATCAATTTTGGGTGATCTGTTTTATATTTTCCCTTTCCTGGTTTCGAGGTCTCCCTGATCCCGCCTGTTTCATGTGGAGCTTTGATGTCGGAATTCGTTCCAGATGTCGATAATTTCCGTTTTGTTGTTATTATCAAGAGGTTACCTGCTCCATTTGGAATTCTCGACAGGGCGTCTGCGTTTGAGTTCGCTGTCCCCTTCTTGTATATGATTTTATAAAAATATTCTTCTAACTTGAATCTCCAACGCATTAGTCTAGATGACGGATCCGTGACGTTGTTTAAATATATTAGGGGTCTGTGGTCTGTAACGAGCATGAATTCTTCCCCGTACAGATAGGGTCGAGAATGTTCGACCGCATATATAATTGCCAGTAATTCCTTCTCGGTCACTGAATAATTGATTTTTGCCCCGTTCAAAACCCTCGAGGGAAACGCGATAGGCAAATCTTTTCCTATTTCGCACTGACTCAGCACAGCCCCGACTGCAAATTTTGATGCGTCTCTTGTCATCACAAATGGTCTAGTGAAATCAGGGTATTGTCAGATTGGCTGTTCACATATGATGTCTCGCAATTCCTCGGAAGATGATTGTTGCTCTGGTCCCCATTTATATTCCATGTTCTTTTTCAATGAAATATCCATTGGTTTTGCTAATTTCGCGAAGTTTGAGATGAAGCGTCTATAATACCCTATCAAACCGAGAAATTGTTTAATCTGTTCTGCATTTTTTGAGATTGGATATTCTTTGACCGTTTTGATTTTTTCTGGATTTGGTTTTATTCCATCTTCTGTTATAATGTGGTCTAGGTATTGGTGTTGATTTCCCTTTTCTTTGTCCCATGTCTTCTTTATCTTCTTGATCTTTTCTTCCTACAGTAGCTTGCAATTCAGTTTCATAGTTTCGGATTCCCGTTATCGGTCCCCTTTCGATTTCTTGTTTCACTTCAGGGTTCTCCTCCAAGTTTCTAATTTTACTATCCTCAAAATCCTCTCCAGTGTTCCTATTTATTCGATTTGAAGTTTCATTATTCTCCCCTTTGAACTCAGGCTCTTCGGCAATGTTAATTTTTTAATTGAGGCTATTTTTTTTGCGCTATTTCCTTTAAATTCTATGCTTTCTCCTAATTTGAATTTTTGTTTATTCAATTGTTTCAACTATCATAATTCCTCGTTTGCTGTTGTGAATAGAATTGATTCGAATCTCTGTCAGATTCCCTTTCAAATTTTCCACTTGGGAACGTATTCGCTCTATGTGGTTGGGCATGTGGTAGGGTATCGTTACATTGGGTGTAATTCGTGTTCCTATTGGGGTTTGTATAAGATTGCCCGTAATACGGTTGTGGATTAGAATTTCCATTTTGTATATGGTTCGTACTTTGCCTTGAATTTTGTGGGTTCACTGTGATTTTCGAATGTATGTATCGCGGTTTTTTGTCCTTCTTTTTGATGGGCATTCTTTATGAGTATGCCCCATCGCCCCGCAGTACTGGCAATCTTCGGTCGCGAAATTTGGAAGTTTGTTTGTTCCTAATCTTTTCGATCTATTCCGCAAATATTCCCATGATGCTACTGCTCTATCTATAGCTTCCTTCAAATTACTTGGGCCTGTACTCGCGACTTTTATCTCTAAGTCATCATCTAATGAGCCTGCGATAAAACTAGTTGATGCCGTTGTCTCCAGATTTGTGATTAACCCTGCCGCAATTTCTGCTGTGTTGTGTTCTTTGATTGATTCTCTCGCCCTTCCCTAAATATTCTGAATTCTTCTCCCAAATTCTACTGGAGTTTCCCACAGTTCTTGCTTTGCAAATGCTTACTCTTGATGCCATTTGTTTTGGGATTTCTTTGGTACGTGAATATTTTTTATTTCTTCGATTAAATCCTCTACACTCCTCCATACTTTATTGTTCCTGACAACGTATCTTCGATGATTGCAATGGGAAAATCGATTGACCTATGGCACACAACTTGTAATAGCCACAGTGCTAATATCCTTGCTGCATCTTCAGTAGGAAGTGGATTTGCAACGATTGTTAATAATTGACTAACCCAGATAGAAAAATGTAGTCATAATGGTACCATCATGGAGCCATGGTATGGATAAGAATGTTCGCAAGATGGTACCAAGGTGTTTTCGTATTGAGCATTGTTATTGGTGACAATGTAAGCGAACATTATGATCCACAAAAATTGATGAATCATCGATGCACGATATGGCATCTGAAATAAGAGCCATTCATGGTGTCAGATTTATGGTATTATGGATGCATTACGGGAAACCATTCCAATCAAACATGATTAATGCTGCCATAATGCATGTATTATGAATGCATCACATGAAAACATCCCGCGCAACCATAATCGATTCATTATTATCACATACCATGGCGTTGATATACGGAGAAATTTATGAAATTCATCCATTTTATGTAGATTACTGGTCCTGAAATTACTGATTACTGGTCCTCTGATTCGAATGAAAGTGCTGCACCAAGTGATATGTTAAAATCGAAGCGTTTGCTCGTAGTCTGTCATGAACGATTTGGTTGCTCCCACGCTGCTAGTATCACCTTGAAGGGATACTAGCGTACCATCCGAGTAAAGATTCTGTGCGACAGATTTCTCCGAACTGAGCTTATGGAATTGTCTAAAATTTCCAGGGAATAATTTCTGATACCTTTTCAATTGCTGTACAGAGTCCCAATTCTTAATGTAGAAAAAAAATTTCCTTCTCAGTCGGTAAAAGAAAATTTTTTGCCCGAAATTTACAATTTGGACTCTATACAGCAATTGAAAAGGTATCCAAGATCATTTCCTGAAAATTTCAGACAATTTTATGAGCTCAGTTCGGAGGAATCTATCATACAAAATCTTTACTCGGATGGTACACTAGTATCCCCTCAACCACTGTGATGCTGTCTTGGAACGTTTATATTGAGGGGATACTAGCGTTGGTATTGGATCTCTCTTTCTATCTTATGATTCTGTCTCTTTTTAACCGATCACGCGAGTTACCGACGCTAATATCCATTTAAGGGGATACTAGTGGCGTGGCAGCAGCCAAATCGTTTATGACAAACTACGACCAAACGCTTCATTTCAATCAAGATATCGCCGTGTACAGCAATTCTCCGATTCAAGTATAAGTGCTGTACAGAGCTATATTTCAATTATTATGAAGTGTTCGCCCGTAGTTTGTTCGCTTCTTTGTTTGTTTGTTTGATCGTGGTGTTTGCTTTGTGCTACAGCAAAACGTGGCAACATAATTGTTGCATTTCGCGTCAAATAACGTGACACCATTATTGAAGGATTATGACACCATGTTCAGCCATATCAAGGTGAGAAAAATGAGCCATGTTTTGCTATATTGATGGCAACATGAAAATAGCATTGCGTGGAACAAAAATGTATCGATAATGGAGAAATAATTCTGAAAACTATTTCACACATGAATGCTGTCATGATGGTACCCAGGTGTTTCCGCATTTCACTATGTTTATGCGAACATGGTATGTGAACCGAATGGGTCTATGATGTATACATGATCTTAACATTACATGCACCTCTAACAAGTTAAGTTATGTTCATAATCTCGAGTTGACGGCACGCTATTTTGAGCACTTTATGTTATGAAAATACATAGCACGCTTTTCTATCTGGGTGAAGGAATTCAAAAATCCTAATTTAGAACAAGAACTGAAAATTAGAGGTGGTCCTAAGATTGTATTAGCTTGTGCTACTCGTTGGTGTAGCTATCAAGATTCGTTTCAATGTGTCTTGAAGAATTCACATTTCATGAAAGCTATTGCGAATGAGCATGAAATAAAATTTCACAATGAAGCTCATCGAGCATTGCTTCAAGATCCAGAATTTGAAACAAGATTGGTAGATTATATTTTGATCTTCGACCCGATTTGTGAATTGATCAACTTATGCCAAAGATCCACTCCCAATGGCGGATTCTATTGAATATTGGCTTAGTCTGGAAATTTCAGTTATGAATAACGATTATGAAAAAATCATAAAAGCTCGCATACAAAAAACAACGAGGCCCATTTGTTTTGCAGCTAATCATCTGCATCCAATTTACCTGGGTAAAAATTATCTTCTCATCAGCGTGAAGTTGCATCGACATTTTTGAACGATCGTCTAACAGATATAGGTTTGGAAGAATTGGAAATTTATGAAAATAAGACGGGATTTTTTAACAAACCGTTTTCTTATAATTCGAAAGATCCTCATGTATTCTGGTCAATGGCCGAAAATCATCCCTACAAACAATGATTACTGGCGTTTCAATGGGCCGCTGATTGTCCGGCAATGCCGTTTAAGAGTCGTCACTGGCCCTTTGAAACGCCAGCAGTCGTGTTTGCTGGAATACGCCTCATCTTCCAAAATTAGCATTGAAGTTGTTGAATACCCCAGCATCAACTGCAGAATTGGAACGTCTTTTTTCATATTGGGGATATGTGCATTCATCGATAAGGAATCGTTTGACAGCAGAACGTTTGAAAGCATTAGTAGATATATATTATATACTTAGGTTTGAGGATACTTTTCATTCTAATGAACTTGCGTTTTGAGCATATAAATTCCAATTAGGTTTCCCTTATACATGTCAACATAGAATTCTGAAAAACATAAACTTTCTTTCATGAATGTGGACATTTTATCAGCTTATAAATATCGATGTATCACCTAATATTACCTAATTGTATCCGATCAAAGTTGTTACATTGTGGAAATAGATTATTAAAATAAATTCTCATCTTATCTCTTTGGAATCGTTTGAGATGCTGTGTTTTTCTTACTGAACATAAATAAAAATAAATCTTCGCACAATTGTATATAATACAATAACAGTTATGATGAGTTTCATAAAATTTGTTAAATTTTAATAAGTAACTCTGAATGAAGTGTAAATATATAAACTAATATATATGTAATTCAAAATGAACTAAAATTGCATATAAAACATTGGTGGAATATTGAAAAATTGCATCGGTTTTTTCTTAAAAGAAAAAAGATAACATGAATATGGTTACGTTCGACTTTTTGGAACCCTTAACAGTAATAACCAAATCATATCATATGTTTGGATGATTACTTCTTATTATTTTGTGGAATATTAATTCTTAACGTGTGATGAAGTTCTTCAATTCTATTTGCCTGTTCTGGGTCGAGATTGATTTTCTCATTCACAATAGACAAGATAGATGTATTTGTACATGAAGGGATGGGAAGCAGTTTGGAAGCTAAATCTTTTATTTTTGATTTTTCACTCCCAGCATTGGACCAGAATAATGTAGGATTCTGTGATTGTTATCAATTTTTGAAAATATCTTGTATTTCCACTATACTCTGTGAATATTCGTGGACTTTCTTCGTCTGTGATATTATCAAATATATATTCTCTTATTTGGACCACGTATTTTTCATTGAATTCCGATAACGCACAACCTTGGTATTTTGGATGGAGACAGTTTGCGGTTGCAAGCAGGGTCGTAATCATCTGTTCCAGTTCTGTTTCAAATTCTTCACGTTCTATAGTGTTGTATAATTTTATCCAGTTTTTGACTACATCAGCAATAGTTGAGTCAGGATTTTTAAGCTGTTCATTCAGTTCATGTATTTTGATTGTGAATCGCACAAACTGCAATAGTTCTAATCTGAACTCATTGTCCAATAATAATTGAATAAGATCTGCGGAAAATTCATAATTATTTTCTTCGGATGTTATTTGCAGCATGTATTTCAGCTCAGATGAACATGTTGCAATCAAGTGACAGTTAGCATCCCATTCACTATTTGTTGAACGAATATTCAAAATTCCACTTTTTGATGTCAAATCTTTTTGAATTTCTGGTACTTCGAACTGTTCTTGTAAAAATTTTGCTTCATTTATGAATGCGGGATTCATTAATGCGTTTTTTAATGACTTGATTCGTATTAAATTACTTTTTATGTACCAAAAGCTCGATTGAATAGGTTCATCTGTTGTAAGATGACAATCGAAATCAGACACTACAGGAAATACATTATTTTCAATTATTTGATTCGCTCTTTGTACAGAATGATGCACAAACTCACGCCCCTTTTCGTGATCGGTCTGTTTTAGATTTCCGGTATCAACAAAAGTAAACTTAGTAGCACTATCAATAAAATTGTGGGAATAAATTAAACTTACAGAATCAATTGAGTTGTGAGAACAATTTTTAGACTCTGTTAATAACAACGTATTGAGATCCCTCTTTGCACGACTTTTTGATGCTATCCATTCCCCGGAGAGCGATTTAACCTTGCTGCAATGTTGTCAGGCAGGCTTGTGACAAGGTTGATATAAGCCTCCTAGTTGACACACGACAAGGGTACAAGCTCACAAAACCCTTGCAGCAGGGCTGTAGCAACCTTGAACTGACAAGGTTGTCAATAACAAGTAAAAAACAATCGAATGACAAGTGTGACAGGGTTATGACAAGCCTACATGTTATCTGGGTTTATCGTATACGCGGTTCAACCAAATAGAAATTACTTGATCTGTAGATGGCAAGTGATATGCTGGACGCAATATTTTGATCCAATTTGTGGAGAAGCCCGTATGAAAAATTTTCCAGGATTTTTTCTTGGAGTTTATCCAGGTATTCTCCTCAGATTTTACCCAGGTGTTTTCCTGGATTTAACTTGGATTTCTTCCGGGATTTTCCCCTGGATTTTTCCTCAGAAAAAATCTAGGAGTTTTTGTTCTTGAAAAAAAATTCCAGGTATGTATATTCACTGAGATTTTTTCCTGGATTTTACCCGGATATTTTCACGTAGGTCTTTTTAGGGATTCTTTCACAGATTTTTTATGAAGGAAGTCCATTGGTTTTCTGCTCCCGAAAAGAATTGTGAAGTCATGTATTCCCCTATATTTTTCCTCAGATATTTCCCTACGTTTCTGTTTGAAAGTTTTTTGGGGAAGCAGCACAGTTTTTTTCATAGGGAAAAATTTTAACAGTTTCTGACCTTTTCGTCTTTCGCATATGACGGTGGAATGTTTTTTCTGAAAATAGTATGGCATTCACCAGTATCTAGGAAGAAGATGTTGGGCTATCATATGGCAGAAAAAGTCAGAAATTGGAATCGTCTTTTTCTCCAATAGCTCTCATTGATTTAAATTTTAAAAAAGCTACAACGAGAAAAAAATCACATTGGTTGAATCAACGGAGTCAAATAACTGTGTCGTTTTTAGCTGAAATATCTGAAAAATTAGTTGTTGCAATTGAAAAATATATTTGAATGATCGCTGTAAAAGACAATTATCGTGTTTTTCAATCATTCTATTCTGTTGAAATGACTGACAATTTCTTTTCAGCGTATTTAAACGTGACTTAATATATTGAGTTCCAATTATAGTTTTTTTTCATCGGCCAGAATAAATTGTTTATCCATACTAAAAACCTTTCATAGCTCTGGTTAGAGTCTCATAGCAATTCATGAGGAATGGTTCTTCTTATGCAAACACTATGGATTTTGCAACAGGATATTCATAATTAAACCACGAAGTCCTATGAATCTGTTCTTATGATCTTTCTTATTGCATAAGATATATTTTAGAATTCTTCAAGGTAACTCTCAAAATGTTGTAAGCCAGTGATCCGAAAAATCTGTATGTCTGTCTAGATGTTTGGGTGATACAAATATATTGGCTACTCGAATGCTCGATGAATATATTCATATAACGGTTATTCAATTGATTACAGTGGGCTTCTGAACCAACCCTGCTGAAAATGCCGAGCAGAGTCGGGCAAAACATTGTTGTCAGGTTTTGAACGACTTTTGTTACAGCGAATCCGGTCGAAAACTGACAAAGTTTCTACCTCATTTCATCTGAAATTACCAAAATTGGAACATCCTGTCAAAAACTAACAGAAGTATTATTACCCAGTTTTGACAGAACGTTCCAATTTCGATAATTCCAGATACAATCCAGTAAAAGTTCGTCAGTGTTTAACCGGGTGCGCTGTGACAAAAACTATTCAAAGCCTGAGAATTTTTCGGCCAATTTCAGAAAATACCCTAAAGAATGGTTGAATATTCCTGAACCAGAAAGAAAAATCATTCCTATAATAGAAAATTATATTGTTTTTATTGCCAACGAACTTTGGAGCAAGATTCAAAAATCTTAATTGAATGAATGATACAAATCAAACACATATCATAGTTGGACATGAATAATCAAGTGGAACGATAACATTGAGGATCGATAACGTATAATGATAATGATAAACTTAATCTCTCTCAAACACGTTCGTTCTTGGAACAACATAACATTTTCCATTTTGCTCCATATATATACATTTTTTCTGGATATCTGAGACAGAAAAAATGACAGTAAAAACGTAGCACATGATACATTCAGTTCTCTATCTTTAACAATGAAATCATCGGACTTTTTCAATTTCTTTCCTATAATAAGAAAGCATGATTCATTATCAATTTCGATTCTTAGTAGGTAATCAATTTTCATAAAAGTGGCGTTCTCCAGCTTAACTACACTATTGCATCTTCTATGGATCCGATTATTTCTTACACCATGGTATGATACACCTTTGAAAATAAATCGATCAAAACATGTTTCTCTGATTTCAGATTCTCAAGAAATGTGTTGTCGAAGATAATTCATTATCGCAATTTTGGTACTCGCATCCAATATCATGCTTATCCCTGATCCACATAAAGTGATGCCATTCTGTTTGGTGTAATTCTGTGACCTGTATAAATCCCTCATGAATGTATAAAATGAATTTTTGATCATTTTCGAACTCTCATTATTAAATACGACAGGACCCATCTCATTAATATAACATATACCTAAGTATCTGGTGAATATTTGTTCAGTTATGAACTGAGTACCATGAGCAAGTTTAATCAAAATTCCATTGCCATGTTCATACATAAAAGTGGACGTTGCCCAAGGCGCACCCCAATCTTGAATATAATTGATCATGTGCAATAGTAAATGCAGATTGAAACTCAAATGTTCTTTCCCGTAAAGAATTCCAGTTTCTCTTACAAATTTGTGTAACGTTTTTTCAATCACAGGGATATCTGTCGCATTGACTTTATCTTGCAAAACGGCATTGAATGAATGCACCAATAAAAACCAATGTTTTAGGTATTTGGTAGGTGAAACATCTTGCAAAACCGGAATGCTATAATATAATAAGAATGCACGATATTCTGAGGCTTTCCAAAACTGTCTTTTATGTAGATCCGTTGGTGTTCTACTAATTTCTACCGGGGGTTTAATGTTTTCAAGTCTTTCAGATACGAGTTTTTCATGGCGTTCTATGTACCATGGTGAATCATGAAATTTGCTATTAAACCAAAGTTCTATAAACATCTTCACAACACCCAGTAGAACAGCGTGCATATAATCAGGTACAAAAGATCTGACAATATTGAGAACTGGGATTTGGGATAATATTGTGAATCCTTTGATACCATGTGAAGCTTCATACCCACTTTTGTGAGAATTTTGTGCGCATGCTATTTGTGCATCCTGGACAACTTGCTTTTGAGTCCACAGTTCACCAATATATGGACCATATATATGACAGTATCCCCTTCTTTTTGGGATCCTCAGTCCTTTATTGAGGCACCATGGGCATCCATAAGGAGCATTGAATTGCACCATATTCTGCAACTATTATTAGAATTATCGACATACAAAGCTCGTTAAGAATGTTAGAGAAGTTTTCGAAAACTGTAAAAAAATTAGAGAAAATGTACTGCGAGTGGTGTTTTTCCATTCTATTTTGATATGGATTTTGTATTTTCCCATACGGACCTTAGCAATTGGGATTATAACAAAACTTTGAGTACGTTTTTCGTATAGAATCGTTATTCAATATTATTTTGATATTTCACAAAAAGCATAGCGGAATTATACGACAAATTTGTGGATTTTTCATACCCGAATCATATTCCAAAAATATAGCATCATTACCCAGACAGCAAAGTGCTAGAGAAATTCGCAACAACTTCCCAACAACACGCAGCAACACTGAAGCAACAGTTGCACTGCAACTTTTGCTGTTGGGGATGTACTAAAATTACAATCGGAACATACATGAAAATATCATATCTAAATTATACCGAAATTGTGTTGAATCCATCTTATAATTTTATTATCGAGAGAATAAAATCATATCGGATTTTTATTCAAAATATATCAGAATGATAGCTATTGTCAATATATTAAATGCATATGAAAATCATATGACAGCTCAAATTTTTATACACAATGTTCTTGATCATGGACTGTTTGTGAGCAGTTAAGTTTTGCAGATATTAAGACAAGTTATATCATTCCAGCCCGAGATAGATTACATATTTTTTTGAAATAAAACAATTTATGAATACCACAATCCCTTGTGCGAAATTTTTGTTTCATTTTGAATTATTCGGGCAGAAATATGGTATGATTACTTTTAGGATGATTGCACTAAAAATTTGGTATGAAATGTGCAGGTCGGTCTTTGATATACATTTGATTAGTATACATATGATTCAGGAATATTTTCAGCATAATTTTAATACTCCACCGCAAAAGTGCCGAATTTATATCGAAATAATATGCATCATCCGGATATCATCTCAATAGGATTAAATTTGTTAGTCTCCAAATCTGAAAAAGTGAAGAATCAATAATAGTTCTACTTTATCCTCTCCTCGAAGTGAGCCAGTACAATTCGAATGGGATTTTCACTCGTTTTGAGTGTATTTTTACTTCTTTGAGGTGTCAAATTCCCTGATAGCAACTGCAGTTGCAGTGCAACTGTTGTTTCAGTGTTGCTGCGCTAGTTTGTTTTGTTGTTAGGAAATTGTTTGATCTTACATGTCATTAGTTTGTGGATTCAAACATCTCCGCAGCATCATGACAACAACTTCCAAGTTTGCTGCATCTTGTTGCGCATTTGGCGACGCAACCTCCCAGCAACTCCCCAGCAATAGTTGCTCTATGTCGCTGGGAAGTTGTTGCGAATTCTTCTAGCACTTTGTTGTTTGGGTTTGTTTCCAAACACAAGTGATACATTGAAATCTAATCTCAAATCTCAGATTATCAATCCAAAAGAGTGAAGTTTTCACACAAAAAAATTTACTGGCTCATTTCCAGCTGCCTAAAACAGTGAAATCCCTATGAGAATTTTAGAATACAGTAGGGGTGTATTCCGTATGTTCAATAGGGAAGTCAACTGCGATAATCAATTTCACATGTATAAGTTTGAGAGAGAAATATATTGGTCGATTGTCATTTATCACATGATAAAATGACTGAATATACAGGGTGTCCCATTTTAATTTTTATAGCGGAATAACTCAAAAACAAGGGGTTTTGAAGGAAAATATTTCCAACAAAAGTTGTAAGATTCCGAGGGAGACATCTGATGGTGACCTTGACTTTAGCTTCGGATCTCAACTTCAAGGTCATTCAGAGGTCAACTTCTGTTTCTTAAACGAAATCCCATATTTTTGACTGCAGATTCAGATTTGACGTTGAAAAACAAGAAACTTTTGTCTGAATCATTTTTCCGAATTCCGCATAGATGTCGCTCTAATCGATAAAAAATGAGTTTCATGAAACACTCGTATTGCTTCCTGTGTAAAACGACATTTAACTCTCCAGTGTTTTTTTTTCAGCTCTTGAGGATTACCGTCGCCATTAGAGTTACCCAATGTGCACCACGAGGAGGTTGAGCGATCGGATTTTGCACATCTTTCAGGCCCTGAGAAGGGCCGATTGTCTGGACTGTAGAGGTGTGTAATTTTCCACGACAAACGCTCTGCAATATGTATGAAAATTCACCGTATCAAATGTTCGATATTTGCACCGTTCACCTGTTGGCATAACATAATTCGTCTCTGAGAATGTGGTTCTAACGACAAAAGCACATGACGTGGAATTGTTCGGCAGACAGTTCGTATTCGGCGTTTCATGTCATCTCTGGTTGTTGGTGGTCTTTCATAAACTACATCCTTGATGAAACCCCATGAGTGAAAATCCAGAGGAGTGAGATCCGCAGACCTAGCCGGCCAGGGAATGTATCCACCGCGACCAATCCATCTGCGTGGGTGAGATGTGTTGAGGAAATTTCTGACAATTACAGCGTTAAGAGGTGGTGCCCCATCATGTTAAAGCCACATCCTGTTCCGTGTGTAGAGTTCAACATCTTCCAACATCCTTGGTAATTTGTCCCGAATCAATTGCGGATCATTTTCTTTCCTAACAGTATGTTGGAAGAAATAAGGACCAATGATCTGACCATTCAAAATCCCACACCACGCATTCAGAGTCCAGCGGTGTTGATTGTCAACTTGTCGATGCCATCTGGGATTTTCAATTGACCAATAATGACAATTATGTTTGTTCATAACACCGTTACTGCGAAATGTTGCCTCATCACTAAACATCACGTAATCGAAAAAACCAGGCGGTTGCTCCGAGGCCCATTGACCGAATTCAACCCTACGTCTAAGATCATCTTCACTTAATGCTTGCACCAATGTGATGTGGTAAGGATGATATTTACCGGATCTTAGTATGCGGTGTGCCGTTGATCTTGGGATACCTAATCGGTGCTGGATTTCTCTGGTACTAACATTAGGATTCAGGTGCGCCATTCCTAAAACGGCTACTGAGCGTGCATCCATACGATTTCCATCATAACGCCTTCTGACTCTTCAGATATTCATTCTTCTAACTCGTCTTTCTTTTGAGCGTATCACCTGAAGTGAAGGCTGGCGTCTATTTGGATACCTCTCTCCATACAATCTTGATGCTGCAGCGTAATTATGTCAACATTCTCCTAGTATCACGAGAATATCAAGTATTTCACCCCAAGGATAATCCATGGTATTGAGACCTTCACAACACTGATCAAAGATATTCTTCAAGTTTGAATCGTATATCGAAAAGAATTTGTGAATGGATGAAGGATATTGAGCATTCCGTTTCACTTATGTTTGTAAACAATGCTCTAGTATGAACTTTCTTGTTCATGATAAACACAAGTATTGTTGTGTACTCGTGTTTGGCAACAATTCACAGTAACGGTACTACGAACAGACATAATTGTCAATATTGGTCGATTTAAATCCCAGCTAGGTCTCCGGATCTTACCACTTTGGATTTTTACTTATGGGGTCTCATCAAATTTTCAGGGCCAAAAGATGTGCAAGATCCGATTGCTCAACCTCCTCGTGGTGCACATTGGGTAACTCCAATGGCGACGGTAATCCTCAGAAGCTGAAAAAAAACACTGGAGAGTTAAATGTGGTTTTACACAGGAAGCAATACGAGTGTTTCATGAAACTCATTTTTTATTGATTAGAGTGCCATCTGTGCGGAATTCGGAGAAGAGATTCAAACAAAAGTTTCTTGTTTTTCAACGTCAAATCTGAATCTGCAGTCAAAAATATGGGATTTCGTTTAAGAGACAAAAGTTGACCTCTGAATGACCTTGAAGTTGAGATCCGGGGCCAAAGTCAAGGTCACCATCAGATGTCCTCCTCGGAATCTCACAACTTTCGTTCGAAACATTTTCCTCCAAAGTTCCTCGTTTTGAGTTATTCCGATATGAAAATTGAAATGTGACACCTTGTATATGATCAAGAAAATATGTAACTGTTCTCACCTTCGGCCTAGCGACAGAATCAACGGTAACTACAAGACAATCAACTCGAATAGTGATGGTTTTCCCATTACAAAGATTAATCATAATGCCATCTTTATGCAATTCCGTAAGCTCTTTGATAAATACACTCGAGTATGTATTCATATTTGGTGATGTCTCTGCTATCCATAAACCTGTTAAAATCATGTTTGCCTTTCGTTCAGAATAAGGTAATTCATTGATGGCTACTTGTATCGGCCACAAGGACTTCTTCGAAGATTCAAACACTTTGGCTCCATCGGTGTTCCACTGGAGGGAAATGTCATATGGACCTATGATATTATCCTGAAGCAATTTCCTATACATTTTTCCCGATGTGATATCGCTGGAATTGTTGGAATGACTCAACTGAGATCCCAAATCTTCATTTTCTAGTATTCCAACGAGCCTGTCTCTCAGAGGAGCTGTTACAAAATATGTTCCATTCTTTTGTAAAGAATTTTTATTGTTCGTCACTCCACATTCGCAAACAACTTCTTCATTCCCTTCAATCATATTGATACATTCTCCACATGATCTGCATAAAAAGTGTGTTCTGTACGGTTTTATCGGAGAATGTTTCTGCAGCATCTATTTCGAGGAATAAATTTGTTTTGGAGCGTGACAATTAAGAAGTGCTAGTAAGTCTTTCAATCCAGCATTGGTTATGTTATGCCGATATACATATGACATAATTAAAAATTCACTTTGTTTTTTAGTTATTTGAGCTCCATCATACAATAAAGTATCCTGTAATCAATTAACACAATTATTTGTGACATTCATATTATCATAATGGTATTCAGTGGATGTTCTAAATCGAATATACCATGGATCTAAGGGATTTTCAACCACAAGAATATTCAACAGAACAAGATGATGAAGGAATGTCTGGTTTGTCTTTTCTTTTATTCAACGGTTTTCAGTAGTGATGCCGTCTCGTCTCGTCTTGCCGAGACTCTCGTTGAATTTTTGTCAAGATTTTCCGTACCGTCGAGACTCTCGACTTGGTAGGTATTGCTTCGATCTCGAAAAATGATTTTTTATTTCGGCTCTTTATCGGTTTTGATTTGGCCTTAAGAATTTTGACGAAAGTCCAAGCGGAACGAGACGAGACGGCATCACTAGTTTTCAGCATTCTCACTTATATTACACGGCCATACCATACACAAAAGATTATATACAAAACACATTAATTTGGTATGGGCCGCTGAAACTTGATATACTAATAATTTGTGGAGTAATGACCTTCTCAAATACAATGCGCATTTTGGTCAGGCTATTTTATACCAAACTCATGTTTAGATGTACCATAATTGGTGTTTTTACATAGGATTTCGTGCGGTATTTTGAAAATGAGGAATGAATCAACATGAAGTGACAATCCGCTACATCCCATGGTATATCAAATCCGGAAGAATCCATAAAAAATTGAATTGGAACTTGATGAACTTATTACGAATTCTTAAGAATTATTCCTGAACTTTGGTGTTGTTGGGGATGAAAATTATAAACTATTCAGTGATCTGTTTCAGAATGATTTATGCATTAGATTTAGGTTGACCGAACCACACATTCTAGTTTTTTTATTCGCAACATTTCAAAGATGTCCCTGAACAGAATGTTGCGAAACGTTTCTGGAACGTCCCAGAGACTGCTAATGTCTTACCATTGCAACGTCTCGAATGAAATGGTAGGCCATTAACAATCTCTGAGACGCTCCAGAAACGTTCCGCAACTTTTTCTGGAGATACATCTATGTTGTACGTCATATATGTTTCTTCGGAATACTCCCCGTATGGAAATATTTCGCTGAAATAACCATGAATAATCTCCGAAAAACGTCGTATTTTCTCTGCAAAACTCTGACAAGCTTTGAGGAAGTCTGAAATTTTGATGGAAGATCTAATAATTTGGAACATTCTGTACCTACATATTTTTTTCAGACTTCTTTCAGAGTTTACAAGAGTTTTTCATTCTTTGTTCAGACAAACAGAAACGAAATTGTGATATTAAAAAGTTCTAATGAAACTCCAATTGATTTCTGACATTTTTCTGATTATGAAAGAAAAACTGTTTAATTTTCGAACACTTTTTATGTATAATATTCGAATATAGCAGATGAATGTATTTATGGAATATTCCAAATCTAAATCTATTCCATTTTTCATCAAAATTTCAGAGTTTCTCAGTTCGTACAGAAAATGCAAAGTTTTTGAGAGATTATTCATGGTTATTTCTGCGAAATATTTCCGCACGGGTACATATAAAACATCAGTGAGACATTGTTGAACATCTCAGTAATGTTTCATGTCCTTTGGGGTAACGTTATTTTTTCAAACTTCAATACCCACCAAACAATGATTGTTTCCGTAATTCAACACAGGATGTTGTCGCAACGACGGGGCAACCGAGTAATTTCACACTCCAGCTTGTGGGAATTATATAACAGTGACTCTTTGTAATCTCAATATTACTTTTACATCGAAATCAAACATTTTATATCGATTCAATTTAACTGAAACATAACTTCGTGATGTAACAGCTGTGACAAAGTTTTATGATGTTATGAAGTTTTATATCACTTCAATGAAACAACGTTTGACGGGTAAGGATCATGCGAATGCTAAGAATGGATTGGAGACCCAATGAAATTACTTCTTAATTTTATCTTACCTGAAGGTCTATTAATGATGTTTTAAATCCATGCCGTTGTTCTGAATATGATCAATGTTCCCAGATAGCATCCAAGAATATCAAATGAATTCTGAAAAAAGAACTCTTCAAGAATTCTTTTAGGATATTCCCACACAGCACAACAGTTCAGGAAGAGTTCATATTGAGTCCATTTTGAATTCTCATTGTTCCAAATGAATGCATTAAGAATTCTTTCTGAATTGTTGTGCCGTGTGGGTTAAGAGTTTTTAAATAGTTGAAAAAAGAAAAAATAGATTTGCCAGAAATGTACGAGTTTGTTGAGGAGTTCATGAGGCTTCTTAGAGAACTTCAATGGAACTCGTAAATGTCTCACGAATCGAATTCTCGCTGAAACTCTTTAAAAACTTTTTGTATTGTAAAAGATTTCTTGAACAGTTCTTTTTTCAAAATTTATTTGTGATTCTTGCGTGCTATCTGAGTTCCCAGGAAGCACAACCATGTTCTAAATGAGCTCCCGTTATAACAGTTCCGAAAGAATTCTTTAAGAATTCTCAAAAATTCATGAGGAATTATTTTAGAATACCAATAGCTCTTGAACAATTCTTCCCAAACTGTCATCCCTGGTTAAAAGATCCCATTGAATCCAATAAAAACCGATAGATTCCGATTGATTCCGATGCAGAAATCCGATTCCCAATCGGATTTCTGCATCGGAATCAATCGGAATCTATCGGTTTAATGGGATCTTTGAACCAGGGATAACAAACATTCTTTAAGAATACCACGATGAATTCTTAAAGAAATCTTCATGAATACATTGGAACCTGTGTGCTACCTGAGTTGTGAATGGATTTGAAAACACATGCTTTCTAAGAAAATTCATTACTTTGAATGCTGTGTACAGTTTTAGAAAAACGAAAATATTTTTTCTCAGTAGTTTTTACCTCTGCTTCTCCTTCATAAAGCTGCTCATCTTCTGTATCATCTTTAGATAAAGAATTCGAATCATAATTATCTTCAATAAAATCATCAAAACTTTGTGATATATTCAATGGAATACTGTTATCTGGCTCATCATTTTCTAAATAAGCTTGTGCATAATCTGAATAATTAATTCCGTATTCTTGTTCATCATCTGCTCCGCTCTTTTCAACTGAGTTTTCTGATTCTTCGGCAAAGTCCTCGTCAATACCTTTCAAAAACATTCAATATAGCCAAAGTGTGAAATGAGATTTCATTATGAGGTGAATATAATGATTATTCAAAATATAAGATTACGATATCAAAAAGATTCAAAAAAATTTTCAATGCAATACAAAACATGTAGAGATTTTGATAAGAAAAATTGTGTCACCAGGAATTGTAAAATTGGAAGTTCAATATTCTTCTGCCATATTACAGAGCGCAAGTGAAACAAAAACGTTGGTCATTGACTCATTGCATAGTACTACTTACTTATATGCAGTTGTACTTCATCGGGAACATGTTTTGAATCTTTCATCCGTCGGGCTTCTCGTCTCTTTTTTGTTTTGTCAGGAATCTCAATGTTTTTGTCTCAGAGAAATTTTTTATACCGGTTTTTCGTACAGTTGTTCATTATATATAAAACCTACAATGAAAATTTAGAACTGAGATTCCATTAATAATTGTGTTTCGACTACCAAACCCACACAAAACCACTACGTCGCTTCGACGTAGAATTTGGGCGGAGAATCGACGTCGCTTCTCCGACGAGCAACCGTTCATTCACCGATCTACCTCATGCACCGATTCTCCACCCACATTCTACACTGTAAAAAGTGAGTGGAGTTTTCCCCCAAATTTAGTGGCAGCAAAAATCCCTCACGTGGGGGAAATTCATCTCCCCCATATTTTGGGGGAATTTTTCTTCATTTGAAGAGAAATTCCCTTCAGAAAGAAAGAATTTTCTCCCCAATGAATGAAAATTCCTTCAAAATATGGAGGAGATGAATTTCCCCCACGTGAGGGATTTTTGCTGCCACTGAATTTGGGGGAAAATTCTACATTTACTTTTTAAAGTGTACGTCGAGGCGATGAACCCCGTCGGTGGGTGTTTTGTCCAGGAACTAATCACTTGGTCATTCCTGAGCAATCTATGAATGCCTATAATGTTCACGATACATTTGTTCAAAATTGTGGGAAACTGAATGCAGAAATTATGCTGAGAGATAATTTAATAAGAGAGAGGAGGAAATTCAATCGAAATTACAGATTCAGGGAGAAAATATAAGTATGTTGAGATTCGCGGATGACATAGTTATATTGACCACGAGTAGTACTGAGTTAGAAAATATTCTCAACACCATGAGAACAATATTATTGGAAAACTATTGTATGAATATAAATAAAGACAAAACAAAATTCATGATGTGTACAGCAGCGAAAACAGCTAGAAGAACGAGAATCAAAATAGATACCGAGACAATTGAACAGGTGAAAGAATTCCAATATCTAGGAAGCATAATTACAGAAAACGGCAAAAGCGAAAGAGATATAAGAGCAAGAATAGCACAAGGGAAACAGGCTTTTTATCAAAAGAGACAGTTATTATGCTCAAAAAATTTAAGCTTGGAAGTAAGGAAGAAATTCTTGAAAAGTTACGTTTGGAGCACAGCATTATATGGTTGCGAAACTTGGACAATGGGGAAAACTGATCAACGAAGACTTGAAGCTTTTGAAATGTGGTGTTATAGGAGGATGCTCAGAATAAAATGAATAGACAAAGTCAAAAATGAAGAAGTACTCGAGCAGATAAATGAAGAAAGAAATCTTTTGAAACACACCGTGAAAAGGAGAAGCAATCTTATAGGACACACATTACGGCATGAGAGTTTATTGAAAACAATATTGGAAGGGAAAATGAATGGTAAAACTGGTAAAGGTAGACCTAGAGCAAGTTATATGAAGCAAATCGTACAAGACAAGGGATGTAGTAGATATGTAGAAATTAAACGTTTGGCGGATAATAGACAGGGGTGGAAGGTTGCATCAAACCAGTCGTAAGACTGATTACTTCATGATGATGATAATTTTTTGGTTAAGGAAAAAGTTAGAAACAAAAATTATGTAAGTAATTATTGTTCAAACTATTGATTGAGAGATGTTTTTTTCGTGAAAAACCATCTCTAATTGTGAAATTATTATACTATGATACACAAAGAGGATGAATTAATGAATGAAAAATATAAGAAACAAACGCTCATAAAGCAAAGCATCCCTGGCTAAAAGAATCCATTGAATCTGAAAAATCAAATTTCATGAGATTTAGTCAGAACATTGTCCGAGATTCAATGAGGTTTAGTGACAATTAATGGTTTTTTTCAACCAGGAATATAAATCTGACTTGTAAATTGCACGTAATGTCAACATTGCTGGCAATTTGCGAATACAGTCGAATCTGTATCTCATGTCGCATACTTAGATTGTTGTTATTCAAAATATAATAACCCAAGTAGCACCAGAATATACTATGAACGTTCTTAGAATATTCGAAATATGTTCTATGTACATTCGGATGAGACCGTTTCATAGGTGCTATGCATGTTCATCGAACGTATGTGATCGAATATATGACGGTACGTCAATCGAACGTCGATTGAATGAATATCGTACATTTCGAATGTACTATGTACGTTCTAAGTATATTTAGAATAGTCTCATTCGAAGATTCCATGAACGTTCATTATATGTTCTTCGTATCTCATTCGTACATTCTACGAACGTTTCTATTTCGTATATACTTTGAACTTCCGTTGCTGCTTGGGAAGGAACAATTCGACCAAAGATGAATTTCTACTCAATGATATCACACAATTCTTATCCGCACAACAACACGATTCAGAAACAGTTCATAATGCATTCATTTGGAACTGTATGAATTCAAAATGAATACATTGAGAACTCTTTCTGAACTGCGGTGTTGTATGGGTAGACACCGAACTCTGAAGATGATGAAAAATGATGCCTGTTGAATTTTTGAAAACACATTGGAACGTCGCGATAACACGGCTCTCCTTCTTTCTCATTCGAACAGTGACTGTCATATGTTGAACAGAGAGGAGGATAACCTTTATCACAGGGGGTATAATCTCCAATGGAACATTCTCACACGGATTTCAGCGCTGCCATACGGTAGTACAGTGAACTATTTACCATAGACACAACTAACACAAACGATGAACAAATCACACCGATTTTCAATTGAGTGTTAGTGTATACATGTAAAATAGTTCACTGTACTACCGTATGGCCGTCTTCATGGCTATAAGCATATGTTTTGAATGAGATTTGTGTGAGATTTCTTTCAGATTATAAAAACTATTGCATACGAAAATCTAAAAGAGAATCTTTTCGACATTGTGACAGTTTTATCCGTGACAGAATTAGATATATTAGGTGTACAAATAAGTTTCCGCGGTTTGTCAAAAGATGGCCCCACCAGAAGGTTATGGAGAAATTTTCAGATGTAAAACGTAATATCCCAAGTTTAGTCATCTGGCAACACCATAACCTTAAAGTACTAGTGATTCCGTATCAGCATCACGTAATTTTTTTCGTGCAAAAATGTCAAGTTTTATTCCGAATAAGCATCATTTGCGGGAACTTTTGATTTACTTCTTTAATGTGAAAAAATCTGCAGCTGAGGCGCATCGATTGCTTCTAGAAGCATATGGTGAAGCTGCTTTAAGTGAGAGAAGTTGTCAGGAATGGTTTCAAAAGTTTAAGAACGGTGAGTTTGACGTTAAAGACAAAGAACGCAGTGGAAGGCCGAAAGTGTACGAAGACATGGAATTAGAAGTACTATTGGAGGAAGATTCGTCCCAAACGCAAAAAGAACTTGCACTTACTCTACAAGTGACTCAAAAAGCAATTTCACATCGTTTAAAATCGTTAGGAATGATTCAAAAACAAGGAAATTGGGTTCCATATGAACTAAAGCCGAGAGACCTTGAACGCCGATTAGGCATGAGTGAAATGCTGCTTGCCAGGAATAAAAAAAAGAGTTTTTTGCATCGTATAGTCACTGGTGACGAAAAATGGATTCACTACGATAATCCAAAGAAGAGAAAGTCATGGGTTAAGCCCGGCGAACCATCAACATCGACAGCTAAGCCGAATATTCATGGAAAAAAACTCATGCTGTGTATTTGGTGGGATCAGCTTGGTGTCGTGTATTATGAATTGCTGAAACCAAGCGAAACCATTACTGAAGCTCTCTACCGAACACAATTGATGAGATTGAGTCGGGCACTTAAGGAAAAACGCGCCCATTACTACTCCAGACACGACAAAATTATTCTTCCACACGATAATGCTCGTCCACATGTTGCGGCGCCGGTAAAAACATACTTGGAAACACTCAACTGGGAAGTTTTACCCCACCCGCCGTATTCACCAGACTTAGCCCCTTCTGATTGTCACCTGTTCCGGTCGATGGCACATGGTCTGTCTGAGCAGCGCTTCACATCATATGAAGACACCAAAAATTGGGTAGATTTGTGGATAGCGTCAAAAGATGAAGAGTTTTTTCGACGGGGTATCCGAATGTTGCCAGAAAGATGGGGAAAAGTAGTGGGAAATGATGGAAAATACTTTGAATAAAACGTAATGTACTTTTCCTTTACAATAAATTCCTAATTTTTTATAAAAAACCGCGGAAACTTATTTGTACACCTAATAATTTGATAAAACGGATCTGATTATACAAGTAGATACAAATGACACTGGTTATATTTCTTTATTTTTTCTTGAGGTTATAAAAAATTATAATTACCAAGAAATATCTTTAGATGTGTGGCCTGAGGTGAATGCCCATTACAACTGGACCTTTCTGTGACGGGTAACACTTTCCTTACTAAGTTTCAGATTTGCACACAAAGCACGTGTATTCCATGAACTTATTCTTTCAAATAAGAAAAATATATTTCACAACACTCAATATTAACGAACATTTGTCATTGATCTTATCAAAACTGAAAAGCAATTCAGCTTGGAATTTTGCAAACTGCTTCCCAATGATTTGTGTACTGGATCGAAAACAATCAATAATAAACGGTTATGTTCCTAAGTTACACGAATTCTAAAAAATATGGCAACACTGGAAAATATGAATCATATTTAATCCATTAAACATCCACAATATGACGAGTAAGAACTTGATATGAATTGTTTAAATCATTTGATATTTTTTAAATACTTGGTTGTGAAAAATTATATCAGTGATATGAATCATATTTTCTCAATAAATTCATTATTAAACAGAAACAGTGCTGCCAAACAGTGATGCAAATATGAGTATTCTTTCTCGCCCTGATTGATTATTCTATTCAATGGAAATATGCGATTGGTGAATCGTATTAAGAAACGTCAAATACTTGGCGTCGGTGCTGCCGCGGTGGCGAGAGCGGAAATAACATTGAACCAATGAAAGAACAAGAAATCTTCTTGTGATTTTTCGATTGGCTGATGGCTATTTTGATGTGAAGGAGAAAAACAATTTCTGAATCCAGCTCTGCAAATGTGGTTGTGCTAGGTTGCGTGCGCAACTACATCCTCTTGCTCTCTTCACACGTACACACAGTCATATTTGTGTCTGTAACGTTTGCGAGTTCAATCCTGCCATTTTGTGAAACGCGGTGAACACGTTCAACGAACAACACGAATCGAAATATGGCTTCTGAGGAATATTTTATCAACGAAGCAGCTCTTGTAGAGTTTATAGAAGAAAATAAAGTGGCAGTGATGAAATTTAAACGTATCAGATATGAAGAAAAAACGATATCAAAGAGTGTCATGAATAAATGGATTACAAACAAAAAAACGTTATCAATAACATGGCCTAGCAACGACAACCAAGACGAATTTTAAGTGCCAGGAATACTACTCGCCTATGGACGTAAGAATCCGTGAGAAAGAAAACAGTTCAACTTTTATCTACAATTTTTACGTTCAGAATACACTATGAATGTTGATGGAACGTTGGGTCGTTGTGCTAAGCTTCTTTGGACATCCCAAGGTCCACTATCATCTCTGAAATACTTCCGAACCCAGGAAGAAATGAATTACATTCAAGAAGATCTAAATAAACCTCAAGTGTCCCATTTTTTTTTAGATCCAACGAGGTTTTTCACATCTAATGCAGTACATCTACTTAGACCTAATTTATTTTTTTCCGGGGAACGTAGGGAGAAAATTGTGTGTTGTAGGGATGTGTACATGAATTTCTATTCATTGATTAGCAGGACGTTTTATTTTGCACGACATTACACGTTTGTTTTATACTCCTAAAAGTCCTCGTAAAGAGCTCGCGTTATGCGACTAACAATGAGTTCAATATGAATTCAAAATGAACTCTTGATTGACAACTCAATGTTCAGAAAGAACACCATCGAGACTCCATAATGAATTCTTCGGGCATTCAATATGTTTTCATTTGGAATCCATTGGATTCATATTGAATTCATTGTTAGTCGCATAACGGGGACTGTTCAAGAAGATCTTTAAAAAGTCTTCATGAATTCAAATTGACTCAGTGGTGCTGGCTGCGCTGGTGACATCACTTTGATGAATATTGAGATGGAAGGGAAAACGGCTACGTCATACCATAAATATATGTTTCCTCTACAAATCCGATTTTCGATCAAATCGATTGGGCAAAAAACGTCTGAGTTATGATGTCAACTAGGTCCAAAACAGTGATTTCGAGTAAATGGCGTTCAAACCCTGAGAAAACACGAGTCACATGAATTAATTTTAGATCGATTTTAGACAAATTTACATTCAACAAACGTTTGATAAATCTTAGCATATGTATAACTTCATTTTAGGTTCAACGAACGTTTCTTGGACGTTTCTGTTCTCTTGGGCAAGTTTGAGAAGAGGTAACTGAGTGTATGTAATCAAATGGATTAGGCTAAAACACATATTCGAAGTTTGAACTTTCCCTTGTAACTTGATATACATGTTCTTGTGGATATAAAGTATTGTTTCATGACAAAAAATTTGTCGATTCTTCAAAAATTCAAATGTTTATACCTCATAACTAATGATTCCTCGACCTCGAAAATTCGTCGAAATGTTGAGCTTGATCGATTCGATATCGAGTCGATTTAGTTCAAAATTTTGATGTGTTTCCGCTCAGGATGCTCTCATCTAAGATCCGTGATTTTATTCTGTACAGGTTGGGAAGATTTGAAAGCTCTCAGAGATAATATTAAAAAATATGATACCATGCATCCTTCTGAGTCAGCTCGAAGTATGGTTTGTAAAAGAAAATTAGATGAGGATTACGAATGTGGATTCAAAAAGGTGAGCATCAATTCAATAAATCGTCTCACAAAAATGCAGGTATAATCACAGCTGGGATTCGGTATAAGATCGCTTGAGACACGAAGTTTACGTGGGTCACGACCTGTATCTTAGGTGGCATATCTCCAGCTGGTTTCCAAGTAGAATCCCAGATGCGATGCCAACTGCATTTTTTATGAGGGATCAAATATTTATACTTTTTTTTGTTTCAAATATTCTCTCTTCATAACTGATGAACAAATAAGCATTCTATTTTCAAAAGATTAAAGAAGTTTTGGAATAATTTCTAGTAGCACAAAATCTTCGGCAAACGTTCAGAGAATGTTTGCAGAACGTTTGAATATTCTGAGAACGTTCGGAGAATATTTTACGCACATTGGTGTTACATGGGTAATATCTAATTTGTGCAAGTTTTGAAACTGCTTTGAATACAAGTTGATACTTTTTTATCCCAATACTTCACTGAACTGTGGAAAATCTCGAAAAATGAGAATATCTATGTCATAAAATAATACTTTCTGTGAACCTTAAAAGAAATGTATTCTGTTACAAAGCACTAGCGTTTACGTTTGACTTCTCTAACATATAGCTGTGTTCTTTGTCAGCCAATGTTGCTCGGATAATAAGTAATAATTTTCTGAAAAAAAATTTATTCAGTCTCTCAAACAAATGTTCATCAAGATTATAAAACATTTCCTTTGCTTTGAAAAGTAATGTTCAATCCCAATGAAGTATTTGGACCCCATGAAATATTTTGAATGATTCAGTGGGGGCAAAATGTGATATCTTTCCGATATATGGAACTAGGTATGTGTGAATACTCGAAATTTTTGCATATACGCGAGTCGAATCAAGTATTTTCTACTGCTCGAAGTTTTTGAGTTACTCGAAATTTTCCGAGTAATTCGTCGATGTTCTTAAAATTATCATTTTTAAAGAGTCGAAAATTCTCAAAAAACACGCGGGTTCTTTATGCAGTATCAAAAATGTGCAAATATAGATGATATTCGCGTTATTCAGACAAGGTTGCTTCGCATAGGGGAGACCGGTGTCAATTGTAACAATGAAGATTACTTTGTCATATTTTGAGAAAAAATGCAACTGATCAGTTTCGTCTTCAGAGATCAACGTTGAAAAATGAAATTTTCTTTGATAATTATTCAATAATTCTCTGGTGCACAGAGAAAATTTCATATTAAAGATTATTAGACAAAGTATCGCACCCGTGGGATATACCTGATTATGGCGATAGAAACTATAACTTTGTATTTTCTTATTACTCCGCATATAAAACTTAAGAAGAGTTGTGGTAATCTGTCGTATACTCATGGTTCTTTTCACCATAATAAAGGTATATTCCACGGCTAGGACAGAAATATATTAATTTCCTCCATGTGGTATAATGGAAACCAAGCTTGTTGGAATTGACACCAGCACGGTGTCGATTGTAACATATGAAGTATCGTCCGTCTTTGCATTTTTAATAACAATAATATGGATTTTTTCAAGGACATAAAAATAGTACCATTTGAAGGACTTTTCAATGAAGGTTAGCAAAAAAATCAGTTCGGAATAACAACTATTAAGCAGTATAAAAAATATTTTGCAAAAACTGTTACAATCGAAACCGGTCTCCCCTACTCGAAAATCTACCGGATACTCGAAAAATTTGGAGCACTTGGCTCAGCTCGACTGGAAACTTCGTTTAGCCGACTCAACTTGACTCGAAAAAAATC
Organism: Gonatopus flavifemur; assembly: GCA_018340375.1. Taxonomy (NCBI): domain Eukaryota; kingdom Metazoa; phylum Arthropoda; class Insecta; order Hymenoptera; family Dryinidae; genus Gonatopus; species Gonatopus flavifemur. The sequence continues at coordinate 12,410,789 of JAFFJZ010000009.1, forward strand.
ATTACTCACACACCTCAACTCTATAGATGAAATTGAGATATTATTATATTTGAATAGAATCGACGTACTGGACAAAAAGAAGCAACTAGTGAAGCACGAATTCTGAAGAAAAAACAAGCAGAAAATCATCAATTAAGCTCCATGATTCCTGATTATGAGGACGAATCTCCTTCGGAAAAACAGGTATCAACCTTTACAAGGCTAGCATCAACAGTATAATGTGGGTAACCTCGATACATGAGACCACTCAGATCATAACAAGAATATTGTGTTTGGAGTTTGATATAATTGATTTTGTTTGAATAATTATTTATAACACTGAGGAAAAATGACCGTTTTCATCACGAAACTGTATACCCATACAGCACACAAGTTCAGAAAGAATTCGCAAAAGACTCATTTGGGGTCGGAAGAATTCAATATGAATTCTTTTTGAGTTGTTGTGCTGTGTGGGGTATATATATATATATATATATATATATATATATGTGTGTATACAGGCTAGTCCAGAATTCGCTGAAAAAAACTTCACAGATGTTATTCTGCAGTCAAAATGCAATAATTTCCCCTTTGGAAAAATTTGTTCTTGAGGCCTTGCTTTCGAGATACGAGCATTTTTAGATTTTTTTTTCAAATCTGAATCATTCAAAAGCACTGTCCTACATACTTGAGCTTGGGACCATTCGCTGAGTTGGAAAGCGGCGGATCTCTGGGGAAAAATCAAACTATCCTGTCATTCTTCGTTTCGGGACTATAGTAATTTGAACTTTTCGGGCTTCCAGCCAATCAGAATCGAGCAACTTCAAATTATTATAGCTCCAAAATGAAGGATAACAGGATAGTTTGATTTTTTTCCAGAGATCCGCCATTTTCCAACTTGGTGCATGGTGTTAGGTTCAAGTATGTAGGAAAGTTCTTCCGAATGATTTGGATTTGAAGGAAAAATCTGAAAATGCTCGTATCTCGAAAACTAGGCCTCGAAAAACTTTTTCCAAACGGGAAATTATTGCATTTTCACTGCAGAATAACGCCTGTGAAGTTTTTTCAGCGAATTCAGAAACACCCTGTGTATATGTACATATATATATATGTATACAGTTCGCATTCCTATACTATTCCATAGTCTGCAGCCAACATGCAACAATTTCCTGTTTGAAAAACTTTGATCTGAAGCTTAGTTTTTGAATTATGAGCATTTCAAATTTTTTTTTCTTATCTAGATTACTCCGAAGCATCCCCAGTGAACATTGTCCCCTCAACATTCCAAAAATTCATTGTGTTCTCTGAATAACATCAAAACGTTCTGTAATGCGTCGATTTCTGAAACCTCATAAAAAAAGACAATCAAAAAGTAGAGAACACAATGAATGTTTGAAATGTTGAGGAGGAAAGTGTTCACTGAATTGTGTTCTACATAGTTGAGCGTAAAACCATTCGCTGAGTTGGAAAACGGGAGATTTCTGGGAAAAATGGAACTATCCTATCAAAACTTCTGCTGAATTTTAATCGACTAGAGATTGAAGAATTTCAAATTGCTATAACTTCGAATTGAAAAATACATATTCATTTGATTCTTCTCAGCATATCTTTTCCTCACTAGAAAAGTCCAACTTTATAAATAAAATTTGTATACTCATATCTCGGATTCCAATAGAATCGACGTATCGAAGGAGAAGAAGCATCTAGTGACGAACGTATTTTGCGTGGAAGAAAATCAGAACATCGTAAACCTAAAATGATTCCCGATGATAACGATGAATATTCTTCGGATGTACAAGTATCAATCGATTTAAACCGAGGATCAGGATTGAAGGTATCGTGTGGAAACTTCAGTGACATACCACACAGCAGTTCATAAAGGAGATTCTAATGAATATCTATTAGAAATAGGCCACTTGAACAATTGTATAAAAATCCACTAAAATAATTCAACTTTGCAGATAAAATGTAAATAATCGTATTTACTATTTTTATAGAATCGGCGTATTATAAGAGAAGATGCAACTAGTGATGCACGAAATTCTGAACAAAAAAACTCACAAGATCATGAATCAGACGCAATGATTTCCGATGATAAAGATCAACAGTTATCAGCATCTTCAAAAGCAATGCTGGTCAAGAAAATAAAAAATCTCGAACTGCAGTTGATGTGAAAACAAAAAACACGATGTACCAACCACAATTTTCTAGCTAAAGAAGGTCAGTTAATCAGGCAATGGTTTTCAAACATGTACGAAATATTTATTCCCTATACAAAAGAATTAATTTTTTCATGTTCAGATAATGGAGAAAATTCTTCATCTGCGGGTTCATCATTGAATAAGGAAAGTGAACATAAATCAATCCCCAATAAAGACTCATCCGTTGCATCAAATGATCAAAATCGTCGCTCATTATCAGATGCAGATAATGATCATGCACAAAGAGTAGCATATCCTAATGTAAATAAGAAACACTGTACCTCATTTTGTGCACATAATACGGTATGATTGAGTTTCAATATTTTCCGTCATCAATTTTGCATGAAACATTGAAATTATTTCACAGTTACCCCCAATGTCTCGTAATTATTCTTAAAAAAATGTTATATTTCAGGAATATGTCTCATTTGGTGGACTCAAAGTGCATTATAAGAGTTTGAAAGCATGTAATGACTGTACAGTGTCTAGATTAGTAAAAGACCTTATGATGGTCATCTTTACTGATGAAGAGATGGCAACTTGCTCATTGACAGGTACCATTCCCGGAATGTACGCTAAAAATAACATTTCAATTGAACCAAAAAAAGAATTGGACCCAGCGCGGAGAAAAGATTTAGTTGGTAATTTCTATACAGTTATCACCATATACTCATCGTTATGTAGTTTCCCTGGTGAAAATTTCCGCTCGTCGGAAGCGGATGTTGAAACAAATAGAGCGTAAAATGTTCTAATTCCCGCTACTTTCGCGCTTAGATTCTGTTTCATTTACTCTTCATTGTCGCTTCATACCCTTCTTACGCTCCGATTTTCACTAAGGTTTCGCCGAATTAACATGACTCATATATGATCCCTACATTATTGATATATCCCACGAGGCAACGGAGAAAAGTCCGCATGAAAATCAAAACCGGACTGTTCTCCGTTGCCTCCCCCTCGCTTCTCCGACGAGCAACCGTTCATCCACCGATTTACCTCTCCTACCGATACTCTACCCAAATTCTACGTCGAGGCGACGAACCTCGTCGGTGGGTGTTTTGTCCGGGTGAATATCAGAATCTGACATTATATTCCAGAGTTTGCCATTACATTTGATATTACATTTGTAGAAAATTTACAATTTTTCACAGATTTATCATAAAAGTTCTATTCTACGGATATAATAGATTATCTCGGAATTCGATATGTGATGTTTGAAAATGTAATTTGTCAAATAGTATCTGGATACACAATATATTGACGGAATTTCAACAAAAAGACGTAAGGTCATGAAAGGTCATGCGGTCATGGAAGGCATTTGAAATTACCCTATTTAAAATGTCTGACAAAACTGGACAGATAATTTTTTATTAGGATTTGGTCGGTGTCTGTTCCTGGCTTGAGGATTTCTAACAAGACCAGACAGGATTCCAACTAGGTTCTGTTTGGCTTTGTCTGGCAGTTCCATAAGTCTTTCGACTAACGTACAGACTACCCCAAGAGAACACAAACCTCCAGGAACGTTCAATGAACGTTTCTGAAAGTTTGTATTCTTTTGGAGCAAAGAATGTTAGACAGAACCTGACAGTTCCAGGTCAAAATGTTGTTCGGTCCTGTTGGACATTTTTGATAGGGTATGTATGGTTCATATGATCATACATGAGTCATTTTTACTGAGAAACTTTTCATTACTCCAATTACTTCGATTCGAATGAATTTGATTTTATTTACAAACGTAAATCGATGAAATTTAATTCGGACATAATTTTAATGAACGTATATTTATTATTCTGAGAAAAATGAAAACCTCCATGAACACATATGATCTTGTATTTCATAGGATATTTATTCTCAGCATATGTGCAAAGTCGAAAACCTGGTGCGAAAAAAGGTGAAATTCATCAAGCGATTCGAGAAAAATTGAAGTATGAAGCCAGAAAAAGATTTACATCAGAAACTCGATCAAAACCATAGAATATTAAGTATTGGGTATTATTATTTAGCTTGGTTTATGAAACTTTTCGATATTATAGTTTCCTGATATGATACAGTACCTAAACGGTCAGAGTTATTGAGGATTTGATAATCTTCATCAACGTTATTATTTTACACATTTTCAATTGATGTTATCTTCACGGTTTATGTTATTGATTGATTTATGCGATTTATCCGAAGTTCATTAAGACTTATGCGAGTTTTGGAAAGGCTCTGAATATCGTGCATTCTTATTATATCATAGCATTACGGTTTTGCAAGATGTTTCAACTACCTAAAACATTGGTTTTCATTATATTCGATGCGGTTTTGCAAGATGAAGTCAATGCGACAGATATCCCTGTAATTGAAAAAATGTTACACGAATTTGTAAAAGAAACTGAAGTTCTTTACGGGAAAGAACATTTGAGTTTCAATCTGCATTTACTATTGCACATGATCAATTATATTCAAGATTGGGGTGCGCCTTGGGCAACGTCCACTTTTATGTATGAACATGGCGATGGAATTTTGATTAAACTTGCTCATGGTACTCAGTTCATAACTGAACAAATATTTACCAGATACTTAGGTATATGTTGTATTAATGAGATGGGTCCTGTCGTATTTAATAATGAGAGTTCGAAAATGATAAAAAATTCATTTTATACATTCATGAGGGATTTATACAGGTTACAGAATTACACCAAACAAAATGGCATCACTTTATGTGGATCAGGGATAAGCATGATATTGGATGCGAGTACCAAAATTGCGATAATGAATTATCTTCGACAACACATTTCTTGAGAATCTGAAATCAGAGAAACATGTTTTGATCGATTTATTTTCAAAGGTGTATCATACCATGGTGTAAGAAATAATCGGATCCATAGAAGATGCAATAGTGTAGTTAAGCTGGAGAACGCCACTTTTATGAAAATTGATTACCTACTAAGAATCGAAATTGATAATGAATCATGCTTTCTTATTATAGGAAAGAAATTGAAAAAGTCCGATGATTTCATTGTTAAAGATAGAGAACTGAATGTATCATGTGCTACGTTTTTACTGTCATTTTTTCTGTCTCAGATATCCAGAAAAAATGTATATATATGGAGCAAAATGGAAAATGTTATGTTGTTCCAAGAACGAACGTGTTTGAGAGAGATTAAGTTTATCATTATCATTATACATTATCGATCCTCAATGTTATCGTTCCACTTGATTATTCATGTCCAACTATGATATGTGTTTGATTTGTATCATTCATTCAATTAAGATTTTCGAATCTTGTTCCAAAGTTCGTTGGCAATAAAAACAATATAATTTTCTATTATAGAATGATTTTTTTTCTGGTTCAGGAGTATTCAACCATTCTTCAGGGTATTTTCTGAAATTGGCCAAAAAATTCTCAGGCTTTGAATAGTTTTTGTCACAGCGCACCTGGTCAAACACCGACGAACTTTTACTGGATTGTATCTGGAATTATCGAAATTGGAACATTCTGTCAAAACTTGGTAATAATACTTCTGTTAGTTTTTGACAGGATGTTCCAATTTTGGTAATTTCAGATGAAATGAGGTAGAAACTTTGTCAGTTTTCGACCGGATTCGCTGTAACAAAAGTCGTTCAAAACCTGACAACAATGTTTTGCCCGACTCTGCTCGGCATTTTCAGCAGGGTTGGTTCAGAAGCCCACTGTAATCAATTGAATAACCGTTATATGAATATATTCATCGAGCATTCGAGTAGCCAATATATTTGTATCACCCAAACATCTAGACAGACATACAGATTTTTTGGATCACTGGCCTACAACATTTTGAGAGTTACCTTGAAGAATTCTAAAATATATCTTATACAATAAGAGAGATCATAAGAACAGATTTATAGGACTTCGTGGTTTAATTATGAATATCCTGTTGCAAAATCCATAGTGTTTGCATAAGAAGAACCATTCCTTATGAATTGCTATGAGACTCTAACCAGAGCTATGAAAGGTTTTTAGTATGGATAAACAATTCATTTTGGCCGATGAAAAAAAACTATAATTGGAACTCAATATATGAAGTCACGTTTAAATACGCTGAAAAGAAATTGTCAGTCATTTCAACAAAATAGAATGATTAAAAAACACGATAATTGTCTTTTACAGCGATCATTCAAATATATTTTTCAATTGCAACAACTAATTTTTCAGATATTTCAGCTAAAAACGACACAGTTATTCGACTCCTTTGATTCAACCAATGTGATTCTTCTCTCGTTGTAGCTTTTTTACAATTTAAATCAATGAGAGCTATTAGAGAAAAAGACGATTCCAATTCCTGACTTTTTCTGCCATATGATAGCCCAACATTTTCTTCCTAGATACTGGTGAATGCCATACTATTTTTAGAAAAAACATTCCACCGTCATATGCGAAAGACGAAAAGGTCAAAAACTGTTAAAATTTTTCCCTATGAAAAAAACTGTGCTGCTTCCCCAAAAAACTTTCAAACAGAAACGTAGGGAAATATCTGAGGAAAAATATAGGGGAATACATGACTTCACAATTCTTTTCGGGAGCAGAAAACCAATGGACTTCCTTCATAAAAAATCTGTGAAAGAATCCCTAAAAAGACCTACGTGAAAATATCTGGGTAAAATCCAAGAAAAAATCTGAGTAAATATACATACCTGGAATTTTTTTTCGAGGACAAAAACTCCTAGATTTTTTCTGAGGAAAAATCCAGGGAAAAATCCCGGAAAAAAATCCAAGTTAAATCCAGGAAAACACCTCGGTAAAATCTAGGGAGAATACCTGGATAAACTCCAAGGAAAAATCCTGGAAAATTTTTCATACGGGAGTAATCATCCAAAGCGTCCAATGGAATGTTACAAGACACAAATCATTCAACAAGGGCCTTATGAATTTTCGATTGTTTTTTTATATTGACTTTGTCTGAAAAAATTATCAATTTTGGCACCTGGTCGATTGTTTGGTTTCCTCTTTGTCGTTTTATCATCTTGAGGAAGACGGAGATTTTCATAATTCACAGATTTGTGGACTCCGCTTGCTATTAGTATAGATAACATCACGTTATCAATACTATCAGACAAGATTCCATTTTCATTCTGATTGGAACCAGCTACATCTGCTACAGCCTAAGAAAATTATTACAATATTAGATGAGAATGTTGCTTAGTGTCATATTTTCAATTTATGACATACATATGGGAGAAAATTTACATATTGAACATTGAGATCATATTGTCTCAACACTTCACAGCCATCCAAGTCTCCGGTACTGCTATTGGATCCTATGTTTCCATCGTCAGATCCACTTTTTGTCAAGGAACATTTCTTCCTGTACACAAATTAAAATGAATTGAATTTAAACTAGCTTGCTCGCAAAGACAAGTAAGAGGTTTTTGATATACACTGTGAACAAAATTCACTTGTAAATTATCCAGTTTAGAATTGTACATTATAAATTTTGGTAAAAGTACCTTCACTCAACGTAGCACTTTTATGATCCCAATGTATGTCCCTTGTGCCAACCGTGTGAGGCCTTTATAATTCCAATATATTGTGCTGAGCGTAGGCCTTTTACAATTCCAATTCATTTTCTCTGTACTGAGTACAGTTGTTTTATAAAAGCTTGTGAGTTTCAATTCTCATGCAGGGAATTTTTCAGAAAATTTTTCTCCAATTCAATTGAAGAGAATTGATATACTCGTAAAGGTCTTCTGATGAATTTTGTCATTCGAACAAACAACAATATCAAATTCTGAGCCGTGAAGAAATATATATACAAGTGTGTGTGAAGACTTTTGGAATCATTTAATTAATCTTCCAAACTACACTGAGATAAATAATGAATAATATCAAGAATTTTAATTCATGAATACTGCCAAGAATAAAAATTCTTGATTAGAGCTGATATGTTATTAGCTCAAAAGAAATGGTCTTGAATCGAGAAAATATTTTTCGATTCGGGAAAAACTTTCTTAGGCCCATAACATATTATCTCTAATCAAGAATTGTTATTCTTGGCAGTATTCATGAATTAAAATTCTTGATATTAATCATTATTTTTCTCAGTGTATTGCGAATGACATGTTCCAACCTGAATATTTACCTGTGGATTTTCAACCGCTGTTCAGCGGTAGTACATAACTTGGGTTGACATATTTCACATAGTGAAAAATTGTGACCGCCCAAGAGCATCTCAATATAATTAATCGTTGATTAATTATTACCCTTGAGTTGCGAGATTCGCACGTGACAGTCGGAAAGTCATCAGACCACGGTCGCCACCGCAGTGAAAAACCGGGAAGAATCCCTTTTCATACGTTCGAAATAAGGTGAGCCAATTGATGCCTTAGTAAATTTTTATAACACAGAATAAAAATTGAGACTTCAAAACAGAAGTCTGGTTTACGTTCAAATCAGTGGTTTTTATAGAAAAGATCAGTTCTCAGATTTTTTTCCTATAAGAGTTTCCTTTATGAAAATTTCGTTCGAATTCCTTTTCATGGATGGGAAAGAATGGACCATAAGATTACTTTCTTTCAAAGAAGAAAGAATAAGACTCATATCAGTACTGTCTTTGAATGAGGAAAGAATAAGACTCAATCAAACTCCCAAGAGTTTGATAATTCTCCACAAGGGAAAATTGCTTCGCCAGAGCGAAATGAAGGTTTGTTGAATAATGAATTCTTCTTTATTTATAATGACCAATACTTATTGGTTCAATTTATTCGACAGCTGTGTTACATGAACTCTCCTTACTTCGAAGACTGAGCACAGACTAAAAATTATGCACTAGCGTACCTCTATTTATACTCGTTTCAAAATGCGCAGTTCTACCGGTTAACGTTGAGATCCTTCGCGCATTTTTTTTACGCATCTTCCGTTCAAATGAAACTGACATGAATTGTAATTATTTTATGGATTAAGAATAGTCAACAGTGTTCTCTGATCAGCTTCTAATCGTTTTTAATAATTAATCTTTTTTAATTTACAATGTTGTGGACATGACATTTGTCTCATCGATGAAAACGAATGATAGTTGGAAAGGGCCAAGTCTGGTGAATACGGCGGGTGGGGTAGCAGCTCCCAGCCAAGTGCTTTGATTGTACCCTGAACCGGTTTCACTTTGTGTGCAGGTGCATTGTCGTGTAATAAAATTACTTTGCCGTATCTTCTAGCCCATTCTGGTCGTCTTTCGATCAATGAATGGTTCAAATTGTTGTCTGAAGCGATTAGTGTTAACAGTTTCACCAGGTTTCAGGAACTCATGGTACACCACACCTTTTCGGTCCCGTCAAACGTAGAGCATTGCCTTCTTGCTGAAACGATCTGGTTTTGCAGTCGAAGCTGATGATTGTCCCAGATTAACCCCCGATTCTCTCCATTTAGGATTCTCAAAATGAATCCATTTTTCATGGCCATTATTAATTCGATGCAAAACTAATTCTCTTTCGTCTCTTTGAAGCAAAACGTCAAAAGTGTTTTTTCGGTTTTCCATCTGTCTTTCATTCAATTCATGTGGCACCCATTTTCCACACTTTTGGATCTTTCCTATGGCTTCCAAACGGTCAGGAATTGTTTGTTGTGCAACATTTAACATTGCTGCCATTTGCTTCTAACTCGAAGTATCATCTTCGTCAAATATTGCTTGCAGTTCGGCGTCTTCAAACGTTTTTGGTGGTCTTCCGCGTTCTTCATTTCTCACATCAAAATCATTATCTCTGGACCGTTGAAACCATCTTTTGCATGGTACTTCTGATAGAGCATGTTCATCATATGCCTCGACAAGCATTCGATGCGACTCTGCTGCACTTTTCTTGGAATGCTCGACCCCATGTTGCGAAAGTGGTTAAGACATACTTGGAAACTTTGAAATGGGAAGTCCTACCCCACCCAACGTATTCTCCAGACGTTGCTCCCTCGGATTATCACTTGTTTCGATCAATGGCGCACGGCCTAGCTGACCAGCACTTCCGGTCTTATGGAGAAATGAAAAATTGGATCGATTCGTGGATCGCTTCGAAAGATTACCAGTTTTTTCAACGCGGGATTCGTATACTGTCCGAAAGATGGGAGAAGGTAGTGGCCAGCGATGGACAATACTTTGAATCATAAACGTATAACCAGTTTTTTACAATAAAGCCTCGAATTTCAGAAAAAAAACGGCGGAAGCAAAGTTATACACCTGATACTATACATTCTGATGTCGTGGTATCAGCTTCTTATAAAATATCGAATTCCACCGTTGGAAATTCCAATGTGAAATGAGGATAAATTATGGGCTCAAATCACTGATGTCAATGTAGCGACTTTTGTTTTCTTTTTCTCATTGGTCATTCTTACTAACAAGCCCATGCAAAAAAAACTAGATATAATTATATCCTAACCAGGCGTAATTTATGTGTGGAAATGGGCTCAGAAAAACTATATATGCTCATATGACTCACTTTTGTCAAATAAGTCATTTAATAAGTCATAAATTATGCTTGGTTTAGATATCGTTATATCTAGTCTTTAGGCACTCATCGGTGTACGTAGTATACCCAGCACGGATCCAAGATAGTGGACGTAAATTCAGTCATTTTCGCATCCATGCACAGATTAATATGGGACATGGGTTCTGTGGGTTTTCGAGGATGCCCAGTCCGATTCTGAAGTCAAAACTCGCATCCAATATGATGGATCCCAGATGGCGGACGTGAATTTAGTAATTTCCGCATGTATAGATATATTTATATTAGACATGGGTTCTAGGGGTTCTGAAGAGTGTTGACTCCAAATCTGGGATGAAAACTCGAATTCAAGATTGCGGACGTAAATTTAGTCAATTTGTGTTTGAGGGAGGAATTTCATGAAACATGGGTTCTAGGGGTTTTTGAGGTTGACGATTCCAAATCTGTCGTCAGAAAACAAATTTAAGATAGCAGAACCAATATGGTAGACGTGAACTCATTCGTTTCGGCATTCATACATGGATTTTCGTGGAATATGGGTTCTCGGGATTTTCGAGGATGCTCAATCCGAATCTGACATCAATAAATGAATTCAAGACGGCGGATTCGGTATGGTGGACGTGAATATAGTCAATCTGGCCCTAATTGACGGATTAACACGACACACGGGTTCTAGAGGTTTCCAAGGATGTAGAATACAAATCTGAAATCAGAAACTGAATCCAAATTGGTGAACGTAAATTCAGTTGTCTTGCCCTTCATGGACAGATTCTCAATAAGTATAGGTTTCTAGGGGTTCTCAAGGATGCTTAATCCGAATTGGACGTCAAAACTTATGAATTAAATATGGTGAATCCAATACGGTGGACGTGGATTTGGTAATTTCCGCATTTGTTGTCAAATTCATATAGAACATGGGTTCTAGGGTTCCCCAAGTGTGTTGAATCCAAATCTGGAATGAGATTTGGAAAAAAAATAAGAATTTCGATTTTCCCGTGTAAGCTTTCTTACATCCGAACGTCGTTGACGTCATCAAAACTGCACACTAATGAGAATCCAAAAGTGAAGGAAAAAGTTATCAATACAAATGAGGCGTGATAATGTCCGAATTCATTCGTAAATCACGCCTGGATGATTCTACGTTACGCTCAAATGACTCTCAGCTGACGCTTCAGTCGCGCTCCAACGCTTCATTTTTCCCAGGACAGTTCGAATTTTACAGTTATTTAGGAGCATGTTTCTAAATCATCTGAAGATGGTTTCAAAAATGGTAGGCGATTAGTCACAGTCTTGCTGAATATTACATTTAAAAAATTTCCCAGTTTAGGGAGAAACCGATGAGTGCCTATTCACATATCCCCGGATATCTGAATTGTTCAAAATGAGCAAGGCGAATTTTCAAGGGGGTCGGACTGCTAAGCCAAGCGAAGCAGTCAGTGGGCGAAGCCTTTTGGTTTTACATGGGAAGGATACGTGATTGAACGATTCTGATTGATCAAGCGACTAGGCAGCAACAGTGATTCAAATCAACTCATTGCATTGGATGAGAAAGATACAAACACACCCTGGAAAAGAATTCATATCAACTGATATTGATTCGTCAAACGAATGTGTTATGTCTAGAAAACTTCATTTCGAAGTATATCGAAACGAAACCCTCCTTCAGCGACCGAAGGGAAGAAACGGTGAGTGACCTTCCTTTTGTACTCATGATTTCCTATTGTTTTATAATCAGGACAGGGAGGACCGGAGAATATGAATAAGGGGATTCAAATGAACACACGAGGTTCATGGTAATTCGAATTCACTAATAAAAATATTGGAATGCTTACAAACTTAGTTAAGACAAAAATTTATATATAAAAAAACTATCGAATGAAATATAATACCTAGGTATATATATATATAGATATATATATATATATATATATATCTATATGTATATATATATATATATATATGCATATATATTATATGCGAACATATAGGTATATATTTTTAGGTTCTATTCTTTTCTTCAAGCACCCCAAGCACCGGCAAAGAATCCTCTATGAGAACAGATTTCTTGTAGTTCCTTCTGCATGAAGCTGATTCTTCTGATATCTTCATAGGATGAAGAAGAATATTCTTCAACTAAATTGATATATTTTTTGCATCTATGGAATTCTAATTGTTGCTTCACGCAGGTCCGACACCTGGGTGGAATTTTTGGCCTTCTCGAATCTTTGGATCGGATATCCTGAGTCTAGTCGTTTTCGATAATTCTTCTCTTGGTTATTTTTATCCTTTCCTCAGGGATCTGCGTAATTAATTCAGCAATCCCCGCTTCAATTTGTGCCAACTCATTCTCATTCTGCAAGATGGGCTTTTTTGTTCTCAAACTTTGCTTGGATGAGAGGGGTGGATTCTTTCTATTTAAAAGGTCTCTTCGAGAAACTATTCTCCTTTCTAAAGGTTCAACAGTTTTGAGGAGGAACCTTATTATGTTGGACACTACAAAAAAACAAAATATAATATTGGGGTACAAAAAACTAATTGATAAAAAACACGATCAATTCAGGCCAAAAGATTTAATTCATATTTGCTATCAACGAGGACTTATGGATTGGTTGAGGTTACAATAAGAAACAAAATTAGTCGAGAAAGAAAAAGATATGAAAAACACGGGGGTTGGATAATTCTGTGGATTGGAACATGCAATTCGAGCATCTCGGATTAATTGCATCCAGTTGGAATATTGAAATTGCGAATGGTGGATCCAATATGGCGGCTGGAATTTCAGAATCACTCCGAATTTTCTGAAACGTGGGGAAAGGGGTTTTTTGGGGTCGCTGATGATGAATCCGAACTCAGATTTCCGGAATTACGAATGGCGAATCCAATATGGCGGTCAGAAAATTTCTAATTCACTTTGATTTGTGGAAACATTACCATCCTGAGGGTTTTTTGGTCGCTGATCACGAATTCGGACTCAGATTTCCGGAATTGCAAATGTCGAATCCAATATGGCGGCCGGAATTTCAGAATCACTCCGAATTCCCTGAAACATGAGGGAAAGGAGTTTTTCGGGTGGCTCATGATGAATCCGAACTCAGATTTCCGGAATTACAAATGAAGAATCCAATATGGAGGTCGGGAAAAATCTAATTCGCTTCAATTTATGGAAACATCAACATTCTGAGGCTTTGTGATCACTGATCACGAATTCGGACTCAGATTTCCGGAATTGCGGATGACGAATCCAATATGGCGATCGGAAAAATTCAAAGTCCCTCAAACTTGTGGAAGCATTGTCATACTGAGGTTTTTGAAGTCGCTGATCAGGAATCCGGACTCAGATTTCTGAAATTACGAATGGTGAATCGAATATGGCGTTAGGAGGAATTAAAATTGAGGGAAATTTGAGAGAGGATTGTCGTACGGGAATTTGAGGGATCACCGATACATTTTCGAACCCAGACTCCCGGAATTATGAATGGAAGATTCAATGTGAAAATTCATGATGGTCTGGATATGAGGAATCATCCGCCCTCCAAAGTAAACCTTTGTTCAGAAAAACTTTCTGGTCGTTGATTACGAAATTGAGGTCACATTCCTCAAATCGGAATGGACGCATCACGTACAATTATCGACAAAGACATTCAATATGATGGGAACAAATATCATACTAATTTCGGGAATTATTTGGGGACCTTTCAATGGACTCCATTCCAATAAAACTCTTTGCAAATCTTCTCTGACCCTAACCATGAATACTGCTGGTTTTTAGCTTGTGGATTTGTGTATTCAGGCTTCAAGCTGTCGGCATAAGCATAACCCAATGTGCACGACGAGGAGGTTGCGCAATCAGACTTTGCACATCGAATGGCCCGGAAAAGGGCCGATTATTGTAACATCTCTCTCAATTAGCAATTGTCCAACTCAGCGTACGTACCTCATGGTTGTCCATTTAGCCACCACACTCTGTTCCTATCATCTTTCGAGTACCTCTTGATGAGCACTCCATTATTGGATCCTATCACAAAACCATGGTTCTTGAGGATCTCAGGTACAGGTTGGGCATTCTCGAATCGTTTGTTGAGTTTCCGTCTTATCTTCTCGTGATATGTTTCATCATAGTACATAATGCCTATGGTTTCAAAATTACTGTCTGCCCAACTGTAGAGTTTTTGGGGCGTCAATATGGCATTTTGAGGTTTGGCAGTCAGACTCGCTCTATATGCTTCTCTCTGAAATGTAGCACCAATCCCGTCACAAGCACCTTCACCGTGAGCAGTTGCGCTGTAATGCCATTCAGCGTCAATACTGAAATCTTCTTTGTGCTGAATCAAGTTCGCGATTTGAAATTTATTCTTGAAATGCTGCTTCGCTCCGTCACTGGTATAAATAATCTTGTTGACTTTCTCCACATTTCGTTGGATCGGAGGAATTAACAAACTCTGAATAGCATAAACAGCGGAGATGTCATGTTTTAAACTTTCAGATAGGAAAATGAAACTCTTGTGCTTAACAACAGGTCCTTATGATAATAAACGGCAGGAAATACGGTGCATTGATCGTTGTTAAAATGGAATGCTTGTGAAGCATCCTGGCAAACATACGCGTAGTTTTCAGGGAAATCAAACGTCACCAGTACTTCGCCATCCCGGAGATTGTGTTTTCTTTCTTGGATGAAAAGATTTTGTTGCTTTGAGATGAATGAATGGGGTTTCAGAATTGTCAGTCTATTGCAGAATTCGAGTATACAATCATCAATTTTCATGATTTCTGTTCATAGAGTTGAACAATCCGTCGCCGTCCACACTGAACATTGAATGTCTGTGATGAATGAATTCTTTAGTAGATCATTTAATTTCTTCGAAAACTGCGAAACTCCTGGACAATCATCATATGCATCAAGATAGCAATCAGCCCCAGGTCTTTCACAAACAATTTGATTGAGGCAGTCTTTGTAGTTCGTTAGTGGCTTTTCTGTATTCAAGGTCAGCTTTTGAATATCAATTGCATCCAACATAAATTTCACATTTTGATGTATTGTGCAAACACAAACTGAGTGTGTTCCACAAGCTCCAGGGAGTATGCAACTTTTTGGTCTGAGTCTAGCGAACGCGCTGAAGCTGATATTATCTTCTGGGTGAGACCGTTTGAATACAGTGTAAAGTTCTTCCAAACCCACAAGTGAGAGACGTTTCTGTTTCAACGTTCGCTCTCCATTATTCTTCACAGAAACGACATCTTTCTTTCCAGGCATTATCCTACTGTTTATGTCACTGGTATAAAATCGATGTACTTTTTGTAAAATTGCTTGAAAGAGTTTTTTTCCCTCCCTTGCAATGCTATCAGGTGAAATGCCGGATTTGGACTTCAATCTCTCCGATTTGTTGGCCAAGTATCGCGTTGTATCGAATTCTTGGGCGATTTTTCTGACACTCCAAGGTGATGGGGCGATAGTCAAAATTTGTAATCTTAATGGATTGTTGGATTCCAAGGTTGAAAATTTCTGCTTGAGTTCATCCAGCATTCCTTCCAGTTCAATTTCTCTGTTTGAGCATGTATAATTAGTATCTTCGTATGTCTCATTCTCCACTGGGACATTCATTTTCATCGAACTCTCAATACCATCAATATTCTCACTGATATCATTTGATTCATCAACCACCTCGTCAACTCGTAATTTGTACGATGAACCCTTTTTCATACATGCATCACAAATTCTAGAATTCGCGGATAGGTGAGGAAATTTCTGCAACATAACCTGCGATATCTTACGTAATCTTTTACCAATGTATCCGGCTTTTTTGAATGGATTTGCACATCGGTCCGTTCGAATAATACGCGGCATCGTGTGTGAGATGATCGAATAAATCAGATGACAATATGCGAACTCCTAATGAGGTCTTATCAGTTGAAACACAAAAACTTTGAGGTTTAAACGTCGCCAGCATTCATGAAGTGATAACGTGAAACAATACAAAACAGAAGACGAGAAAAACAATTGACGTTACAACGAACCAACATGAAATTAGGTTCAGAGATCACAGAACAATACAGCATCAGTTGATAAGAATCGATTCCATGCATTTGTCCGCTTATTTTCATATGATTTATTCGATCTCCTCATACATGATCCCGCGAATTCTTCCAAAGGATTGATACTTAAATTAATTCAAAAAAGCCAGACACGGTGGTAGGAATTTACGAAAGATATCGGAGATTCTGTTGCAGGAATTTTCTCATTCATGTACGAATTTCCAAATTTACGTTGGATGTATGAATAAAGGGTTCCTCGTACAAATTACCAGATAACAAGGTGGTAAATGAATCAAATGATATGAGTGAAGGAATTGAAAGTATTGAGAGCAGTGATGCCAGCATTTGGTCGACCAAGTCGATTTTCCCCCTCCATCACGCTGTATACAATCAAATTTCTTTTGTCGGAGGGTTGATTGTGTGTGTGACATTTCTATACAGACAAATGTGATGGAGAGGGAAAATCGACTCGGTCGACCAAATGCTGGCATCACTGATCGAAAGTTCGATGAGCATGGACTCTCACTTGGAGAATGAGACACTCGGAGATGTCAATGAGACGCGCTTGAACAGGGGAATTGAACTAGAAGAAATGCTTGATGAACCCGAAGAGGAACTTTTAATCTTGGAACCCAACAATCCATTGAGATTACAAATTTTGACTATCGTCCTGTCATCTTGGGGTGGGAGAAAAATCGTCCAAGAATTCGGTGCAACGCAATATTCAGCGAACAAATCGGAGGAACTGGAGTTCAAAGTCGACATTTTACCTGCTAGCACAGGTTGTCTACTACTGGAAATTTCGATTTCTTTCATTGGACATTCTTTTCATGGCATATAAATGATTGGTCGATTCCATTGGATCTCCAGTATCAGTGGACACCCTGTAGCAGTGCAAGGGGAGAAAAATCTCTCAAACAATTTTGGAGAAAGTAGATGGATTTTATACTAGTAACATGAACAGTAGAATAATCACCATATTGGATTCGCCATTCGCAATTCCGGGAATCTGAGTCCGGATTTGTGATCAGCGAACCCAAAAACTCCAGGATGACAATGTTCTCACAAATTCAAGAGATTTAAAATTTTTCCGACCGCCATATTAGATTGGTAATTTGTAATTCCGGAAATCTGAGTTCGGATTCATCATGAGCCACCCGAAAAACTCCTTTCCCTCATGTTTCAGGGAATTCGGAGTGATTCTGAAATTCCGGTCGCCATATTGGATTCGACATTCGCAATTCCAGAATTCTGAGTCCGGATTCGTGATCAGCGACCAAAAAACCCTAAGGATGGTGATGTTTCCACAAATTAAAGTGAATTAGAAATTTTCTGACCGCCATATTGGATTCGTCATTTGTCATCATCATGAAGTAATCAGTTTTACGACTGGTTTGATGAAACCCTCCACTCCTGTCTATTATCCGCCAAACGTTTAATTTCTACATATCTACTACATCCCTTGTCTTGTACGATTTGTTTCATATAACTTGCTCTAGGTCTACCTTTACCAGTTTTACCATTCATTTTCCCTTCCAATATTGTTTTCAATAAACTCTCATGCCGTAATGTGTGTCCTATAAGATTGCTTGTCCTTTTCACGATGTGTTTCAAAAGATTTCTTTCTTCATTTATCTGCTCGAGTACTTCTTCATTTTTGACTTTGTCTATCCATTTTATTCTGAGCATCCTCCTATAACACCACATTTCAGAAGCTTCAAGTCTTCGTTGATCAGTTTTCCCCATTGTCCAAGTTTCGCAACCATATAATGCTGTGCTCCAAACGTAACTTTTCAAGAATTTCTTCCTTACTTCCAAGCTTATATTTTTTGAGCATAATAACTGTCTCTTTTGATAAAAAGCCTGTTTCCCTTGTGCTATTCTTGCTCTTATATCTCTTCCGCTTTTGCCGTTCTCTGTAATTATGCTTCCTAGATATTTGAATTCTTTCACCTGTTCAATTGTCTCGGTATCTATTTTGATTCTCGTTCTTCTAGCTGTTTTCGCTGCTGTACACATCATGAATTTTGTTTTGTCTTTATTTATATTCATACAATAGTTTTCCAATAATGTTGTTCTCATGGTGTTGAGAATATTTTCTAACTCAGTACTACTCGTGGCCAATATAGCTATGTCATCCGCGAATCTCAACATACTTATATTTTCTCCCTGAATCTGTAATTTCGATTGAATTTCCTCCTTCACTTCGTTCATTGCTTCTTCTATATATAAATTGAACATCAGTGGCGATAATGAGCATCCTTGTCTCACCCCTCTTCTTATTTGTGCTTCCCCTTCCTGACCCTCTATGTCTATTATTGCACTTTGATTCTTATATAATTCGTATATTATTCTTCTATCTTTATAATTTATTCCCACCTTCTTCAGGATCGCAAACATCTTCTCCCAGTCCACATTATCGAAAGCCTTTTGTATATCTACAAAACCTATGTACACAGATTTCTTCAGCGCTATCCTTTTCTCTATTACTGCCCTGAGTGCTAAGATTGCTTCTCGCGTTCCCCTATGTTTTCTAAAACCAAACTGATCCTCTGCCAATCTACTCTCTATTTTATTTTCCATCCTCCTGTATATAATTTTGGTCAGTATTTCCGAAGCATGTGAAGTTGAACTGATCGTTCAGTAGTTCTCGCATTTGTCTGACCCTTGTTTTTTCGGGATAGCGACAATTTTATTCTTTTGGAAATCTTCCGGTACTTCTCCTTTTTCGTACATATCTCTAATCAATTCAAACAGTGCGTCACGAGTTCCTTCACTGGAGGCTTTTATAAGGTCCGCACTTATGCCATCTATGCCTGGCGCTTTATTATTTTTCAATTCTTTCAAAGCCTTGTCGAATTCTGATCTCAATATCGAATCTCCCAATTCTTCCTCATCTACATCCTCCTCCTTCTCTAATAGTGCTATATCATCGTTTCCTCTATACAAGTCTTCCAAATGATTGATCCACTGTTCTATTTTCTCTTCCGTTTTTATCAATTGTCGTCCTAGAGAGTTTCTAATCTTATTGCTTCTAGATTTCATTTGTCCGAAAAATCTTTTAATAATCCTATATGCTTCATCTATTTTTCCTAAATGCAATCTTATTTCTATTTCCTGACATTTCTCTTCTAACCACTGTTCTTTTGCTTTCCTTGATTCTCTTATTATTTTATTTCTCAATGATTTGTATCGTTGCTGGCCTTCTTGGCTATCATTATCCTTGTATTTTCTTCTTTCATTTATCAATTCTAAAATTTCTCCCGTTATCCATGGGTTTTTAGCTTCTACTCCATCATTCTTCAAAATCTTATCCGCACATTCTCTTATATTCCCCTTCATCTTTGTCCATCTCCTCTCTATTCCCAAGTCTTTCTCTTTTTGATCTCCCAATTTTTCATCCAACATTTTCTCGAATGCCTCATGTGTTTGTTTTTGCTTGAGGTTCTTCAAATTCCATCTTTTCTGCATTTTCCTTTTCTTCTTCAGAGATTTGAATTTCAGAGAACATTTCATCATCAACATATTATGATCACTATCTATATCTGCACCGGGATAAGTTTTACAGTTTTTCACTTGGTTGCTAAATCTTTGTTTCACTAATATGTAATCAATTTGGTATCTTGCTGTATCTCCTGGCATTTTCCAAGTGTAGATTCTTCTTGGATGATTTTCGAATAAAGTGTTTGTGATAACCATCTTATGGTTTTCACAAAATTCGACTAAACGTTGTCCTCTATCGTTCCTCCTCCCTAACGCGAAATCTCCTATAATGTTGTCCTCTTTTCCTTGTCCTACTACCGCATTCCAATCCCCCATCACTATCAAATTCTCTTCTCCCTTCACATATTCTATCACTTCTTCTATTCCTTCGTACGTTTTTTCAATATCTTCCTCCGAATATGCAGATGTGGGCATGTATACTTGGACTATGACTGTGTCTACCGGTTTTGTTCTGATTCTAACCATCATCACACGTTCATTATGTTGCAAATAATTTTCTATTCTATTTCCTACTCTTTTATGCATTACAATTCCTACACCTGCTTGACCGTTCTTTGATCCTGTATGAATTATTCTATAATCCCCACTCCATAAATCGCCCTCTTGTGGCCATCTCATTTCGCTAATCCCCATTACGTCTATATTCAACCTATTCATTTCTAATTTCAAATTTTCTAATTTTCCCGCTTGCCTCAGTGATCTAACATTCCACGCTCCGACTCGAAGAATGTTGTTTCTTTTCCCTATCCTATTCTTCGGTTTTCGTTCCTTGCTGATGAAACTTCCTCGAGCAGCCTCCACCCGGAGATCCGAACGGGAGACTAGTTTACCTCCGGAATATTTTACCCGAGAGAGCGCCATCATGTATTTATTAATTTGTTTGTTTGTTTTTGTTACATAATATTCCAGGTTAGGAAAAAGGGTTCATTTCCTCGGGAAATATTGAAACATGTCAAGGAAGGTAGTTTCCCCTTGCTTTCCTTCCGTTTGATTTTGCCGATGTTTCTGGCATTGGGATGATTTCGTTTCTCTCAGTTTGTATTCTCTCTCTTGAGTAGTTTATTCCACTCAAAAAAAAAGATCCAACTCTGAGATACTTATCCTCCCCACCACGTAAAGGGAGCAGATACTACCAGGGATGGATAAAAAGGATATCAAGGACAGGTATCATGAATATCCCCCTGGAAGACCCGCAATCATCCACGGGGAGGTCGTCATTTGTAATTCCGGAAATCTGAGTTCGGATTTGTCATCGGCGACCCCAAAAACCCCCTTTCCCCACGTTTCAGAGAATTCGGAGTGATTCTGAAATTCCGGCCGCCATATTGGATCCATCATTCGCAATTTCAATATTCCAACTGGATGCAATTAATCCGAGATGCTCGAATCGCATGTTCCAATCCACAGAATTATCCAACCCCCGTGTATCATAGTTTTATGACCGGTTTTGATCATCATCATCATCACGTTCCCCCTTCGTTTCCGCTGCCATATTGGTTAAATAGTCGCCATGTTCGGAAAGTACCATACGGCATTGAAAAGTAGACACTTCAACGAGAATTTTAAGCCCATCAAACATTTTTCATCTCAAAAATTGAAATGCGCAGGGGGGGTGGCTGATTCGACAAAAAATGCCCCATATATACATGCTCGATAATATAAAATAATTGATTGGAGTATTCAATTTATACATGTATATATGTATGAGAAAAAAAGACAGGGACAGAGATAGATAGAGAAAAAAAGTTGGAAAAAGGGCGGGGATGTCACAAATGGAACACGACCATCGAAGAAATGAAATTCAACTACTGTCATTTTATGTATAATATAAAAATATCCAAAATCAACATTTCTATTTCAAGAATTAGATTCTGGATTTTCTCTCCCAATTTACACAAATCTCTCCCATCATAACCAAAATCAGATGTATCCAGGAAAATTAGATTTCGCGTAAAACATTCTACCGAGATTTCCTAGATTTTGCACCATCATGAATCCCTAATGCACACTCAACACAATGTCTCTTTAAACACAATTTTGGTATCTCATGAAGTCCAAGCGACACCTCCCTGAGACTCCATTTCTTCTTGAAGATGCAACCGTAATATTCGCGAAACTTCAGCAGCAAAGCTTGTTCGCAGGACATCTTCATGTAGTATTATCGAGTTCCTGAAACAGACGTTGCGCAATGCACGTGGATGCTGTTATTCTACACATCAATATGATACAAGCCTGAAACTTTCTTCATCCAGGAGGTTTGAGATTCTCCTTGTGGGATGCAACCTTATAATTGTCTTGACGACGTTTGAATGACAATACATTATGAAGAAGAAAACAAACGTTATTTCCATGCAACAGGAATATTGCACTATACTTCCTTTTCATCAAAGGAATATAGGTACTTTGAGAATATAAAGAACGTATGGATGCTTTGAGAATGCTATACATAAAAAATTGACGTAGGAAAAGTATGTCAGTTTTGTACTCCTTTGTGAACAGATCTTGCCAAGATTCATTTATAAACATTCCATCATGTCTGCATGTACTCATATAATCCACACGTTTTTGTATTCTGTTTTGATTATCGACCAGTTATAACCAATAGAGGTGTTCAGAAATGCCACCCCATGTGGGAAAAATGTCCGAAACTGTATACAATTGTATACATTTTTGGACATTTTTTCCACATGGGACGTCCAGATAAAATAAAAAAGAAATCTTTCAGCATAATTCATTCCAGTATCGCGCAAAACATATTAACGTCACAGAAGAAACCTCAAGATTCACATGTCAAGTCATCCACATCGAATGTCATCCACAAGTTTGGAGTGGAATCTTAACCTCCACTTTTGAAGTAAATTATGTTCAATCGTGAATCCCTCTTGGAAAGAAAGTTTAGAGTTTTAAGAGAGAAAACACACAGCTCTCATAGGTCATAATTCATACTCGCGAATCGTGTTACCCCTTCTCTAAATGGAACTGTGTTTTTCGAATACTTCACGTTCGTGAACGAATCTGATCTTATCCAGTTTACGATCGCTTGATCGAAATTTGTTCACTGAGAGACCACGACTCCGTCATTTCATTTTGCACTTTGTCTATGGAATGTTGATATTGTGAAAGTGAAGCAAGATGTGAATTGATGTGCAGACAGGACCTTATGAAAACAACACCTTGTTGAAAATTCTCATTGAATCTAATTTACTAATGTTAACTTTGAAACGGATTTTTCATAAAATGTAATAACCGTAACAATAGTTCAAAATTGATTTCAATGGAGATCGTGATTCTTAACGATTGTTCATTGCACAATGACGTAGTCAAGATCAGGAAACTTTGAGTTTTCTCCTGTAAAAATAAGTTAGAAATTCTTGGGGAGTTTCCAAAATAAATATTCATAAAAGATGAATGAAAATGTCAAGAATTTGAATCCGAATCCATGGGAGATTGCGATTTGTTTGTCTCAACGATCCTCACTGAAGCTAAATAGAGAAAAGTTTATATTGGAGATTATTAGACACAGTATCGTAACCGTGGGATATACTCGATTATGACGGTAGGAACTATAACTTTGTATTTTGTTATTACTCCGCATGTTGAATTCGAGAAGAGTTGTGGTAATATGTCGCATACTCATGGTTTTTTCCGCCAAAATAAAGTATATCTCATGGCTGCGATATAAATATATTAATTTTTTTACAAAATTTTCTCCGTGTACGTAACGAAATTGAGCAAAAGATAGTTGTCTGGCCTTGAACGGTTTCCATCTCTGGAAATCCGGTCGGAAGCTACACTGTGAGGAATTTCTAATTGAACTCCCGATTATATGTAATGGAAGCAAAAGTTGTTCTCGTACACGGAGAAAAATAGATACCAATGGGTATGAGAAGTATTATACGGGTTAGTATATGAGGACAAGCATCTAGATTATACCCCTGGGATATTAGTCTGATTAGCATTATACTCCTTAAAATCTAAATTATACTTTTCAAAATATGGATATTAGGGACTAGGAAAAATTGGTATAATCCAGATGCTTGTCATTAGTATCTATTTTTCTCCGTGTAACTGAAAAACTTATTGAAATTTCAATCATATCTGAATGAAATTTCAGTTACGAAAATATATATTGATGTATGATATAATACAGCGGGTTGCCAAATCATTAGGCCATAGTTGATATTACTGAGATTACTCCAGAGTTAAATATCTCAGTTAGAAATTATCGTGGAGAAATAATTGAAGCCACGATTTCAAGGGCAAAGTCTACTGTTTGAGCATCATTTGACCTCTTTGGTGCATCATGGTTTTGCGACAACCCACATCGGATTGAGTATGAGCATTTTTGCTGATGTTTTCTTAGTTTTTCAAACAGATGGAGCTCGCAGGGAAATCAGGACATGAAAAAACGAAGATGAACATTCTGTAGAGATTTTTCTCAGCTTCAAAACGCTTTTTTCATTTTCCCGGTAGAGTCATTTTTAGCGGAGTTATGTCATATCTTATGACTTGTGATTTTGAGACGGTTAAAGGGACAAAAAATTTCCACGGTGGAAGAAGTTTTTTTTTGAAGATGCATTATACGCAGAAAATACTTTTAGGAGCAATCAAAAACCTCTCAAAGTATTTTTTTCGTATAATACATGTGGAAACTAAACTTTTTCATTCAAAGAAATTTTTTACCACATCACCTAATGTACCCTTCAACCTGTACACCATGACTCACCACTTAGTTCCTCACTAATTTGGAATCATTTATAAATTGAGATTTGACCGATGTAATATGCAAAAAACAAACAGACAATTATTTCCCTGTCCTGCTAAAACTGACAATTGGAAACGTATTCGGTTTTGATACGTTTCCATATGTTTGAATGCGATTTCTTTCCACGTTCTAGCGGGATGTGCTCAAACAATCCAAGTTACTTTATGGTACCCTGTTTGAAAGATTCTATAGAAAACGATAGTAACCGATTCAAATCGAATGGGTTTGAAAGAAACCTATGAGAACTACTCGGGTGCTCATTCAAAATGAATAAGACTGAATGGAAAATATTGTAGTAATAGGATTCAATTGGTAATATTTCATTGGAATTATGAGGGGTTTTATCGATTTTAATGGAAGCATGGTAGGGAATGAACAGCAATAGGAACTTTCACATATGCCTCCTGTAGGAATGAATGGGGGAATTCCACGAGATGAACGTTAAATGGGATTGAATGAGGAATCCCTATTTGAATCTGTTGCAACCGGTCACATTCATTCTGAATGAGTGTTTATAGGAGATTTCTGAAACCGAATTCTATGGACGGGAATAGGATGCTTCTGAACTGTAAACAATGAATAAGTTCCTTTGGAGAACTCCCAACTCGGATTACTGCTCGTTTTGAGAGAATGTTGAATGAGCAGCCATGGGAAGTTTCCCATTTCAGCTACTATAAGAATAAATAGGAAAATTCCACAAGATGAGGGTTGAATGAGTTCATATAGGGAATTTCCATTTGAATTCAACGTATCCTCCCACACTGATTCTGAATAGGTTTCAATGGGAAATTTCTGAAACTAAATTTCATGAGCAGGAATAGGTTGTTCTTGGGATGTACGTAATGGACGAGTTCCTTTGAAGAATAATCAATAATTGCCTATTCATCCTGAATGGATGTTCAATAGGATGTCAATGGGAACTCTCCCACATATTTTCCTATAAGACGAAGTAGGGAAATTGTAGAAGACGAACATCGAATAATATCAAATTGGAAATTTCACGGACAAAAATCTGACTTGATCCAATTGATGAACTGAACAGGTTTGAACGGGATCTTTCCTGTGAGGAACAGAAATGGGCAACTCCTAGTTGGTGCCGATGAAACATTCATTCAGAAAAACCAGAAAACCCAAAAGATTGTTTTCGACCGCAACTTGTTGATTACTTATATTCTAGGAAGAAACCATTTCGACCTACAAAACTCGCTTTGAGAAATTTTCTATCAATACCTATTCAACATCCATGGGGTGGGAGGCTGCGGTTTATTCGAATGGAAATTTCCCATACGAATCTATTCAACGTGTATCTTGTGGAATTTTCTCATTCATTTTGATAGAAGCCAATCCCTGGTTAAAAGAATCCATTGAATCTGACAAATGAAATTTCATGAGATTTGGCCAGAACATTGTCCGAGATTCGATTAGATTTGGCGGAATTCAACCAGATTCACATTCGAGGAATTCATTGTCCTGACCGAATCTCATTAAGAAATCAGCGTAGGGAATTCGGTCAAGACATGGTTCAAGATTCAATGTGATTCAGTGAGATTTGGCGAGGATAAACGGATTCCTTCAACCTAGGATATGGAAAACTTGCCATGGCCTGCAATTACACATTCGTTGGAAATCGACAATAATCCCAATTGGATATTCTCAAAAAAAACTCATTCAGTACTTACATTTTAGGAACAACCTATTCCTGTCCATATAATTGGATGTCGAAAAGTTCTCATTCAAACTCATTCAGAATCAATGTGGAAGGCTGCGACAGACTCAAATGGAAATCCCCTATACAAATTCATTCAACACTGATCTCGTGGAATTTCCCTATTCATTCCTATCAGATCAAATGGGCAATTTCCCAATGCTACCTATGAACTATTCGCTGGGAACAAACAGTAGTCGGAATTGGTTACTTCCTAGAGGGACTTATTCATTTCCTATATCCCACAAACAACCTATTCCTACCCATAAAATTCGGTTCCAGAAATTTCCCATTGAAACCCATTCAGAAATCCACGTGGAAGGTCGCGACGGATGGAAATGGAAATTTCCCATACAAACCATCTTGTAGAATTTCCCCATTTATTCTTATAGAAATTGATATGGGAAACTTTCTGTTGACACTCATTCTCTACCTTGCTTTTATGAATACCGATAAAACCTTCCATATGTCCAATGGGCTATTAACAATTGAATCCCATTACTATATGTCATTCAAATCACATTGGTAGATGAATGGGGTACAACGTTGGATGGGTGATCATCACGCTAATAACACATGATGTATTGTTTGGATTTCTTTCAGCAATGACTCGTAATATGGAAGAGTTGAATCGATGATGTACGAGTATGTGTTTGTTCACTTAATATAGATTGCGTATATATTGTATAACAAACTGTACATTGGTTGTTGACAATCAACCACCAAAGATTTTTTAGAACATTTTCCTGTCTTCTTCCATCGAATTTCCGATTGATTCCGATTGATGCTCCCAATGAGTTTGAATCAGATTTTTCTAAATAGCAACCCTCAGGAAAAACCCGATTCCCCCCTATTGGTTGTTTTTGAATGAGAATGAATGGGAATGTTCAACCACTTCAGACGGGATTATTCTCATTCATTCTCGTGCTGAATTTTCGGAAAATTCTAATAATTTCCTATTAATTTCATCATTGTTCCTTCAGAAAAATCCCACCGATTTCCGTTGGAGACTCTGATGGGAAATTTTCTTTCTTTGCAATGGGAATGAATGAGAAGTTTCAACCAGGGATGTATATCGACAATAAGCTGCAACAGTTTTTGTAGAAATCGTTCAAGCCCCATTTCGATACTGTAGAGAGTCAAATGAAAAATTCCAAATAACTTCGATTTTTACTCGGGAAGGAATTTGTTTATTGCATGTTCAATCTTTGCATAATTGAATGGAAACTGATTCATGACAACTGTAACGACATCCAAGATAACTTGAATGAACTTTTCTTCAAATTCAGTCATTGACGCCTATTCCGCTGGAAAGCCCATTACGAGCACGCCCAATGAAACCTATATGGGAATTGATTGCTTTTTTTTGCTAATTTGTAACACCAATGTCGAATTTGTTGCTATTTTATTTAGTGATGAAATTTGAGTGGAGCTAGCGGAAGTATTCCGCTGGAAAGCCCATTATGCCTTTGGGTCTAAGACCACATGTAATATATATGGAGATTTGTTGCTTTTTTGTTGCTAATCAGTCACTACAAAAACAATGATGGTACTCTGGTTTTTTTGGAAAAATTATAAATTATGCTATCGGAGACTTTTCGCGGCGGATCGGAAAGTGATGGATTCAATACAAAACCTGATCGTTAGTCTGGTATGGTTGTTGGGCTGGGATGATTGAAAACTTTTGTTTCTATAGCGTTTCCAGGAATATAAGGATCATTGGTTAGGGAGAATTTTGTCTTTCAGTTTTGGATTCAGAGATTCTATCATAGAAGGTTGGAAACGGAAATCAGTCCTTGGGAGTTCGGAGACATTTTGGAAGTGACCAGCAAAATAATGAGGCATCGTTGTCATTGCGAGTTCTATTGTCCCCGTGAAGATATCCCATTGCTACACGATGCTGAAATTAGTCCGAGGGAGGAGCCTGCTTTTTGTATTCATAACCAGAATTTGCGAATTCATATCACTACGTCCTGTTGCGGCCCTGTACTCGGGCTACATTTTCGGGCTAATTTCAGCATCGTATTGCTACAGGATTTATCGATGGGGTGGGCACGTTCAAGATCCTGTCTCCAGCAAATGGTGATATATTCGCTGACCAATGGAATGTTCTTGAACGTCGGAGTCCCGAGTGAGATATCATATCTCCCAAAGTACCGGAACAACAAAATCAGAGTCGAAGACTCACGGTTTCATTGATTGTTGGTTCAATGATTTATTGGAGACAGCTTGTCCGGAATGTCAATTATAACACGGGATATTGTGTTAACTGACTACTGAAGTATTTTGGAACGTGTGAATCATGAGCGACGAATTATTCCTCGAAGGATTCGTGAGTAACTAAATGAAAATCGAAGGATATAGGATTCATGGGAATGTCTTTATTGATTTTTGTGAGCGTGCTTGCCCAGGATGTAATTTCCAACGCGTACCCTTGGGTTTGCTGACACATGACATGTCCTAAAACGTGTACATCACGAGCAACAAAATATTCCTCTCACAACCTGCTAGCAATAAAATGATAAACAGAGAATAAAGGTTCCATTTGAATATTTCCATGTATTTCCATGGGCGTGCTCGCCCAGGATGCAATCTTTAACACGTATCTATGGGTTTGCTGACTGATCGAAGGTTCTAGGACGAGACGATCATGAGCAACAAATGACTGCTCCAACAGATTGCAAGCAACGAATTGAGAAAGGGGAAATTCCTGTCACATTGAATTTCCCCATCCAATGAAATGAGGTGAGCTCGTCCAGGATTCAATTTTCAACATGTATCATTGGGTTTGCTGGAAAATGACATGTCCAAGGACGTATGGATCACGAGCAACAAAATATTCCCCCCACAATCTGCTAGTAACAAAATGGAAATCAGAAAAAGAGGTTCCATTGGGATATTTCTGTGTATTTACGTGGGCGTGCTAGGCCGGGATGCAATCTCCTTCACGTATCCTTGAGTTCGCTGACACATGACATGTCCTAGGGCGTGTATATCACGAGCAACAAAATGAGAAACAGAAAATAAAGTTTCCATTGGAATGTTTCCATGTAATTCCATGAGCGTGCTCGCCCAGGATGCAATCTTCAACACGTATCTATGAGTTTGCTGACTGATCGAAAGTTCTAGGACAAGGCGACACAGTTTGCGACCAACAAATTGAGAATCGAGAAATTCCAGTCACATTGAAATTCCGTATCCACTAAAATGAGGTGGGCTCGTCCAAGATGTAATTCTCAACATGTATCATTGGATTTGCTGTCACATGACATTCCCTAGGACGTGTACATCACGAGCAACAAAATATTCCCCCTGCAATCTGCGAGCCACCAAATGAGAAACAGAAAATCAAGGTTTCATTAGAATATTTTCATGCATTTTCATGGGCGTGCTCGTCCAGGGTGCAATTTGCAATACGTATTTATGGGTTTGCTGACTCATTGAAGGTTCTAGGACGAGGTGGTCATGAGCAACAAATTATTCCTCCAACAGTTTCCGAGCAACAAATTGAGAATCGTGAAATTCCAGTCACATTGAATTTTCCTGTCCACTGAGCACGCCCATGAAAATGCATGAAAATATTCTAATGGAACCTCCATTTCCGGTTTCTCATTTTGTTGCTCACGAATTGTAAGAGGAATATTTTGTTGCTCGTGATGTACACGTTCTAGGACATGTCATGTGTCAGCAAACCCAATGATACATGTTGAAAATTACATCCTGGACGAGCCCACCTCATTCTAGTGGATGGGAAAATTCAATGAGACTGGAATTTCATGATTCTCAATTTGTTGCTCGGAAACTGTTAGAGGAATGATTTGTTGCTCATGATCGCCTCGTCCTAGAAACTTCAATGAGTCAGCAAACCCATAAATACGTATTGAAAACTGCACCCTGGGCGAGCACGCCCATGGGAATACATGGAAATATTCCAATGGAACCTTTCTCCTCTGTTTATCATTTTATTGTTAGCAGGTTGTGAGAGGAATATTTTGTTGCTCGTGATGTACACGTTTTAGGACATGGCATGTGTCAGCAAACCCAAGGATACGCGTTGGAAATTACATCCTGGGCAAGCACGCTAACACAAATCAATAAAGACATTCCCATGAATCCTATATCCCTCGATTTTCATTCAGTCAAATCAACGAAAAGACAAATCAACGAAATCAGTGTTTGAAACGGGAGAGTGTGACGTATCTCTATCTTCAACCAACTTTTCGTTGATTTGGTTTTTCGTTAATTTGGCCCCCATCCGAATTCGCAAATTCTGGTTATGAATACAAAAAGCAGGCTCCTCCCTCGGACTAATTTCAGCATCGTGTAGCAATGGGATATCTTCACGGGGACAATAGAACTCGCAATGACAACGATGCCTCATTATTTTACTGGTCACTTCCAAAATGTCTCCGAACTCCCAAGGACTGATTTCCGTTTCCAACCTTCTATGATAGAATCTCTGAATCCGAAACTGAAAGACAAAATTCTCCCTAACCAATGATCCTTATATTCCTGGAAACGCTATAGAAACAAAAGTTTTCAATCATATAAGCCCAACAACCATACTAGGCTAACGATCAGGTGTTGTATTGAATTCATCACTTTCCGATCCGCCGCAAAAAGTCTTCGATAGCATAATTTATAATTTTTCCAAAAAAACCAGAGTACCATCATTGTTTTTGTAGTGACTGAGTAGCAACAAAAAAGCAACAAATCTCCATATATATTACATGTGGTTTCAGACCCAAAGGCATAATGGGCTTTCCAGCGGAATACTTCCGTTAGCTTCACTTAAATTTCATCAATAAATAAAATAGCAACAAATCTAATATTGGTTTCACAAATTAGCAACAAAAAAGCAACCAATTCCCATATAGGTTTCATTGGACGTGCTCGTGATGGGCTTCCCAGCGGAATAGGCGTCAAACATTGTCCTTCAATGAAATACAAAGAACATTCGCATTTGAATCTATCAAGCTGAAATAGTATGTACCAATTTTAACTGGAGCTTAGCTACTGAGAGAATTTTCCACTCAAACGATTTCCTGTTCTTTTGTTGAGTAACCCATTTGTGAGTCAATTCGAAAGTTTGAATTTTGATTTAAATTCCCCTCGTATATTCATTTTGTCCTCTCGCCTACATCCAAAACGATGAAAAGTCACAATCGGTGGGTTTAAGGGTAGATAAATTCAGCGTTGGTGGTAGCAGCAGCAGTCGCAGTAGTAGTGGTGGCAGAAGTTGTCGCCGTTGATGAAGTCGGGAAAAATGTCTCTGGGCTGGAATAAAGCAAGAGATGAAAGTAAAAACGAAGAATCATCATCATAATGTGAATCAAAGGAGAAGGGAGTAGCCAAAGGTGAGATTTTTACTCCCTTTTTCTATTACCTTGAAAGTTTCCTATCTTCTTGCAACCTCAAACAACATTCACAGGATTCTTTGATTATGAAAAGTCAGCTGTAAGGCTGTGATGAATGCGTAACGGCTTATGAAACTAATGACCGCTTTTGTGTTATCAGTTTCATCCCGTACAACACATGAACCCGTACAGCACATGATGTATCAAACATTTATTCGGCATGTGAAAAATACATAATCTCATGGAAAGTGGAACATTTTGAACAACATATTCCTGGCATATATCATTTCACATCATGTGGCAATATTTTCAAAATTATAATCAATTATCACTAGAAATAGACGTCACCTTACTGTAGATCAAATCTCAAAACTTTTTATCGCATTATACAACTCTGTTTCTTAAATGCACGCTGTACCTCCGTGATTTTCATATAAATCCGATGAGTCAATCTAAACCTCTAATGATAATTGAATCGATGATATATGTGTTGGTTTAATTGATATAGATTACGTATATATTGTATTATAAACCGTACATCGACTGTTAACAACCAACTACGATGTTGACAAAAATTTTTTTAGAACATTTTTCTTTTTCCATGAGATCTCCCATCGATTCCGATTGATGCTTCAAATGAATCTGAATCAAATTTTCATGAATAGCGACCCTTGGGATGAACCCAATTCATTCCTATTGAATTCTTTTGCCCTAATAAAAATGATTCATATAAGACCACATATAAACCATATACGATCATATATGGATAGAGGTTTCATATATGACCACATATAATTCATATTCAATTCATATTCAATGCATATACGGCGCATATACGCCCCGGACATGCATGTAGGTTGACATATACAGACCGTATATGCCCGTGTATGCGCCGTATATGCATTGAATATGCATTACATATAAATTATATGTGGTCATATATGAAACCTCTATCCATATATGATCGTATATGGTTTATATGTGGTCTCATATGAATCATTTTTACTAGGGTGGATGAGAATGAATGGAAATGTTCAACCAGTTGAGACTGGATTATTCTCATTCATTCTCATTGCTTAATTTTTGGAAAACTCCAATTAATAACCATTAATTTTATCATTCTTCCTTCAGGAAAATCCTATTGATTCCCGTTGGGTACCCTCATGGGAAATCCTCTTGTTAATAAGAACCTTCCGATGCAGAAACTTGATTAATTCCCATTAGATTTTTTTCAATGAGAAAGAACGAGAGATTTTAACCTGAGAAGTTATCGGTTATTTGCAAATACGAGGTTCTACTTCACTGAGTTCGTGATAATCTCCCTGCCATGTGAATTTAATATAATTTCTACAATATTGCCACATGATGTGGAATAATATATGTCAGGAATATGTTGTTTAAAATATTCCGTTTTCCATGAGATTATGCATTTTTCACATGCCGAACATATATTTGACACATCATATGCTGCACTGGATATGTAAATACATCAACAAACAGCCTGCTGCTGTCACTGTGACAGACTTGAAGTTTTAGGGGTGATGTTGGAATAGGTTATGATCTCATATAAAACTATTTTTGTTCCCATGGAAGAAGAGAATCACTTGGAAAGCGGTATATTTTTGTTACCACGGCGGGCATGCTAAAAGATTGTTTGGAAAAATTTGCTGATTCAACCAGTGACGAACTTAACACTGATTTACAGCGGAATTAAATGATTTTCAGTACTTTCACTGATTTGGATTTAGAGAGTAGGAATCTTCCTGGCTATAGCTTCTAGTTCAAGATGATCTTGAGGTCCATATTTCTGCCAAAAGAACGCCTAGAAAGATTCCCATCGGTAACGATGAAAATAAAACCATCCCTCCTCGTGAACATCAAAACCGAATATCATATTCTCATCATCACAGGAAAAGAAAAATAATTTGACACCAAGTTTTAGCTGCATTCAAATTGTCAAAGCCCCTTTTATAAATGAAATTCCATCCTTGCAAAAGATCCGCGGTCGATATCATAGATCTAACGCACAAAACGGATAGACGAATGGACGTACAAGTTTTGCGGACGGTATATAATGAATCCTGAATGTCGTCTCCTGATTGCATTTCCGTCTCGGTTTTGGTACGGGCATTGCATCCATATGAAATTGCGGTTGCATAATGCGAGAAAACGTATGAATTATTTAACGAAGTAACGTTACTCTGCGTTGTCCCGCGTTGGAAGACGACCCCAGATGATTCAACACCCGCAACGGTCTCTCGAATGAAGACATTAAAGTAAAACGCTTTAAATATTAATGAAAGAAGTGGAAATGAGATGAAAAATTCAACGTAACACCGACAAAGCCACATCACAGAGCTTCTCCATAGAATAAAATGCCACCCCTACACTGTAAAAAATATACTTCCTAAACTGCCAAAGAAGTTTGGCAGTTTTTTACACAAACTTTTTTTGTAAATTACCAAACAAAAGTTTGTAGACATTTGAAAAATTTCGTAATTTCACGAAGATTTTTGAGAATTCACAAAATTTTGTTCGGCAATTTACAAAAAAGGTTCGGAAATCATTTTTCCAAACCAAGTTTGTAAATTTCCAAGCATATTTGTTTGGAATTCAACAAATTTTTTTTACAGTGTACACTGAGAGAAAGTATTAGTAGCAATTATCTAACAAAATTAGTAACATGACGTCTCAACTATTTTTTCTAGTATCACTCACTAATTTTTATTGTACGATATAACCAAAAGTTAGGACCGAAATTCCTTGATTTTCAAAATCACTTTCAATTAAGGTTAAAATGACTTGTAAATTTGTACAAAATAATAACCTAGATAATATAATCTACAAAAATCATGTGAAGAAGTTTAAGAAAATGACACTGGTATCACATCCATTTTTGTCGTATTTTTGAACGTTTCATCCATTTTTATCGCAATTTCGACCAGGGAAACTATATCATTTAATTCTAGTTTATAAAGTATATTAATACTTTCCAAACAGACACAAAGATATCTTTCAGAATTCTAAAAGATATCTTTCAAAAGTACAAGAAGTCTTGAAGAATTTTCTAAAACATATCTTTTCGTATTCGAAACTGCAAAAGCAGTAACAGAAGTTCAAAGTATATACGAAATAAAAACGTCCGTAGAATGTACGAATGAGATACGAAGAATATATAATGAACGTTCATAGAATATTCGAATGAGACTGTTTTAAATATACTTAGAACCTACATAGTACATTCGAAATGTACGATATTCATCCAATCGACGTTCGATTGACGTACCATCGTATATTCGATTACATACGTTCGATGAATATGCATAGCACCTATGAAACGGTCTCATTGGAATATGCATAGAACATATTTCGAATATTCGAAGAACGTTCATAGTACATTCTGGTGCTACTTGGGTGTCTTATGCAACATGAATAGATTTCTGAAAGATCTCTCGGAGACTTCTCAAAGATATCTTTAAGAAGAAATTAAGAAATCTAAAAGATTTCTTCAAGATTTCTGAAAGATGTCTTGAAAAATTCATAAAAATGTCTTGGAAGAAGCTTGAATTTATTCACAAAAAATTCTAACGTCTTTTTTTCCCTTCTTCTTCCTGTTTGTCTTTCTCGCTCTCGCACTCCTGCGAAGTTTACTTTACCCCGAACCTTGAAGTTGCGAGAATCGAACCCGCACATTTTACGATGTACTCACGTTTCAGTGACCTGAGCTACACAGACAGCGTGATTTTGATGCTTATAATTGTGAATATGGAATAGTGAAATAGTGTCAGTGGTGTATATTTTCAGAGTAAAAGTGATCTGTTGAAAAAAACTATTATTATATAAACAAATGTCAGATAAGTTGGCCGTGGATACCACAGATTTTTCTCAAATTATTTCTATCTCATAGTTATTGAAGAATAACTCATTAATAAGTATGAATGAGAATTCTTTTTGATTTACTCAAAGGCTGTACATGCGATTGAGCGGGAAAAGTTCACTATTTTGTAAAATATTTGTGTCTTGGAGATTCGATAATTCCAGCGCGAGTATTAAAAGGTTACAAAATCGTACTCTACAGAATTTGAAATCTCTTGGCATGTATATAGATTTTTCAAGCTTTCGATTTGTGAACGACTTTATCACATCTGTAATTCGATTATAATACACGGCACATTCTTAGTGGCGTAGCAAGGGGGGGGGGGCGGTGAGGGCGGACCGCCCCGGGTGCCAAATTCAAGGGGGTGCCAAATTTTGGTTCGCATTCGAATTTTACTGGATTACAGTTTCTTCTATGTTTTTTTTTTACAAAAGAAGATGAACTGCCAGGCGAGGGGGGTTCCGCTATCGCGTCCGCCCCGGGTACCATTCGGCCACGCTACGCCACTGCACATTCTAAGTGTTATTTATGTCGATTCATATGATCAGATATTCATAACCTAAACCTGCTGACCATCTCCCGTACAGCACATGACGTGTCGAGCTCATGGGAGGAACGTATTTTTGGGAACATAGGAACATGCCATACATGTGTGAGATCGTGCCATCCATATTCTAGGCACATTCATGCACATAGAAATGTCCGCCCAAATGACCTGAATTCAAGAATATGGGAGGCATGTTCTGTTGATCATCTCATACGCATCTGGTTTCCGTGTTACAAAAGAGGTTATGTATTTCTAAAAGACTTCTGTCAACATATTCAGGATGTCTTATGCAGCATCAGTATCATAATTCAATCATATAATTCTTTCCAGAAGAAGAATTACTGTTAAATAGCTTTTCTCATGTTGCATGAATTATCTTTCAAAAGTATTTTGGAATTGTGTAACCTCTAAAGTTCTGTCGGCTCCTAATGACTGACGAAAAACACTACACATCACTATAATTGAATTTTCATAAATATTAATTGTAGTTTTGTCTGATACATTTTCAACATTGTCACTAAAAATACGCGTCGAGTTATTGTAGACGAAATCTCAAAATTTCCTATTGCATGATCATAGAGCTATATTTCGTAAGTGCACGCTGTATCTCCGTGATTTGGATGAAAATCCGATAAATTAATCTAAATGAGGCTGAGATAATTCCGCGCATTCGACAAAACTTTGAAAAAAGTTTCGAGACAGTATACAAGTTCATAAAGATAAACATCACCATTTCATTCCGACTCGCGTACACAACACAATGAATTCATCGGTTATTTGCAAATGAGAGGTTATAGTTTACTGAGTTCATGAAAATCTTCCTGCCATGTGGATTGAATATAATTCTTACAATATTGCCACATGATGTGAAATGATATATGCCAGGAATATGTTGTTTAGAATATTCCGTTGTTCATGAGATTATGCATTTTTCACATGCCGAACATATGTTTTACACATTACGTGTTATACGGGTATCTTCTTAAACATATCTCCACTGAGAGAAGTGAACTGTAACCATTACCATGCGAAAATGGTAGTTGAATGACAGAATCTCTAAGTTGATGATGACGGCTACGTTATTTGGTATCCCTGGTTGAAAAAAACGATTGATTCCGACCAAATACTATTGATTAATCAACTAATTGGAATGAATCAGAACATTGTGCAGTCGAAATGCTGATTGAATCCAATCGGATCACTGCCATGGGCTGTCTTATTCATGAATAGGAAAAGAAGCGAGTATGACTGATGAATTGAATAGGCTCCAATGTGTATGAGAACGATAAGCTTCGATTACACTGAATCGCAATCGATTGAGGCATTTGAGAATCTTATTCAATGAGATTGTATCAGTATTTTGACAGTTGGGTATTGGAAAGGCGAGGTATAGCGAAGATGATATTGATAATCAGGAAAGGTTTGAAAGAGAGAAATGGAGGCAAGATGGTAGAGTAGAGCAGCGGAAAGTTGAGGAAAATCCGAGATCGTCACGGTTGAGTGAAGAGAAGGCGCGTGCAGGCAAAGAAAAGAAGCACAAGCGTAATCTACACTGAATATATTTTAGCACTCGCGTAAGCGAAGAGGATACAATTGGATTACAAGCTTGAAAATAGCGATAAGCGAAAGCGCGTGCGAAAAGCGGGAAGAGAAACGTGTAGGGCGGTCGTTGCGAAGGTTGCGAAGCGACTCGACTCTTCGACGGTAATCGATCGCTGTTGCTGACCCATTGATCGTGGATCTTCGGGGTTTTTCGGGTCGAAATGCTGGAACTCAGACAGAGATTCGGGAATCGCACCGACAAGCATACGAAGCTACTCGGTCCACCCCGCATACCCGTCGACACTATCCCTAGCCTCGTCTTTCGTCCAACAGGTATCATGTACTGAATCCGGGTGATAACGAATGAACTTAATGAGAATGAATCCGCGTTGGCACATGGGTTTGGGTTTCATGGTCGGTGATAATAATATCGTCATCTCAATAGAATTCGTTAGGTATCCTGTCAATTCATTGAGGAGTTCCAATGAGCGAGTGGCCGGTTAATTTAGACCAAATTGAATTGGAATCGATGAGCGGATTCACAGGGCAACGCAGGGCCCCTCAATCGGATCCTACAGGTTTTTTCACGATTCGGATCGGGATAAACAAACAAGATCCCACAAACTCTTCGCTGCGATTTGAATGGGTTCAATGAGGCATTCAATGATTCGATGAATGAGACTCCATCTGCATTTGAATGGTAAAATCCCTGGTTATACAATCCGATTGAATCCGATAAAAAAAAATTTTATCGGAATGAATTGAGTTTCTGCATCGGAAATTTCCTATTGATACCAATAAGATAATTGTCAATTGGATTTAATCGGTCTTTCCCCTGGTTAAGAAATCCGATTGAATCCGATAAAAAAAAACTTATCGGAATGAATTGATTCCTCCATCGGGATTTTCTTATTGAATTTTATTGGCTGTTAACCCAACCAACGAACGGTTTATATACATTGTAGAGGCGCATTTTATATCAATTAAACAAACACATATATCATTTATTCAATCATTACGTATGACAAATTATTGCTGAAATGAATTCAAACGATCATTTATGTGTTATTAACATGGTGATCATCCATCCACCTTGTACCGCAGTTGTCGTTGCTTAACCTAGAAGATCGATCTGGAACACCCACTCGCTCGATGCCGTAGTTCGCTTCCTATCAATGTGAACTAAATGACTGTCTTATGTCAGGGATGGGTGTCCTATAGTAATTAGATTCAATTGGTAATAGTCCATTGGACATATGAGGGATTGTATCGGTCTTAATGAGAGCATGGGAGTTCATTAATAATGAAAATCCCATTGAAAACCAAGAAAATATTTTCCAAT
This sequence comes from Gonatopus flavifemur, assembly GCA_018340375.1. Taxonomy (NCBI): domain Eukaryota; kingdom Metazoa; phylum Arthropoda; class Insecta; order Hymenoptera; family Dryinidae; genus Gonatopus; species Gonatopus flavifemur. The sequence continues at coordinate 12,450,083 of JAFFJZ010000009.1, forward strand.
TGGATTCAATCGGTATTTTATGATGGATCAAAAATTCCGATTGATATCAATACAATATTTTTCAATTGGATTCAATCGGTATTTTATCAATTATGAAAATTTTAATTGATACGAGTCAAATATTTTCCAATGGCATCCAATAGGTATTTTATCAATAATCAAAATTCCTATTCATACCAAGAAAATATCTTTCATTCGATTAAATCGAGATCTTATTGATTATTGAAATTTTAATTGATATCACTGAAATATTTTTCAATGGAATTCAATGGGTATTCCACCAATCACAAAAATTCCAAATGATACCGAGAAAATATTTCCTAATTGGATTAAATAGGTATTTTATGGTTGATGAAAAATTCCGATTAATACCAACAACATATTTCTTAATTGGATTGAATCGGTATCTTATTAATCATGAAAATTTCATTTGATACCAGTCAAATATTTTTCATTGGGATCCAATTGGTATTCTATCAATATTAAAAATTCCGGTGGATACCAATACAATATTTTTCAATTGGATTCAATCGGTATTTTATCAATTATGAAAATTTTAATTGGTACCAGTAAAACGTTTTTCAATGGGATCCAATTGGTATTTTATCAATAATAAAAATTCCAATTGATGACAATAAAATGTTTCTTATTTGATTCAATAGGTATTTTATTGATCATTAAAATGCTAATTGATATCAGTGAAATATTTTTCAATAGAATTCAATGGGTATTTCATTAATCATGAAAATTCCAATTGATACCAAGAAAATATTTTCTCATTACATTCAATGGGTATTTTATGGTTGATAAAAAATTCCGATGGATACCAATAAAATATTTTTCAATCGGATTGAATCGGTATTTCATTAATCATGAAGATTTTAATTGATACCAGTCAAATATTTTTCAATGGGATCCAATTGATATTTTATCAATAATAATTATTCCGATTGATATCAATGAAATATTGTGTAATTGCATTCACTTGGTATTTTATGACCAATGAAAATTTCGATTAATGCCAATACAATATTTTTCAATTGGATTCGATCGGTATGTTATTAATCATAAAGATTCTAATTGATACCAGTCAAATATTTTCCAATGGCATCCAATAGGTACTTTATCAATAATAAAAATTCCAATTCGTACGGACACAATATTTTTTAATTTGATTTAATCAGCATTTTATTAATCATTACAATTATGATTGGTACCAGTAACATATTTTTCAATGGGATCCAATGGATATTCCATCACTGATAAAAATTCCAGATGAAATAACATGGAAAACAAAAGGTTCCGACAATATCTCAAGCGCGGTTTGTTTGAATAGAGAATTCCGAGTACTTTTTTATCAGAAGGTATATAATACTTCTTAGGGTGTTCAGTGTGGTTTAGATTTCGTATATTGATATGACTCATTGAATAAGACACAATCCAATCGGCTATACCATGATCAGATCTGATTGAGTAGTAGAATCTCTCTTTAATAGAATTTCATTCGTCTACAGATTTTCTGAGTCGACTAAACCTTCATTGAATCCGATTGAATCAATTGGGCGATTCCTGTTTACAACTTAGTTGCAATAGTATACCTTGTATATCAGCATCTCAGTATGATTCCCATCCTCTATCGTGATATGAACCAGTGAACTATAGAATACTATAGAATCCAATTGGTCATGTCTCTATCGAATCCGATTGAGTAGTAGAGTCTATCTTTGATGAAATTTTATTCGCAAACAGATGTTGTGGATCGGCTAATTGCCCATTGGATCGGATTGGGTCAGTTGTGCGATTTCTTTTTACAACTCATTTTGAATAGTGTAATTTGCAAAACCATGTTTTGGCGTAATATCATTGTGTATCATCATATGACTCATTGATTACGATAGAATCCAATCCATCGTACCCGTAGCGAATCCGGTTCAGTACTAGAGTCTGTCTCTGAAGAAATTTGATTCACAAACAAATGTTTTGGATCGGTTAAACCCCCATTTGATCCACTTGGTTCAGTCGTGCGATTCCTCTTTATAGCTCATTATGAATAGTACCATTCGCATAATCAGTGTTTCGGTATGCTTTCCATTCCACATCTTAATATAACTTGATGAGTACGATAGGCTCCAGTCGGTCATATCCCTATTGGATCCGATGGAGTAGTAGATCCTACACTAATAAAGGTCTACTCGGTTCCAGATGTTTCAAATTGACTGAACGCTCATTGAATCCGACTGGGTAAATGAGGCGATCCCTGTGTACAACTCACTTGCAGAAGTACACCAAGTATTCAATCGGGATATCGACTGCAGAATGTTCTGATTCAATCTCATTCATTTCTCATTGCCACCATTCCCCGTTCATATTATTTTTTCTCCTATTCAATTTCATTGTCTATTACGTTCCAATATTACTGGGCAAATGTCGATTCATCCCCATTCGTCCATCCGTTGATTTCCGTATTGATTCCCAATCAATATAATCTCCGATTTTTCTATTTCAAATCCACCATTTGATTCTGATTGGATTGCAATCAGTGAAACGATCATTGAATCCTATCAAATATCATGCGAAAATCGAAATGTTGAAATGACTATTGAATCCAGAAACTTGAATATGTTCAAACCGCATTCGATCTGATGAAGTTTTTTTCCCCCATTTCCCTATGAAGAAGTGTCCCTTGTTTTACCTGTATGTCCCTGATTCAGTACCATTCATCAAAGCATGTCTATTGGTTCTGATTAAATCTGACCAATTCTGATTGAGGCTCAATCGTCAAATATTGATGCTCCAAAGTACGTACTATTCATTCAATCAGATTTGGTCAGAATCAATCGTTTATTCCAACCAGGGATCCATCTTCATGTAAATGGTAATCATTCCCATGTGCGTGAACATTGCTACGGATCTCCATAGTATCCGAAACCAAAATTGCGAAGCTGTCTTTCAATTACTATTTGTACATGGTAATCATTGCATTCCACTTCTCTCAGTGTTGTTGAAGTCTGCCAAGAAGATATCTTTCAAACGCTTCTCAAAGATATCTTCAAGATATCTTGCATGGTCGTCTTGGAAATGTTTTGAATCAAGACATCTTTTAGAAATCTTTTACAAGATGTATTTCCAACATTTCTGAAAGATATCTTCAAGAACTCTTCAAGAACGTTCTTAAAGATCTCTTAATTGAATATTCTTTTGGATATCTTCAAAAACTGCGTGCTGTGTGGGTTGTGACTATGTTTCGGCGCATAAGAGTAAATGTCTTTTGAAGATAGCACTGCCATTGTAGAGAAAAATACGCATCCAAAATCACTTTAGCCTTCAGACCCTCGACGCTCTAAATTATACAATTCTAAGCGGCAATTTTGACAACTTTGGCTCACGCGTTCTTCACACAGGAGAAAGAAAATTGAGAAATTCACCACGTAGGATGACAACGCGTCGCTTCGAGTCTTTGAATGGGAATTTTTACGATAATTTTTACGAAAATTTTGCGATAAAAATAGATTTTTCTTTTATGATGTGGATTATTTGACATTATATTTAGCAAAAATTTCCATTTAAAGGCTTAAAACGACGTGTTGTCGGTGTATACAGTGAATTTCTCCATTCCCTTTCTTCCGTGTACGTATGAAAGAAAGGAAAATATCGAAAAACAATCGAATACGAAAACAAGCTTGATTATATTAACTATAATTTCTTGTTTGAATCAATCAAATTTTCAGTAACTGTCATTAAGAATATTTAGTTGAGACGTTTTAGTTACAGTCACTATAAAAATTTCTTTGAGCGTACTCACCGTCGTTGGTACTGATCATCGTTGCTCCTCCTCCTTCAACCGCTAACAAAATTCATCGCAAAGTAGGATTCAGAGGATAACGGAGAGAAAAAGTATGTTCCGGAGAAATCGTTGGACAGCTAGCCACTATATCGAAGTACACATATTTTTCAAAAAAATGTAGGATAGCCGAGAAACTCGTTGGATGATCGATCGAATGTTATAGAGGCTGAAAGTAGAGGAAGAAAAAGGATTTCAGACGGGGAAGGAATGAAAGTAAAAAGGGTTGAAAACAGTTGGAGAGAAAGCGATAGGAAAACAATGGAAGCCGAGGAGGAAAAAAGCGTATTTCCATAGCCGTAATACATGTGTCTGTGCAATGGTATATTGGATATCAAAGGAAAAAGGGATAGTGGTTTGAAATGGACCTGGAGTCACGATTATGCCATGAGTGACGAGATAGAATAATCAACTTGTAAAGTGATGGATGCGATTATGTAATGACTTCCTCTGTAACTCGACGTTTATTCGATCATATAAATGATCCTCTGCTTCGGGTAAATATCATACATTTAGTTCTGGTTTTTTCCCCTCTCCTGTTTGGGAATTACTTTCCATTATCGATAACGAATATATGGGGTTTTGTTTCACCTGGTTTCAGCAACTGTTTTCGAGAAAAGAGGGGTGAAGTTCGAAATTTCCGTCGTTGCTACTCGATATCGAATTCTATTGATGCGAATTCGAAAAGTCTACTGACTTTCCAATGGTGATGAATCAATTTCTGATGTACACAGGAAAGAGTATTTCTTTGAATCAAAGAAATTGTTATTTGAAATTTTTAGGTCGAAATAAATACCTCTTTAACAAAAATGAATATTTTTTTTATTCAAAGAAATTTGTTATTTGAATGGTAGACGAAATAATAAATTCTTTTACATGAACAGAATATTTACTTCTGTCAAAGAAATATCTGTATGTATTTCTTTATTAATATTCTGACGGCGCCTGCTTACATAATCTTACAAGCGCCGCATCTCCTTATCGTCTCTCAATCCTCCTCCCACAAATCAACGTCCCTTCACAAAATAAACAAACTACTTCACCATCCAAATGAAAGAATAAAGAAAATCATCTCCTTGGCACTCTACATCCAGAAAGTAAAACCCATAAAGGGACATACGGAACAAAACAAAAGAAAACATAATTCAATTCTTCACTCCAAAACACATTTCACCAGCACCGAACCAAAATAATTCCCCCTTGTCCTTCTTTCCTTCTTTTACTCCCTCTTATCGTCTACATTCACTTCCCTACCCTCTCTCGTTCCACTCTTCCTTCTACTTACTCCCTCTTCTCTCCAGCTCCCTTCTTCCTCCTCTTCTTCCCACTCTCTTCAAGTCCGGGTCCACATATATCCCTAGTCTCCTCAGCGCGTTCTTCCTCTCCCCCCCCCCCCCTCTCCTGCCATCTCCTCGTTCTCGAACCTTATGCATATATCTTTTCCCTCCACTCCAATTTCCCTTACTGACTCCACTCTCAGCTTCATACCCATTCTCTCTTCCATCTTCTTCAACAACTCTCCGCTATCCTCTATCTCTCTTACTCCCCATCCTCTCACTATCACGTTCCTCTTCTTCCATCTTCTGTCCTTCTCCTTCCATTCCTCGAACCTCTTCTCTCGCTCTCTTTCTTCTTCTGCCTCTTCTCCCTCCTTTTTTTCTCCCCTTCTCCTGCTCTTCTGTTTCTTTTCCGCCGCTTCACCCTGCTTCCAGTAGATGGCCCTCTCGTCTTTTACCTTCCGCCCCATATTCCTTCCCTACCGACTCTCCTTCCCTCTCCGCTCCTCTCTTTCCTCTTGATACCCTTTCTTTGTTTCCTCTGGCGGTACGCTCTCCCTAGGTGGCAGCACTTCTTCTTCTTTCATTCCTTCTCTATTTTCCTTTAACTCTCCCAATCTTCCTTTTATTTCTTCACCTGAGTTTTCCAAAAAACTTATTTCTCTCCTTTTACATTCCTCTTCCCATTTCTCCTCCCATTCTTCGGCTTCTTGCCTCATCCTCCTTTCTACCTCCTCTTCCACCAACCTCCTTATCTCCTCTCTCTCCATCTCACGTCCACGTGTTTCACTAAATTGACTCCCAATTTCACTGTCTCCTTCTGCCTCTCCTTTGTCTCTCTTCCACTCAATTTTTTCCAACAAACACTTCTCACTTCCTCTTCCACTTCACACCCTTTTGTCCACCGACACTTCTTACTTTTCTTTTTCCTTTATTCATTACTCTCTGCCACGCACTGGCCGTCATACCCCCACAGTCATCTTACCGGGTCAAAGGAATATCTATTTGGACCTATTCAATTAACAATTTCTTAGATTCAAATAAATACTATTTTCTGTGTAGGCGTCGCTGAATAATTTTATATGATTTTGTGTATGTGTCTGATTTAATTCTATCCCTACATTCATTTGAATTTCGACAATTTCTGATATTTGCGCTGAAAATTGGAATAATTTTGTTTTTTTGTTTTGCAGGTAAGATCCTGTTTGTCCTTGTTTGAGATGATAGTTGCATTGATGGTGAGTATAGTAACAATCACGGAGAGAAAAAATTTGCTGACGCAGCAAATCGAAGTATTATATATAGAATAGCAAAATTTTTTGCTGACCTAGCTAAAAATTTGCTACAACAGCAATCGTGTTAGCTACGACAGCAATTTTTTAGCTGTGGCAGCAAAAAATGTTCGCTTCGCCAGCAAATTTTCAGCATTATATACAGGATAGCAAACAAATTTTGCTGGGATAGCAAACATTTTTTGCTGTCACAGCTAAAAATTCGCTGTCGCAGCTAACAAGATTGCTGGAACAGCAAATAGTTTGCTGTCACAGCAAAGAATTTGCTGCTCTGGCTAAAAGAACCCAGCCAAAGTAGATTTCGCTGCCACAGCGAATTCCTCTTTCTCCGTGATTCAATACGCGTTAATCTTGCATTGAATTGCAAAAAGAATCATTCTGTAATATTCTCATGTATACTCGAGAAAGAATGAATTAGATGTCTTCAGATAAAAAAAAGTTGAATGCGGTAGATCTGCTGAGATCCAAATGATTTATCTATTTGGATATCAATAGGTCTACTTAGATCTAAGTAGATCTATGTGGATCTGAATGAAAAAAGTTGTGGACTGACCTAGATCAATTCACATTTGAATAGATAAATTTAGATCAAAACCGATCTATTTAGATCTACAGTGATCTGAATACAAAAAGAGCTTCGATTTGTGCTGACATCTGCGTAGATCTATCTACATCTATTTAGATCCAAAGAGATCTACCGCATTCCATTTTTTGGATTTAAAAATATCAAATTTGATCTTATTAGATCCCTTTAGATCTCATCCATTTTCTCTCGGGTCCCCATAGAGCACCGCGAGGTCTTTTGAACGTTCAGACAACGTGCTTGGCTACACAGAGAACGTGTTTAGGTTTATTCAAGTGCACCGTGCGACGTTTTGGGAACGTGTTCAATAAAGGTTTTCATAACGTTGTGCGAAGCCGCACTCATGTTTTCAAAAGTTGGTCTTCATGAAAGTACGTTGGGAAAATATGGGAACGACGCGTAGGAGATGAAAAGAATGTGTTGAAAACTTATTCAGAGGTATCCAAAATGCAAATACTCTAAATATTTGGAGAACCTATTTCCCGGAGACCAAAACACGCAAAACCAGATGTATGTTTTCAAAACGTTCGAAGAACTTTTTGTGCTGTCTGGGTATATGTCCATATACATTCCATTACCAAATTGTAATTCGTCGTAACGTTGTATATGGAATAATATTCGACCATTCAATCGAAAATCTTTATTTTTTCAACGGATTCATCTCGTGGTAGGTGTTGATGGTGATTTGAGCTAGGAGATCAAGCGTTGTAAAACGTTGGAAGTTTTCCCGTATATCATTCAAACTTACCGCTGTTATTGCATGGGTGTCCTCAATTCTTGTTCTTTTTTCTCTCATTATGATGTATATGATCATTTGCACGATTACATCAGTGTTTTTTCTTTTACAAATCGAATCTGTTCGAGTGGAGATCGATCTTTTGCCGATCCTTGTAAAATCTGATCCAACCTCGATCGATCAGAAATTCCCCAGGATCGAATTGATCGATTCTTTTTTCATTTCAAAGTTTGTTGACGAGATTTGATTCGATCATGAATTGTGTTGGCAACAATCATGCTCATACGGAATTGTATTGAACAAAGTTTTGGAAGCGAAACCCATGAAGGTATTTGAATTTTGTCTTTTGAATCCATCACATTTGGAATAAATCATAAATACCCTGAGCCTTGAATGTCATGAAAATGTTATGAAATTTTTTACATAACACAGTCTATTAAATTTCATAATATGATATCAATCCCAGAAATATAATTCTTGATTTGAAGAATTTTCGTCTGAATTTCAATACGATATTTGGAAATTCAATAAATACTTTCTTATATTCAAAAAAAATATTTTTAAATTCCATAAATCATATTGAATTCGAAAACTGGATTCAATTTAATATGGGAATATTAAATTTCACAAGGAATTTTCTATCAAATTTAAGAATTTTTCCAACAGTGTTGAAATGTGAGAATGAGATTTTGGAGAGAACATAACAAATGAACAAAAATATTCAGAAAATATTCAGGTAGATTAATGAATTTTAATTTTGTCATATGAATATGTTAATCCATATTGTATTCGAATGACATGTTGAAAATAGAAAAAATTATATATTGATCCTCCAGGCCTAATCCCATTCGAGTGAACCACCATTCAAGTCAATTTCTATTTGAGTTTGCCATCTTCGACCATTCTTTTGACATCGATCCTTGAAAATGCCAAAAGATCGATCTTACAAAATCGATCTTTTTTGTGAGTTGTGTGAGTATAGAATTGATCTATATACCCGATCAAGATTGACATCACTGGAGCACAAACTCGCGTAAACACAATCGATATCGTAAGCAGGGCCGGCACAACCCCATGGTATGGTAGGTACAACTACCCACCTGAAAATTTTCAGGTGGGTAAACTACCCACCTGAAATTCTGCGAATCAAAAATTTTTCCTCGATATTTTTCACCCCGATATTCTCCTCTGTGGAGGGAAATTAAACGAATATTTTGGAATCAATAATGTTTTAGATGTCATATCATAAGTATTACGTATTCGTTGCAGATATCCTTAATGATATTCAATAGGATAGTGAGGTGGAATAATTAGAATTAACTGAATGAACTGAATTTATTGAAACTTGGTAGAAATTATATTTAGAGCCCGGTAATATATACCCAGATAACACACGAAGAATTTCTCCCTTCGTTCCTTTCGAAGATCAATTGTTCCTTTTCAAGAACAAAAATAGAATTCTTCAAGAACTCTTTTAACACTGATGAATTCAGAGAGAGCTCTGAAGGAGTTCATGATTGCAGAAAGAGTTCTTAAAGAATTCTATTCTAAGTTTATTTTCAATTCGTGATACAAAACCGACCAGTCGACCCTGCATTTTGTACATGACTCACAATTTTACCCCAAAAAATATGTTATGTTTGTTATATGGAGATGACACTCCTTATATCTTAATCTTATATATTACGTGTTGGCAACACTACCTGTACACTGTCAGAAATATTATGAAGTTCTTTCCAATGCCGTACATGAATTCAGGTTAATACACATTTTACATTACATTTAATGTACCAAAAAATTGCAAAAACATAAATTTTGCTATAGTTTACATTAAATTTGATGTAAAATGTGTATGGAACTCAATTCATGCACGTATTTGAATAAAAAACTTCCAGCAAATACATTAAAATTAATGCAGAAATTTCTAACAGTGAACAGCATCGGACATTTCTACGTTGTCTCCACGTGGAATCTTCGTTCATCCACCTCCTATCCACGTTTGCCATTTATTCACGTAGAGTCTCCGAAGATGCGTCGTAGAGATCGGTGGATGTGCTGTTTAGGATTATCGCGCAAGCGCGTTGTGGCAGAGTCCACATCTGCTCTTTGATGGTGACATCTATGGGGAGCGGTATGTAGTTTGAGTGGTGTCCTGTTTTATCGACGTGAACACAGGAAACATTGATACGACAATCCCTGTTAATATCCCCTCGAGGCTAAAATTCAGGATCATCTGTCTGCGCGTGTGAGTGAGAGAAGAAAAAATGGATCGGTTTGTTACCCGACGTAAAAGAACAAACGATGAAACGAATGGAAGCAACGACAATACTCAGGGGCAGATACCAATTCAGTTTGAGAGTGAATCTTGTGAAAACTCCCCACCTGACAGTTCGAATGCGAAACGACAAAACTTGACTGAAAAACCACCAAAAAAAAGAACCGTTCCTGTTGCTGGTGAGTAGAAAAAGGAAAAATGCCCGCATATATATAAAATGTTCCGGGTTCGAAACATGGAGAGAAATCACATGATATTAAATCAAGGAACTTCACGTGATTCTTCATTCCGAACTGCGTGACAGAAAATCACACCATCGGAGAACATAAATTTCGAATATCGTGATATCATTTCACCGTGGAGGTGGAGATCTAAAATCAAGCAGTCCGTTTAAGTTAGCTGATTCAAAATCACGCAATTGGGAATAAAAATCGCCAATTGGTTGATTCTGTTTCACATCAGTTGTGACATAAAAAATCACGTAGAGTCCTGTCATTTAATACCTTAAGATTCCTCTCCATGTATCTTCTCAAAAATTTTTCATGCAATCAAAGAAGAATTTCGATTCCTTCAGAATTTGGTGGAAATTTTCAGAAGAAAATTAGAATTTTCTAGAAATTCTTCAAAGAATTTTCAGATTTTTTCCAGAGAAATATTTTCGCACGTGAATATTTACAAAAAACGATTAATTGGTGCAAGTAATTATTGAATTCTCATAACTCATTCATCAGACAGAAAACATCATTGTTTTCATCCTAATGACATTACATAATTATTATTGAAGATTCCTTGAAGAGGGCACGAGTAAATGCTCATCTCTAATTTTTTCCAATCAAACAATATTCCCCTTCCAATTTATTCTGCCGTGCAAAGCGCAGAGGGCGTAACTGTTTCTTTTTGGCGAAAATGGGTTATCAGTGTTGGATGACATAACAGTGATCGGTGAAAATTTTCATATTATACTTAAATTATTCAATTCAGTTTTCAATGATAAAATCACTGTATAAAAGTAGATACATAATTTTCAAAGATTAAGAAACTTGTAGAGTAAAAACTGTGGATATGTCAAAATGGTCAGGAATTAGGTTACGACCTCTGCGCTTAACATAGTAGTATTATTCGCGAAAAATGTTCAAACGTGAAAATTGGGAATGAGTATCAAGACTAGGGATTCCAATCCTGGGATTGCGGGATTATATATTGTTGGAGAACCAAGATCTCTTTTGGCAGCAATGATACGATAGACACGCATGAATCTGAATAGAATTTCATGCCACTGAAAAATAATAATTGATCCCGAAATGAGGAGATCTAAATCTCGATTCTAATCCCGCAGTTGCGGGATTGGGCCAGGAAATTCTTCCTTGTTATTAGGAGATCAACTATTATACTTCAGTAGTATGGGCTCCCATTGGGATCCAGGTTCATCCATCGTAAAATTCCTGCGAAAGGAGATATCGGTTGTCTATCAAGATATTATTAATGAAAAACTACGATCCCGCAATCCCGGTATTGGAATCTCTAATCAAGATATATTATTCCCAGAGCTAGATTCTACGAAACGACCGTCAACAAGATCATTTCAACGTTGGGAAGCGGACAACCCATGGCTCAAATCAAACGAAAATAATCGAGCCATTTGCACCATATGCACTTCAGCGTACAGTGATAATTTGATTTTAAGTCTTCCCTCGCAAGATTCACAATCCAAAGCATTGTGGTTTGAGAATGGATTCAACAATTGGAAACATGCTGTTGAGCGGATAAGAAAGCACAGTCATAGTTCTATGCATTTGAAGTCTGCGGAAGCCTTACGAAACCGTGGCACTATTAGTGTTGTGCAGCATTTGTCGACTACATCACAAAAACAAATGATGACTCATCGTACCGCCTTGACAAAGATTTTCAGTAGTTTGCGAATTTTGGGGAGGCAAGGATTAGCACTACGCGGGGCGTACAATGATGAAAATCCGAATTTCATCGCAGTATTAAGAGCACGATCAGAAGATGTTCCAGAGCTGAACTCATGGTTGCAAAGGACTGGCAAAAAATGGTTGCATCATGAAATCCAAGACGAGATATTGGAGATGATGGCCATGAAAATAATGTCCGATACTGTAGAGAAAATAAAAAATGCAGAACTTTATTCTATATTATTGGACGAAACAGCAGACATGTCCAGAACGGAGCAAGCTTTGATTTATTTCAGAATTGTTTCGGTAGATCTTATTTCATCAGAGTACTTTATGGGATGTTATTCAACCACAACACTAAAGCCGAAACATTATTCAACATTGTCAAAGATGTTCTTGCTCGCTCTGATTTACCGCTCGACAAAACTCAGAGGTCAGTGTTACGACGGCGCATCGAATGTTTCAGGGAAAATCTCAGGTTTACAGCAACGTTTGAAAGTAGAAGAGCCACGGGCACTGTTTGTTCACTGTAACGCACATAACCTGAACCTCGTTGTTCGAGATGGAATCGAGGAAGTGCTGGCAGCAAGAAAGTTTATTGAGCTAATAAAGGACATGATTAACTTTGTGCGAGATTCACCAAAGCGAGTCGCAAAATTTAAGGATTTGCAGGCGAATGCTGGCGAGAGCGACAGAGATTTGCCTGCCCTCGCACCCTACTGCCCAACGAGGTATGAATCACAATTGAATTTTTTTTCATTTCACAGAATGATACTGCAACTTGTTTTCTAGATGGGTCGTCCGCATAAAGTCCTTCAAAACTGTTGTGGCCAATTATGGGACATTGATTACATTTTTCCATGAGTTGATTGAAGATAAAGAACTTGATAGCATCATTGTAGCTAAAGCCTCTGGATTTCTCCACCACATGGAATCATTCGAGTTCATGTTTCTTTTGCCTACTATGGTCGAGATTTTCGATCGTATCGAAGTTCTCAACATAGATCTACAAAAAACTGAGCTTTGTGTTGTAGAGTCTTACCAGAAAGTAGAAGCTGTCTCTTTGGCTTCAAATGCCTCTCGTGATTCGAAATTTGAAAAAGTTTGGAAAAACGGCAACAAATTGACCAAGGAACAAGACATTGAGGAACCCAAACTGCCACGACAACGTAAACTTTCTAAGCGAATCGACAATGGGTGTGCCAAGAACCATAATTTTGAATCCCCAGAAGATTATTACAGACGTATTTATTACGAGATATTTGATGAAGTCATCTCTTCTTTGACAAATCGTTTCGATACGGAGTTGGCTAGATTTTTCAAATCTCTGGAACGCTTCATCGTCGGTGAAGAAGAGGATGTGGAACAAATAATCAATTTCTATCACGGGGATTTTGATAAATATAGATTGGTTAGCGATGAAGACATGTTTCTCAATATAAAGGAGCGAAAGGAGACAAAAGCGACAAACTTGAGAGACGTTGTACAGTTCATTCGTGCGAATGAATGGTGCATGGGAATTGTTCCCGAATATCTGCGTTTTGTTAGACTACTCATGACTGTTCCGGGGTCGTCTTGTTCGAATGAGAGAAGCTTTTCAGTTTTGCGTCGGGTGAAAAATTACTTACGTTCAACAATGCGTCAGGATCGACTTGATCATACCGCTGTTTTATACACCTACACTGAAATAATGGATGAACTTGATCTCGATTCCCTGATGGACGAATTCATCAGCCGAAAACCCTACAGAAGGTCGGTGTTCGTGTTACGCCCCAAGGCATAAATATTGAAATGTTTATGAATGCAGAAATGCACAAAGTATATGGATAGATGTATATATGTAATAAAATAAAATCATGTATAGTAAAATATATATCAAATATATAAACAAGTCTTCCGTACACGATCTGTTTCCTCTTTTTTTTTTTTGCTTGTCAGTAACTCTATGGGCACTACCCACTTGGATCGGCAGCGTTGTGCCGGCCCTGACGGTACATATGGTGGAACATTCATCTGCATTCACGGGGAAAGTCAAAACGGGCCAAAATGGGCAAAAGAACATCCAAGAAAAAAACTGATAAAAGAACTGTAATCATACCTTTTTAATATCCCAAATAGACAATCCGATTTCTATTAGATATCTGAAACATATCTCAAAATTTTTTCTGAGAGAGATCTCTAAGATATCTTAAAGATATCGGACGCAAGACTATTATATATGTTTGAGATATCTGAAAAGAGATCTTTCAGAAGCTCCTTTAAGATATCTTAATTAGGTCTTATGGGAGAGCAAATTAGAAATCCAAAAAATGATATATTTCAGAAGTCATACGAATCCCCTGGTGGTAATGTATATCATCATTGTTCATAATTTCCATGGAAGTCATAATTCTGTATATTTCGTCATTTGTTACAAATTCGAGGAGGGAATATTAGATTTTCCTTACCGAATTTGTAGTTCATGAGGAAATATGAAAAATTGTCACTTCTATAAGAAATTATGGAAAATCATGAGATCTACCTTCACCAGGGGATCGATACATGAATTCGATGAAGATGTTTCGAGGAAAACACAGCATGGTACAAATTCATGTATTCAGGTTCATAAATTCATTTTTGTAATAGTTGGAGATATTCGAGAAGTGCAATTGCGCCTTCAAATATGATAACATTTCATCGAGTAAGTGCATGATATTTTATTCGTTTATATATGTAAACGACAGTGAAGAGCAGGGTTAGGAATGCCAGTAATGTTCACTAATGCTGATTTTGAAAAAGTATACAATGATATCCAACAAATATACGAATGAAATATCATACACTTACTTGGTGAGTTTTTATCCCATGGACAGGTCAATTGCACTTTTGAATCCCTTGAATTCCAATATATAACATTTGTATATATAAGATTCAACGTTTCACACGTACTGCACGTGAGAGAATGAGGCAGAAGAGTGATGCGGGAGGCAAAGTCGGTAGACACCATCTTTTCAGAAATTGAAGTTCCGAAAGATGTCTTATAGATGATATTTTAAGAGTTCCGATGCAATAGATTTTCCAGATATATTGTACAAGCATCTATGAGATATCTTTCTGAAGATTCCTAATATACATCTATCAGACATCTTTTAGATACATCTTAAAGGTTTCTTTCATCGGATATCTTATATTCATCTTTAAGAACTGAGGGTTTACTGGGATCTCACCTTCTACGAAAATGACTACTCCTTCCTCGTAACCATTCTCACATTTCACCTGATAAATTTTATTTTTCACGAACGGTTGATGAAAATTTCTTATTTGAGATACTTCAACCGTTGTATATTCTTTTGATTTAAGGAATTCAATATATCCGTACATCGATCCTGTTTTCTATCTCTGTATTTTTCACGACGATGAAAAAACACATAACCATATAATCGTGATTTACTGACAGGCTTATTCATTTTGTTTCCCAATAGTTACCGGATCTTGAACGTTATCTCGATTCAAGGATGTAACTACCAGGTGTGTGAGTATGAAACCGGAATTTGCCCATAGGTGGTGCTAGATGACGATGCAGTTACCGACACATCACGTCAGCGGTGTCTTGTTATTGTATTGATATCCAACAAAGATTTTCAACTCACAATAACACGAGTTTCATCCAGTAGCATTAGTTTATTAGAGATAAACATGTCGAGTTTTGTGCCAACAAATTACGATTTGCGGACAGCACTACTTTTCTGTTTTCTTCTGAAGAAAACCGCAGCCGAATCGCATCGAATGCTTGTGGAGGGGTTTGGTGAGCATGCTCTCGGTAAAACACAGTGTTTCGAGTGGTTGAAACGGTTCAAAAGTGGCGATTTTGACGTCAGGAACGAAGAACGTAGAAGACCACCGGAAAAGTTTGGAGACGTTGACCTGCAAGCCTTGTTGGATGAAGACGACGCTCAAACACAACAACAATCAGTGGCGGATCAGTTGAAGGTGACCCGAGAAGCCATCTCCCTTCGGTTGAAAGCCATGGGAAAGATACAAAAGGTGGGAAAATGGGTTCCACATGAACTCAACAAAAGACAGCAGGAAAACCGCAGAACATCATGCGAAATGCTGCCCGCCAGGTTCCAAAGAAAGTCATTCCTCCATCGAATTGTGACTGGCGATGAAAAGTGGATATATTTCGAAAATCCTAAGCGCAAAAAGTCATGGGCTACTCCGGGTGAACCATCAACATCGACGGCAAGACCAAACCGCTACGGACGAAAGACAATGCTGTGTGTTTGGTGGGATCAGAAGGGCGTAATCTACCACGAGCTGCTGAAACCTGGGGAAACTGTCAATACTCAACGCTACCGACAACAAATGATCGATTTGGATCGAGTGTTGCGTGAAAAACGACTAGAATACCAACAAAGACAACACAAGGTGATTTTGCTACATGACAATACACCAGCACACAAAACAAAACAGGTCCAGAAAACGGTAGAGTCGTTCCGTTGGGAGATTCTTCAGCACGCGCCTCACTCACCGGACCTTGCCCCATCCGATTACCACTCGTTCGCATCGATGAGACACGCACTTGCTGAGCAGCGCTTCACTTCTTACGAAGATGTACGAAACTGGCTCGATGACTGGTTTGCCTCAAAAGAGCAAAAGTTCTTTCGGCGCGGAATCCACAAATTGCCAGAAAGATGGGGAAAATGTATAGATAGCGACGGACAATACTTTGAATGAGTTACTTTGTATCATATCATTACAATAAACGTGTTTTTTCTGTACAAACATTCCGGTTTCATACTTACACACCTGGTATACGGGGAATAACGGAGGGCGCTGAATAATCGATTTTTTCTTTAAACTGAGATCATGTACGTTTATGAGATTTTGATAACATTTTCATTCGAATTATAGAATATGCAAGAAAAAATTATTCTCCAATAATCCTCCAATTTTTTTTCATGAATAATACGTAAAAATCCTGATGTATCGTGTACCGGAGTATCATAAACGAGTGAAGTTGCGTTCGATTATTTTCTGGTGAATCAGTGACAGAGAGAGATGGAAATATTCTGTTCTCACCGATCGATCAGTTCTGCTTATTTGCATTTTCTTGTACTTGGAATTTATGACATGAAATTTTTGTTGATTAGATGTTCAGTGTTCATAGTTGTCCTTGAATCCCAACGGAATTATAC
This sequence comes from Gonatopus flavifemur, assembly GCA_018340375.1. Lineage (NCBI taxonomy): Eukaryota > Metazoa > Arthropoda > Insecta > Hymenoptera > Dryinidae > Gonatopus > Gonatopus flavifemur. The sequence continues at coordinate 12,467,177 of JAFFJZ010000009.1, forward strand.
GGGTGTGGAATCGACCAATCTCACATTTCTGTTGAATAATTCAACCAATAAGATGCGAATAGATTATTGACAATATTTATATTGGATATCCCAATAAATTCTGCTAAAAACATCAATGAGAGGATTGGAAATTGCTATTTCATGAATACATGTCATATGGATGTCCTTCAATTCAGACAACGAATGCAACTTGATGGAAAACGCCGCGCCGTACTCGTGATCAAGAGACGCGGTAGCGTCTCGACGCCAAGTACATGAAAAACCCTGGAAAAAAAAAGAAAAAGCAGAAGTCGTGCGCTACCGTGTATCCATACACGTAAACCGAGATTTGGTAAAGTCAAAAAATCTTTAATCCACAATAACTCATCACACATTGAATTTCACGAAAAAATAATCACACTTCTATTATATAATTCAAATAAACACTTCCGATTAAGCACACTGAGAAGTTGATCTGTTCACGCGATCCCGAGATACAAACGTTTCAAATTCTCATGCGATCAAAACATCAGGATTTTCCTGCATCATCATCGCTACTTTCGATTCATTTTAATCACGATAGCGATGATAGTTCTTGGTCATCGGAATTCGGGAGGGTTTCTTCCATTGGCATATAGATATTCGGTCTCTTCCCTTCTTGGGACATCCAATATTCTGTTCTTTTTCCTTTCTTCCAATATCCAATAGCATTCACTTCAGTTAATGTATTTTATAACCCAAACATCCAATAGCGTTGATTTCATATCTGTATGTATAATCTGGTATACATTGTGGTACATTGTATCGATGATCGATTTATTAGGAACGTAAATAATCTGTGAATGAAGCGATGTGTTGACAGGTTATTATTGACAGGTTATTATTATATTAAGAGGATGATTCAATAAATGGATGAATTACAGGTGGTTGCAGTTTATGTAATCAGGACAACAAGAAACAATAAAATGTAAATAATTTGACGTGTGTATCACACAAAAAAATCAATGAAAAATCAATGAATGATGAGGTTATCTATAGAAAAAAACATTGGAGAAGTTCGAGGAAGCTATAGATCTGTTTGTTGCATTTGAAAAATTGAAAGATGTAAAAAGGTAAACTTTGTATGATGTATTATTCATAAAATACAATATTCCGCTACAGACGGAAGCTCAAGAGATATACCGTAATTCCTGATGAATAGTCTGCTACTGTTGGTTCTTCCCAACAGAACCACAGGCTCATGATCAAATAAATCATACAAGGTCTAGTCGAAAAGAATGATTCAAATTTATACATTACTTTTTAGATGAAATCTTATCGGATATACCATAACCCCCTTATGAACAATCTACTATCAGGTTCTCCTGCTAGAGTTGTTGGAAAATGATCAAACGGATCGAATCGAGCATGCTCAAGGGAGAAGATTCAAGTTTATTTGCAATTCCTCCACATACCAGAAAGGCAGGGATATATCCTCAGTTCTGACAGACAGTCAACTGCTGGACCCTTCCAAAGTAGCTGATCAAAACCAGATGACCAGCTACTTCGGAAGGCTCCACTGTCGATTTCTCTGATTTGGGTCGTAGGCGATCGATGAAAAAGATCATACCGAGCCTACTCAAGGGTGATTATTGAAGTTTGTTTGCTATTTTTTCACAGGCAAAAGTCTAATGGACAGTCTGCTAGTATCCACTATTCTGCAATCAGAATCGTGAACAAATAATGAAACGGAATAGTGAATAGATAATGAATGTAAATTCGATTATAGCAAGTTTGAAAAACATTCAAAAATAAGGTTAGTCACCGAGCACTTCAGGTATACTAACATCCTGATCATATATGACATCCTGGATCAAAATTATGAACTATGTACAAAATGGTTTCCCTAGATTCTTTGAGTAAAATTACGGGTGGATCAAGAAAAAGTAGGAAGGATGCAGGTATACTATACATCAGTATGTTACTCACCACCACGATGAATATCATCAGGTAGCGTAGAAGGAAAATGGAGAAAAGGCAGGAGTGCAGTGGATATACCAAAGGTCCTTGCGTTATAGTGCTTCCACAATACGAGACGATACGATATTTTCTGGAATATTGTCTTGTTCTTGAAAAATATGAAAATAATGATATCGTCTCGTTCTTAAATGATTCTTGTAATGAATCATCTTGATCTTGTCTCGACAATACCTCAAGAATATTGATCTTGTCGCTAAATTTTCAGAATTTTATATGTTTAAGGAAATATATAAATATAAATACATGTTTTACAGTGCAACTACTGGTGAAAGTTCATTGCTTCAGCAATGAAACTCACTATCTTCACAGTGGAACAACATTTCTCTGATTGAATTGATTGAGAGAGAAAACGCAACATTACAGAGGATCCCTTCACGGAGAGAAGAAATTTGCTGACGCAGCAAATCGAGGTATTAAATATAGAATAGCAAAATTTTTTGCTGACCCAGCTTAAAATTTGTCATAACAGCAATCGTGTTAGCTACGACAGGACTTTTCAGCTGTGGCAGCGAAAAATGTTCGCTCCGCCAGCAAATTTTCAGTATTATATACAGAACAGCAAACAAATTTTGCTGGGATAGCAAACATTTTTTGCTGCCACAGCTAAAAATTCGCTGTCCTTTTTTTCTCCGTGTTTTGTCCACGTTGCCTCCACGCAGATGCGACGTGAAAGCGGTAGGTGTGCTGGTAGGGTAGTGCACTTCTCCTAGATATAGTGTACTTATTATACTACAAGTTCATAAGATTTGAACAAAAAAGACAGCGGATTTCGAATATTGCTCACTGTTTGATCGTGGCACCTGTAGCAGAGCAATTCGTCGCACACCACAATCACACACTCTCATTACACGGCGATTAGAGAGTGGGGATCGAAGATATTCCATACCTTTGGCTGTCAATCCCTTCCAAGTTCAGTGGGTCATGACACTCTTAGAGCAACGGGTGTGTGTTTTCTTTGATTATCTTTCCATGTGTAAAGTATTTGGTGTAATTAGTTTTCATCTCCTCGCGATCCGTGTGATAACGTTATCTCCGAATTCCTCTGGGAATACGCCGTTATCGAGTATTAATTCTTGACGCGGTTCCTCATCTTGGGCATCTTCTGCTGGACACCTCCAAATTAAATCTCCCCGACTTTTTCACGGTGCACCGCGACGGTTGTATGTATCAGTGGGTGAATGAAGCTGACATTTTATGGGGCGTCGAGCGGCAGCGTCAACATTGGAAGAAAAGGGAGGTCCGATCGGTTCCCTTTTTTCTTCCAATGTTGACGCTGCCGTTCGACGCCCCATGAAATGTCAGCTTGACGCGTGAATCTTGGCCAGATTCATTTCTCCATTTCGGGTCCTTTGGATAGGGTACTTGTGTACCTTTCAACTGACCCATCTTTGTGAATTCCGTTATAGGGAGTTTATTCCTTGGAGTTTATATTATATTGTTATTCGTGAATTATAGTGTCAAAACTGAACACTCGTCCTTTTTTTCCTTTTCTGAACAAAAAACGAGACGGAATCTATTTCTTCTTCCTTCAATCTGCAGTCCGCTTCATATCCGTATTTTATATCTTTCAGTCACTACGTCGAGTCGATTCATTTGTCAGCTAATTTAATTTTCTCAGTATTCTCATCAATTGAGAAGTCCTTCCAATTTCAATGATTATTTTCCATGTCAACACGGCGAAGGTTGAACACTCACGTATCATGACGTTTTGCCTTTCATGAATAATTTCCTCATACGCGGTAAATTATCAAATACCTCAACACTTGGGGCAATGGCCCAACATATTGGACCAACGGTATAAGGAACGGCAGTGATAAGCAAAGTTATTTTCCTTCAAATTCATCTGGTGTCTTTGTTCCTATAGCCGTACCAATTAGAATTTCAGCCCATGGTAAGGATGCAATCAATGATGCCTCATTGTCGCTGATCGACAGGGACGAATCTGATTTTAGTAATTTAGGTAAAGCCGTTGATGACCATCCCACAGTCAATCCAAAAGAAAATATGGCCAAGTTGGCTGAAACGTTCAAAAATCGAGCGAAATCAACATTGTACTTTGACACAGTTTCAATGTAAATCCAATTCGGAGACAAACTATACCTATCAGAACACATATTACGTAGTAGTACATAATTAATGAATGAAACGATCAAGAATTTGGTGTACAAAACACCGGGAAACATCCGACGGTGAACTTGGCTTTAACCTCAGATCCCACTTTCAAGGTCATCCTGAGGTCAACCTATGTTTTTTAAATGAAATCCCCTATTCCTTACTACCAGTTTAGATTCTACGCTAAAAATCAAGGAACTTTTGTCTCAAACGTTTTTTCGAAATCCCCATAGATGGCGCTCTAATTGATGAGAAAATGAGAATTCTCAAACCCTCGGATTGTATTCTGTCCAACATAATGCTCAACTCTTGAGTGTTCCTCATCTTCCGGAAATTGTCGTCGGCATCAGCGTTACCCAATGTGCACCACGAGGGAGTTGCGCGATCGGACTTTACACATCATTGTGGCCCTGAAAAGGGCCGATTGTCTGAACAAGAGGTGTATCTTCGGGGACGCATTAGGCATCCAAAGGATGTTCGAAATGAGCGCCGTTTTGCCTTTGACAAACCGCAATTCTTGTACGAGAGTTTTCTACAGTTGCTTGCAACGTAGCAGGTGTTATTGCTGTGCATGCTCTTCTTATTCGATCTCTCATGTCATCGCGTGTTGTTGGAGGTACACGGAATACAACATTTTTAATGTGACCCCACAAGAAAAAATCAGGCGACGTCAGATCTGGCGACCTAGATGGCCATCGCACAGGTCCTCCACGGCCAATCCACCTTCTAGGAAACTTCTCGTCCAGCAATTTTCTAACAATTCGCATGTAATGAGGAGGTGCTCCATCCTGTTGGAACCACATCCTTGATCTCACGTCAAGACTCACGTCTTCCATATGAGCAGGGAGTTCAAAATGCAAAAAACGAAGATACTCCGCGCGAGTCAGGTTTCCTTAACAAAAATACGGCCCTATGATCCTGGAATCTACAATTCCGCACCAAACGTTCACACTCCAACGGTGTTGATGATTAATTGTACGGACCCAGTACGGATTCTGAGCACTCCAATAATGGCAATTGTGCCTATTGAGAATTCTATCATTGTGAAATATTGCCTCATCAGAGAACATAACGTGATGAGAGAAAGTAGGATCTTCTTCAATTCTCCGTTGGGCCCACGTGCAGAAGTTCAATCTTGTTATGAAATCCTCAGCTGTTAGAGATTGCATCAAAGTGATATGGTACGGATGATAATCCAACGATTTCAAGATACGCTGAGCTGTGGATCGAGGAATCCCGGTCATTTCCTCAATATCCCGAAGACTGATATGGGGATTAATATGAATTAATGCCAGCACAGCCAGCGATCTCACATCAGGATCATTGTCATCCGCATAAACTTTCTTGTTCCTCTGTCGTTTGAGGAGACCTTGACGAGCACGTTGTTCAAGAAATCGGATCGTAATGCGATTTGGACACCTCCGATCCGGAAAACGACGTTGAAACGTTCTCACAGTTCCAACATAATTCCCCCGCGCTTCACTAAGACACAACAAAACGTCAACAATATCGTTTGACGCGTAATCAGACATGATATTCAGAAATGTGTTACCTCCAAATGATAACAGAGAACTAAGCAGTTTGGGGATGCTGAATTCCTAAGGTATTCACACGTGAATCAAAACAATAACAATTTCCAAGAACAAAACCAAAACAAAACACAACCGACGGCAATTTCCGGAAGATGAGAAACACTCAAGAGTTGAGCATTATGTTGGACAGAATACAATCCGAGGGTTTGAGAATTCTCATTTTCTCATCAATTAGAGCGCCATCTATGGGGATTTCGAAAAAACGTTTGAGACAAAAGTTCCTCGGTTTTCAGCGTAGAATCTAAACTGGTGGTGAAAAATAGGGGATTCCATTCAAAAAACATGAGTTGACCGCAGAATGACCTTGGAAGTGGGATCTGAGGTCGAAGTCAAATTTGGTAGGGGGTCTTTTTGCCGAAAAAGTTTTTCGCCGAATAACCTTAATTCGACAATCGCTAGTCATTTCTAGAAATCACTACGAAATCTCCTAGTGATTTCTAGAGGTGACTAGCGATTGTCAAATTACAGTGTATTCGGCGAAAAACGTTTTCGGCAAAAAGACCCCCTACCGTCAAGTTTACCATCGGATGTCCCCCTCAGATTCTTACATTTTTTTCCCGGAACATTTTCTTCTGAATCTTTTCGTTTTCGAGATATTCTAAGTGACAGATTAAAATGGGACACCCTGTATAGATATACAAAGTTCATAACCAACACTGCAATAATTTACTGTAAAATTTGTCCTTACTGCGCATTGGTGATTTTGATAATACAAGATCGAGATTCAGTCAAGATCTTGACCAACTGATCTTGACGATACGCTTTTCTCGATTGGTACATATTGTTCTTGTCTTTAATGCCATCTCACGCATCTCGTCTCGATATTGTCTCGATTTCCAAGACAAGACAAGACAAGATCAATAATTTCTCGAATCTCGCGGGAGCACTATTGTGTTAGGTACACTATTATCAGATTCTTCCAATAGAATCACAGGTAGATGAAGAAAAAGCAAGAAGAATGCATATGTACCATACATCTTCATGTTATGTACCAACATGATGAATTTCATTAGGTAGCGTCATACACGGAAAAAAAGATGATGTTGGATTTACAACATTTCGTTCGATCACCATAGAAACCCCTAATGTTTCTATGGTGATCGAACGAAACATTGTAAATCCAACATCATCTTTTTTTCCGTGTAGGGAAATGAAAAAAGGCAGAAGTGCAGTGGATATACAAGTCCTTGCGTTAATAATACCACTATCAGATTCTTCCAACAGAATCATTGGTGGATGAAGAAAAATCAAGAAGGATGTAGATGTACCATACATCTGTACGTTCAATCCTACCATGATCATTAGGTAGCGTAGAGGGCAGCAAAAAATGCAGAAAAAATAGGAGCACAATGGATATACCACAAATCTTCGCATCGGGTGCACTCCACTGACCAATCGACGAATGATTAGAGAGACTGCTTAGGATCAACTCGACGAAAATTGAGCAGATACAATATTCTGAATATAGAAATTGTTTCGGAACAACTACAGGTCAACCTGACTGATGTGACTGATGATTATATTTGATATTTGATGGATTCCACTTTCTGATTACAAGCGATTATTCAGTTGCTGATTCATGACATAATCTTTGATCATCCATTTCATGCCATTCATTATCAATAGAATCCACTTTGTAATCTGAAAATCATCCATTCAATACAAAATTGCCTATGAAATTACCTAACTGAAATGGATAGTGGACCGATTCCATTTCAAATCATGCAGGAAAAAGAGTAAAAGTAACGAATTTGTTTGTCCGTGAAATATATCGTTCCTGGTACAAAATAAGATAACACGTATTTTTTCTTTTGGCTATAAAGTCATTTATTGCGAAGTTATAAGCAAATTAAGAAAAACAACTACCCAAGCAATTTGACGTGATGTTCAGTGTTCTCCAAATTCAAATTTCAATAACTCCTAAAGTATTGCTTTGAAATCGATAATGTTTCGGGTAAGGGTGGGAAATGAGTGTCAGTTGACAAAACTTTTCCATATTTCAAGAAATTCCGAATATTCCCAAAATGGCGGCTGATTAAAAAAAAAGAAGAAACTCAGATTTCTCAGGAACAACATTTTTTTTTCTCATGAAAATTTCATGAGAGCTCCACTGTATTACCCCCTTCATGATACAACATGTTTCATCCCTGCTAAGAAGTCGGTGCGACCAGGAGAATTTTTTTTCTAACAGAGAAAACAATCACTCTCAGAGAACCTCACGCTCGGCGTGAGAGCGACAGAGACACTGCTGTATAAAAAAATGATGTAAACAAACCACACTGCATGTCACATGATCGTGTTATACCTAGGAACAATCAAAATCCTTGACCACCACTCGTAATTCTAAACATCGACATTCGTTTATATCCAAGTTCAATTTTGAAGGAGGATAGAATACGAGTGTCTCTGAGGGAGAGTGTGTATTACATCCTTGATTCACAGTGCGTGTTGTGAGGTTAAGTGATGATAGAGGATAACGATAAAAAACAATCATTTCCTTCAAGGAAAAGATGCCCAGACTTTGAGAAAGTTCACAAAAAAATAATGTACAACAATGGGAAAAACAAAAAATTTTATGAACTGAAGGACCTAGCGGTGCTCCTACGGCCAAAATATCCCTAAAGGATCATCGAAACTAACGATTTTGTATGTAAAAATTGCTACTATAGGTCTGCTCCTCATTTTGACGTTCCTTCGAATGTCGCCATCGTAGAAGATGATCCAAAAACCGATCATTCCGATTCGATCGATTTCGAGAATGAGGACGAACTAGTTTCTTTGTACAACCATCAACAATTAATGCCATTGATAAACAGCGATATGTGACACACAAAAGAAAAATACTTGATGATACATTTGGAAGCGAAATCGCTAACAAACTCATGAAAATATATGAGGTACCTTTGTCAGAGAAAATTATATGTGATTCATGTGATCAATGAACCACCAATTTCCGTGTCGCTCTCGCAAATGCTTCTTCGAAATCTGAGCAAATTCGCTTGTTTACAATTTTACCAGATGAATTTTCTAAAAGTTCAATTATTTCCAAGTTTCCAAACATTTCTCAATACATGATCGATGAGTCCAAAAAATTGAGTTTCCGAAAGGGTATTCACGGAACCCCTGATCCATACAGCGGGCACTGTTTGAGCAAACAAACTGTTGACAAAGTTCTTGAATACTATTTGAATGATGATTTAGACTGTTCTCGACAAAGCCTGAATAAAAATGACGTTGAAGAAATCTACGAGGATGGGGAAAAAGTGAAAAAAGTAAAACGTTTCTTAACAAGAGGGATCAACGAAACTTTTAAATTGTTCCGTGAAGAATATTCAAACATTAAAATCAGTAGATCTAAATTTTATTCTTTGAGACCAAAGTGGGTCATGATCAATTCAGCAAGGGAAGTGTGTTTGTGTATATACTGTACTAATTTTGAATTGTGTCTTTCAACTTTAAATGAACTGAGGAAAACTGGCAATTTCGATAAAAAAGCATTGTGCGCAGAAGTATTTTCTAAACTAATTTGCTCAGCCCCTACTGAAAATTGTTATTTTCAGGAGTGTAAAGAATGCCCAGGGCAAGGCGGTATAACATTGGAATCGCTTCAATTTTCAGATGATTGTGCTGGCGAAGAAATAACTTCTGCCTTATGGAATAATGGCGAATTGGTGAAAACCAATGGTGCAGCCGCACAATTCAAAAACCGCTATCAATTCTACGAATTTTCGAACACAACGTGTGGTAAAAATACCCGTAAATGGCTCTTTTCTGCAACCGGGCACGGTAAGGGAGCTTGCGATGGTATTGGTGGTCTGGTGAAGCACTTTGCAACTTCCCATAACCTGCAGAAGTCGCATATGGAATCAATACACGATGCACAAACCTTTGTAACAAAAGTGCAGAAATATACTTCGGCCATTAAATTAATGCTACTTGAGGATGGGAAGCTACAGAATTTCGGGAGAACCAAGAATATAGAATGGAAGAGTGCTTTGAAGTACAAAATGAAATGGATGATTCGTCCTCCTTATGTTGTTTTAATTGATTCCCGCAAACATTTATTATTTCTACTATTCCTCTGAACTCTTCCTTCAATTCGTGACAATCTTTAGATAACATATTCACATTTTCCGAAGAGAGGTAATTGAGAATAGTTTTTTTATGATTTGCGCCTGAGGTGCAAACGATAGTCTAGTCGGCTGCTGTGTCCGTTGGAAAAAAATTCTCCCGGTCGCACCGACTTTTTAGCAGGTATGAAACATGTTGTATCATGAAGGGGGTGATACAGTGGAGCTCTCATAAAATTTTCATGAGAAAAAAAAATGTTGTTTTTGAGAAATCTGAGTTTCTTCTTTTTTCTTCAATCAGCCGCCATTTTGTGAATATTCATAATTTCTTGAAATATGGAAGAGTCTTGTCAACTGACACTCATTTGCCAACCTTACCCAAAACATTATCGATTTCAAAGCAATACTTTAGGAGTTATTGAAATTTGAATTTGGAGAACACTAAAAATCACGTCAAATTGCTTGGGTAGTTGTTTTTCTTCATTTGCTTATAACTTCGCAATAAATGACTTTATAGCCAGAAGAAAAAATACGTGTCATCTTATTTTGTACCAGGAACGATATATTTCACGGACAAACAAATTCGTTACTTTCACTTTTTTTCCTGCATGATTTGAAATGGAATCGGTCAGTGGTGGTAGACGACGTAAAGATCGCATGGTATATTTGCTTCGTTTTTGTCTTCCCTCATTGGCCTGATACTTTCTTGACCAAGAGTTGTTATCGGATTGCTTGAATAGTATCACAGGTGTATAAGAAAACACGAAAAAGTAGCGAATATACCATAGACCTGTACGTCGTCCACCGCCACTATCAATTTCATATAGTCGGTCTTTGTGGGAATTTTGTATTGAATGCATGAATTACAGATTACAAAGTGGATTCTATTGATAATGAACGGCATAAAATGGATGATCAAAGATTATGTCATGAATCAATAACAGAACCATCACTCATAATCAGAAAGGGAAGTTCATCAAAAAACCCCAATGCAATATGAAAAGTTTTCAGAAAGTGAAGTTCATAACAAAACCTCAAAGAGATGTGAATAGTTTGACTAATGGTAGAAGTTAAAGTTGGTCTCCAGTTACTTTAGTCACATTGAAGTATTTCAAAACAATTTTTTCAAAGGCCAAAACACAGTAGATATGTCACAGATTCTTACAACATGCTGGGCTCATCAGTTCATGGGAGTGGAATCATAGGTGGCTGCAGACGAAGCAGAAATGAAGCAGACGTATCACAAATTTGTGTGCCAGCTATCGTCACTATCAATTTCATTCGGTGGCCTCATAGTCGAACAAATGGAAGGCAAAAGTGCAGTAGATATATCACAGATCTATCCGATGCTAGTATCAGATTCTTTGCGTAGTGTTTCAGAGGGATGAGAAAGAAACAAAATGAAGCGAATATACCATAGATCTGTGAGTTCACTATCACCACTATCAATTTGCATTACAGATCACAAAGTGGATTCAATTGATAATGAATCCCTAAATTCTTCGAGTAGAATTATGGGTGGATGCAGGAAAAACAGGCGAGATGCAGATACATCATACATCTGTAGACACTGAGAGAAGTGAAATGTAATGATTACCATGTACAAATAGTAATTGGGGGACAACTTCGCGAATTTGGTTTCGGATACTATAGAGAATCGTAGCAATGTTCATGCACATGGGAATGGTTACCATTTACATGAAGATGGATACCAAATAACCTGACCCTGTCATTCAACTACTATTTTCGCATGGTAATGGTTACAGTTCACTTTTCTCAGTGTATCATGTACCAGCAGGATCAATATCATCTGGTAGCGCAGCAGGAAAATGAAGGAAAGCCAGGAGCGCAGAGGATATACAACAGTTCCTCACGTCGAGTATACTACCACCAGATTCTTTTAATAAAATCATTGGTAAATGGAGGAAAACCAAGAAGGACGCAGATGTTACCATACATCTCCCTGGTGGTGAGATTTCTCTGAAAATTCCTGAGAATCTCTGAAAAACTCTCAAAATTCGGACATTTCCTGCAAATCTGTGCAAGCCTCTACAAAACTCAGAATAATTCTGGAAATCTCTGAAAATATTCTGAGCATTTCTGAAGAACTCTCAAAATTGGGATTCCCACGAGGGCTGTATGTCTCTTACCATCATGGTCATTAGGGAGCGTTGAAAGAAAATGAAAAAAAGACAGGAGCGCTGTGGGTATAACACAAATTTTTGCATCGGATGCACTTGACTGACCAATTGACAGATGATTACGCAGACTGTTTAGGATCAACTCGACGAAAATTGAACAGATACAAAAGTATTCTGATTATAGAAATTGTTGTAAAATAACTACAGGTCAACCTGACTGATATGACTGCAGATACAATTCATTCTAAATATCTTCTTCCAAAGTTCTATCCCTCCAGATGTTCCATTGGAGCTGGATTACATTTCTATTCTTACAAACTTGTATTTTTATCTTCCATCACCCTTGTTTTCAAATGATCCGATTCTCGAATATCATGAATATTGAATATCTTTCTTTTCATATATTTTGATATTCACAGATCATCATTCTCAGATATGTGTGACAAATGAAAATAATCTTATTCAACCGCCCATTTTCCCCCCATTTCAACATATATTTAATGATGAGGATTTGTGAGAGTGGAAATATGTGAGAATACATATTTATCAACAGTGATATGTTGGGGAGAATTATCTGAAAATTAAGATGATTGAGAATACACATCTCTGATGGAAAATGTTTAATTGAAAATAGAGTATTTGAGACAAAGAATATTTCGGAGTATAATGTATAAATTCGGAGTATATATGTTATAAATGATATTTTGATCACGGATATTGTTTTTGAATGCCTGAAGATCAACCTGATTGATGTAGCTGGAGAAAGAATTGATTCTAAATTATTTTCTCTAAAAGTTTGAACCTCCAGTTGTTCTATTCAAGCTGAATTGTATTTCCATCCTTACAAACTCCTATCTTTAGTTTTAATTACGTTTGTTTTCGAATAATTCCATCCTTTGATATCATCAATGTTGAATATTTTCATTCCCACATACTTTCACTTCTGCAGGTCTGTATCCCCAGTTCTGAATTACAGAAAACAAAACAAATTTAGCTATGTGGTGTCATCTAATCGAGGACAATCCTGGTGAAAACAAATTAATTTCATTCAAATCATAATGAATCAATCAGTGAATGAATAATCGCGTCTCTGTTGGAAAGGCTCATGAATTCGAATTGATTTCAGTTATTTCTAGGACAAAAACTGCATGAAATTCAGTACACACACTCGATTTGATACGCTATCATTATATTTTGTAAAATCCCTCTGACTAAATCTCATAAAGTCTTTAAATAGTCATATGAAATCAAGACCTGTAAGTTTTTGGATAGGAACCTCATGTGAGCTGATGGAAACTTTTCAAGATTCATATCAATTAATAAGATTTGTGTATGAGAATTTATGGGATTTTCCAAACAGGATGGTTTTCAGATGATTGAAACATTTTTGCTGGGAAACTATTTTCAACTACATGCCAAATGGTACGAATTCTCGTTTTATCAGGGAAATTTCGATTGGATACCCAAACATATTGTGTGCAAGTTTTCCCTGTCTGTGAGATCTGTTTTGTTCCGATTTCTTAACAATAATATTTTCAAAACAATGAGAATTTTTGTGCAATACATGTTTGAAACAAAATCGTGGGCTGCTTTGAGCGCTGTGAGCTGCTTTGAGCGCCAACTTATCGGTTAACTAATATTTACTTTTCGGAATCCTGCACATATGTATTGATTTATGGGAATTCACTTTTCTTTCCTTCTGTTGTGCATTCCTTATGTCGATTATCTACCGCTGTCCAATGATGAGATGACTGATGGAAACCCAAGTGGGCTTTTTATATCACAAATGATCTGTGGACATTTTCTTCATTGCTACGATCGCTATTGAATAAGACATGAGCCTTCGAATTTTATTTATGTTTAGTTAAGGACACATCTAGGAAAAGAAGTGAAATCCCAATAAAAAAACTTCAACAAAGTAAAAAAATAATGCCAAGTACATGAAAATGCGGTTAATCTTAAAAAAAAATCTAAAGAACATTCAACCGAAAATTCTCTTACAATAAGAATTTCGATAAGATACAACAGGATATGCTTCACTTGGAAAAAGAAGATGTGAAATCAATATGAGCTGCCAAGTAACTTCAGTTCGCTAAATTTTATTCAAACTGATTTATTATTGTATCGAATTAAAAATATAGTGGAGTGGAACAAAAATTAGGTTCAAGCATTTGACATACTAGAATCAACTCTGACCTATTTGAAACTCGACGTGTTGATCGTTTCTAATATGTTTTGAAATTTTTCACACACAAAAACAGCGCTAAGTTGTTCCAAACCAAACGTGTTAGTCGTTTCAAATAGATTTTGAAATCCACGTCAATGCGGAACACTTGGCGTGGCCGATTACGTGAGTTTTGTGCCTGAAGTATATTCAAACAATTCTGTTGAAAGTATGTGATCAAAAAGTTGTATAATAAAATCTTCATCGGCCGCGCCAAGTGTTTCGCATTGACGTGGTTTTCAAAATCTATTTGAAACGACTGAGACGTTTGGTTTCAAATAGGACAGAGTTGTTTCTAGTATGTCAAATGCTTGAACCTAATTTTTGTTTCACTCCACTATATATTTTGAATCCAATACAATAATGAATCACTTTGGATACAATTTAGGAAACTGGAGTTACAAAATACAAGAAATCGTTTACATATCATTTGAAGAACCGAATGTACTTGGCAGCTCATATTGATTTCACATCTTTTTTTTTCAAGTGAAGCATATCCTTCTGTATCTTATCGAAATTCTTATTGTAGGAGAATTTTCGTTTGAATGTTCTTTAGATTTTTTTTTTAGGATTAACCGCATTTTCATCTACTTAGCGTTATTTTTTCACTCTGTTGAAGTTTTTTCATTGGTATCCAATACCTCAATTGCTCACATTTTCCGTCTTCCAAATAGACCCCATGGATACCAATGGATTCCAATAGGTTTCCTATCGGAATCTATCGGAATCAATTGGATTTTTTCAATAGGGATATTCTGAACGTTCCGGCACCAGAAATTTGATTCCGCACACAAAGTTCAATGGAACTCCTTTGTTGAATAATTTCACTCATTGTAAAAATCGCCGAATGCACTTTTTGTACTTTAGAAAGACAAGCGTGTACTAAACACTAATGATTATTTTGATGTGACATTTGGCACGGATGTTACTGACAGTCATACCAACCTGGGAAAAAAATATTTCGACGACTGGGTTTTCGCACAAAATTTAAATTAAAAAGTCTTACTATTTTTTGCCCACAGTAGTATATTCAATAATGAGAATTTGTGAGAGTAGAACTTTAAAAAAGTAGAAGATAACAACGCCCAGTATATGAAAATGTGGTCAAGACTTGTGTGCGATCCACGAGCCGAAAGTTTTCACCGAAGACAACAATAAAGAAGAAAAAAAAACAAAATGGTGAACTTGGAGTGCGGCAACTTCGAGAAGATGATGAAGCCGTGGATCCATGCCGGATCGGAGGGATCGGACAATCGGTTGACGAGCGTAAATGAATGGACGAACACGGAATTAAAGTTTCAACACTGATATTTAATTAAAACGTGTTCACACGAAATGACAAACAATAGGCATGGAATTATTCACAAATCGCTATGGCTCTACTAACATGAAAAATCAACGACAGCAAATGGATTCATTATACCGCGAACGAATTCATATAATCAAATTTAACGGAAATTTGGTTCGAAAACTCAAATTACACTCGTTGTGAACGACACGTTATATACAACGTTGAGTCGCCGGGGATTTACAACGAACTAACTGTCGATTCTATAGAGGTTACAGAAAGACCCTTTTGTTGATATCATCGAACGAGAAACTAATGAATAGATCGCACAATACTCTCCGATGATCTCATCGAAGAAGAATGTTGGCCTTGAACAGGGATTCAACGAAACTTAGATAAGAAATTTCACGCGAAACGAGAACGGTATGCCAAATTAAAACTTTATATAAATCAAATGAATTCCTTCAATGATGAATTTTCTGTGAATCTCGAACAACTTGCGAGAAAAATCTAAAAAACAGACAAGATGCGCCTCATTTGAAAAAAAAAGATGTGAAATAAATGTGAGGCACCAAGTACATTCGGTTTTCACATGGTATCCAAGCTACTTCTGGTATATTTACAAATGATGTTCATTCTTATGAACATCCTTTCTTGAAATTATAAAATAGAATGGAACCAAGAATAGATTTACTTATTCCACGTACTAGAAACAGTTCTGAGTTCTTCTAAACCAAACTTATTGGTTGTGTCCGATAGGTTCTGAAACCCACGTTGATGCGGAACACTTGGCGCGGCTGATGACGTGATTTTTGAGCCTTCACCGTATTCAAACAAATCTGTTGATAGTATGTGAACGGGAAGTTGGATAATAAAATGTTCATTAGCCGTGCCAAGTGTTCCGCATCAACGTGGGTTTCAAAACCTATCAGACACAACGAATAAGTTTGGTTTAGAATAACTCAGCACTGTTTCTAGTACGTGGAATGAGTAAATCTAATTTTTGTTCTACTCTATTTTATAATTTCAAGAGAAAATGTTCATCAAAATGAATATAATTTGTAAATATACAAAAAATCGTTTGAATGCCATGTGAAAGCCGAATGTACTTGGTGCCTCACATTGATTCCACATCTCCCTTTTTTTCGAACGAGGCACATTTTGTATGTTTGCTGGGTTTTTTCGTAAGTCTTGACCACCTTTTCATGTACTTGGCATTGTTCTTTTCACTGTTTTGGAGTTTTATTGTTGGTTTCTTTGAACCTAAGAAATTCCCATGCAGGTATTATCAAGACTGAAAGAACCCCAAGCTTGTCCCATGGTTGGCACATGTGTCAGAAACAAACCTCCGTGAAGAACAATTGGCCCAGTATTATTCCATGGTTGTCCCGTTGTTCCCAATGGATAGTCAGCCAGTTAATATTTTTGAAATGGTCACTACATACGGTACAAGCTTGGCACAAGTGTGAAAATCGAGCATTTGTTCAGAAAAATTGTGCCAATTTTGCCCACATGAGTGGCACAATGTTCATAAATACATATTTGCTTGTCCCGGGGCAAGCTTGAGCGAAGGCTGCCCACTCTGGGGCAGGCTCGGGTCAGGCCTGGGCTGATATTTATGCTCACTAGGGATGATATACACGTGAAGATAAACCATAAGTTTTTCGGGTGACTCGGGGGATTCCAATGTTGGATTCCGTACGGGATCAGATCATTATAAGATTTATGTTATGGTATTGCAGTAAGATCTTATCAGTTTAGTTTTAGCATAATTCAACAATGAAATCAAAATTGATTGAAAAATCGAAGAGCGCAAATTTTCCAATGATCATACAAGCTTGTCCCAGTCTTGTCACATTTTTTCTATCGTTTTAAGATCATTCATGTACGGTATTTTGAGGGAGAAAGTCATGGACCGGAATATGAATCAATTACTTTCTTCACCCATATCTGCGATCAAAGGAGCATTGGTTGATGCTTGGTGAATGAATTGGACCGGGCCTGGCAAAACCACTGACCCAAGCTTGTTCTGAACTTATCATCACCAAGCCTGGGCCAAGTTTGGTAAATTGTTCAAAACCAGTCTCGGCAAGTCTTATGCCAGGCTTGATCCATCATTGGATCATACACACATGGCTCGTTATTTGAATTGGTTCAAATAGATATTTCTTTGACAAAAATTGATATTAGGTTGGTAAAAAAGTCTTGCAACACACAAAAGAAGTGGAGAAAAAGTTTTCATTATTTTCATAATATACTATTATTAAGTCATGTACGCTCCCTCTGCATCTACAACTCGTGCCCAATACTCTGGTGAACTTTGCACACCCTCCGTCAAAAATTGTTTTGGTCGTGGGTTGAAAAAGTCGTTCACCGCATTTTCGAGGTCGGCGAGATCATCAAATTCCTTATGCTGTGAATGATTTCTCAATGGCCGGAGAAGGTGGTAGTCGTTAGGAGCCAAGTCTGGTGGATACGGTCGATGTGGTAAAACTTCCCAACCCAGCTGCGAAATATAGTCTTGTATCATCTTAGCTACGTGGGGTCGAGCGTTGTGATGGAGTAGTTGAACTTGGACACGTCTACGCTTTTTTAATTTGATAATGTCAGCCAGTTTTTGCAGTTGTCTAGTGTAAGTCTCCGCTGATATCCTGGTTTTAGCTGATAGCAATTCGTAATAGAGCAAACCCTCAGAGTCCCACTAACAACAGAGTAATACTCTCTGTACTCCGCGAGGCAGTTTAGGGGTTGGCTCTGGTTTTTCTCCTTTCGGTAGCCTCTTTCGCTTGCGTGTCTGGTTAACATAGAGCACCCAACTTTCATTTCCAGTGACGATTTCTCGAAGAAAATCCTTCCTGTTCGGACGATGCAGGAGTGAAAGCCATATAGACACCCGTGACGCTCTGTTTGATTCACTGAAATCGTGTGGTATCCAAGACGATACAACTTTCCTATATCCCATCTCTTGTAAATGTTGGAGAATCGTGGGGTGGCTACAACCGAGTTTGTTGGCTAATTCTCGTGACGACGTGTTAGGCTTTGCCTTTATAAGTGCACTCAGTTTCTCATCGTTAACAGCTGATTCCCTGTCGGACCTAGGTTTGTCTTCAAAAGATGTATCGCCCAAACAGAAACGTTGATACCAACGAGATACAGTTGAATGATGAACGACGTCCGAGTTGAACGCGCTGCAAATACTAGCGGCTGCAGTTCTTGCAGAATGCCCTTGTAAGAATTCGTAATAAGCGATTGCTCTAAGTGCACTTTGTTCCATTCTTGCTCGTACTGACTGCGCGGGACAACTGACTGGTTTATAAACACTGCGGTATGGAAGGTTCTAGACTAATCTCGCATAGACGACTTTCGAATGTTCTCGAACTTTTTGATTAGAAAAAATAGAATAATTAAAAAAAAAAGTTTCACAAGATTTTCTTACCAACCTCATATTTTGTTCTTGTAAAAGGATTTATTATTTGGTCTATCATTCAAAATAACAGATTTGTTTTATCAACAAAATATGCATCCTTGTTAAAGCAATATCCATTTGGACCTATTCAAATAACAATTTCTCAGAATCAAAGAAATATGTTAGTGACTTTCTTGTCACAGCTAGCTCAATTATCCTTTATAATCGCTGATTCATCACTAGCTGATATTTCTGCACAGTCTTTGTCATACAGCCACTCTTCAACCACTGGAACGCACATTATAGTCATAGATGTCGCTGTATCACCAAAAAACATTGCCTAGTAATCATCTCGTCATGGGCTAATTGATATTAGACGTCTATGAAAAAGTGAGGTCATGTGTTCTCATGGTACATCATCTAATCATTGGCTCATGGCTATCCATATTATTCTAGTCATAGATGGCGTTGTCAAATGATGAAAATATATCGAATTACTTACTCATCACTAGCCGGTCGATTACGATTAAAAAGTTGAGGTTATGTTTCTTCTCCCAATTACCAGCTGATTATCAGTTGACAATTGCAAATGTGATTTTGAGAACAGAAGAGGTTGTGAGACATTGAAATAGTGACAAGTAACACTTTCGTTGACCAGTTAGTTCGTGCATCATCAATTACTTCTTTCGATGTATCCAGTTCTGGTGATGAGTAACATCGTGTTGCATTGGAAGTATCATCTAACAATTGACTAGTCACTAAAGAGTTTGATTTTATCCACGAAGAAAGTGAGTTTAGGTTGTTCATGGAATTTTTCGTCAATAACTGTATGTTGACTAGACAGTTGGTAAAATTTATAGAAGTTACTTTGCTGTCACAAAATATACCATCTAGTCAGCACAAACAGGCTATCCAATAAATATTAATAACTGATTAAACGTGGAATCATGTTATGTCTTTGAATAACCATTTTCAAATTAAGCAAACAACATGGTTTTTTGTATTCACACCGTTTACTTAATTTTAATTCGTATCAATAGCGGAAATGTGATTTCATCCTCACAATATAGGTACAAAATAGGGGATTACGCTCAGATATATATATATATATATACGAGGGTGGATTGATAAGTTTCCGGCCTGACCAAGAGATGGCGCCACTAGGCCTACCTTGAGGTGGCGTTCTATAGTACCATCCTTAGATAGCTTGTAGCTATAGTTTCAGTCCGATCGCCATGTTAGTGTAGTTTTGAGAGCACGCTGACCAAGACGCCTCTGTGTTTTTCGTAAAAATGGGAAAGCTGGAAAATCGTGCTGTCATCAAATACTTTTATTTGAAGGGGTTAACGCCGAAGGAAATTAAAGAAGAGATGGACTCAACACTGGGGACATCCTCCCCATCATATTCAACCGTTAAGCAGTGGGTTTCCGAGTTCAAAAAGGGTCGTGTGAGCACCTCTGATGAGCCTCGCTCAGGACGCCCCATTGAGGTCACAACTCCAGATATGATCGAAAAAATCCATCAAATAGTGCTGAAAGATCGCAGATTAAAAGTTCGTGAGATAGCTGAGACCTGTAAGATGTCATATGAACGTGTACAAAATATTTTGCACCAACATTTGTATATGGAAAAGCTCTGTGCAAGATGGGTGCCGCGTTTGCTAACAGTTGACCAAAAATTGATTCGAAAGAACATTTCTACCGCCAATTTGGCGTTGTATAAGCGTAATCCAAGCGAATTTTTGCGTCGATTCGTAACCGTTGACGAAACTTGGGTCCACCACTACACTCCTGAAACCAAAGAACAGTCTAAACAGTGGATTGGACCAGGGGAACCAACTCCAAAGAAGGCAAAAACAATTTTTTCGGCGAACAAGGTTATGGCTACTGTTTTTTGGGATGCAAGAGGTATTATATACATTGATTACCTTGAAAAGGGTAAAAATATCACTGGTCAATACTACGCAGATTTATTGCAACGTTTGAGCCACGAAGTGAAAATTAAACGACCTCATCTGGCGAAGAAAAAAATCTTGTTTCATCACGATAACGCACCAGCGCACACGTCAATCGTTGCGATGGCTAAAATCAACGATCTGAAGTCTGAATTAATGCCGCACCCTCCCTACTCTCCAGACCTAGCCCCGAGTGACTATTATCTGTTTCCTAACCTCAAAAAATGGCTTGGCGGTAAGAGATTTGCGGACAATGAAGAAGTAATCGAAGCTGTAAATGGGTATTTTGAGGAGCTTGACGAATCAGTCTATAGAGATGGCATTACTAGACTAGAACACCGCTATGAGAAATGTATCAGCCTTGGAGGAGATTATGTTGAGAAATAAAAAAAAAAAAATTCTTAAAAACGTTGTTTTTCTTGGTCAGGCTGGAAACTTATCAATCCACCCTCGTATATGTGAAGTTGGCTCAGTGGACAGCGTATCTGATTCACCATCCGAGGGACCCGGGATCGAAACTCTTCATCGAATAAGCTTTTTTTCAGGGACAGTTGACCTGTGTCAGTCATTAGGAGATGTGAGCGTTACATGGAGAGGATTAAATAATAAACATTGCGACGTAAACATGCCGCTGGTTGAGTTGTTATCACGAGAAATCGCATAAAACGTAGGCATCACTTGTTTTCGAGGTAGTCAGCACTACGAAACATCGTAATCGTTACGATGTATTCTCCTTTGGAAATTTCACATTGGAATCATTACTATTTAATTCTCTTCGTGTACATTGCTACCTCTACACTGTCTCAGATTGCTAGTCAGTGGTGAGATAGTACCAAAATCAACTAGTCCACAACTAGACAATGATGAGTTTCAATTTCGGGATCGTCACTGTTGGGATACATCGCTTCGACCTAGGATTTAGAGAGATAATCCATAAATGACGTGAATCGGTAGAGGACCAGTGGCTGGATACAGAAAAAACGTGAATCCCCAGCAAAAATGATTCTAGCAATGTTATAGTTAATGTAAAGGCTGTTCTAAGTGACTAGTTTCGCTGCGAACGCCTTGAAAGATGTTAGACAACCGCTATAATCATTTTTACTCGCCCACACAGTATCATAGTCCCAGAAGAATTCATAAGAAATTCTTATTGAACTAATCGTGTTCTTTATGAATTCTTCGAGAATTCTTCTAGGACTGTGCTGCTGTGAGGGAGGATACCCTCGTATTCAGATCAAGATTCATTTCATAATTTCGTTTTGATCATAAAATCTCTTTCCTCGATGCACCACTTGAAATAGCAAAATCACTCAAAATCAGTCAAGTTGCAAACACACCATAATTCATGTAACCGTAAGAATATCATAAACATACAATTCTCTATAATTCAAAAGATCCAACAGAATCCATAATGCACTGTATTCCAAAGTAATTAAAACAAAACTTCCTGTACATCAAATCCCATTTGAAGTCTCGTTACAATTTACATCAACTCCTCCTCACTCGATTCACCGATATTTCTCATAAAAACATTCTTTTCACCAGTTCGAATGCCTTTTTCACTCTTCACGGTGCTCTATATATATTCAATATAGATACATGTTTCCTTGGTTTTATACACTCTACGTTGAAGACCGCATTTGATGAACGGGGGCTCTATTTCGGCCTGGCAGTCCGTGTGAACAGATGTAAAACATACATACTCTTTTGCCCCCATCCTTCCCACGTGGCAAATAAGCGACTCGCCTCGTACCAGGAGGGAGAACGATCGTTAAAGGCGTTGATTCACTCTCTATCTTTTGGTAGACTATACGTCTGCGTATCGTGCAAGGAATGTTTATGTGTGTAAGTAAATTTCATGTTAGGAAATATGTGCGCAAGCAACATGTTGATGAAACAAAAACGATATAGAAAGAAAGAGGGAATAAAGATGGATTTATGAAATCTTCTGAAACAGAAGAGCGAACGTACAAGGGAGAAGAAAAAAAAGTACGCCTTATTGACTTGATTCTATATTTTCACCGCTCCCAATTCTTTCACAAGTATCATTGTCCACTCATATTCCTCGCTTTCCTCTTTTTGTTTATCCATCTTTATGGATATACATACCTACATATACATCATTTGTTCACTATCTATAGCATTATCACGTCCTTCTTCTTTTCTAATTTTATAAGTCTCAAGACCCTGAGTCAGCTTCCTCGGGAAGCTTCTGATATCTAGGAGACGGGGAATGAATAAAATCGATGTTAGTAAATGAGAGAAAGGACAAGAAATGGGACAAGAAGAAATTTACACGGGAGACGCGTATGCGAAGCACATTTCACAACTCGAAAGCTTTGTGTGACAATTGAACATTGATCGAAGTTTCATCAGTCCAGATTTTTTGTTCAAAGGATGTGTGCCCAGTTGAAATGAAAATTCAGTTTCGATATAATTAAAGATGGATTCTCATTCAAAGAACACGTTTTTGGATAGGCATGTTGTGTGTGAAACTTGAAAAATACAAAACATGGGGGAATAAAGTACTGTGCCCCACAATGGATTCTGTATTGCAATGTCTTTGGACACAAAACTATAATTGAAAACAGTTCCAGAGCGATGTGAAAAACTCTTCCATTAGACACAAAGAAACATTATTATAATGTAATATCCCGGATATAAAGTCCCCTGTAATGATTTTTCAGAAATAGAACGAATGAATTTCCATGTTGCAACAGCACTGAGGTGTTCAAATAACCCGTGTATGTCGGATCATCACATTACATGTGGTTTATGAAAGTTTTCACCGCAACCGTGGCGAGAGAACCGCAGGAAAGAGAGAAATTTGAGGGTATTTGATTTCCTCACTCAGGTGAAACTTTCGTAAATTTCATTTTATCCTGTATCCATACAAGGATTCCATATCAACGCATCGAAAAATAAATACAGTCATCTCGAGGAAACACTTTACCGTATCATTCTTGCAATCAAATAATCCCCTATCCTGAAGAAATTAAATTCCCACTTGAAATTCATGAACTTGGGTGACCGATGAGAGTGGTTGACGATAACCGCATCGAAATACGTGACAACTATTCCTTCTCAATGCTCTCGGTTTAATACAGTCCATTCTTGAATCAGAATCGAATTGTCAGTGGTTGTGAGAGCGAATATGCCTTCGGCATTTGCCGCACGTGCATATGTACCTCCAATGCATACGTAGAACGTACACAGTACGAGTCTAATTCCGAATAACGTCGAAATGGGTGAGAGATGAGGGTGGGTGACGATGGAATGGTATGATAGATGCACTAGTCCTCACAGCCTCTACCAGGCACCCCTGGGTACTAGGCGATGGAAATCGAATATCACGAGAGACTTCCAATAGAAATACGCGTACAAGAAGTAGACGTACACGTGAATGGGTACACGAATGCCTCCCAACGACGGAGAAATCAAGAAAGTAGAAGAAAAGAGAAGAAAGGAGAGAAAGAGCGCGCAGAAAAATAGAATAAAATGAATAGGAGGCTTCGAACAAATACAATTTCTATCACCGCAGACCAGTCTGGATCAAAGGCAGACAATGAAGGGAGAAAGATAAATTTGCTCCAGCTATGTTAATCCCTTTATCCATGCAGGGAAGGTCTTTTGCGCTCTCTACTTCGTACGGTGGCAAATTGGCTCCCCTTCTCCTGTTTCATCTGAAAAGTTCTTTTCGGAGGAAACTCGAGCTCTGCATGAACGCGTAGATATTTACCACTGTTTATGACAATACAAATATACACAATACCAAAGTAACGTTTGAAGAATGAAGAGTATGGAGGTATATATATTCCAGCATTGCAAATCCATTCAATAGAATCCAACCAGCTCGTGTCGGTATTATTGCTGATTCATTTTCGACAAAAATTACAAATTACGTTGAGCGATGATCCTCGCGGCACAGTGAGTTGCAAACATTATTATGCGAGGAGCTTTCGCTTGGCTTGAATGGATTGTTCCCGATGATGAATGGTCACCGAATGATAACGTTAACGTTATTTTATGCTGTTTTCCGCAATCACAAGGAATACAGTGATGAATTTATATAACAGCTGATGCCCCTCTAACATAGTAAGAAAATACAACCCATATAATGATTTCTCGCTCTCACTAAAACTATAAAATAGGTATAGCCTGGAGCAAGCTTAATTGCCAAATCTTGATGGTTTATTCAGAATCAATGTTCATCAACAAACAATAAAATACTGTAAAATTTTTTATAAATAGTAAATTAGTTGAGACAATCTACGATTGTCGTAGCATCAATTCAACTTTGGGGGAAGTTATCACCAATGCTCGGCCCAATGTTGAATGAATAAAATAGAAAAGTATTGCGCGAAGCATTGACAATAGGTAGGCCTAATTACAGTTGCTATCGTCAATCTTGGCACAAATTTGGTTGACTATTCAGTCAGTGTTTGTTCTGTGTTGAAAGAAACAAATATTGGTGGAGCGTGAAATTATATAATCATTCCATGGTTGTGCTTTCTCAGGGTCAGAGATTGTCCAATCTTCACCAAAATTATTTGAAAATCAATTTCCAATGAAATAAAACAAAATAATCATCTGAAATCGACATTGATATTTCTCATATGCATCAATGATATAATGAGTTTATCATTGAACTTAATAAAACTCTTGATCACACCATGAATTATAATCACGTGTATTCTCCCTACGAACACTGTGGTTTCCCTTCCTAGAATGATATATCGTTTTCTTGTCACCAGCTCCCACACGTACTCCTTCCTTCTTTCCTTTTACAAGTTCCATTATAGTTTCTTTCCTCTCTATGTAAATATAATTATAACCCCCATATTTTTCTCATTCGAGTCATTGGTTAATAATGAGCGATAATGAGGGTTCGAAATCCAACAGAATATTTTCTCCCCCATTCATTAGTCTGAGGTTATTATATTACAGTGCTTCATTGATGAGGTATGTAAATACATCTTTCGGTTGGGTTAGGTGATGGTCTTTCTCAAACGAGACTAAGAAAATCGCTCGTATGAAGACATTAATTACAGAAAAATAACCGGAGTCTTTGAGTTTCCCTTCTGAAAATAAAAATATCCTACGTTATCAAACAGAAACTTCAAGAAGTATAAAACAACTGTAGAAGTGGGAAGTGGAAATAAAAACCATCGGTGAAAGAAAATACATAATAATGAAATTTTCACCTATGTAAAATGGTGGATGTGTAAACAAGTTCTTCATTTCTCTTTGATAATCGCTACATGATGATTATTGCAGAAAATACTCGAGGAAACAGCATTATTTTATATATTTCCTTGATATTCTTTTGTACAGTGCGGTTTAGAATTTTTGGATAAAGTTTGTGAATACATTCCTTCATGCTTGTAAAGTTGAATATTAATGTACAGAAGTAATTGGGCTGTTAAAAGGATATAAAAGGATGTGCCCCAGTAGAAATTCTTTGGATAGGGAAATACCAGGGCCTGATGAGGCATGCCGGATTTCCTATCAGATCCTCATCAGATTTTGTTACGGTTTTTTCTATTTCGCTCGATTTTATGAAAATCTCATCCGAACCCTATTGCACTTCTGCGTTACAACCCTATTCGAATCCTATTAGGGAAAATCCTCACCTGATCAGGACCTTACTAAAAATAGGGGATGTCTGATCAATTTTCTAATAGGGTGGAAAGTTCTTACTTTTATAACAAAACCAAAAACAGAATTCAAAGTCAAGTATTCAGGTACAACGCTGGATGAAAAGCGGAGCTGGAATCCACTAGTGCGCTATCGGTCTGACTTCTAATATGTAAGTCAATCTACGAAAACGTGGTTACAGTACAGATACGGTGTGGGTAGCTTAGGAGATCAGTCAAGTTTTATTGAAATCATCACATCTTTGTTAGTCTTCTTTGCTCAGTGCCTCCTTAAAAACACACGGTGATTTCTGGTAGAATTTTGTTCAGAATTTCATGAACTCAAGGTTGAATTCAAAATTTTCCCAGTAAAATGTTTGTGGAAATTCAATTGAGATCCACATGTTCAATACAGCTCTGTTAACGAATCTTTAGAATTATAATTCCAATATCTCTCTTCCTATTTCCAAAAAAGGAAGTGGAAATTTATTTTCTTTCCTGATAAATTTTGTATTGAAAGTCCAAGACTAGAATCAAAATGCACATGAAAGTTCCTTTGCATTCATTCATTTACAACGAAAAATCAATTTCCTTGTCGTCACTTTTGTCTGGGGAAGTTAAATTCATTTCATTCGATCAATGAGATTGTGAACCGCGAGCATTTAGCGAGATGAATCATATTTTGTTCTCAACGGGTACGAGAGCTGGTCAGTACCAGGAGATAAAGCAAGAAGAGAGAAATATAGAAAAAGACAGGTAGGAGGAAGGGGAGAATATTCGGTGCACGATGGTAGCATGAATGGTAAATGGACTACAATAGATTCGTATCGTCCGAATCGAACAATGTGTATTGCTGCTACCTAACAAGAACTCCAATACGCACGCCAAGCAAGTAGAATGTGTGGAAGGCAAAAGCGTAGTCCTACCAGGTATAACTTGTGGTTAACCTACCAAAAGTGAAAAAAGAAGAATGAATTCAGACAACATAAAAGTCGGTACAAACATGAGATAATATATATCAAAAGCATATTTATTTTTTGTTGGTTCTCTATTTTATGTGGATGAGAATGTCTCATTGAACAACTGGTATGTAAGTTTTTGAAAACTCCTCTTTGTGTCACTGGATAGTGTTTTCTTGAATTTCAATTCCAATTTGAATGAAGGATTTCATACTGTACAATGTTGACAGCATATGTTCCTGAAGTTTGAATCGTTTATTGAAACGAATTAGTAATCGAATAACAAAATACTTAGCTATTAAGGGGATACGAGTAGCTTGGCTTTTACCAATTTTTTCGAGACAAACAACGTGGCAATATGTACATTGATTTAAAATATCTCTCTGTACAACATTTTTCGAGACGCTGAAATGCTGTTCAGAGAGATATTTTGAAATTATGCGCGGATTTTGCTTCCTCGTTAGAGGTAAGCTTTGTGATCGTTTCAAAGGACCGACAATTTTTTTTGTCCCCAAACTCAAGATCTCTTAGGCCAAAATGTTTCTCCAAACTCGGGGAAAATTCTTGGTTCCGTGTCTGTCTGTGTCTGTGTGTGTATGTGGATTAATTTGCAAACGCGCATATTTTCCGTTCCACTCATCCGATTCCGATAAAATTTATATCACAGTCGTAGAGTTAGGGAATAGTGGTGCCATAGATGTTTCAGCCCGATTGACCCAGAGCATCCGGGTGGAGAACTACAAATGTGTTGAAAACTTTGCGATTTTTGTGAACGCGCATATCTCCGCTCCCTATTATCCGATTGCAACGAAACTTATACCACGCTCTAGTTAGGATCCGATAGTGGTCCCATATTAGTTACATCCGAATCGGTTGAAAACTGTGAACATTTTTGTTTTTGTAAGCCGCATCGTTTCCCAATATTTTGAAAGCATGCCTTCCCAATGTTCGTATCATCCGAATGCCATGAAACTTTGAGGATCATTATAAGATTTATGTTATGGTATTTCAGTAAGATCTTATCAGTTTAGTTGGAGCATAATTCAACAATAGAATCGAAATTGATTGAAATATCAAAGAACGCGAATTTTCCAATGGTCATACAAGCTTGTCCCAGTCTTGTCACATTTTTCTATCGTTTTAAGATAATTCATGTACGTTATTTCGAGGGAGAAAAGTGAATGAACTGAAATAAGAATCAATTACTTTTCCCATCCATATCTGCGATCAAAGAAGCATTGGTTGGTGCTGGGTGAATGAATTGGACCGAGCCTGGCAAAACCACTGGACCAAGCTAGTCCTGATCTTATCATTCCCAAGCCTGGGCCAAATTTGGTGAATTGTTCAAGACAAGTCTCGGCAGGTCTTGTGCCAGGCTTGGTCCATCATTGGGCCATTGGTCCATACACACATGAGCTTATGTGAAATGAATAAATTTGCTATCTTCATTTATTATCATTTATGTCCCCTTATGTTTATTCATTCTTTTCTGTATTGTTTCTATTCTGAATGATCCTTATTTGAGAATCGATTTCCATACATTTCATTTCATTTATAATATTAGAAAAAACATCTGAATTTCATCTCACCAACGACGAAAAGTACTACACGAATAATAACTTTATCAAATAAGCTTCAAAGTGTCAAGAGCGTAATAGCCACATTGGCTAAGTGTTAGTTTTGCAATAGGTTAGTTAGTTAGGCAGGTTCGGTTCCCCGTTAGGTTCAAAACTTCTCACTGTTGCCAACAAAGTTATTCCGGATAATAAATAATGATGTAGCATTGTCTATCACCACACATCATATTGCAGTCAAAATTGGTGTTATTTTTTTATCATTATTTTGAATAAATCAACAAAAGCCTAATAGAATCTGAAGCCAAGTTTATTTCTTAATAGTATTTAATTCTTTTTCATTTCTTTTGAAAATTATTGAATACATGGCAACACCTAACCTCTATTCATCATAGCATTAACAATACTGTTAGTGATATGCACTCCGGCATTTTGTGAAATGCATTCGAAATGAATAGTCACTATGACTGTAGTATTGTGTGATTTCGATTATCAACGTGGGTCAATAATACAACATTTTCTTGTGAACATTATACTGATTATCACTCAAAACGGTTGATTCATGCATCGATTTTTCTAACATATACAGTAATGAATGGTACATTGTTCACGATAATCATTCTGTAAATATAACCGGAAGGCCTCGCTGTCTATAAAGTCACCGACGATTCCGGTAACAGCAACGCGAATTCCGGTAACATTGACGGATCATTTTTTCCCGTGTTTAGACCAATTCGAGCGCCGTCGTAGGGTAAGATACTTGAAGTAATTTTACATGGATATACGAGTACTGCACTGTGGAAAATTTCTATGGGAAACTTCACATAAATGTTCGGAAGTAATTAATACATACATGCGTTGAAAATTTCCCCTATTCCATCGGAAATTGACCTTCGAGTCCTCACTGGTAAAGTTCCCAGGAATAATGTCCGTATACGAATTCATCCGGATGCCGTCTGGGCGCTGCAATGCGTGGAGTATACATATCCGGATTCATCCGGAGTGATTATTGGTCAACGAAATCCATTTTTAACGGATGATCGGTGTTCAATCCGGGTATATCCAGATTCAGTCGAAAATTTAACGAAATTACCATAATTAATGGCACTGTAAGTGCTTTGCCATCATATGAGAAATTCGCTGATGCAGCAGAGGCTCTTAATTTCTCACTAGTCGAACCCGGGTACAATCCTCGCTGACGGAACCTCCAACAATACAAATTGAAGTTAGTTTTCTTTACTAAAAGAAGAGATAAAATTATCTGCAAGGCTGGTAAAATCAGAATTTGATGGACAGCTTGTTCCTATCTGAATAATAAATATTGCAATTCTTGAGCTGGGTCGGAAATAACATCGAAATAAGAACGCTCAAATGAGGGAATATCCGGTAACATTTCAAGTGATCACTCGATCATTTTATCATCCTTTCTATCGCTGTTCCTGCTAAGATAATATAAAGCGAGAATCGCATTGTAAAAAATCATCGGAATTTCCCTATAGGCAACAACTGGAAAACTTCTATCATGGGCTGGGAATCAATTTCCGGTACATGTATATGAAATTTCCCATAAATTCCCGCGTGGAAAAAAAAAGTATGGGAGAGAGTCTGGTTTGGATCTCGGTTGGAATCTGGCCCAGAGTCTCTGCAAAAGTATGGCTGGGATCTCGCCACAGGCCGTTTCCCATACTAGTCTAAAAATCATGAAATGGGTGGGGTATTGATATGTTGATAACATTCTTGTCTCAGAATGCGTATTATCGAACTTTTATTCATCTGAATTAATTTGCGTATGGCAGGAGTATGGGAACGGAAGTTTGAGAAGAGCAAATGTTCAATCTCCCTGGCATCATGGGCGGATAGTGCATAACAATGCATGGGAATAATATGGGATTCAAACTCAGGAGCAATTTTCGTCTCGGAATCCATTTTGTGCAATTATGGAGATATTTGAAATCAAATAATTTATATTATGGCATGAGTATTGGAGAAACATATGGAATGGATGGAATAAGTTTGCTGGAACCAGTCAATATACGACACTTCTTTTGATATTTTGATTTGAATGTTATTATTTGAACGCAACGGAATATGAGCGCACAGTTTGGAATTGAAATTTCAGTCACGACTGCGTTTTAGAATCTATATCACCCAATGATTGTGAAAGTTCATCCATATTCATTCGGTTATGGCAAGGGTATGGTAAGACTAAATCGCAGGAGGGAAACGTAGAATTTCTCTCACATCATTCGGTGTACACTATATCTTCGGATGTTATCATCCAGATCGGACGGAATATGTGAACAATATGGGATTCAAACTCGAGAGAAATTTTATTCTCTGGTATCCATGCTGTGCAGATTTTCAGATACTTTTATCCGAGTGAGTGGCAGTACGGCAAGAGTATCGGGATAACCTCACAGGAGAATGGGTAGTCTTGCTGATCCATTCAGTACCTCTTCTGAATATTGACCACTTGATTTAATGTAATATGGGCACAGTATGGGAATTCAACTTTGCTCACAACTTCATTCGGGAACTTATATCACCCACTTATCGCAACATTTTCATCCAAGATTGATTGATTCAAGTATGGCGGAGGTATTGGTATACTATATTGGAAGGGAAAACCGTATAATCTATCCCAGACCATTTCTGAAATAATATTCCATTTGGATACTGTCTTTCATCCGAATAAAGAATATGGGGACAAAATGGGAATCAAACTCTGGAGGAATCTCCGTCAGGCGATCCATGCTGCGCCATTATTAAGATATTGCTTCTCGTTATTGTTCCAATATGACTGGAGTATTGGGATGACATCTGGAATGAAGTGAATACGCCCGGTGAAACTATTTGGCTCACAAAATTTCTTTGAATATAAGGCCCTTGATGAGATGAAGTATCGGCATAGTATGGGATTGAAACTTCGCACACAAATTTGATTTAAGTAAGTGACAGTACGGCAAGGATATTGGAATAACGTCACGGGAAAATGAGTAGTCTTGCTGAACCATTCAGTACGTGATACTCTTCCGAATATTGTCCACTTGATTGAATGGAATATGGGCATAGTATGGGAATCAAACCTTGCTCACAACTTCACTCGGGAACATATATTACCCAATTATTGCAACATTTACATCCAAGGTTGATTGATCCAAGTTTGGCGGAGGTATTGGTATACGATATTGGAAGGGAGAACCGTATAATCTATCTCAGATCATTTGTTGACCATTGTCTTCCGATTAAATGAAGAATATGGGGACAATATGGGACCAAACTCTGGAGGAATCTCCGTCAGGCGATCCATGCTGTGCCACTATTAAGATATTGCTTCTCGTTATTGTTCCAATATGGCTGGAGTATTGGGATGACATCTGGAATGAAGTAAATACGCCCGGTGGAACTATTCGGCGTAAAAGATTCCTTTGAATATTAGGCGCTCGATCAGATGGAGTATGGGCATAGTATGGGATTGGAACTTTGCGCACAAATTTGATTCAAGTAAGTGACAGTACGGCAAGAGTATTGGAATAACATCACGGGAAAATGAGTAATCTTGCTGATCTATTCAGTACGTGATCCTCTTCCGAATATTGTCCACTTGATTGAATGGAATATGGGCATAGTATGGGAATCAAAGTCTGCTAACAAATTCATTCCGAAACTTATTCTACCCAATTTATATTACCCAATTACACAGTTGAGGCCACCAATCGAGTAGGTCACGAAAACCACCTCATTGGTGGCGGTAATCATTATAATTGGCTAGATTGGATTTAACCAACGAATCGATTACCGTAACCATACATTTTTCTCCGTGAATAGACTTTGTCATTGTATTCTCATAGTATGGAAGACTTTTATGTCCAAGGAAATGATTGTATGTTAAGAATACTCAATGTTACCGAAGTTTGAAACATTTATTGAAATGAATTAGTAATCAAATACACAATATGCAGCTGTTGAAGATAAAAAATTTTGGAGTCCATTTTTTGAGCGATGTTTTCAGTTCTCATGAGTTAATTTGAGGGAATGGATAACGATGATTCTTGAGATTTAATGAATGTGAATTTTTGTTTCGTTTCTGTGAACGACTCGGGTGAGGAAGTTCCCCAAAATTATATATATATTATATATAATTTCGAGAATTATCTCACTTGGGGATCCAAACTTCAACAACTTGAGTATACAATAATGTTTCGGATATTTTACATCCATCCCATCATTTTCGAATAGATTGGATTCTCTACACATATTTGTGAACACATATTCCTACACACATGTGAAGGCTGTTCATTCTCCAGGCTGAAATGAGAGGAGTACCCATGCATAGCATCGTGCATAGTGCGAAGTACCCATGCATAGTGAGCATAGTCCCAGCTCTGAAGTTCATGAAAATTCCGAGTTAATATGTGAGGAGTGACTCCGAAAACTGCCTGTTTTTCGGATCTCGAATTTCGGAGTGAATTGTGCGCCAAATGATACTTATACCTTATGATGAAACGTAAGACCAAATACCAGTTAATACCAAACATACGATTGGCATTGGAGGTTGGAATAAAATGAATGAATACATTCGTGTATTAATATATCAAAAATATTAGAAAATATTTGCATATTATATATACAATGACTATCATATACATATATCATTGACGGGAAGTCAAACGTGAGACTGAATTTGGGGTCATTTTTTGATTTGATACACTTCATACCGTGAACTGGGGTTACTCAGGACTAAAGGCACATGTAGACCATTGTCACTTTGACATGAATTTCATTCATGTGATGTCACTTTGTGACATGTATTCCCACGTTTATTCGCATATATTTTCTTCGATAAAACTATTATTTCAATCATTTTATTGAATATTTTCTTTGATAGTCTCAAACCGCATAGATAACGATCAGAGTTTATGACGTGTTGCACCCCTTCAAGTTACAAAGTAACCCCAGTCTATGGTAACATGAAAAATTGTTACGAAGGACCCAATCCAAAATACCACTTTATTCTAATAATAATGACTCACAAAGTGTACATAATAACAATATATATATCAACTCAAGCAACTGATAATTAAATACCAGTATTTTTACGATTATGAACATACAAACCGAGTGTAACAGTAGCAATTTTGAGTATATAATCCTAACAATACCTCTACGCAGAATGAGACATGCTAACGTTCAATTGTTCCAGAGGTTTGATTGAAAAGTCTACAATTATTCGAATTCTACTAAATTAATTGGCTCAGCAACATGGGTAACATCCTTGTCCTCAATTCTCAAATAAAAACAAACAGAGTCTAAACAACTGACATCGATAGCGATTATCTCATTATACGATGAAGGTATTTTGTACAGAAAAGGTATGAACGTATCATCAATAGGAGTGCAAAATATTTTTTGAGCGTGATACTTCTTTATAATAGCATAATATTTTGCATCACAATCACAGAAAGTATTCCACGTACAATTTGAAACCTCAATAAACGTGTGGATAAGGCCAATTTGAAAGTTGCCTTCTGACATGAATTTGACACACCTATTATTTGTGCAGATTGCACGCCGGTATGATTTAGCAACGAACAAGGATTCATTTTTGTATAGTCTATCGAAAAAATAAAATTTGTCCCCTTCAAAATCACAGTTTCCAAGAGCATTCTTCACATCTTCAGGTGATTCTGGAATATGTGTAAACTTTCCCACTGCAAAAATGCTATCAGATATGAAGTATTTCTTCATACGTTGAGTTTTGTACGATAAATGCTCACACCATGAATGGACAGCTCTTCCTATGATCAATTGCTCATGTTTTAAAGTGGATATGTGCAAGTACAGTGACAAAATAGATGAGATCTGCAATTGCGGTGGATTACTCCCGTGAATCAATTTCTTTATTGTGCCATTGAAACTTTCAAACGGAAAACAAGACGTAGTCCATAAAGGTCCAAAGTTCCTAACAGTTTCTGAGAGATGTAAGAGTTGATGCAAATTGCTGGTCATGTATTTCAGTCCATA
Organism: Gonatopus flavifemur; assembly: GCA_018340375.1. Lineage (NCBI taxonomy): Eukaryota > Metazoa > Arthropoda > Insecta > Hymenoptera > Dryinidae > Gonatopus > Gonatopus flavifemur. Next base: position 12,502,156 of record JAFFJZ010000009.1, read on the forward strand.
TAATAATTCAAATCTGCCGACAAATTCTCGTAGCGCTCGTTCCGCGACTTGTAACCGAACAAGCAAAATCGATTATTGGATAAGAATATTTGAAGATATCGATACAATAGATGACGATTACAGTCGATTGAGGTATCGATATACTATGTTCGGCCAAAATTGATACATGACAGTTAAATCGATATATCGCAAAATCCCATAATCGATTTTAGAATTCTGCGCAGGCGTATTGTGATCAGAATAGTGTATAAATAGACAACTGAGAACGTATAGTTATAGTTTTGATTCAAATGCAGCAACCATCAAGATCTCTGGTGGAATGTAAAATCAGCTCAAATAAATAGTGTCATTTAATGACTTATATCATGGAGTTTTGGTATATTCTTCCCTCCTTATAAAGAATATCCTGGCGACCAAGAATGGTCCCAATGTAACCAGACTAGAAACCTGCACTCGAACATCATCGTTGGATTAAAATCATTCTGATTTTTTCGTTATTTCATTGGCTGGTTACAGACTTGGACCATGTGGGGGAATATACTACTTCCATATAATAGTGAAATACCCAATACAAGTAACTTATAATGGCTGAGATATTCGTTCGGCGAAATGTCCTCCAAGATGGGTAGTGAATAGTAAAAAAACCATGCTTTCAATTCGTTAGCTTTCCAGTGTCACAAGTGATTCCTCACAGACCGAGGTTTTCTTTGAACGTAAGACGGTGGTGTAATGGAACCTAATCTATCATCAACAGTTTGTGAATGATGTGAAATTGAAAAAGGTTCATTTGAATATTTAGGTTTAAACCATAAAATCAAAAGTAACTTTACAACACCTTCAAAAACGCAGTGCATGGCATCTACGGCTGTTCCTTTTATGCAGTTGAGTGCAAGCAAAGATAATATTGTCGGGCCTTTAACTCCACATACTGGTAGACCGCTTCGAAGGGCTTGCCGAGCGTGTACACGAGTGTCCTCGTCTGTACCTCACTGATAAGGTCGATATCGATAAATTTAAACATTTTCAGAATTCAAACGTTGTCCAGGATGTTTGCAGGTTTGACAACCGAACCTGCCATTATACTGCTTCATGTTCAAAAATAGAGCCTTAGCAGGTAAGTCACATGTGCCATAAATGATAATACCTCGGATCGTGATAAGTTCATCATAATTGGGAATTTGAACATTGATACCTGTATAAATTTCATTAACAGTCGAACGTAGAGGTTGCAAAAATAAATTCGGATTTGGTTTCTCTGTGCCAAACCAGAGGCTTACAAATAATACATTCTGTATCTTGAACCCCTGTGAATAAGGTAATTCGTTTAAAACTAAATATACAGGCCAAATACTAAAGTTGGTTGATTTGAATACAGATATCCCATCAGAGTACCATGTGAACGAAATATTTGAAGTACGAGATAATATTCCACGATTGTGATTTAATTCTTCGTAAATTTGATCATCATAACAATCTTCATAATTTTCAACGTTTTGACGACTTCTGGTGTATTTTTAATTCAATAGTTCATGAAAATGAGGTGTTTTAAATGACGTTTGTAACTGGGCAACTGGTGATATTTCTAGAAAATAATAAATTCTTTGAGTTTCATGACCTTCAGGGCACACAGAATTTTCATTTGCAATCCTACGATAGCAATGTGTGCAATAGAAATGTCGCGTTAAAGGGGTTCTAAGCTTCTCAAAATACGTTTGAACTTACACACAGAAGTTTTACAAACATTTGGTTGGGGGCAATGGAGTGCTATTAGTTCTAAGATGTCAGAGAGCAACGCTTTAGTTATATTGTGACGTAATGCAATACTTAAAATCATCAACATGCTCTGAGCAATGGTGATCGAAGCTCCTTCGTACAGTGGTACATGTTGATTATGTTTTTCGTGATCTGTGTTCGCGCTTTCATCAAAATTACTGAAATGGTCATCGTGATCATCATGATCATCATCTCCTTCATCTAAAGCATCAAAATCTGTACAAAGATAAGAGGATTTTCATAAAGTCAGTGCATGTATTTCAGACAGGTTCACTAAGAATCTAGACGCCGTGTATCCCTAGTAGAAATGCTCTAGGCATTCACGAGTTTTGTAATGCTCGCACTAGCGAAATACTAGACACATATGAGGGCTTCACTAAACACTTGTTAAACACTTGTAATACTTGCAAGTATTTCGTCAGGCACTCGCACGTGTCCAGTATTTCGCTAGCGCGAGCGTTACAAAACTCGTGAGTGCCTAGGCGTTTCCACTAGAGATAGTCACACAGAAATAGAGCAGGAAATATCCTCAGGCACTCATATGGAAATTGCCAGAGTTGTTAAAAGGCGCAGTACTGACAAAGTTGCATTCACCACAGTTTGGCGAAAATAACAGTCATTACTGTTTCTTAACTGGTACCAGTGGTTGGACGGATTTCGAAATGACACTGGCCCCCATAGACAGGCAATGTTAGGCTAGTACTGAGTCATTATTATCTAGTGAAAAGCCAACTTTTAGGAAATCGAAACTGTGAACTGTGGTATGAAACCAGAGTTAGTGATACATTGTACAACAACATAAAAACAGGGAACCAAACGACTATGCACACAATGTTGTCTATTTAAAAAAGTAATGATGGAGCGAAGTTCAAATCTACTCCATGGCAACATCGTCATTTTATCGAACCTACATTGCGCCAGTACAGAACCACAGTTCATTACACTGTGAAATATATGAAAACACGATATTCTATCAGTATTGCTGTAACGTCGTCACGATATAGAGTTGATAATGAACCAGAATTGAAACCCACTTTGTAATAATACATCTGCTTTGATGAGACTACACTGGGCCAGTTATAAACTAGAATTGATAACACTGTGAAATACATGAGAAGACAAAACTCCACCAGTATTGATACAACGTTGTTTTACCACGGAATCAATGGGTAATTTCAGTTCAAATGAAATTTGTAGTAACACAGTTCTTGTGGTAAAAAAAGAAAGTCCAGGTACCGAACCGGAGTTGATAATAGTATAGAATACTAAGAAAATATGACACTATATCAGTACTGATATAACTGCGGAATCGATGGAGAAGGGCCCTGGTATAAATTTTTGCTAGTGAACCATGAGGCAGTTCATCCTTTTCATTGGCGAATTTGCGCTCATCGGGAAAACTCACATGCAACTGGTGAGTGATATAATGCTCTCGCTAACGAGAGACTAATCGAAGAAGTAAGCAAGCACTAGTAAGTAACCGATAAGAGATTGACCAGTCACTGATGAGGAATTTATTATAATAAATACTGTACTATAGTCACTGGTGCAACAACCAAGTTTTCTATTCTTCTCTCCATCCATTCAAACGTGCAGTTTAGTGAAGGACAGAATGAGGGTGCTTTGGACCCTCCCTTCATCCTTTACTAACCTGCACGTTTGAATGGACGGAGAGAAAGATAGAGAACTTGGTTCCTGCATCAGTGGCTATAGTAAGGAAATACAGATGAGTACAAGAGTATACAAGAGTATACAGATGAAATGAAAGTAAATTAACTTTCCAGTCTTGAACTGAATCAAATGTTATCCGTACTCATTATCGGATATGCTAGTATTGTTGCTCAATTCGTTCTCATGTTCAAAATAAATCCATCAACAATGCTGTTTTTATCGATAATAAGTGTGAAAAATGTTTTCTCCATTCCAAGATTCAAAAGTTCATCCCTCTCCATTTAATCTATCTGTAAGTGAATACTTAGAATTATTGGAGACGGTTCTACGTTATCATTCATTAATAGTTCAACTTCACATACTGATACTGGGGAAAAAACCCGGTTGTTCCCAACGTCATTTATGGAATTATAACAGTGTGATAGGCTGAAAACCGATGTATGTTTTCGGAATTTTTTTGGAAAAACAGTTGCACCTATTGACTTTGAATTTTGTATGTTTATTGAATGAGGTGTGAAGTAAACAAAAACATTTTTTTGTTCATGTATATGGTCGATGTGTGGGTTTTCTCCGACAACGTTATGATGTGTCCTCACATGTATTTACTGGTAATGTTCATTAATTCTTGAACCCACCAAAGTAAATATATTACCTTCATTATCAAGTCTTGAATCAAATATAGAATCATTTGCATCAAAATATTCATTTTCAGAAGTAGGGAGCTGATTATCATCAATCATTGGATCGTTCTGTTCAAAATTTCCAGGCATTGGAACATCCATATTAGGAACGAAAGTTTCTTCGTCTTCCTCTGAACTTGAATTGTTTGACCTGTTTTGAAATGGATCTAGTAAAAGGGGAACTGTTGAGGACAGAAAATTTCGAAATCAATTACATTACATGAGATTATTGGGGGAATTTGTATTAAGTTTCATGAGTTGCTTGTAGATGCGTCTCTGCGATCTTGGCGCATAATCTCCGAAATTTAGAGGTCGTTTTGCCATTTTCATGAATTATTTCAAGTGATCCTGTAAAATATCAATTAAAACGAGAAAACTTCATCAATTGAAATCAGTTTTTTATTTCAATTCGGAATCCCATGTGGAAATTGTCGGGGATTTCCAAACGGCTCAATACTGACAAGGAATTACTTGCAAGATTCTGTCAGAACAATTGACTTGAAAGTGCTCAGATTTGTGTCGACATTCAATGAATTATAGCAACCCAGCGCTGCTCGCTTGATGAACTTGAATCAAACCAGTACTCAGCCGAAGTGATTCAAATCAATCGATATCACGGTGGAATAACCCTAACAGCACACCCACCGATATCCACGTTGCATCCCCGGGGAGACGAGGTGGATAAAAGAGAGACGTGGATACAAGGTGGAGGAACGGAGAAGCAACGGAGAAATGTCCGGCAATCGGGGGTTGTGCTGTACGGGATTTGAACGCAGGTTTTGATGCATACCAGAGCATGGTTTTCAAAATCCAACTCACACGCAATGGAATTCCGTTCGTAATGGTTCAGCAAATTCCTTCATAGTAGTTTTCAGCTCTTTCTCCAACCACTGTCACTTTCCGTGCGATCGAAAATGCCTTGGAGCAAAAATTATGGCAATACTGGCACATATGAATTCATAATATGGGTAGCATCATAATTCCATTGCTGAGTTTTATATGAAACATTGTGATTCATTTCGACCATGGGTGAGAACTGCTGAATCAATGGGCCTTGTGATAGTTGTTCGAATTTGCCAGTATTGGTGATACCAGTAATGGTACTGCGCCAGTATAGAGTGGGAGTCCAATTTCCACGTGGGATGTTATTAGAATAATCACATTCAAGTAGCATTCTAGAACTTTGCGTTTTATCAATTCCTAATCGTGATTGTCAATGTAAACGTCAACGAACAATTTCAAAATCACTGTTCAAACAAGTACATAAATATTTACTATCAGAAAAATTTTTCACTTGCATAAATTCACTGTGATACATTTTCATTACTGAAAGTCATTGATTGTTGGATTTCAAGAATTGATGTTCAAGGTTCAGTGATTTTTCATTATCATTAGTAGCGCATCTACTATTAAACCTGTTTTGTATAAGTGTTCAAATTTCGAATCAAAAACGGAAATCATATCCTATTACACATTACCGTGGAGCCATGTCGGTATATACAAGAAAAATTACTGTTTGATTACGTAAGGTAACGTCGTAATTTTCCTCATTCATACCAACGTGGCGCCAAAATTCGGTGGTGATACAGAATAATGTTTGATGGAATATTCTCTCTATACATGTTATAATATGAAATAGTGTATAGTAAAACGTTGGTGGAAGTTCTGGAATGATTCTGGAATCGAATGCACTAATTATTTATGTGAGAGTAACTAAAACTTTGGATATTGAACAGTAAAATTCCTTACATCGATGCACAATGCCATTGTCAATTTTCATTAGGTACTGTATTTAAAAATGAAAAATCACTACAATAAATTCAGAGTGCTGAAGTTTGATTTCTATTTTTTTACATAGGTTTCAATGTAATATAGATACTCACATTGAATTCAATTATTCAATTGAAAAATGATGAAACATAGCTCCATCTCTACATGAAACATAACCCACATGTTGAATGTATTGGAAAATGTTATTGTACGTTTGCCGCTTGACTTTTGATTGAATGTAGGTAATGTAAAAATATCACGACCTGTGGAGGATGTACTCAATATTCGTCGAATTCAATTACTATATATGAAGGAAATCAATAAACCTCGTTTAAAACAAATACATGGATTGAAAATTAAATTCTCAACAGTTGTCCATAGAAGAGAATTCCGGGATTCGTGTTATCGATGGAGTAATCTGAAACTGATTGTGGAAATAGTATATTGGTATGAACTGAATTCATAGCATTGAAACAAAAGCTTGTCGATGAACAATCTTGGATCGATGTGGAGTTCATTCGATACAACGTTTGATATTTGACAATTTGTAAACATCGAAAATACAATAGGAATTTGAACTTTCAATAGTAAAATGTACGCGTTAGTATTTTGGATTGAACATGGATCAACGTCTATATTGCGACGAGAGGATATACCCAAGGCTTGCGAAGGGGACAAAACTTATGCGCGATACGGGAAGAAAAAATACTTTTGTAAAATTTTAGAATATAGCGGTGGGTATCTTTATTGAACTTTTCCTCTCCTTGAAAAGTATGTATCAAACTCATTGATATCTGTGGAATGTTCCCTCGCGTTTTTACTTCCATGTTCCTTACATATAAGGGAACGGAATCGGATCGGATAACGGTTTTTGGAAATATTGCGGAATATCGTTTGAAAGATCGTGATTTTGCGACCGCACATATCTCCGCTTCCTATTATCCGATCGCGATGAAATATATACCACATTCTAGTTGTGATTCGAGAGTGTTCCTATATAAGTTTCATCTCAATCGGTTGAAAAATGTTGGGAATTTTCTTTCGCGATGCGCATCATTTGACGATTTCTTGGAAGCATGCCTTCTCTATGTTCGTGTCATCTGGATGCCATAGAACTCTGAGCATAGTCAATTCATGAGATGTTAATCGTGTGATATGAGTTTCAGGCAAATCGGAATTGAGAGAACAAAAGGGTAAGCATTCAGCTTTGAAAGAAAATTTTGAGATTTCGGAAATGTCGCGATCAAGCGGATATCTTCCGTTCTTATCATCCGATCATTATGAAATTTTTACCACAGTTGTATGCAGTTGTATTTCGATAGTGGTCCTATTTTAGTTTCAACCTAATCCTTTCAAAAAAACCAGGAAGGGGAAAGGGAACATGTTATCGAAAATTGTAATTTTGCGACCGCTCGTATTTGCGTTTCTGGTTATTCGATTGCAATGAAACTTATACCACGTTTTATTCACAATCACACGGTAAAATTGTATTCTAATTGTGTGATCTATGTGTAGTCTTAACTACACTATAGAAAATTTCTATGGGAAACTTCACATGAATGTTCAAAAGTAATTAACACTTACATGCATTAGCAATTTTCCGTATTTTACCGCAAATTCACTGGAAAATGATAGTCAAAATCCCTGAATGTTTGGAATTCTTAGTCAAATGTATGGGAAATTTCATATACATTCACCGAAAATTGATTTCCTATTGCATGATCGGAGTTTCCCGGTTGCTGCGTATAGGAAAATTCTGATTATTTTTCACAGTATAACACATTATCGCACGAGGGACATGGGTGTAACTAAAGAGAACATCCCTTTGTGCCTGGGACATGCGGCGTTTTCATAACACATTGAGACGCTATTTGCATTTTCTTCTTGTAATCAAGCACGTTTTGTAGACGTTCAAAGAATTTCCTCGTGCTGTATAGACTACTGTACTGGAAGAAACATTTGGTTCTGATAGTCTAAACACGTGGGAGATTTTCACTTTCACCGTCTCATTATAAACAAATTTCAAATGACTGCAACCATGAATTCTTGATCATGCGAGCGTAGTTTCCGTGAACATGCTGATTTTTCTCAGTAGTTGTTCGTGTGAAGAAATGAGAATCAACATTCCGTAGTGATGGAACCCATAAGGAATTTCATTGTTCAGAGCAGTCGGATTCAGAGTAATGTGTGGAGAATTGTTGAATTTTAAATTTATTCTCCGATTCACTTCATAGACATTAGTGATGACGATGTTCAAAGTGAAACACAGACTGGCCAAATTATGGATTCTCAAGAACATATGAATCAGTGTGCCAGAAAATCTCATGAAAATGTTGAGAATCCTCAGACAATCACTACCGAAATGCTGCGGAATGCGCTGAAAATAATTGGAAAAGCGAAAGAAATTCCAGAGATGGAGAAACTTTTGAAAACCATCGAACCGTCCTGCTCTACGAACGAGGAAGAAAGTGAAAAAGTAATAATCCGGATTTTCATGACTTCTTGCATAAAAGTCTTTTGAGTTGAAAGTCTTTCCTGTTATTCATAGTACCTAATTATCTGAAACATGTATAATATATCTCCTTAAGGTCGAGTCACAGCCATCGTCAAATATTTGGTTGGATCAATGTGAGATCCTTATGATGAAACGATGGAAGAAACGACCCAACGAAATGGTCCGCCGTTTATTAAAACTTATCATAGGCGGAGAGGAATTGAAACAAATGTCCGCATTGGGATCTGGTCAACATAAGAGACAAGCTATTCCCAAACATATTCGAGAGGCTGTATTTTGTGAGTGTCATGAGAAATCAGTGCGTTTGTGTCGAAGTGTGCTATGAAATTTGTTACATTGATGAGAAAACAGTTGGAACTCCATTCCGCTCAAGTCTTAGATGGGGGATCGATGGTTGTGGTGTATGGTTAACTGAAACGCTTCTCCAGCTCATATGACTATTCTATTTCCTAGTCCTCTCTTCTAGGTAGGAAGTAGGCAATACGCGCAGAAAAAAAGTATTCAAAATAATCACATTGTGGAGTTATGTCTTACGTTTTTTCATCAAAATTACTACATCTTGTATTATTAAATAACACAATCCTGTTACTCTTCGCAAGAAAATATAGTCATTTTAATGACAAAATATAATACATAACTCCAACATGTGATTCCGTCCCTTCTGTACTGGGTACCCATACACCACACAAAGTCTCAATAATATTGTCAGAATATCAGAATCCCTCACTCGGAACATTCTTGGTGATATATTTCCACGAGATTCCATGGATATTTTGGATGGAATATTTCATTACGAATATTCTGAGAATTTCCCAATCGTAATATAGTACACAAAAAGTTCTGCGATGTTCTGAAAATCTATGATGGGAGAATGTTAAGTTTGTCGCAAATGGAATATGATGAGGATATCTCAACAGCAATATTATACAGGGTGACACGAGTCGGGTAGATCATATTTTAAGAGCATATCCTGCTGCCAAAATGCAATAATTTCCTGTATGAAAAATGTTTCTTGGAGGATTTGTTTTTGAGATATGAGCATTTTTAGCAAGCAAGTCCAGCGAAAAATTGGCTGTTTTAGTCAATTATGTTGCTCTCTCAGCAATTCAGTCAGCTGTGGTAGCGAATTTTTACCTGGATCAGCAAAAAGATTAGCTATTCTATATATAATACCTCGATTTTCTGCGTTAGCAAATTTGTTTTCTCTGTGTATGGTGCGAGAACTGCTATGCGTGAGACGGACATGTATCCGGGTTCATCCAGATGTAATACGGGAATTAGAACACGAAATTACTCCATTACTCATAACGCGTATTCCGTCCGGAATTTTTCGAGTCCTATCTGAGCAAGTTTTGGAAGAAAGGTATCGTATACAGGGTGTCCCAGAAAACACTACCCGCCTTTCACCAGCGTATTCCTGACAGAAAACTGAACAACTTTCCCATATACCATATTTTTGATCTGAGGCTGAGTTTCAGAGTTTACTTTAACCAATCAAGTAGAAGCTCCATAAGTCTACTGATCGATCATTGGAATAGCCGATGTACTTGCGACCTGAATGGTCAACTTATTTATTTCATAACTCCGAAACTAAGCTTCAGATCAAAAAATGGTATATGGGAAAGTTGTTCCGTTTTCTCTCAGGAATACGCTGGTGAAAGGCGGGTAGTGTTTTCTGGGACATCCTGTATAGGTGTATCCGGGTTTTTGTCCAGATTTGATCCGGGATTCCGATCGCTACTTGTTATCCATTCCCGGATAGGACCCACATTGAACCGGATGAAGGATCGCCGCAAAACCGGTATACGCGCCCAAATTCACCCGAATAAGGTCCCAAGTGTATCCGGGTCTTATTCGGATTCTTATCAGGTTTTTTTCACCAGGGATGTTATCTAAGTACTCTAGTAGGAAGACTACTTCTTTACGAGTTCCGTAACGCTTGATTAGACCAAAATTAGACGATTGCAAGTGTCTCGTATGTTTGTGGCGAGGGAATCAAGAACTTCCAGTTCCCGAAGAGCAAATTGTGTCTCTGGGACGTTTTCTGAACGTTCAGAAAACCTGTCCTACGTTTCATGAACCTTCCATTAACGTTCCAATAGTACGTTTTGCTGTCTGGCTTCTTAGCTAGTTTAGCGTTACAAAACGTGTAAATGACTAGAGCATTTCTACTTCACTATATATTATAGCAGATGTCATATAAGTCATGCTTTTTTCCGCTGGGATAAATGAATGCGCCGAGGAAAATGTACGGTTGAATTGATTATGGCATTGAAAATCCATTTACAGGGTACGTGAACAAAAATGCAACGCCTAAAATGGAAGTAGCAGAATATTATCGAGTGATCAATTTGATGTGTGGAACGCTGCGTTGTCCGAAGACAATCCGAAGTCCGAAAAGTTCTTCTAAAAGAAAAGTAACCTCTCCTCAACTTTCGCCGACACACTCATTACCACATCAACTCACTTTGACCTCACAAGCCTCTTCCAGTCGCGTCACCGAGTCCGTCCACATGTTTCCCACTACGAGCACGAACCGTCAACAATCCCACAAACCATTCTTGCATAGAACTTCACCGACACTACCCAGTCCATGTATACCTGAATCGGTTCGTACGACGAGTAGCTTAACCTCTCCACCAATTAACGCTCAGAAACGTATGGATGAGCATTCAGAGCGAATCACGCCACGATATACGCCATCACAAGACGCGCAAAAGGAATCTAATAAAAACTCGTCCCCATACGTTTCCTCACAAAAGCGGAGACATAACTCAGCGCCCTCTTCTCCTGAAGGAATATCATTCACTCCTATAAACTCACCACCTCATATTAGACATTCCGTCAATGCACGCTCACTCAGTCAAATGGCCACAAAAAAATACTCACCATCACACTCATATAATACAAATTCCGAAAAAGATTGTTCCCCTCGTTCTGTAATACGTGAAAATTCATTTCCTGTAACATCTCGGCAAAGCCGCAAATCGGAATGGACGAACATTCTCGCATTATCATCACCTTCCAGCGATCGAAGACTGCCTCGTACGGATTCGGCTAGAAGTATAGATTCAGAAAATGATCTGACACCCAGTCACTCATCATTACATACAATTCACACCCGTGAATATGAATGTGGGCGAACGAATATTCAGAAGTCTGGATTAATGTCTTCAAACTGTTCTGAACAAAACAGTCCTGAAAAAGCGTCAGCTGTCTTCAAACAAGGGAACAAAACCAAGCTTAGCCATCTACAGCAAATGTCTACTTCATACACACACAATCCAAGCGTAATGCGTCACACACAACACACACACTACACTTCCCCTACACTTCCTCCTTCAACGCCTATGCGTATGCAAACAAATGAACATACTCGCGAACAAAGAATGAAAAACGTTCATTCACAAAACGAGGAAGAAAAGCATACTTTATGACCTACTCAGACACCTAAACGCTCCCATACATATTCGTCACCACGGGACATCTCTTACAAACACCGCTCCCAAAATCGTTCACACTCAAGAACAATTCATACACATCAACACAAACGAACACATAAACACACTCATAAAAAATCCGCATGCAAATTCTCAGAAAGCTCAAGGAAACATCACAGTCAATCACCCGTCAAAGAATACAAACGTAAAATTTCTCGATCACCCTCACAAAAACGCAAATATAAACACACATCATCTGCTAGTCCATCACCCAGTCGTGAACATAAACAAACTCATAAAAAATCCTCACGCAAATCCTCAGAAAGTTCTAGGAAACATTTTAGTCCATCACCCGTCCAAAAATCCAAACGCAATATCTCTCGATCACCCTCACAAAAACGCAAACATACACGCAAATCATGTGCTAGCCCATCACCCAGTCGTGAACATAAAAGTAAACAGGCTCATGGAAATAAATCTCATTCATCGTCACACAAACACAGGCATAGGTCATCATCTACTCATAAACATAAACGCACACACAGAGATTCATCTTCACATTTCCCGAAACGCCATCATCACTCTAAATTCAGGCACTAACTGGTACACCATGATTTTGTCCCAATGGAACCAACGTTCGAATGGAACAATGAGCACTCAAAGAAGAACAATATAATTTTCATAACATTTATATGAGGGGTGTCGTAGCAAAACCAACAATCTCCATTTCTAAAATCTCTTCAGTATCAACAAAAAACTGTTCCATATTGTTAACAATTCTTCAAGCATCTAGTAATTGCATGATGATTGGGAATGTAGTCCTAAAAGGTAATGCATTTTTATTTGAAATTAAATAAAACTCACCTTGAAGGGGAATTATGACTCGTCGAATGGGAAATCGTGAAAAATGGAGATTGTTGGTTTTGCTATGACACCCCTCATATATGTCATAATTACCCTCATTATATTGCTCGAAATGTAATCATCCTTAATTTAAATACTTGTTTGAGATTTTTTGAATCATTGAATTCTGAATGTAAGATTATTAACTCTAATAAAAGATGAAAATCCACATCATTTTCCATATTTTGTATGAGCGAGAACGTGATATTATATATCTGTATGAAGTTGGCCCCCGAAGCGAAGGAAAAAATTTTTTTATGGCATCTGGAAGAGCATCGTTAGCACCGGATTGTAACAAAAAAACATTCGTTCGTACCTCAAGAATGAAAAAACTTGCAGAGATTTCAAGAAATAGGTTGCCCCCGACTTTGACCGATTTGATTGGAAGATAGCTGATTTGAAAGGTCTCAGGACGTAGATGATTGTACCATGAAGGATTTTCCGGAAAAGTCAGAGGAGTGGGGGGAGTTACAAGGGAAAAACTGATTGTACGTAAAAAAAAATTTTTGTTCGGAATTTGAAGAATCATGCAGAATTGCCCCAGACTGGGACAACTTTTTTATGCATAAATTATTGTTCAAGGACCTGCCAAAAATATTCCCTGCGAGTTCCATCGTTTGCACCTCCTTGGTTTAGAAGTAATGGCCTTGGAATATCGGAATAACGTAATTTTCGGAATTTCAAAGATCATACACAATTGCCCCTGACTAGGGCAACTTTCCTATGCATAGATTATAGTTCAAGGACCTTCTGAAAATATTCTCTGCAAGTTTCATCGTTTGTACCTCCTTGGTTTAGAAGTCACGGGCCTTGGAATATCGGAATAACGTAATTTTCGGAATTTCAAAGATCATACACAATTGCCCCTGACTGAGGCAACTTTCCTATGCATAGATTATAGTTCAAGGACCTTCTGAGAATATTCTCTGCAAGTTTCATCGTGAGTACCTCCTTGGTTTGGGAGTTATGAGCCTTTGAATATCGAAATAACATAATTTTCGAACTTTAAAAAATCGTACAGATTGCCCCTGACTTGGGCAACTTCTCTATGCATGAATTATTGTTCAAGGACCTCCCGAGAATATTCCCCGCAAGTTTTATCCTCCTTGCCTCCTTGGTTTAGAAGTCATGAGCCTTGGATAATCGGAATAACATAATTGTCGAACATTGAAAAATCATACAGAATTGCCCCCGACTTGGGCAATTTATCTATGCATGAATTATTGTTCAAGGACCTCCCGAGGATATTCCCTGCGAATCTCATCGTTTCTACCTCCTTGGTCTAGAAGTCATGGGCCTTGGATAATCGGAATAACATAATTTTCGAACTTTGAAAAAGCACACAGAATTGCCCCTCACTGCGGCGATTCTTCTATGTATAAATCATAGTTTGGGGACCTATTGAGAATATTCCCTGCATGTTCCATCATTTGTACCCCCTCGGTGTAGAAGTTATGAGCCTTGGAATATCAAAAAAACGTAATTTTTTCAAGTCTGAAAATTACGTCATTTCGATATTCCAAGGCTCATAACTTCTAAACCAAAGAGGTACAAACGCTGGAACTTGCAGAAAATATCCTGAGGAGGTCCTCGAACAATAATTCATGCATAGAAAAGTTGCCCCAGTCAGGGGCAATTCTGTACGTTTTTTTTGAAGTTCGAAGAGTATGTTATTTCGATATTCCAAGTCTCATCACTCCTAAACTGAGGAGGTACAAATGATGAAACTCGCAGGGAACATTCTCAGGAGGTCCTCGGAGAATAATTCATACACAGAAAAGTTGCCCCAGTCAGCGGCAATTCTGTATCGTTTTGTGAATGTCGAGAATTTTGTTATTCCGATATTACAAGGCCCATCACTTCTGAACCAAGGAGGCACAAACGATGAGATTCGCAAGGAATATCCTCAGGAGGTCCTTGAACTATATTTCATCCGTAGAGAAGTTGCCCCAGTCAGGGGCAATTCTGTGTGATTCTTTGGAGTTCGAAAAGTATGTCATTTCGATATTCCAAGGCACATAACTTCTGAAACAAGGAGGTACAAACGATGGAATACCCTCGCCATACTCCAGCCAATCAATCTTAGATGAGGATGTTGCGATAATTGGGTAATATGAGTTTCGGAATGAATTTGTGAGCAGACTTTGATTCCCATACTATGCCCATATTCCATTCAAACAAGTTGACAATATTCGGAAGAGTATCACGTACTGAATGGATCAGCAAGATTACTCATTTTCCCGTGACGTTATTCCAATACTCTTGCCGTGCTGTCACTTACTTGGATCAAATTTGTGTGCAAAGTTTCAATCCCATACTATGCCCATACTCCATCTGATTAAGCGCCTGATATTCAAAGGAATGTTGTACGCCGAATAGTTCCACCGGGCGTATATTCACTTTGATCCAGATGTCATCCCAATACTCCAGCCATATTGGAACCCGCACGAGAAGAAATATCTCGATAGTGACACAGCATGGATCGTGAGACGGAGATTCCTGCAGAGTTTGATTCCCATATTGTCCCCATATTCTTCATTTGATCGGAAGACAATAGTCAAATGGAATTTCGCATAACAAATTATCTGAAATGGATTATACGGTTCTCCCTTCCATTATCGTATACCAATACCTCCGCCAAACTTGAATCAATGAATCTTGGATGGAAATGTTGCAATAACTGGGTAATATAAGTTCCCGAATGAAGTTGTGAGCAAAGTTGAATTCCCATACTGTGCCCATATTCCATTCAATCAAGTGGACAATATTCGGGAGAGTATCACGTACTGAATGGATCAGCAAGATTACTCATTTTCCCGTGACGTTATTCCAATACTCTTGCCGTACTGTCACTCGCTTGAATCAAATTTGTGTGCAAAGTTTCAATCCCATACTATGCCCATATTTCATCTGATCAAGGGCCTCACATTCAAAGAAATTTTGTACGCCGAATAGTTTCACCGGGCGTATTTACTCCATTCCAGATGTCATCCCAATACTCCAGCCATATTGGAACAATAACGAGAAGCAATATCTCAATAATGGCACAGCATGGATCGCCTGACGGAGATTCCTCCAGAGTTTGATTCCCATATTGTCCCCATATTCTTTATTCGAACGAAAGACAGTATCCAAATGGAATATTACTTCAGAAATGATCTGGGATAGATTATACGGTTTTCCCTTCCAATATAGTATACCATACCTCCGCCATACTTGAATCAATCAATCTTGGATGAAAATGTTGCGATAAGTGGGTAATATAAGTTCCCGAATGAAGTTGTGAGCAAAGTTGAATTCCCATACTGTGCCCATATTCCATTAAATCAAGTGGTCAATATTCAGAAGAGATACTGAATGGATCAGCAAGACTACCCATTTTCCCGTAAGGTTATCCCGATACTCTTGCCGTACTGCCACTCACTCGGATGAAAGTATCTGAAAATCTGCACAGCATGGATGCCCGAGAATAAAATTTCTTTCGAGTTTGAATCCCATATTGTTCCCATATTCCGTCCGATCTGGATGATAACATCCGAAGATATAGTGTACACCAAATGATGTGAGAGAAATTCTACGTTTCCCTCCTGTGATTTAGTCTTACCATACCCTTGCCATACCCGAATGGATATGGATAAACTTTCACAATCATTGGGTGATATAGATTCTGAAACGCAGTCGTGACTGAAGTTTCAATTCCAAACTGTGCGCCCATATTCCGTTCCTTTCAAATAATAATATTCAAATCAAAATATCAAAAGAAGTGTCGTATATTGACTGGTTCCAGCAAACTTATTCAATCCTTTCCATATGTTCCTCCAATACTCATGCCATACTATGAATTATTTGATTTCAAATATCTCCATAATTGCACAAAATGGATTCCGAGACGAAAATTGCTTCTGAGTTCGAATCCCATATCATTCCCATGCATTGTTATGCACTATTTGCCCATGATGCCAGGGAGATGGAACATTTTCTCTTCTCAAACTTCCGTTCCCATACTCCTGCCATACGCAAATTAATTCAGATGAATAAAAGTTTGATAATACGCATTCTGAGACAAGAATGTTATCAACATATCAATGCCCAACTCATTTCATGATCTTTAAACTAGTATGGGAAACGGCCTGTGGCGAGATCCCAGCCATACTTTTGCAGAGACTCTGGGCCAGATTCCAACCGAGATCCAAGCCAGACTCTCTCCCATACTTTTTTTTTCCACGTGGCTTCAACTGAAAATTCCAAATCTCATGGGATTTTTATCATTATTCTCCAGTAAATTCCCAGTAGAATACAGAAAATTCCTAACGCGTGTATGTGCTAGTTCCTTCCCATCATTTATGTGAAGTTTCCCTTGGAATTTTTCACATTGTGCATTTCCCTAAAAGATGTGATTTGTTAAGTCAAGAACAATCACTGGAAATTTTCATTCGTCACCAAAAAGCCAGACTTCACCGATTTCAGTTAAAAAGCGGTCCAGACGTGTACTACTCCCCTGATGAAAAAATTTTACTGAATTTCATCCAATTTGACACACGAATGTTTTAGTACAATTCAATGATATTGCGCACAAACCAGCCAATTTCAATAAAAATCGAGAAATTACATTTTTTCTTCTATTGAGTTCCTTTGAAATTTTTAGATATTCTTTCTTTGGATTCTGCTGATTTGTAATGAGACGCAGGTAGAAAGATGAAATGAATAGTGAATGGAGTTCACCGGAATCCAAAGAAATGTTCTTCTAGGACTTGCCACCCCTAGTAGAGATTTTGGATGGGAAAATACCAGGCCCTGATGTGGCATTCCTGATTTCCTATCAGGTCCTCATCAGGTTTCGTTACGGTTTTCCCTATTTCGCTCGATTTTATGGAAATCTCATCCGAACCCTATTGTACCCGTGAGTTACAACCCTATTCAAATCATATTAGGGAATCTAGATAAGTCCCTTGTAAAGGCCTCATACACTGAGGAAACAGATATCCTGAAAATTACCATAATTTATGGATTTTCAGCGCTGGTCTGACCCGAGTCGGAATATTTACTTGCACGAATATCTAAAAGTAGGGGAGACTGGGGAGTTGTGAGACGGGTTTTGTTTTTGTCGCAAAAATACTATAAAAATAATGTTTTTTTACATTTGAGCGGTTTTAATCTTCAATGCAACTCCTGATACAACTTCTGGCTGAAGGAGTTCAAAGAATTCTAAATGGTTGGGAAATCATGACGGTTTTTCAAAAAGACGCGATACCAGCATTTTCCAAAGCATCGGGGGGTTGTGAGACACACCTATAAATGAAAGAAAGTGGCGTATTTTAATGAAACCTCTACATTCCAACAATAAAATATGACAAAATAAGTAGATGTCTCTTCCTTCCACTTGAAAAAATTGAAGGAGAAATTATTTAAATAAGAAGAATGTGAAAAATTTGAAAAAAAAAATCGAAAAACAGCTCAATTATTCCGACTTGTAATGGATGCAAGTGTAATAGCCTGCTCCTAAATTGATGTTCCGTATGAAGCGGTTGCGGGATCTATGTTGGCCATTTTCAGCTCCGAAATGTAACGTGACAATTTCGATTTATCGATGTTGTATGCGGTACCAACAGTTCTTAGCGGCTTGTTTTGGATGATAATCTCTTCAATGGCAGGCACAAAGGCAGGAACATTAATTGATCGTTTGTCATCCGGATCATACTTATGACGCGGCATGATTAAAGAAATTACAAGAAATCATAGAAAAATCTTGAGAAACACTCAGCTCACAAAAGACGAACATTGAAATTGCATGGAACATTCAAAGTATCCACAAAAAATGCGACATACGTATATAAAGCACGATTCTAAATCGACAGCTGTATGATATGCCTTGTCTCACAACCCCCCGAAAATGTTGTCTCGCAACACCCCATTCCCTATATTCTCAAAATGGTTACTGCATCATGGCTACATCAAATATTTATGCAAAAATTCTTTTACGTGTTGAGAGCCTGTTTTCCAAGGCATACTTCTGTATACATTCACCTTTGTGAATAGCTTGGAAAACTAATTGAAGATACCACAAAAACGAACGCCCAAAAAAACTTCTTCCAACGGCAATCAAATCTCTACTTGGAGAGACTATGCATGCGTGTCGATATTAACAAATGTCAATTGAAAAGTGACATCTGAACGAGAAAAACAATTAACAGTGGTCCCTAGATGTCGGATTTTAGAAATATAGGTGCCGTGAGTGTGTCTCATGACTCCCCATGTCTCATAACTCCCCGGTCTCCCCTACCATAATTTCTTGGACTTTTCAGAATAAGTATGGTATCTTCCTCATAAAAGTCCCAGCCATTATGGTGCTTTTAGAGGTTTGTTCAGGTAAATATTGAGACTCGGGTCAGACCAGCGCTAAAAATCCATAAATTATGGTACTTTTTAAGATACCTTTTTCTCCGTGTAATATTTTCCTTATTCGTGGTTGCCGGATTCTAACCTGATCGGGACCTTATTAAAAATAGGGAATGCCTGATCAAATTTTTACTAGGGATCTTTGTCAAATTCGAAATCGTTTCTGTAATCATATTGCTTTTTTCCTCAGTGTAGCCCAGTGGATCCGGAAAATTTTCAATTCATATGTGATTTATACAGAGAATTGTATCACTCTCATATGGAGTTCCACGTGGAGAATAAGAAACACTTCTCCATCCGACTCTGCAGGAATCATTTCCTTTTCAAATATTTGACATTAAATTCACTTCCAATTGATAAGAACCAATTGTGAGATTAAAAAATATACGTGATATCAATCATATTCACCGAATTCTTATTCAACTTCTGGATTATTTTCTCGTTGTGCGTAAATACCGACGAAAAGAATAATACGATAGTTTTGAAATTGAGGTGATTATTTTTACCACTCCGCATCGTTGAAATTCATTCATTCCTCAAAAACGTTATGAACGATCAAAACACCACTGCATGGAATTTTCAAATACTTCAAAAAGTTTGAGAGGGAGAGGATGGAAAAAAAAGAAAACAAGAATCCCAATCGGTACAGAGTTCAAATACTTTTGGCATTTGAAGGTAAACGTCGGTTCTTGCACTTCATCCATCAAAGTCGGGGAATGGATATTCGCGCCCTACTCGTAGCTTTCTCCCATCATTCAAATATGACATATAGAATGGTAAGAAAATCCATTAAAACCTATGTTTACATGACTGCTCGCGGAAAAACTGTTCTTCCAGAAAATATGTAGAATCGATGAAATCAATTTCAAGTTGATTCAGTTGGTGGATGCAAGGTACAACTTGGGGAATTTGGAAATTATAAAGCATGTAAATGTGCTTTCGAATTCATCCGATTAATAAACTGTATTCTCTTCGGTGGAGACGCCAGATTATTTTATATCTGTTAAAATAACATTTGATACTTCAGTTCACGAGACACAAGCGTTTCGAATGGACCTATAATTCTGTCTCGTGTTTCACAAGTCCCATAGGAATTCGTGGAACGCAGCTGTAACAAGCGCAGCCGTCAACTCGCTCGAGTCTTGAAAACTAAGCGAGAGATTAAATTTTGACGTACAGCAAATTATCTTGGTCAACTATCAGAAATCTGGTATATAAACCTTGTGTGTGGCTCTTAGAACGTTCAGGAGTATTGAATAGTAGATAATGTATTTTCGTTTCAAACGTTGTCGTATGGATTCTTTTGATAGGGTTTGTTATTTTGAGGGGAGTTGTTTATATTTAATAGGATGTTATTCGTATTATTATCTGACAGAAAATTCATTCATTCAATTGATTACACCTTTGGAAAGGCAATTTCAGAGATTTTCCTATACCCCCCCCCCCCCCAATCCATTTTTCCACAAAAGGATGAAATCTCCAATATCATTTTTCTATGAATATCGTGAACAAATATCATTCGCTCGGAGATCAATGAATTGAACGATCACTCAATTTCTCAACAGATTTCCCACAACATTAAAATCATCCTTCAGACGAGAAGTCGGGTAGAGCGCTCAACTCACTTCAAAGAAAATGAGTATTCCCTTTCCCCAGATCATACCATGCATGCATAATTGTTCTATTCGACTTCCGATTCATTGTCAACGTATCTTTGAAATCTCGACTCGAGTCATTATTTATTCTATAAAAATTCCTTTATTCGCAAACATCTTTCCCAAAACAACGGATTGATATATCCAACAATTAGTCATGATGAAAATTCTCTTCATCCCTGTATACATATATACACGATTTCCATTAAAATCTGAATCGGGAGCAATTGAATTGTCGCCTTTGTCCTGTTCTAATGTTGACCGTTTTTTTTCTCTATCTTCTTCATTCCTTTCAATATTTCACCATACGTCTCATTCGATATGAATGTGACGCAAGGTTTCATATTGCCCTCATATATTTTATACGTATACAGGGTGGTCCATTTGAAGTGATATAGTCAAATATCTCGGAAACTAGTGGAGATGGAAAAAATGTTTCAGACGAAAAGTTTAGGGTTCCAAGGGGGAAGTATGATGCTGACCTTGAAAAATCCCTCAGAGATCATTTTAGAGGTCATTTAGGGGTCAAGATGGTTTTTTTGAATGAGACCCCCATTTTTTTATCATGGCATGGGAAAGCTGGTTTCAAACCCTTTACGAAACACTGGTCATGGACCCCTTCCCGCCCATTGGGGTGCAAGGTATGGACCGTCGAAGTTATTGATGGACTACTCTTAGCGCTACCCAAGAACAACGACGTGGACGTGGTAGTTCACTTCAAATGGACCACCCCGTATAACTGTATGGAATGTTTTCTATATCTTCCTGTATTCCGCCACCTGTTTTCATATGTATTTCATATGTGTTTTTTTTTCTCTTCTGTTCACTCTGATGTCAACTCCACTCGACTCTCGACGCTACGTGACTTTATTTTTTCCACGGAAGCGTTTAACCTTCGAGAAAGATGAATGCGTCGGATTCCTCGGTCCTTGGTTTCCTACCGTACACAGCGATGGAGGAAGAGAAAAAGGGTGAAGCCAAGATGTAAGAGCAATGGTATTTCACCAACCAAAAGTTGTTGGATGCATCTTTTTATCTCATTACACGTGACCTCTTTGAATTCGCTCGGTCCTTTTTTCTTTCTTTCTTTCATCGTATCTGCTTATGTATACCTTCGAATCCGCAATTTCTTCACGATGAAATGCGTTTCCTCAAACGACCATATTAACAACCGGCAGTCTGATATCAACGCGTTGCTGTGGATGTTTAGTGCATGAGGATGTATACTTACGAGCATACGGTTACGCATTACGGTTAATTCTATTGAGTTTATGTGCGGATATTGAATATACAAGGGGGACCATTCTAAGTGATATAGTCAAATATCTCCGAAACTAGTAGAGATGGAAGAAAAATGTTACGGATAAAAAGTTTGGGGATACAGGGTGGAAGTATGGTGCTGATCTTGAAAAATATCTCAGAGGCCATTTGGAAGGGCATTTCAAGGTCAAGGTGGTTTTTTTCAACCGGACCCCTATTTTTTCACCATGGCATTTGAAAGCTGGTTTCAAACCCTTTACGAAACACTACACTGAGAGAAATATCCAACGTTGCGGCAATTAAAAAGGGACACCCATTTTAATTTTGTTTTTGGAACTATGTTTTTATAGTTACTGTGACTATGTGTGGTTTCCATACCTCAAAAACATTATTACGATAACTAATATGCTACAACTATGTTTCCATTGTAATGTTAATTATGAATATGTAGTTGTAATACTCAAACTTCAACTTGTTTTCATAACTATCTTTTTAAACTGCACACTACTGGAATGTGTTAATCTTTCGAATAAGTTCTCTCATAACTGATTACCTGTTACTGATGGTGATCTACCTGTTTGATAGATTTTGTGTATTTTCAACACCCGCGTATGTCCCAGGAGGTCCACTCGCAATTTATGTTAAATCTTAATACGAAAAATGTATCAAATCAACACAAAAATGTTAAATTTACACTGAAAATTTGTGAATTTCAAAATTTGATATGTTGTTTTCAACACAAACTCTGAGTGGACCTCCTATGACACAAAATTTTTCGCTTTGTGACATTTGATTTTTCAAAATTACAAGGATCTCGATTTTATATTTCAATGACTATGAATATACTTTTGATAATGTTTATAGGGGTTTGGAAATAACGATTACGATTGCAAATGGTTCCGGTTACATTTTAGCTCATACATAATTTTTTATCGGTGAATGCTTCTTATTGCGGAGAGGTTATAGACAACAGGACTAATGTTGACAAACTTCATTCACTCGTAAAACAATAACTTCTTCCAAGTTGCTCTTGTATGAATTCGAGGTATAGCTTATCGGTTAGATGTGAAGTTTGTAGATTGTTAGGTAGGTAAGTAAATAGGATTCATAGGTTCGATTCTCTGTCGGGTGAGATAGAAAATTCTCCTTGTATTGTATTCATTGTATTTATTTAATTGTTAAAGACCTAAGTCCATACAATGGAGTTCGACATTATTTGAACAAAGTGTGTATTTTATATAATTTTCTTGTGGTATAGCGTATACGTAAAAATAAAAGTACAAAGAATTACCGGTACGTAAAATTATGTGCACAAAAATTGATAAAAAGTCTCAACAAATAAGAAAAAGAAAGCGAGTAAGACTGCAACGCTGAGTTGATTTATTAGAGGTTTATCCGTCGCCAATTGTATCTTCACTCAACTAAACTTATATAGGTTCAATGTAACCTCGTGAGAGTAGGATAGACTTTGTGAGAGAGAATAGCTTATTGATTGATGCTATAGTGGGATTGTTCAAGAGGCCAGTCCAGAAGCCTCTCCCATTCTCAATATCCTTATAGTGATGAAAGAATCTTAGTCGCTCGCTTTCCCAAGAAGGGCATATGAACTATAAATGTATTAAATTTTCTTCGGGTAAGTCTACGCATTGATCAAAAATTCCGTTCTTTGGGATGCAGACCATATTACATCTTAAAATAAGGTGGTTTGAGTATATCGAACATAGTCGTAGTTGAGCGATAAATCTGCGTAGAAAAATTGGCAATTTGATGGAGAGGTATTTCGGCATGTCTGCGTTGGTTAAGAGGTGAGGATAGGCCAATATCGAGGAGTTCTTGGCCCATTCAATATCTTGCTGCAGTAGGAGTGTTGCCTAGGAGTTTAGTATATCCTGTCTTCCTTCTACGAGTCTGGACGAGGGCAGAGAGTTTCAAAAATCTGGTTGGTCTTCCGTAGGAACTAGTGCTTTGACTTGGAGCATCCAGTTATGTTCCGTGCAGGAAATTTTTGAGGCAGTCAATTGTTTCAGACGGGTGAAACATATCTTAGGATATATTCATAGGATATCTGTGATCGTCCATTTCAAGAGTCTTAATTAACCAACTAATGACCCGCTTGAATACCAGAAACAATAGCCGTAGTCTCCCTACCCCCAATCTCACTGTGTAGGTTGGCGTGCCTTTGGGTAATTGAAGAATTGCTTTGATGGAGCAACTTTGTGCTTTTTCTATCACGTCGACGTATGTAAGTCCTCAAACCTCGACTCCATATAAGGGAAAATTGACTACGAGGCTATTGAATAAGGTATTTACTGTTGTCCAGGACTCCGGTCTCAATTTGTTGACAGGTAAAGTAGTAGTTCCTATTGCTTGAATTGTTTTAGTGTAGACATTATGAGCTGCTTTTGCAAACGTTGCAGACTTGGAGAATATAATTCCCAAGTATTTATATTCCTCGACGATTTCCATTGGCTGCTCACCATAAAGAAAGGTGCAGTATTTTCTTGTGTGCCCATGCCCGCCTTTTTGGAAAATGAGTATTTTTGTTTTATCAACAATGACCGTTAATCCTTTGTATTGGCAGTACTCCTCCAGTACTATAAGGATCTTTCGCATTCCGATTAGGGAGTCCGAGAAGAAAACTAAATCGTCTGCATAGGCGAGTGAAAGGACTTCAATTAGATGGTTAACCCTCACGAGGTAACGTGTCGCAACAAGCGGTGATTCATTCTTTGTTCTTTTGTAAGATCATTGGCAATAGAGATATTTATATCGTGTGAATTCTTGGTGTATTTGACGCTCTTCTTATGACGATTGTTAGAAAAAAAGACAAGTATCGGTCTGTTTCCCTCTTTGTGTCCGAGTCGTCGCACGTTGTCGATGAACTGATCTTGTATGTCAACACAAGCGGCTTTGAATTTGTCGAGTACAGTTGTTGTGATGTCTCGACTTGCCTTTTCTATATCTTCAATGCCAAAGACAACTATGCTGCGTGATTTTTCCTTAGATTTCAGAAAATTAATTTCTTCTTTTAGATTCATAACTTGATCATTAAGTTCATCACATTTATTTTCCAGTTTCACACACTTTTCTTGAAATTTAAATAGATCCAAAATTAGGTTTGCATTTGCAATTTTCGAACTGTTGGTTGTATTTTCCACTAAGTCCGATTTTATCTCTACACCACTCATTTTCGATTCCAACAAGTTCATTTTTGAGTCAGTACTATCAACTTTTGTTTCGACTGAATTGAAGTCCATATTCAGATTTTCTAGTAACAGTTTTAAGTCGTCGTTAGTTGTCATTTTGAGAAAGCGGACTTTTGCAATTACTGAATAAAACGAATAATTGAACAGTGACGTCACGACACGTCTATCCCGTGTGACAACCACAGACGAACTCCAAATTCTCCTTGTATTCTTGAGTGATCAAAAATCACAAATATTAGTAAGGTCACTGACCCCATTAGCGAACGCGACCCCTTTAGTGAACCTCGAGATAATAAAACTCCTTTGACGAATAAGAAGTGTTTACCTATTACGTGCTGTGAAGATTATTCCAATCTTCAAACATTATTGTTCGTGATGAATGCCAAAACAAATGGAAGAAAGAAGAATGTAATTCACGAAATAAATAAAGACTCATGCCGAGTGTCACAACGAGCTTTGCCTTCGTGAATCTTACAAGGTGAGTTAAGAATGGACATTTTTTCAATTGTGCATTTTCATGGTATTAATGCGACCATTGAACTATTTTATGTATCCAATCGATTGATATCATTCAAATTAAGATAATATAGGGTTATTTTCAATAACTGTCAGTCGCTAACCCAGAAAATTGCGCGTTCAGAAATACACACACGGAAATGATCGGTGAATCTATTACTGAACGAATAAACGTAACAATTCATATCATAGGTATCTACTCTAGGAAAATTTTTCCATGAATTCTCATAATGCGCATAATTTTTCAATCAATCTATAAATTTCTCCAAGGATTGGAATAAACATGTAAAATTATAAATTCTACTTGAAATTCACAATTTTTTTTGCCAAAGTAACTCAAGCAGCAACAGAAGTTCAAAGTATATATGAAATAAAAACGTTGGTAAAATTTGAGAATGAGATACGAAGAACATATCATGAAAGTTCATAGAATATACGAATGGGACTGTTTTAAATACACTCAGAACGTACATAGTACATTTGAAATGTACGATATTCATTCAATCGACGTTCGACTGACGTCCCGTCATATATTCGATTACATACGTTCGATGAATATGCATAGCACCTATGAAAAGGTCTCATTAGAATGTGCACAGAATATATTTCGAATATCATCAGGAAAGTGATAATAACTCATCTGAGCAACCTCAGATTATACGCGTTCAGTAATGGGGTCAATCAGCGTTCACTAATTCATGCGACCCGTTCACTAATGGGGGTATTGTTAACATTTCATTAATTTCATTATTTTTATTGTTATCACTTAGAAAATGAATGAAAAATCACGGTAAGAGGAAATTGAAATGCTCAATCTACCTCATTTACTGGTGGAAATTCATTCTAAAGAAATTATTCATGAAATAATTTATATTTAAAGTGCTTGTGTTCTTAAATGTTCACTAATGGGGTCAGTTACCTTACTTTAACTCTATGATGTACATTGAAATCGATTTTTTTTTCATTATACAATTTGTTCAATCTTCTGATCGTAAAAATCGATTCATAGTTGTGGTAACTAACTGAGCATAGTTCTCTCAAGTATTTTCAGTAGTTCTAATGACTTTCTGAGGAGATAACGTTACTGACTCGATTTCAATTACATTTACCTCATAGTACGTCTAATCCCAAAAACATAGTTGCTTCTACTATGTCATATGAGTTTTTACCAAGAACAATTTCTACTTTCTACAACTTCTATAGTCATTGTGATTCAATTTACATAGTTCATCTAAATATAGCCTACATAGTTCTGAAAACAAAAATTACACAGTTCAGGTACTATTTTACGAAATTTTCATAGTTGATAATACCATTTTTAGGCACTCATCGGTATACGTAGTATACCAGCACGGAGTGCCTATTGCACCCGCTATCGTAAGCTCTGACCCCACACAGCACATAATATTGCAGCAATATTGCAGCAATATTACAATATTGACGTAATATTACAAATCATAAGGTAATATTCCAGCAATATTACAATATTATATATTGCAATGTAATATCACTGCAATATTACAGAGCTGATGATATATCATGAATCACACTGAAATATTGCGGTAATATTTCGTAAAGAGGAATTTGTAATACATGCCTAAACTTGAATCCTGGCCAATTTGCATGTGGAAATTAGTCCAAATCGGTTGGATATTGTTTTGTTTTTGTATTCATGAGTGTACGTGAAAAATGAATGAAAATGGAAATGTGGGTTGTGTAGTAAACTTGAGTAGTGAAAAAACGGGTGCCTCCTGATTCCGGTTCATTGCAATCGTTTCGAAATCCTCCGAAATGCAAAACCAATACCCCTTCCACAGTTTCATTTTTTCTCAAAGATGGAATATTCCGTGAAATATTATGAAAACATCATTTTAAATTATCATACTGTCCCTAATTCGGGTCCTAAAATATAGAAAAAATAGAAGAATAGTTTTTTCCTCTGTAGGACTTTTGAATGCCATGAGAAGTGGAAAAAATATGCCTGAACTCACATTTGTCTTCAAGAATCAGGATTTCTCCAATTTCACCACTGAGCAATATAAAGAGAAAAAAATTAAGAGTTTTTTTATGACCCAAAAAATTTCATATTCCTTGAAACTCACAAAAGTTACAGTTGTTATATAAATTACAAGACTTTGAGACGATACCAGTGCCATGAGATCAGCTGATTTTGTCTGTAAAGTTTTCTGAAACGGGTGAAATACAATTGAAATATCTTGATGTACCTTTTCTCTTCACCAATCAAACGAAGCTACATCGAAATATCTATTATATTTCACCGGGCTTGTGATAACCAGGAATTTTTCTCTTTTTGATTGGTTGTTCTATTTGAAATAAATGCATCATTGATCAATTCCGTTAGAATTCCCAGTCGGAGCACTTCCCTGTTCACCCCCTTTGCGAAATCTCCAAAAAAATAATCAGCTGCTCTCATGGCACTGGTATCTGCTTAATCACAATGTTTCGTCCTTCTTCAAGTTGCAAATTACATTTGTCTAGGAACACTGCTGCTCGTATTTCTTGGAAAGGATACTATAGTGAGGGTGCTATAGCACCCTGATGTTAACCAAATTGTTCATATGAGACTTTTTAAATACCTTGTAATTCATTCTCAGAATATTGCTCTATGCCTCAATCGTTGAATATGAACTTATATGACTGCAAAGAAATACTTTACAGAGCGATATTCTAAAACTTGTGAAGAATATTCTAGAAATCTTACATGAACAATTCACTTAGAGGAGGGATGCTAGCCGAGACTCTAGCTATTTTGTTTATAACATTCAAAAAATCTCTTAATAGAATCAAAATAACGCTGCGTACAGCAGTTCTTCAATGAATTTCCAAAATTACTGTGTACGGAGAGATATTTTGATTCTATTGAATTGATTCTATCTAGTTTGTTGTAAATGAAATGGCTAAGGTCCTGGTATGAGTATCACATGCTGTCAAGGGATACCAGTGTACCCTCTAAGCAGAAATTCTCTTGGTGAGAATTCTCTGAACTGAATTCATAGAAATAGATGGAACTTCCAAGAAATAATCTGCAGTACTTTATTGCAGTGCAGAATCCAAATTTTCAATTTCAAACTTTCTCACAGATGTTGGAAAATAATTTTTTGGAATTTGAAAATTTGGGCTTTGTATCGTAAATAAAGTATTAATGGTTGTTCCCTGGAAACTTTAGATACATTTATGAATTAAGTTCAGATAATTCTTACCGAGGAAATGTTTGTCGAGTCCATATACTGTTATATTTTAAACTGCGTGCAATTTGTGTCCCCTTAAAATATTACCATAATATTACTAACATATATAATATCGACAGGTGTGGAATATTACTGTGACATCACTGCAATATTGCTGTAGTATTGACGTGATATTACAATATTGCTGTGATATTACTGCAATATCACTGAATTCGATCTGCGCGGACATGAAATATTACCTCCCCGTGGATGATTGCGGGTCTTCCAGGGGGATATTCATGATACCTGTCCTTGATATCCTTTTTATCCATCCCTGGTAGTATCTGCTTCCTTTACGTGGTGGGGAGGATGAGTATCTCAGAGTTGGATCTTTTTTTTGAGTGGAATGAACTACTCAAGAGAAAGAATACAAACTGAGAGAAACGCAATCATCCTAATGCCAGAAACATCGGCAAAAACGGGAGGAAAGCAAGGGGAAACTACCTTCCTTGACATGTTTCAATACTTCCCGAGGAAATGAAACCTTTTCATAACCTGGAATAATATGTAACAAAAACAAACGAACAAATTAATGAACACATGATGGCGCTCTCTCGGGTAAAATATTCCGGAGGTAAACTAGTCTCCCGTTCGGATCTCCGGCTGGAGGCTGCTCGAGGAAGCTTCATCAGCGAAGAACGAAAACCGAAGAATAGGATAGGGAAAAGAAACAACATTCTCCGAGTCAGAGCGTGGAATGTTAGATCACTGAGGGAAGTGGGAAAATTAGAAAATTTGAAATTAGAAATGAATAGGTTGAATATAGACGTAATGGGGATTAGCGAAATGAGATGGCCACAAGAGGGCGATTTCTGGAGTGGGGATTATAGAATAATTCATACAGGATCAAAGAAAGGTCGAGCAGGTGTAGGAATTGTAATGCATAAAAAAGTAGGAAATAGGATAGAAAATTATTTGCAACATAATGAACGTGTGATGATGGTTAGAATCAGAACAAAACCAGTAGACACAGTCATAGTCCAAGTATACATGCCCACATCTGCATATTCGGAGGAAGATATTGAGAAAACGTACGAAGAAATAGAAGAAGTGATAGAATATTTGAAGGGGGAAGAGAATTTGATAGTGATGGGGGATTGGAATGCGGTAGTAGGACAAGGAAAAGGGGACAACATAATAGGAGATTTTGCGTTAGGGGAGAGGAACGATAGAGGACAACGTTCAGTCGAATTTTGTGAAAATCATAAGATGGTTATCACAAACACTTTATTTGAAAATCATCCAAGAAGAATCTACACTTGGAAAATGCCAGGCGATACAGCAAGATACCAAATTGATTACATATTAGTGAAACAAAGATTTAGAAACCAAGTGAAAAACTGTAAAACTTATCCCAGTGCAGATACAGATAGTGATCATAATATGTTGATGGTGAAATGTTCTCTGAAATTCAAATCTCTGAAGAAGAAAAGGAAAATGCAGAAAAGATGGAATTTGAAGAACTTCAAGCAAAAACAAACACATGAGGCATTCGAGAAAATGTTGGATGAAAAATTGGGAGATCAAAAAGAGAAAGACTTGGGAATAGAGAGGAGATGGACAAAGATGAAGGGGAATATAAGAGGATGTGCGGATAAGACTTTGAAGAATAATGCAGTAGAACCTAGAAACCCATGGATAACGGAGGAAATTTCAGAATTGATAAATGAAAGAAGAAAATACAAGAATAATGATAGCCAACGAGGCCAGCAATGATACAAATCATTGAGAGATAAAATAATAAGAGAATCAAGGGGAGCAAAAGAACAGTGGTTAGAAGAGAAATGTCAGGAAATAGAAATAAGATTGCATTTAGGAAAAATAGATGAAGCATATAGGATTATCAAAAGATTTTTCGGACAAATGAAATCTAGAGGCAATAAGATCAGAAACTCTCTAGGACGACAATTGATAAAAACGGAAGAGAAAATAGAACAGTGGATCAATCATTTGGAAGACTTGTATAGAGGAAGAGATGATATAGCACTTTTAGAGAAGGAGGAGAATGTAGATAAGGAAGAATTGGGAGATTCGATATTGAGATCAGAATTCGACAAGGCTTTGAAAGAATTGAAAAATAATAAAGCGTCAGGCATAGATGGCATAAGTGCGGACCTTATAAAAGCCTCCAGTGAAGGAACTCGTGACGCACTGTTTGAATTGATTAGAGATATGTACGAAAAAGGTGAAGTACCGGAAGATTTCCAAAAGAATAAAATTGTCGCTATCCCGAAAAAACAAGGGGCAGACAAATGCGAGAACTACAGAACGATCAGTTTAACTTCACATGCTCCGAAGATACTGACCAAAATTATATACAGGAGGATGGAAAATAAAATAGAGAGTAGATTGGCAGAAGATCAGTTTGGTTTTAGAAAAAATAGGGGAACGCGAGAAGCAATTTTAGCACTTAGGGCAGTAATAGAGGAAAGAATAGCGCTGAAGAAATCTGTGTACATAGGTTTTGTAGATATACAAAAGACTTTCGATAATGTGGACTGGGAGAAGATGCTTTCGATCCTGAAGAAGGTGGGAATAAATTATAAAGATAGAAGAATAATATACGAATCATATAAGAATCAAAGTGCAATAATAGACATAGAGGGTCAGGAAGGGGAAGCACAAATGAGAAGAGGGGTGAGACAAGGATGCTCATTATCGCCACTGATTTTCAATTTATATATAGAAGAAGCAATGAACGAAGTGGAGGAGGAAATTCAATCGAAATTACAGATTCAGGGAGGAAATATAAGTATGTTGAGATTCGCGGATGACATAGCTATACTTGCCACGAGTAGTACTGAGTTAGAAAATATTCTCAACACTATGAGAACAATATTGTTGGAAAACTATTGTATAAATATAAATAAAGACAAAACAAAATTCATGATGTGTACAGCAGCGAAAACAGCTAGAAGAACGAAAATCAGAATAGATACCGAGACAATTGAACAGGTGAGAGAATTCAAATATCTAGGAAGCATAATTACAGAAAACGGCAAAAGCAAAAGAGATATAAGAGCAAGAATAGCACAAGGGAAACAGGCTTTTTACCAAAAGAAACAGTTATTATGCTCTAAAAATATAAGCTTGGAAGTAAGGAGGAAATTCTTGAAAAGTTACGTTTGGAGCACAGCACTATATGGTTGCGAAACTTGGACAATGGGGAAAACTGATCAACGAAGACTTGAAGCTTTCGAAATGTGGTGTTATAGGAGGATGCTCAGAATAAAATGGATAGACAAAGTCAAAAATGAAGAAGTACTCGAGCAGATAAATGAAGAAAGGAATCTTTTGAAACACATCGTGAAAAGAAGAAGCAATCTCATAGGACACACATTACGGCATGAGAGTTTATTGAAAACAACATTGGAAGGGAAAATGAATGGGAAAACTGGTAAAGGTAGACCTAGAGCAAGTTATATGAAGCAAATCGTACAAGACAAGGGATGTAGTAGATACGTAGAAATTGAACGTTTGGCGGATAATAGACAGGGGTGGAGGGTTTCATCAAACCAGTCGTAAGACTGATTACTTCATGATGATGATGATGAAATATTACGGCAATATCACAGTAATATTTCCCTGCAATATCACAATATCACAGAATAATGTCACTGCGATACTACTGTAATATTCTTTGCTGTGTGGGACCGTATCTTCTAAAATATTTGAGTGATCCAATTGGAAGTTGGATAGTTTTTCATTCCATGCAATACTGATTGATAATCCGTGGGGTTGTCTGTGTGTCTTTCTGTCTGTATATGGGATAGCTCTGGAGGAAGTGGACGAAATTGATTGAAATTTATAGAGGACTTTCCTGAAAGCCTTTCTAAGATACCGTTTTTTTTTATTGCAATCGGACAAGTCCTCCTATTTTTCTCAAGTTTTTCCTGAAAGAATAGGTGATCTCGAAGAAAATTTCCTCCACTGTATACATATATATATATATACGTCATTTTCTCCGCAGTCTTTGAATATTCGTCATCTTGACTTGAATCGATGAATTATTATGAACCATCGGCCCTAGAGGTTTTCGAGGGTGATGAATCGGAATCTGGAGTCAAATCCTGAATTCAAGATGGCGGATCCAACATGGCTGACGTGAATTTAGTCAATTTCGCATTTGTGCACAGATTTGTATGAAACATGGGTCCTGGGGGTTTTGGAGGGTGGGGAATTCAATATGGCACACGTGAATATCGTCATTCTGGCTTTGTTGAACAAAATTATATTGTTACATGTAACACGGGTTCTAGGGATTTTCAAGGGTGCTGAATCAAAATTCGGGCTCCAATGTTGGAAGAAAATAATAATTTCGATCTTCCTGTGTAAGCTTGACTGCATCCGAAGACTCTTCAAGAGCTGGTTGACGTTATGACAACTGCGCACTAGTGAGAATCCAAAAGTGACGGAAGTAGCTATTGAAACCAATGAAGTCTGAAAATATTCCGATTCATTCCTAAATTACGCCTAAATAACTCTTCGTTACGCTTAATACACTTGGATGACTTTTGGCTTACGCTTTCGTCGTGCTTCCAGGCTCTATTTTTACCAGGACAGTTGAAATTCTGCAGTTCTCCAGGTACATGTTTCTCAATCATTTGGAGATGGTATGAATGATGGTAGGCGGTAAGTTTCAGGCTTTCTGAACATTACATTTACAAAGTCCCTCAATTGAGGGAAAAACCGATGAGTGCCTTTCCATATATCCCCGGACATCTGAATTGTTCAAAATGCGAGCGAAGCGAGCATATGTGGGTTACGATCCATTCAAAATGAGCGAAGCGAATTTTGAAGGAGGTCGGACTGCTGAGCGAAGTGAAGCAGTCAGGGGGTGGAGCCCTCTGGTTTCCTCTAGGCGTGGTCATGGACCCCCTTCCGCCCATTGGCGTGTGAGTTATAGACCGTCAAAGTCATTGATGAACGCGCGCCCGGACTGGGGCTATCGAGAGCGTGAGTGCGTGGTTAGGCGTGATGATTTCAGTAGAAAGACAAAGATGAGTCACAACACTAATCCTTCGGTGAGTTATCTGAAAGCCCGAAGGGTTTTTGTGTCTTTTCGAATGCGCATCTCAATCAACGTTCTATGTTATGGTAGATACTTTCAATGCTTCAAGCAACCCCTCAACAATTCTCAAGAGTTGGCACTTATTAATAATTCTGATTGAATCGGATGGAATAATTCAACGGATTTCAAATGCAACAGTGAATCGCGATTATCCGAAGACATAACTGCCACTCGTAAGCAGAGACTCGGTGGTCCCGTTTGTTTATGTTTATGTTTTTCTTCACAATGAAATCAACTCTAATCTCCATTGGAATGAGTCACAATCCTCGGAGGAGAGCGGAGGAGAAGAATCCATCAATGAATGGAAACATCGAATTTCTCCTTATCATGATGGGCAGTTATGTGTTCGGTTTAGTACGATTTACTATTGCATTTGAAATCCTTTGAATCATTCCATTTGATTCAATCAAGGTTATGAATGAGTGTTGACTCTCAAAAATTGTTGTAAGGTTGCTTGAAGCATTGAAAGTATTCACCATAACACAGAACGTCGATTGACATACGCAATCGAACAGACACAAAAATCCTTCGGGCTTTCAGATAATTCACCGAAGGATTAGTGTTATCACTAATCTTTGTCTCTCTACTGAAATCATCAACCCCAACCACGTACTCACGCTCTCATGAGCTCCAGTCCGCGCGCGCGTTCATCAATGACTTCGACGGTCCACAACTCGCACCCCAATGGGCGTAAGGGGGTTCATGAACAGTGTTTCGTAAAGGGTTTGAAACCAGCTTTCAAATGCCATGGTGGAAAAATGGGAGTCTGGTAGAGATCGACCGAAAATTTTTGCCGAAAATGATTAAAATTGAGGTTTTGATTATTGGTTTCGAAAAAAACTTAGGACTGGACGTTGGAAGTGAAGATGAGCTCCTTAATAATCCAATTATCATACTTACGATCACATTTCATTGTAGTTAACAAAATACTTGCGATTTTCGGTTTACAATTTCGGCCGACAAGCATTAGCCGGAAATTTAAACCGAAAATCGAAATCATTTCATTAATCACATTGATATGTGATCTTAAGTATGACAATTGCATTATTAAGGAGCTTATCTACACTTCCAACGTCCAATACCAAGTTTTTTCCGAAACCAATAATCAGAGCTTCAATTTTAGTCAGTTTCGGCCAAAAATTTCGGTCGATCTCTAGGGTCTGGTTCAAAAAAACCATCTTGACCTCTAAATGCCTTTCAAAATGACCTCCGAGAGATTCTTCAAGGTCAGCACCATACTTCCCCCTGTGACCCTAAACTCTTTATCTGTAAAATTTTTTTCCATCTAGTTTCGGAGATATTTGACTATATCACTTAAAATCGTCCACCCTGTATATAATTTATATACGCTATGAGAAGATGAAAGATCTGAAAAAGTATATGATATCGAAGGATTGAACTGCAGTTAGGAAGAAACGAGATGGAATTCTTTTTTGTTTCGATTGAGACGATTTGCATTCATCGGCCGTGCTGTTATTTAATCACAACAATCTATTCGTCTGTCAAATTGTCAATATTTTACCAACACGGGTTTTTTCTATTTGAATAATCGGCTTGTCATGGAATTGTTCCCGCGGTTAGATAATTAATTCTCTTCCAGAGTTTTCAATTAATCTACTGAGGTATCCAGAAAAATATTCATTTCAATATCATGCATCTTATTACAGTCACATACCCCCGATGCGCAACGACAAGTATCGTATTGAATAATGAATAATGAGGCGACAAAATAACACTTCATTATTGAGTAATATCTTCAACAGACTTCGGGAGTTCAATTGAATAATTCAGATAACATTGTAATAGCGTCTCTCCACGTAATTCACGCGAAGATGCACAACGTTGAGACAATTGCTGTATTATGTGGTTATTCATATACAATCAATCTGCATATAGCCCATGGGATTCTCATCAAGATTCTCTCTGATTTCATGACGTGCCAGCGAATCGTTCTCTATCACGTATCCGAGCATCGAGGAGAGTTCTCTGACGACGAGGAGGTCCCTTAGGATCCTCTAGTGAGATTATTAATTAATTTCACGCCGCGCGGTGTGGCGTAGATGGTGTTGCGTGGCGCATTGGAGCCTTGGAAAGTTGGAATGTTGGCCGTTATGCGTACGCGACAAGTCTCCTTCCCGTTGATATCCTCATCATAATTTATGGATTTATCTCATTTCAATTGAGGAATATCCGGGGATGGAAGACAGGATATTCTCCCGACACATAGAAAACAGGCAAACAAAAATCACGCGGACGTGCGTATGAATAAAGATTCAATGACAACCCTGCTCAAAGTGTCATATAGAATCGTATAGAATATCATTAAATATGATTCTATATGACACTTTAAGCAGGGAAGTGGATGAAATTCAGCACGATACGTGGAATTGATTTATCCTCTCATCTACATTCGTTATATTGAATTATATCAATGGCTCTACATACAATTGTAATATTCCCGAAATTGCAATTGAATTGCACATGAACGTGTATTCATACGTGGGTATATTTTGGACATATTCAGATGGAGATTTCTTAGCACGAATGATTCTATCCACTTCATAGTTGATATCAAGATTCTTTCTAGTGACTAGTTTCACTGCAAGTGCTTTGAAAGGTACTGGACAACCACTATAATCATTAGGGTAACTGACCCCATTAGCGAACGCGACCCCTTTAGGGAACCTCAAGATAATAAAACCCCTTTTACGAACAAGAAGTGTTTACCTATTACGTGCTGTGAAGATTATTCCAATCTTCAAACATTATTGTTCGTGATGAATGCCAAAACAAATGGAAGAAAGGAGAATGTAATTCACGAAATAAATAAAGACTCATGCCGAGTGTCACAACGAGCTTTGCCTTCGTGAATCTTACAGGGTGAGTTAAGAATGGACATTTTTTCAATCGTGCATTTTCATAGTATTAATGCGACCATTGAACTATTTTATGTATCCAATCTATGGATATTATTCAAATTAGGATAATATAGGGTTATTTTCAATAACTGTCGGTCGCTAACCTGGAAAATTGCGCGTTCAGAAATACACACACGAAAATGATCGGTGAATCTATTACTGAACGGATAAACGTAACAATTCATATCATAGGTATCTACTCTAGGGAAATTTTTTCATGAATTCTCATAATGCGCATAATTTTTCAATCAATCTATAAATTTCTCCAAGGATTGGAATGAACATCTAAAATTATGAACTCTACTTTAAATTCTCAATTTTTTTCGCCAAAGTAGCTCAAGCAGCAACAGAAGTTCAAAGTATATATGAAATCAAAACGTTGGTAGAATTTGAGAATGAGATACGAAGAACATATCATGAAGGTTCATAGAATATACGAATGAGACTGTTTTAAATATACTCAGAACGTACATAGTACATTTGAAATGTACGATATTCATTCAATCGACGTTCGACTGACGTCCCGTCATATATTCGATTACATACGTTCGATGAATGTGTATAGCACCTATGAAAAGGTCTCATTAGAATGCGCACAGAATATATTTTGAATATCATCAGGAAAGTGATAATAACTCATCTGAGCAGCCTCAGATTCTACGCGTTCAGTAATGGGGTCAATCAGCGTTCACTAATTCATGCGACTCGTTCACTAATGGGGGTATTGTTAACATTTCATTAATTTCATTATTTTTATTGTTATCACTGTTACGTCTACGATTTCATGAAAGGAAGAAATCGATCGACGATATACACATGAATATAAGGACGACTCAGATTTTGAATCTTTCGCGCCCTTTTTATTCGTTTTCGCTATCTGCGAGATTAATGATCATAGATATGTGTATATACATATATATATGTGTGTATGTGTATATACATGCGTATATATATATATATATATATATATATATATATATATATTTTAATTTAAATGATCATCCTGTGGAGATAATTTCAGAATTGAGGAATATTTTTCATTGAACTCCAATCGTTGAGTCGATACGCTTGTTCGTGTTCTACGAAAGTTCCGTTACTTTCGTAGTTCGCGCCCCTACGTTCGGTTTTCACAACTCGGTGCGTGGTGGCTTGGCTTGGGGAAGCGACGCCTATGTAGAGTTGAGATATGGCTGCGTCCACACAAGTGACATGTGAGTGGAATAAACAGTGGTGATATATATATATATATATATATAGGTATATATATATATATATATATATCACATATGTGGTTTTGTGCTACAGGTAAGTAATATCTGGTGAAAAGGGTAAGGAAATTGTATCAAAAAATGATTTAATATGTTTGTTAATTAATGATGTTTGTTTTCAGATTTTCCTTCAAGGGAAAAACCCACTGGCAGAAGCTCAAATGTGAGCAATGGTTTGAACCCACAAGTCTCTGGAGAGACTCATATGGAGGAAAGAAAAGGAGTTTTACACGGATGTAAATGCTGTAAGTATCTCAATATCTTTTTATATATATATATATATTCATATTATTATATATTGAAATAGAAAGATAGATGACTTTTTCCAACTTGTGTATTCAGAAAAAATCATGTATCTCTCTATGTATGTATGATATGAGAGTGTTCAATGTGTTATTCTAACACATTTTCGCTCTCGATACTGAATATTTGTCCCCTTTTTCACAGATTTTTCATTTTACAGGTTCGCTAGAGTGAATTTGGGGAGTATCGTCTCCAGCGCTAAGGAGATTTCTCTGACGAAGAGGAGGAAAGACTTCAAATTAGGATTCTATGACTTCGTTAAGTACTCCAGGTGAGATAGACAATTATATTTATAATTCATTTCCTTCAAATAGTAAGATAGATGATTTTTCAATTTGTATATTGAAAAGTCATGTATCTTTTTATATATCTATCGTATGAGAGTGTTTAATGTGTCTTTTTAACACATTTTCACTCTCGATAGTGAATATTTGTTCCCTTTTTAATAGATTTTTCTTTTACAGGTTCGATGGAGTGGATTGCAGGTTTAGCGTCTCCAGCGCTAAGATGTTTGTCCTGACGGAGAGGGGGAAAGGCTCCTAACTTTCATCGAGGGATATTATTCTTCGTCGTGGGAATATAAACTAGTGTTGGTTATCGACAAGCAGGAAATAAATACCAACACCTTCTACGAGGGACCTTGAGAAGGGAATACGTAGTTCCCTTTACTTCATTGGAAGATATGGGTGATGGAATCACCTGTTCGACTTGAAGAGTCGAACAAATAGTGTAAATTTAGTGTTTCGTGTAGTGTTTTATTGGTGAATCTGGTTTTAAGTTATTTGTCTCCTTCAATCATTCAGAGAATGGATATTTTTCCATTCCTGTAATGATTGATATGGAATTTGTTGATTGTCGACCAGGTGTTGGTCGTATAAGTAGATTCATCGATTAGACAAGTCGATGAACCAGATTGTATATCAAGTGTTAGTGATTTAAAGTGATAGTGGTTTGAGTGTAGTGAAATCTAATGGGATTATTATTATTATTACAACGATGCAAGGTTTGTGGTTAGATATATTCATATATAATTTTATATGTTTTGGGATGGAGTCACACACGTAGGTTAAATAAAAATTGAAAATTTGCAGACATATGTGGTGATTTTATTTAAAGAATAGAATTTACAAATTCTCGGGGCGATCCCCGAAAATTCTCATACAAATCACTCTTTTATTTGCTTCTGGAGTGAAGGTGATAGTTTTAATTTGTTCTAAAGTTAATTTAGCGTATTTATACACAAAATTTTTACAAGTGGGGCATTTAAAATATTCTTGCTTTGTTTTGATGCATTCTTCGCATCGCCGGGGTAACTTTGGCCGAAGATGAACCGGTTCTTTGGATGGACGTCGCTTTTGGGGTTGTGGCTGTTGGTTGGGTTGGAGCAATGTTCCTGGTTGTTTACAGGCTTCTTGATACTCTTTTAAAAATCCTTTATAATTTTCGGTACGTTGATTTATTTTTTGTTTCGTCCTTTGCAAAGCCGTTTTATTCAAATTATTTCCGAACGTGTTCAATAATTTCCGTTTGGCCGAAATATGCTGTCTATATGCCCGTAGGTCATATTCTATCTCCTGGATTGATCGAGTCACTAAAATAAATCAGATAAATCCACAATTGATTACACTCGGGGTTGTTTAACCTATTCTTGCAAATGTAGAGTTGCGACAATGAGAATGAAAACTTCAAAGGGATGGTGATATGATACTCATATTATGTTTATGTTGATTAAAAAGGAAGATCTTGTGCAATTGAATGAGGATATATTTTATGATCACGATCGCGTGTATCGTGACCAAAATTGTGATGTCTTTTACTGTTAACAATCGCGAGTATTGTTAACAGTGAAGAAATATCACGAGTATATTTCTGTACAAATGATCACGAGTATCATAAGAATTTTTAAGATTTGATCACGAGTATCATATCTTGAATGTGGAAGGTATATGGATAACGTATATTCTGATAACGACCACGAGTTTCGTTATCAGGGAAAAGGACAGAAATTCGAAAGGATTAAGACTA
This sequence comes from Gonatopus flavifemur, assembly GCA_018340375.1. NCBI lineage: Eukaryota > Metazoa > Arthropoda > Insecta > Hymenoptera > Dryinidae > Gonatopus > Gonatopus flavifemur. The sequence goes on from JAFFJZ010000009.1 coordinate 12,542,774, forward strand.
GATCGCGAGTATCTCGTCTTAAAACAAGGAAAATTGTATAGTATGTTCTGAAAACGACCGCGAGTATCGTTATCAGGGAAAAGGATAGAAGTTTGAAGGGATTAAGACTAGATCGCGAGTATCTCGTCTTAAAACAAGGAAAATTGTGTAGTATGTTCTGATAACGACCGCGAGTTTCGTTATCAGGGAAAAGGATCGAAATTTGAAGGGATTAAGACTAGATCGCGAGTATCTCGTCTTAAAACAAGGAAAATTGTATAGTATGTTCTGATAACGACCGCGAGTTTCGTTATCAGGGGAAAGGATAGAAATTTGAAGGGATTAAGACTAGATCGCGAGTATCTCGTCTTAAAACAAGGAAAATTGTATAATATGTTCTGATGCCGACCGCGAGTTTCGTTATCAGGGAGAAGGATAGAAATTTGAAGGGATTAAGAAGAAATAAAATCGCGTGTATCGTGACCAAAATTGTGATGTCTTTCACTGTTAACAATCGCAAGTATTGTTAACAGTGAAGAAATATCACGAGTATATTTTTGTACAAATGATCACGAGTATCATGAGAATTTTTAAGATTTGATCACGAGTATCATATCTTGAATGTGGAAGGTATATGGATAACGTATATTCTGATAACGACCACGAGTTTCGTTATCAGGGAAAAGGACAGAAATTCGAAAGGATTAAGACTAGATCGCGAGTATCTCGTCTTAAAACAAGGAAAATTGTATAGTATGTTCTGAAAACGACCGCGAGTATCGTTATCAGGGAAAAGGATAGAAGTTTGAAGGGATTAAGACTAGATCGCGAGTATCTCGTCTTAAAACAAGGAAAATTGTGTAGTATGTTCTGATAACGACCACGAGTTTCGTTATCAGGGAAAAGGATTGGAATTTGAAGGGATTAAGACTAGATCGCGAGTATCTCGTCTTAAAACAAGGAAAATTTTATAGTATGTTCTGATAACGACCGCGAGTTTCGTTATCAGGGGAAAGGATAGAAATTTGAAGGGATTAAGACTAGATCGCGAGTATCTCGTCTTAAAACAAGGAAAATTGTATAATATGTTCTGATAACGACCGCGAGTTTCGTTATCAGGGAAAAGGATAGAAATTTGAAGGGATTAAGAAGAAATAAAATCGCGTGTATTTTATTCTTTTGAACTTACTTTGTGGTTTTTGATGAATAAAACTTCCCAATTAAATGATGGTTGAGTATATTCGAAAATTATCAAGTACAAGGAACTTAACTTTGAGATTATAACGTATGTAATTTTTTGAATTGAACTATAATAGTGAATGTATATAAGTTGAGAAAAATTTGAGAGTGAGTGTCAAAGGGCACGAGGTGGCTCCTTATATACTGTTCTGGGAGCTGCCCTCCAAGTGGGGGTCAGTTGTTGAGGAAAGAAGGAAATATTTTTTCATTCTTTCTATGGCTCGACAGTTTTTTTCATATAGGTTTTCCTACGTATCAATGCTTCTTGTGTTCGCATAGCTTTTCCTCGTAGACTCGAGTTAAAAATAATAGATTTTCTAATAATAATTGTTCAGAATTACAATGATAATGATCTTATATGATATATTTGTTGGTCTCTCATAGTTTAAATAGATTTTCCCAATGAGAAGCAACATAGAAATTGTTGAATCATAATTTTAATGTTTTTGAATAGTTTCTTGAACCTTGTTATATCCTAGTTATATATTTGTTATAAAAATATCATGGAGATATTCTATTGAGTAATATTCATCAAAAATATGATTCACTACAATTGAATATTTTCAGAATTCGTTTAAATTTGTGAAAAATATGTTTTAAATATTGCTCAAGTTGGAAAAAAACCATTTTCAATGTATTATATCTATCTATAGCTTCATTTGGGAATTCTAGTCAATATTAAGAATGTAATCTGAACAGTTTATATTAGATTTTATAATTCTATTGCATAGATTAATTCTTATCCAAAGTTTGGGGGTTGAGTCATATTGTTAAAGAAAATATATAGTTGATAATAACTAATACTTAAGAATCTGAATTTGGTTATAATTATTGCCCAATAATATTGCATATCTAAAAATTATTTCTGAAAGTATACATAGAGTTAGGAATGCATGGGTTGACGTGACATGCGACGTATCGAAACAGCACAGGCATTGTTCTGGTCTCGAGTTTTTTATAAACGCTTTTCCGTAGCGCACAGGAGTTTCCTTCGAATCTGTCACCCAAATGTATACAGAATTTGTATACATTCCGACGTACTTTCAAAAACAATTCAAAGGCGTAGGAAAAGAATATATTTTAAAATATTCGCATTTTTCATTGAATATTGATTGAAATTCAAAATTATATAATATATATAAATATATATATATATATGTATATAATTATCTATGTGTACATATATATATATATATAAAGAAAATACGAATTATGAGAGAAAAAAAAGAATATATATATATCATGAACGAATGAAAATTACATAACGCGAAAATTTTATTTATATATATTGTTTTATGAATTAATAGAAGAACTTTACATGAAAGATTGTTACTTGCATGTAATTGGATTGTTACATAGATATATTAGAACCAATTGAAATCATGATTCAAATATAATTTTCCTAATTATAAGATTGTTATTCCATGTTATGTAATTTTGATATAATATTTATATAACAATGTTATATGAGTAAAGAGTATGAATATATCTATATCCTGATAGAAGAGAGACAAAAAAAGTGCGAAAAAAGATGAGGATGTTACATCACTAAGAGAATGAATAAAAAATCACGGTAAGAGAAAATTGAAATGCTCAATCTACCTTATTTACTCGTGGAAATTCATTTTAAAGAAATTATTCATGAAATAATTCATATTCAGAGTGCTTGTGTCCTTAAATGTTCACTAATGGGGTCAGTTACCTTACTAGGGTTTGGGAATGCTTATGCGTGTCACGTCCTGTATATTTCTATACAGAACGGCGAGTAGTTTTTTAATTCCCCAATTTAACTATAACGTAAGGATGGGGTAGGCGATGGAATGAATGAGACTCGAGAATGAAATTATCTTGGTGAAATACATAAGTGTTTATTTCTAAAAGTTACAATTTAAAAGAATTGAATTTCTACAATTTCCTCGGGTTTCGAATTGATTCTCTTCAACATGTCCAGCGGCATTCCTTGATAGATATTTTTATATTCAGAATATGTTTCGCAATCGAAGAAGGTTACCTTAAATTTAATACAAAGTTCACATCATCGGGGTACAGGATATTCATCAATCTGTTGAAGCCATCTTGATGTTTTCAATTCCTCCTCTAATTTGAAGAGATTCTTTTTATCTTCAATGTGATTTGAAAAGAATTTCGGATAGCATGCGTCAGTTTCCTTGACTTCTCCTGTCCGTAGGCTGCGTCTCCGCTCCTCTAGGCGAGATCGAATTGCTTTGGTCTTTATTCCCACCGCGGTGATTCCTTCCACTATTGAAAATAGAACGATGGAAAAATTATTTATGATCGAACCAATAGAGATCGTGGATCATGATTCAAAGTACGGGGTCTAGGGTGATGTTAACGAATATTGAGAAAAACAACAGGCGAGAGATAAGTACCTTGGATTACAAAAAAAAACTTTGAATGACACAAAAAAAAACTCTGAATCGATCTGCAGATGCAAGAAAAGAAAAAACATAGGGGTTTTCAAATACGCTACTTTAATCAGGACATGTATTTAGATACGAATATCCGTATTGATCGTAGAAGTATTTGTTTTCTGGTGAGTAAAAAGAACAGATGAATTGTCTATGCTTTTTACGATAGATTTTTCTTCATGCTGTAGTATGTATAAAATTGATATTTGATATACATACACAACAGAAGATCCACCTTTCCGTATGCATTCAATGCTACTACACGAAGGCAGAAGATACTTACTTAATATTGGTGAATTTATTCGATGAAAAATAGAAGAAATGTCCCCGTAGACGAGGGCGATTTTCTAGTCAGGATGGGTGATGACGTTGGTGGTTCAAATTTTTGTTTTGGTTGGTTGATCCTTGAAATTGTGGATGGGTCGACCTTTGTTCCGGATAGTTGAATTGTTGTTGTCGTAGTAGATCTTTGTTCCAAAAGTTGCTTGGGATAGATACTGATTCCCTCGTCAATTTTCAGTGAAAATGAGACGTAAGTTTTTCACTTGAGAGTAAAAATTATTCTTCTTGAGAGAAGGGAAGTTCTTCTTGGGAGAAGATAATAGCTTAAGAGCAGAATTCTTAATGTATCGATTTTGCTTATGTTTCACGCCTTTTTATACATTTTTCTGACCTGTCAATCAACCAATCAGAATTGTCCCTCCCGCTTTGATTCTTTAAGGGTAAAAGTATGTGTTATTTTGATTCTTTTTTGGTGTCCTTTGTCGAACGGTAAATTTGGTCACTTGGATTTTTCTACCTCTTCTTCGGAACCGATTCCTTCACGCCGTTGTTAAGAGTCTTCATCATCTTCGGACTCTCTTAACTATTTTCTATCATTGTTATTATTTTTATTGACACTAATATCGCACTATTATTATTATTATTATGATTTGTTCTTAACTTGTTGTTATTGTCAATCTAAAAATTCATTTGTTTCTTGGTGTCGTCATTGTTGATAAACTGTTGATTTTGTTAGTTATTACAAGAAGTTTGTTCACTGAAATCATATTAGTTATTCTATGAAAATTGTTACAAAGTGTTTTATATTGTTTCAAAAAATTGTTGACTTAGCAATGAAGAGACAGAAAGAAATACAGGGTGGTGCATTTAAAGTGTCGCGGGCGTTTTTTCCAAAAATGAAATGAGATACAAGAAAATTTTTCCGACAAAAATTGTAGGGTATCGAGGGGGACATCCGATGGTGGCCTTGGCTTTGACCTCAAATCTCATCTTCAAGGGCATTCTGAGGTCAACTCTTGTTTTTTAAATAGCATCTCATATTTTTTACTGCAGATTTGGATTCTAGGTCGAAAACCAAGAAACTTTTGTCTGAACCATTTTCCTGAGATCCGCAAAGATGACGCTCTAATCGATATTGTTCCATACTGGATCTGACATTAGAATAACTCGAAAACGAAGGGTCTTGGGGGAGAATGTTTCGGACAAAAGTTGTCTGATTCCAAGGGGGACCCCTTGAACTGAAACGGAGGTGATGGGGTATAACAGACAAAACACAACACATTTCAATCGTCTACATCACTTGGATAATTTTAATGCAGTAGATGCTCAAAATGATGGCCTTCGACTTCAATACACATTTCAAAACGTTTTACGAAATATTGCTGAACTCGTGCTGAAATATCTTTATTGATGCTCGCGCATGCATTGATGATTCGTTGACGCATATTCTCAGGTGTAGTCGGTGCTTGTTGATGGACTGTATCTTTTATGTATCCCCATAGAAAAAAATCTGGAGAAGTAAGATCCGGAGAACGGGCAGGCCAATGAACTGGTCCACGACGTCCTATCCATCGTCCAGGATAATCTCTGTCCAATATTTCTCGAGCTGTGACTGCATAATGGGATGGACAACCATCGTGTTGATACCACATATTCAATCGTTCCTGAATAGGTATGTCTTCAAGTAATGTTGGAAGTACTTGATCTAAGAAATGTCTGTACTTCTCTCCATTTAGCGTATCTGCAATGAAGTACGGTCCAATTACTCGAGATCGAAAAATACCACACCAAACATTCACAGCCCATTGTCTTTGATGCTCTACTTGACGTAACCATCTTGGATTTTCTGTCGCCCAGTAATGCATATTATGTCGATTTACTTGACCATGATTGGTGAAGATCGACTCATCAGAAAATAATATGTTGATGAAGTTGTTATTGTGCATTTGCGCTAGACCCCATCGACAAAACTGTACACGATTTTCGAAATCATCACCGTGAAGGTCTTGATGCAAACAAATGTGATACGGATGGAATTTGTGACGTTTCAGTATTCGAAGAACACTTCTTCGAGAAATTCCCGAATGGAGTTCAATTTCACGAGAGCTCACGTGTGGATTATTGGCTACTGCAGCTAGTACATTAACTTCCGCATTTTCTCCGCTAACAGTTCTCATTCGATGTCGTTTTTTCCTTGTAACACTTCCCGTTTCTGAGAATAATTTTGTGATGCGTTGGAAATACCTAATGGATGGCGTTGTTCTTTCAGGAAATCGTTCTGCATACAAGTCATATGCTTGTCTGGGGTTCTTATGCACTTCACCGTAAATGTAGATCATATCGATCTTTTCAGGAACAGTGTATCGGATATCCATGATTTTCAATTTGTCATAAACCAAGTAATAATCAAATGTAACTGACAAACTGACTTTCAAAATCGTGAATTTTCACTGAACCCCGTCGTTTGTTCACATCGCGTGAGCTCTGAATGGTGGTAATGTAGACGATTGGAATGTGTTGTGTATTGACAACTTTTGTACGAAACATTCTTTTGCAAGACCCTTCGTTTTCGAGTTATTCGAATGTCAGATTCAAAATGGAACAATATTGATTAGAGCGCCATCTTTGCGGATTTCAGGAAAATGGTTCAGACAAAAGTTTCTCGGTTTTTGACCTAGAATCCAAATCTGTAGTGAAAAATATGAGATGCTATTTAAAAAACAAGAGTTGATCTCAGAATGCCCTTGAAGATGAGATTTGAGGTCAAAGCCAAGGCCACCATCGGATGTCCCACTCGGTACCCTACAACTTTTGTCCGGAAAATTTTCTCGTATCTCACTTCATTTTTGGAAAAAACGCCCGCGACGCTTTAAATGCCCCACCCTGTATAGATGGTTATATACAGGGTGTCTCATTTTAATTTTCATATCGGAATAACTCAAAAACGAGGAGTTTTGGAGGAAAATGTTTCCCACAAAAGTTGCGAGATTCCAAGGGGGACATGTGATGGTGACCTTGACTATGACCTCGGATCTCAACTTCAAGGTCATTCAGAGGTCAACTTTTTTTTCTTGAATGAAATCCCCTCTTTTTGACTGCAGATTCAGATTTGACGTTGAAAGACAAGAAACTTTCGTCGTAATCATTTGTCCGAATTCCGCACAGATGGTGCTCTAATCGATGAAAAATGAGTTTTATGAAACACTCGTATTGCTTTTTGTGTAAAACGACATTCAACTCTCCAGTGTTTTTTTTCCACCTTCTGAGGATTACCGTCGCCATTAGAGTTACCCAATGTGCACCACGAGGAGGTTGAGCGATCGGTTCTTGCACATCTTTGTGGCCATGGAAAGGGCTGATTGTCTGGACTGTAGAGGTGTGTAATTTTTCACGACAAACGCTCTGCGATATGTATGAAAATTCACCGTATCAAATGTTCGATATTTGCACCGTTGACCTGTTGGCATCACCTAATTCGTCTCTGAAAATGTGGTTCCAACGACGAAAGCACATCACGTGGAATTGTTCGGCAGACAGTTCGTATTCGGCGTTTCATGTCATCTCTGGTCGTTGGTGGTCTCCCATAAACTACATCTTCGATGTAATCCCATGAGTTAAAATCCAAAGGGGTAAGATCCGGAGACCTAGCCGGCCAGGCAATTTATCCACCGTGACCAATCCATCTGTGTGGGTAAGATGTGTTCAAGAAATTTCTGACAATTGCAGCGTTATGAGGTGGTGCCCCATCATGTTCCGTGTGTAAAGATCAACATCTTTCAACATCCCTGGTAATTTGTCCCGAATCAATCCCAGATCATTTTCCTTCCTAACAGTATGTTGGAAGAAGTAAGGACCAATGATCTGACCATTCAAAATCCCATACCACACATTCAGAGTCCAGCGATGTAGATTGTCAACCTGTCGATGCCATCTGAGATTTTCAATTGACCAATAATGACAATTATGTCTGTTCATAACACCGTTACTGCGAAATGTTGTCTCATCACTAAACATCACGTAATCGGAAAAACCAGGCGGTTGCTCCGAGGCCCATTGACCGAATTCAGCCCTACGTCTGAGTTCATCTCCACTTGATGCTTGCACCAATGTGATGTGGTAAGGATGATATTCACCAGATCTTAGTATGCGGTGTGTTGTTGATCTTGGGATACCTAATTGGTGATGGATTCCTCTGGTACTAACGTGAGGATTCAGGTACACCATTCCTAAATCGGCTACTGAGCGTGCATTCATACGATTCCCATCATAACGCCTTCTGACTCTTGGGATATTCATTCTTCTAACTCGTCTTCCTATTGAGCGGATCGCCTGAAGTGAAGGCTGGCGTCTATTTGGATACCTCTCTCCATACAATCTTGATGCTGCAGCGTAATTACGTCAACATTCTCCTAGTATCAGGAGAACATCAAGTATTTCACCCCAGGGATAATCGATGGTATTGAGACCTTCACAACACTGATCAAAGATTTTCTTCAAGTTTGAATCGTAAATCGGGAGGAATTTATGAATGAATGAGGGATATTAAACATTCCGTTTCACTTATGTTTGTAAACAATGCTCTAGTATAAACTTTCCTGTTCATGATAAACAAAAGTATTGTTGTGGCCTTGTGTTTGGCAACAATCCACAGTAACGGTACTACGAACAGACATAATTGTCAATATTGGTCGATGGGAATCCCAGCTAGGTCTCCGGATCTTACCACTTTGGATTTTTACTTATGGGGTTTCATCAAATTCCCAGGGCCACAAAGATGTGCAAGATCCGATCGCTCAACCTCCTCGTGGTGCACATTTGGTAACTCTAATGGCGACGGTAATCCTCAGAAGGTGGAAAAAAAACACTGGAGAGTTGAATGTCGTTTTACACAAAAAGCAATACGAGTGTTTCATAAAACCCATTTTTCATCGATTAGAGCGCTATCTGTGCGGAATTCGGTAAAGTGATTCGGACAAAAGTTTCTTGTCTTTCAACGTCAAATCTGAATCTGCAGTCGAAAAGAGGGGATTTCATTTGAGAAACAAAACTTGACCTCTGAATGACCTTGAAGTTGAGATCCGAGGCCATAGTCAAGGTCACCATCACATGTCTCCCTCGGACTCTCACAACTTTTGTGGGAAACATTTTCCTCCAAAACTCCTCGTTTTTGAGTTATTCCGATATAAAAAATAAAATGGGACACCCTGTATATACAGGGTGGGGCATTTAAAGTGTCGCGGGCGTTTATTCCAAAAATAAAATGAGATACGAGAAAATTTTTCCACCAAAAATTGTAGAGTATCGAGGGGGACATCCGATGGTGGCCTTGGCTTTGACCTCAAATCTCATCTTCAAGGGCATTCTGAGGTCAACTCTTGTTTTTTGAATAGCATCTCATATTTTCTACTGCAGATTTGGATTCTAAGTCAAAAACCAGGAAACTTTTGTCTGAACCATTTTCCTGAAATCCGCAAAGATGGCGCTCTAATCGATATTGTTCCATACTGCATCTGACATTAGAATAACTCGAAAACGAAGGGTCTTGGAGGAGAATGTTTCGGACAAAAGTTGTCTGATTCCAAGGGGGACCCCTTGAACTGGAACGGAGGTGATGGGGTATAACAGACAAAACACAACACATTTCAATCGTCTACATCACTTGGATAATTTTAATGCAGTAGATGCTCAAAATGATGGCCTTCAACTTCAATACACATTTCAAAACGTTTTACAAAAGATTGTTGAACTCGTGCTGAGATATCTTCATCGATGCTCGCGCATGCATTGATGATTCGTTGACGCATATTCTCAGGTGTAGTCAGTGCTTGTTGATAAACTGTATCTTTTATGTATCCCCATAAAAAAAAATCTGGAGAAGTAAGATCCGGAGAACGGGCAGGCCAATGAACTGGTCCACGACGTTCTATCCATCGTCCAGGATAATCTCTGTCCAATATTTCTCGAGCTGTGACTGCATAATGGGATGGACAACCATCGTGTCGATACCACATATTCAATCGTTCCTGAATAGGTATGTCTTCAAGTAATGTTGGAAGTACTTGATCTAGGAAATGTCTGTACTTCTCTCCATTTAGCGTATCTGCAATGAAGTGCGGTCCAATTACTCGAGATCGAAAAATACCACACCAAACATTCACAGCCCATTGTCTTTGATGCTCTACTTGACGTAACTATCTTGGATTTTCTGTCGCCCAGTAATGCATATTATGTCGATTTACTTGACCATGATTGGTGAACGTCGACTCATCAGAAAATAATATGTTGATGAAGTTGTTATTGTGCATTTGCGCTAGACCCCATCGACAAAACTGTACACGATTTTCGAAATCATCACCGTGAAGGTCTTGATGCAAACAAACGGATACGGATGGAATTTGTGACGTTTCAGTATTCGAAGAACACTTCTTCGAGAAATTCCCGAATGGAGTTCAATTTCACGAGAGCTCACGTGTGGATTATTGGCTACTGCAGCTAGTACATTAACTTCCGCATTTTCTCCGCTAACAGTTCTCATTCGATGTCGTTTTTCCCTTGTAACACTTCCCGTTTCTGAGAATAATTTTGTAATGCGTTGAAAATACCTAATGGATGGCGTTGTTCTTTCAGGAAATCGTTCTGCATACAAGTCATATGCTTGTCTGGGGTTCTTATGCACTTCACCGTAAATGTAGATCATATCGATCTTTTCAGAAACCGTGTATCGGATATCCATGATTTTCAATTTGTCATAAACCAAGTAATAATCAAATGTAACTGACAAACTGACTTTCAAAATCGTGAATTTTCACTGAACCCCGTCGTTTGTTTACATCGCGTGAGCTCTGAATGGTGGTAAAGTAGACGATTGAAATGTGTTGTGTATTGACAACTTCTGTACGAAACATTCTCTTGCAAGACCCTTCGTTTTCGAGTTATTCGAATGTCAGATTCAAAAGGGAACAATATCGATTAGACCGCCATTTTTGCGGATTTTAGGAGAATGGTTCAGACAAAAGTTCCTTGGTTTTTGACCTAGAATCCAAATCTGCAGTAAAAAATATGAGATGCTATTTAAAAAACAAGAGTTGATCTCAGAATGCCCTTGAAGATGAGATTTGAGGTCAAAGCCAAGGCCACCATCGGATGTCCCCCTCGGTACCCTACAACTTTTGTCCGAAAAATTTTCTCGTATCTCACTTTATTTTTGGAAAAAACGCCCGCGACACTTTAAATGCCCCACCCTGTATATTCGTGTTTGTGTATAGGAGATTATATATACAGGGTGATTCGAAATTCCCGCACTCTTTTTTGGGAGTAGATTCCTGATGAGATTCTAAAACGATTTGTCCTTTTGCACAATGCTCTCCGACGCATAATTTCCGAGATATAATTAATTAAAGTTGACTAATTATGAGGTGGATCCATCGGTCATTCAGGAGCGTCATAACAGAACAAGAGAGGAAGGTGCTTGCAGAGGGCGCTCATACGATCAGCTAATCGGTATAATCGATACGATTTACCAACATACAAATTGGTGAATTTCCTATGTAGGACGATTGAATCCATCGACACTGTGAAAAATTGATTATTGTCATGAATTCTTATCACGATATGCTGTAGGTGAAAGTTGTAATTTCAGTAATGATTTTTATTACGCAGACAAATGTAAAATAGTGTTATTTCGTAGGGATAGGGATTCAAGTGGGAGAAAAAAGTATAACTACTCGTTTTCAATCAGAATTTTCATGTAAAAAAGAAAACATGAGAATTTTCATTCATCCGATACCCAATTTGAACGGTTTGATTAGTAAGTTTAACACAAGAGATTGGATTCCGAATCCTGTATTCTGATTGGTCGAGAATCAATGTATGTTAGATCAATCCTCGGCCGTTTCAAATGATTCTTCTGAAGAATGTGTTTTCGACTTATCCCAACCACAACATTGAACAATGATGAATTCATTCGAATTCACCCTTTTTACATCATTCGCTGATTATAAAGGGTTCATCGAACGTTAATAAAGGACGGATTTGGTTAATCTTCAAAGACAATTCTTTTTCCATTTGAAATAACAATATGCTCTTTGAAGTCATATGTGCTTCAAATGAAACTGTTTCGAGCTGTCACCTGATTGGTTGATTCGTATCACGAATGGTTGATTTAAGCCAAACAAACCGTATGTGATTACAATGTCAATCAAGTGCAATGATTGGGTCGTATATGATGTCACACCTTGTATTTTCGTCAAAATTGATGGATTCTGCAAGTTGAAGTAAGTTATTAACGTTCGATAAACCCTTTATAATCATCGAATGATGTAAAAAGGGTGAATTCGAATGAATTCATCATTGTTCAATGTTGTGGTTGGGATAAGTCGAAAACACATTCTTCAGAAGAATCATTTGAAACGGCCGAGGATTGATCTAACATACATTGATTCTCGACCAATCAGAATACAGGATTCGGAATCCAATCTCTTGTGTTAAACTTACTAATCAAACCGTTCAAATTGGGTATCGGATGAATGAAAATTCTCATGTTTTCTGTTTTACATGAAAATTCTGATTGAAAACGAGTAGTTATACTTTTTTCTCCCACTTGAATCCCTATCCCTACGAAATAACACTATTTTACATTTGTCTGCGTAATAAAAATCATTACTGAAATTACAACTTTCACCTACAGCATATCGTGATTAGAATTCATGACAATAATCAATTTTCCCACAGTGTCGACGAATTCAATCGTTCTACATAGAAAATTTACCAATTTGTATGTTGGTAAATGGTATCGATTATACCGATCAGCTGATCGTATGAGCGCCCTCTGCAAGCACCTTCCTCTCTTGTTCTGTTATGACGCTCCTGGATGACCGATGGATCCACCTCATAATTAGTCAACTCTAATTAATTATACCTCGGAAATTATGCGTCGGAGAGCATTATGCAAAAGGACAAATCGTTTTAGAATTCCATCAGGAATCTACTCCCAAAAAAGAGTGCGGGAATTTTGAATCACCCTGTATGTATATATATATATATATATATATATATATATATACGTATAAGAGTATATGTTTATAATCATTCATATGTATATGTGTTTTCTTATTCGATATGAAGTGTTCGACGAAAAGGCAATTCGTCACATGCGTCATAATGTATGCATATATATTGTCGCTCTTACACAAAGTCTTCTCTCACAAAGATCCTTTGAGCGATCTTCCCTCTTCTGCATCCCGTTACAACTTCTTCCTGTTGGACTTAGACCCTGCCCTGCATGTACGTTGGGATCCGCGGTATGTAATGGAATGTACGGTAGTAAGGGAGGATGATGTACAAGATCACCCTACTTTCCTTTCATATGAACGACTTGGAACTATAACATACTTCAAGAGGAAAAAAATTGAAAAAGGCACTCGACGTCTATGGTGGTTTCCAAGTATATATGTATACATGTTCAGATTGTGAGTATGAAATTGGGCATCAGCGAGTGTAGAGCTTTTCGTGGTAAAAGGAGAATGGAAACAGAAGGCTTGTGGATGCTGATATCGATTCAAGAGATGACGTTATAAGTGATTTGGAAGGAGGGATATTACATGCTTCCTTCAACACTTTTCACACCAGGGACAAAATTTCTCAAGCGTACCAGCTGGAAAAATTTTACCTCCTCAATCTTTCTGAAATTTCACTGAAATGTAGTACTAGTTAGTGACTTTTAATCCTATGAAGGATTTTGCTCCGCTCCCTCTGGTTATCAGACTACAGGGGTCGAAAATTCACAAATTTCATTTAATCAGCTCTTTTGAAGATATAATTCCTTAAATTACATTTTTTTATAAAATTATTTTCGATATTGTTTTTTGTAGCTTTCTTCTGTTCTTTACAATGGCGTAATCTGTTTTCGTGAGAAAGAATTTTTTTCAACAAATTCAGCGAGTTTCAAGTTATTTTTGCATTTTTTTTCAATTTTGATAATTTGGGAAATTTTTTAAGTTAGCTCATCTGAAAGCTGGATTCTTCAGCTTTGAAATCGTGTAGGAGAAATGATCAGCAAGGAATTTTATCTGGCATTCACAACGGTTTGAAGCACGCGTGTCGCATATTCCTATTATCTCCTGATACGGTTCGTCATACCGTTGACGCGGAATACAAGTGAAACGAACTGTTTCTCAATGAAATATGATTTTCTCATCATACCAATGATTTCATACAATTTTACCGTACCATTATATTATCAAACTTGATCAATAACAGCTTTTGAAATTATGAAACATAATCATGAATAAATACACATAATATAATAAATATGGAATAATTCTGCTCGAAGCAATAAATTTAGCGCAATTTCTTATTCGTATCAATTTTTCTTTTTATTTTCATCTTCGGGAAAACATCTACATTCAATGATGACGGAAATACTCGTAAATGCGAAGTCATGTTCGAAGTTGGAATGAAACAATGATATTTGAGCGTTCCTGGGATTGTTTTTGCAGTTTCGAAGCGAGTTTTGAGCTTTTTAGCAGTGATTTCATGATTTTTCTTGGAACTGAAAAAAACAACAGTATCTGATAGATTTCTCTTTGCCCATTCGTAAAGCGCATCAGGATTCAAAATTTGCTGCTTAGACCTCGCTTGAAGACTCGCTCGAGCTGCCAGTCGTTTCAGATTACCACCGATACCGTCACAAGGCCCTTTTCCATGAGCGGTTGCATGGTAATGCCATTCAACTGCTATTCCAAAATCTTTGTAATGATACAAAAGATTTTTGAAATGATATCTATTCTTGAAGTGCTGAGATGCTCCATCCGTAAAATAGAAAATTTTTCTTGGTTGAAAATGCTCTTTCGAATACGCTATTATGATTTCTTGGAATTCGTACACAGTGATCGTATCGTGATTCAAATTATCCGATGGAATCTTGGAGCAATGCTCCGATTACTGAGTCCGTTTCCTCGTTTGTAATGAATGACAGTGGGGGAAATTGTCGTTTGGTCGTTGTCCCAGTGGAAACCCTGTGCAGCATTCTGGGCTACAAACGCATAATTTTCCGCGAAATCGCATCAAACTAAAAATTCTCTTTCTTGTGAATAATCCTTCAAATTCATCAGAAAAGATGACTCCTGTTTCGCAACGAATGAATGTAATTTGAGTTTCGAAAGGCAACGAGAAAGTTTTTCTGAACAATCTTCTGCATCTGCAACTTCAGTACGCAAAGTGCTACGATCAGTCTGTTGCCAAATTTGATATTCGAGTTTTTCGATGCAATTGTCTTCGAAAACTGTTTGTGAAAAATTCTGGAAACCCTCTTTGCCAGGACATAATGAACATTCATCGAGATAACATTCGGCACATGGATTCTGACAGAAAAACATTTGGAGAGCATCGTGATGAGTGGTGATTGGATTATTCGTACCGAATGTTAATTTTTGGATATCTATCGCATCAAGCATTGAATTGACATTCTCGTGATGGATACAAACGCATACAGTATGCGTTCCACTAGCACCAGCGAGTACGCAATTGCGAGGTTTAAGCTGCGAGAATGTAGAGAGACTGACCGGAACAGTAGAATTCTGATCTTCGAAAGCAAAATATAATTCTGAAAGATTGCACAGAATCAATCTCTTTGGTACGTACTCTCGTGATCCGTCTTCTTTTTCAACTGAAACAAAATCTTTCATGCCCGGCATTATACGACTATTTTGGTCATCATTATAGAAACTTATGATTTTGTTTTTTATTTCAAAAGCTAAAGCATGACCCTTTCTTGGAGATGATGACGTTAAAATACAATTTTCTTTCACCAGTTCGATAGCTTTCCTAACTTGGCGTTCAGAAGTCTTAAACTCGTCAGCAAGTCTCTTCCGACCCCAGGATTTCGGCGCAAGCGTGAGGAGTAATACTCTTCCCGAAGCACTCGAGGAAGTTTTATATTTCTGCTCAATTTGATCAAGAACTTCCATAGCCGATTGATGTTCCTCAATATTACAATCTCTTGGTTTCTTCTCTAATGGCTGGTAATCATCGTCATTACCATGTTCATCAATACCATCATCATCGTCATCCTGAATTATGTGAAACTTATCGTAGTGATTAGTTGTCATTCACATGAATGTATTGTTCATTTTCATTGGTGTACAAATTGTGTTCTTAGCAATTGAAAATATGATATCAATACCTCGAGTGAAACATGACCGAATTAATCATCTTGTGCATCAATTGGAGGGTTCTCTCCAGAACAAGCAGCAGCTTCTTTTCTACATAACCCACACACTTTTCCATCGGGGAGGATACTGGCGAACTTTTTTTGTAGATTCGGAGAAATAGTTCTCAAATCTCTTGATTTGAATTTGTGATGGATTTTGTGAAAAGGGTTACAACAACGATCAACGAAACTTTGAGTTGCAGACATTTTTGAGAATCAAGAAATGTTGTGTCAATAATGCTGTATTTCATCTATTAATTGAAATACCTACAAACAAACACAATCACACAGTTGGAAACGAAGAAATTGATTTTCATCACGAATTGCGAATCATATTTAGAATTGAAACAATTTTACTTACAATTGAAGATCGTATCATGCGATGCGATTTTCCGTGTCACATCAAGTTGTATGAAGTCTGCGTATAAACAAGGAAAAACAAATGAACATCGTCGATATGTTTGATGTATCGAAGATGTTTACAGAATTTCAATTGTTCATCGAATTGAGAAAAATTGATCACAAATTCAAATGAATAGATTTGAGAACTTTTTTTCCGAGTCTACAACAAAAGTTTCCCAACATTCTTCCCGATGCAGGAGTGTGTAGGTTATGCAGGAAAGAAGCCAGTGTATTTTCTAGAGAGCATAATTATTCCATATTAATTATATTATGTATATTTATTCATTATTACGTTCCATGATTTCAAAAGCTGTTATTGATACAATTTGATAATATAATGGTACGATAACATTGTATGGAATCATTGGCATGATTAAAAAATCATATTTCATTGAAAAACAGCACGTTTCACATCAATTCCACGTCAACGGTATGACGAAGCGTATCAGAACGTAGCTGATATATAGGAATATGCGACATGCGCGCTTCACACCGTTGCGAATGCCAGATAAAATTTTCTTCCCATAATTTCTTCTACACGATTCTGAAGTTGAAGAATCCAGCTTCCAGATGAGCTAACTTAAAAAATTTTCAAAATTGTCGAAATTGAAGAAAAATGAAAAAATAACTTGAACCTCGCTAAATTTGTTGGAGAAAAATTTTTCTCACAAAAACAGATTACGCCATTGTGGGGAACAGAAAAAAGCTACGGAACACGATATCGAAAATAATTTTATAAAAAAATGGTTTTAAGAAATTTCATCTCCAAAAGAGCTGATCAAACGAAATCTGTGAATTTTTGATCCCTGTAGTTTAATAACCAGAGGTACCAGAGCAAAATCCTTCATAGGGTTAAAAGTCACTAACTAGTACTACATTTCAGTGAAATTTCAGAAAGATTGTGGAGGTAAAAATTTTTGAGGTGGTACGCTTGAGAAATTTTGCCCCACCCATGGGTGGATTTTTGGTTCGGTCTATTGTTCCTAACTTGCGTTCCTTGAGGAGAATTCAACAACTCTTCACACTCTAAAAATTCTCACTGTGATTCTCACTTGAAAAATCGACTGAATTCCCAGTTTTTCCCCTATATCAGTACTTGTTTCCGGTTCTCACTCCCATTTGAAACAGAGCTATTTTCAGTTACATCTTGAAATAAGCTGATATTCAGGATGAAGATGAGTTGTACCCTGTAGATTTTTTATTCCTTTTGAATATTCGATCAAATATAGCCCTGATAAAAATGTTAAACCATGGTTTTGTGGTGAAAATTCAGTGTCGAACACATTCAAACGTATAGAAACTCATCAAAATCGAATACGTTTCCAAGTGGCAGTTTTATTAGGGGGTGAATTCGCCGAACAAACTCTTCACTGAAGAGACATGATTTGATAATCGATAGTTATTTCCATTAATCACTGAAAAGTGACTGACGGTGGTGAAATTATATTCATTTGGCGAAAAGTTCGTTCGGTGAATGCATTCCCCCCTGTAATGTACTGTTGCAAAGAATTCATTAAATCTTTTAAAAATGCACTGTTATAATATATAATCCCCAGTTCAAATCCACATCAACGCCGTATCAAAATCACGCAGAACTATGTAAGACACTTATCTCGCCAGAGAATTTGCATGTTTTCTGTCAAAGCAAAATTAATGACGCTGCATCAAGTTGCCAACGGGAGAAATGACGCTAACTGTGTACGGAGTAATTGAAGCTCAAATCCCAATAAGCACTGAAGCAAATAGTTGATACACTAAAACATCACTGTCCTTGCAGTGAGTATTCCAATCACTGAATGGAACAGTAAAACTCCTGACTATTCAGGAACTCATCGGTATGCATGATATACCAAGCACGGAGTGCCATATGCATCCACTGTCGTGCACTGTTGTAACCATATTTTCCGGAATATTTGAGTAATCCAATTGGAAGTTGGATAGTTCTTCATTTCATGCAATACTGATTGATAATCCGTGGGGTTGCTGTGTGTCTGTCTGTGTGCCTGTGTGTTTGTCTATGTTAAGGATATCTCGTGACCAAATGGACCGAATTGGCTGAAATTTATACGGAATCTTCTTCAAATGCTTCCCCAGAGTCCGTTTAATTTTTATTGCAATCGAACAAGTCCTTCTATTTTATTATTATCCACTATCTATTGCTCTGGCTCACATGAATGGATTTTCATAAGACATCGGTTCTAGAGGTTTTCCAAAGTGTTGAATCCGAATCTGAAGTAAAAAATCTAATTCAAGACGGTGAACGTGAATTTATTCATTTTCGCATTTATGTACAGATTCATATGAGACATCGGTTCTAGAGGGTTTCGAAGGTGCTGAAACCGATTCTGAAGTAACAACTCCAAAACACGATGACGAATCCAAGATGACGGACGTGAGTGTAGTATTCCCGCATTTATGGATAGATTCATATGAAACATGGGTTCCAGGGGTTTGGAAGGGTACTAATTCCGAATCTGGAGTAAAGACTCGAATTCAAGATGGTGAACGTGAATTCAGTTATTCTCGTGTTTATGGAAGAATTTTTATGAAACATGAGTTCTTGGGGTTTTGAAGGCGAGGATTCTAAATCTGACGTCAAAAGTGAATTCAAGATGGCGTACCCAATATGGTGGCCGTCAATTTAGTCGTTTTGGCATTCATGGACAAAGTTTCATGAAATATGGGTTCTACGGGTCTTTGCGGATGCACAATTCGAATCTGACGTCCAAAAATGAATTCAAGATGGTGAACCCAATATGGCAGACATGAATTCAATCGTTTTGGCGTTCATGAGCATATTTTTATGAAACACGGATTCTAGAGATTTTCAGAGATGTAGAACACGAATCTGCAATCAGAAAATGAATCCAAGATGCACTGTGAAAAGAAACTGGAAATTTACTGTGCACCTGGACTGGAAATTTCCAGTGTTAGTACTGGAATATGGATATTCCAGTACATGGACAGAGATTTTGCTGGTACGGGACTGAAAATTTACCAAGCATAACTTAAAATTCAGTCTTTGTACTGGGATTTTGAAGTTTGAGATTGTGTACTGAAATTTTGCCATGATTTCGCGGAAATTCTACTGGCTCGTACTACAATTCTACACGGAAAAAAGAAAACACCACTGGTTACTGTGAATGAGAGCGATCGGTTGAAAAACAAATGAAAACACGCTTGGATAATGAGGATTAGCGCGATCACTGTGATGGGTATTGTAATGAAATTCGTCAGTGCTGGCTGGACAGTAATGAGAACTGAGGAACGTGTTACGTCAAAACTATTAGCCTTTTAGTTCTTTATGTAACCTTCGATAGTTAAAGGAAGGCATTGGATCATCGAGTCCAATGTTCCCTTTAATACCCCACTTTAGCTAGGATAAAAACCCTAGACGAGGACTGGGGAGAGGATATTGTTTGAAATAATATGAAGATCAATTTTTATACTGAAATGCAAGATGGTATATTCTAAAAAGAAAAACAATGATGTCTTGAAATTACAAAGTTACTAAAATAAAATCTTAACTATCATAAGTTCATAAATTCAAATTCAAATTAAGTTAAAGATCTTTTCTGTTCAATATAAGAAAGAGAAATATTCACTTAATCTTTGAAGAACTTGGATCTTGTTTTAGATGAATTCAATAATTCATCGAATTTCGATTCACTTTAAACAAAACAAAAAAAAAATAGGGTTAGAAAAGATCAGAAGTGAAAGTGTTCCAAAGAAATAGGAGAAATAACTCTGAGGGTTGCTCAGTAGATTAATTTCTCTTCAATGGAATGAAAATAGTTTAATTTCATGCATTAGGTTTGAGATTTTCAAAAAAAATACAAGTATGGAAATAAGGGATTTTGGGAAGGGAGATGATCACTCAGAACCCGAGAAATATTAAGATTTCATAATCGATTTTTCATCAACGTAATCGATGGAAATTTAAGGTAGGGAGAGGAAAGGTAAGAGGAAAAATATCCTGAAAAATAAACGTTGTTATCGATTATTCTGAAAGAGAAAATTAAAAGGAATATAAAAGAATAGATTATAGTTAAAATACCTGTTTCTTAAATTCTGAATTTCAGAGCCTCTTTGAAATTTGATAAATTTTCTAATTCCTTTCTTGAGAATTCTAAAATTTTCTCGTCATAAGAAAGGTTGTTCAAAAATTTATTCCTTGCTGGACCCGATGAAGGAATATCATTATCTCTAATTTTCCTATGTTTAATTTTTATTCTTTTGATAATACAAAATATTTTCCTCTCAAGATTGTTAATTCTTTTGTTTACTTCTTGCTCCACTAAAACCAAAAAGAAAGGAGCAAAAGCTATTAATTAAAATTTCTAAAATATGACTTTATTATTCAGAGTTTTTAATAAAATTCTATATTCAAAGAAAATATTTGAAAGAAACATTCCTAAATTAGAATTTTCTCTTTCCACATGTATGAAATTATGTTGCAGTCTTTCAAAATCAATCATTAAAGAAAAGAAATTAGGAAAAAAGTAATAGGAAGAAGGAAAAAGAAAAGATTTTTTACTTACTTTTGTAGAATAACAGGAAAGTTTTCGTTGCTCCACACAAGTCTTATTCAAACCTTTATTGAGTGAATGAATATTAGAATCGTGTGTGGAGTTTAACACCTTTTCGAATTCTTTTAATTTCACACAATTTTCCTACTGTAAATTTGAAATATTAACTTCACTTCACTTTAACTTTTAGAAACGGTAATTAGAATTTGAAATGTTAAAACTTTTCTGTAAGAGTATTGAATTGAGATTTTGAATTTGAACTTGTAAATTTTAGAAAACTGATTGAACCTTTTTAAAAGAAAGCACGAACAAGAGTATTGAATTGAGATTTTGAATTTGAACTTGTAAATTTTAGAAAACTGATTGAACCTTTTTAAAAGAAAGCACGAACAAGAGTGAGTTATTCATGCATTTCCGCTCAATTCTCAGCTCGGTTTTTAGATGGTGAGGGAAAATTCCAATAGTAGGGAAATGTGGGTGGGAATAATAGAATTTCAGAAAGAAGAAAATGGAGTTCAGATAGGTTGAAGTAGCACGGAATCGTGCATTACCTGAGGGTAGGCTTGTCCTTGAAAAGGAAATTCTCCATTTTCTTTAATTGGGACAACCCACTTACCCTTTCTCTTGAGCATAATGCCTAACTTATGCTCTCTTTTTAAATGTATATATTTCTCTTTCTTGATGTACTATTCTACAGAATTCTTATTTTAATTCAAAATCAATTATTAATTAGAAAATTGTTAGTTGTCAATGATTATTTAAATTATTCACTACAAGAACATTTCAAAAAAAATGATAATTTTCTATTCTAATTATTGTAACAAGAATTTCAATATTTATATTCATTTTACTTACCTTCAACTTACCAATACTTACCATTTCAAGAACGTAAACTTTCATTATTTTAAATAATGCTCCATTCTGGTTTAAACTTAGAATTTTGCATTATAGAGATGCTAGATTGGGCCAGCATTGGCAGCCAATCTTGAATTTCTAAACCAATGGTTAAATTGGTGTTAGAATCTGAATTTTCATGTGTATTAACATGTTCAAGGCTGAATTTAACCAAGATCGACGAAGATCGGCAAACGATACTTCGCCAACCCTGGACCAACCTTGGCCCAACGAAGAGTATTGGGGCTTTTTTTATTATAAATAAAAAAAAAGAAACAAATTGAATATTTGTCGTATTCTTTATAGTGAATTTACTTGAGAAATTTCCAGACAGAGTTGGCGACACAATTCTTCGCTCTAATCCTCTGCTGTCTACATTTCAATGAGGTTTTTATTACGGGGTAATTTGGAATTTGATTTTATTTGGAAAAGGATGTAATAAAAGAGGAAGAAAAGGGTCTCTGGTTTTCCAGATTTACTTGTCCCTTTTACATACGGCACAAACATAACGGGAACACAAGTTGTTCTCAACTTGTGTTTTAAAGGGAGACTTCTTTTTCTCTATAATTTGAGTGTAAAGAAATCTTCCTTTACCGTATGTGTAATTCTCCTGGGTCGAATTTATCGATAGGGCAACAGATATTCTGTTTTACCCTATTGATAATTCGTTCATAGAAATTTAACAGAAGGGAAAGATTCAAAAAAAAAAACAAATAGAAAAGAGAAAGAGATAAAATTTGGAAGAAATTTTACGTTCTCGTTACACCTCCCCCCTTTTTTTGACAAAATCCCGTAGGGAATTTGACAAAAGATCAGAGATCGGCATTGGTAGCTGTGGTAAGTTGAATTTGACAAATTATTCTAATGATTAAATTGATAATAATAATAATCATAATAATAATAATAATAATTTAAAAAAAATGTCAATATGATTATAATAGTAATAATGATGGAATTTTACACATTAAGTCCATAGGGGCGTTTTGGCATTTCAGACTCTGTTGGCAATTTGTTTGACGGGTAGAGTGGTTCGTGCTGTTTGTTGTCATCTGTTGGTGATTTTAGGTCCGGAGTAGGAGCTTCGTTCCGTTTCGTGAGCTTTCTCTGGTTGATGTGCAATAATAGATTGGTAGCAGAATCCCATAGCGAAACCACTAGATATGGTGACCAGCCATATACAGAATGTAATGCAAAAACATGTATTGCGGTATCAATTATCAACTTGATGATTTTGCAAGTGAGAATAATTCCCAATATTCCTGCACTGAATGTTCCGAAAGTACTGAAACCGATCCAGAGCTTGTTCCAGGTTGAATTTGCAATATGCTCCAGGGTCTTCTCATCCAAAATTGAACTCCAGCTTATTCCACGTAGTTCTGTAGGTTCTCCAGTAGCTGCGCGAATTATGTTATTCACAATCGATGGTTGGTCAAAAGGCGACATGATATATTTATTGAGCCTTTCAATATCGTCTTCAGTGTAAATTCCTTGTTTGGCCAGATTTCCAGGGTTACGGTAGATCCAGGTTGGTGTGGTCAGGGGCTTCATGGTGTACGGTTCGCTAGTTTCTGATAAAAATGGTAGCAATTTATACCAGACTCCTTCAATTTCATACATTGGTGGAATCAGGTTATTACATGGAATTTCTGTCCCTTGGTTTTTCAAAATATGTGTTTTAGGCATCATGAAGTAATTATTTTCGCCTTTCTTTACCGGTAGTTCCTGGTAACATCGTGTGGTCGAGGTAATTTTAACTTCCACTGGTACGCATTTAATTAGTCGGATGACTTCGCCGGTGATGATTGCGGTATAACCAGGGCCTTTTTGGAAATTGAATGCAAATTCTTCTGGTCTCATTAAAGCCAGGGTTTGTGCATTTAGAAGAACTTCTCTTTCCAGTTTACATCTCTGCAGCATAACGTCCTTGTATAATCCGTTGATTTGGGTCCGGATGCACTGCTCGACGTAAACGAATTTGCTGTTTACGTACGTAAATAGGTCCAGATTTTGAGTATTCATGGGTTTTGGTCGTGAGAAGAAACTCTCACGTCTTCCTTCCAAGATGAACAGCTTCGGATGTTGAGTCTTGATAATTTGGTATCCGCATAACGATTGTGATCGTTCAGCGGTCAGGGCAAAAGTGATGTCTTCGGTTTTGCGGTGTATATAGTTTCAGGGTAGTGTTGAGATAAATCCTGTAGTTTTGTAGAGTATCCTTCATAGAGTACTCCATATCGACTGAACTGGCAAATTTCATGGGGTATGGCGTCCCAGTACATGTATCCTCCGGTGATGTCCATACAATGTCCAATGCTTAAGGTGCATTGTGTTCCTGATTGAAGATATAACACGTTTTTCTCTACATCTGTTTTGGCATAGTATTCTATTAAGGTGACTTTAATTGATCCTTGGACGACGACACCATTCCAGTTTCCGTATGGATCACTGTATTGTGTTCCATCACAATCTCCATCAGATGTGATTTCTCCCGCTAAAGTTAACGTGAAAGTTGAGGTGGCGTTAACTTTAATTCCGTCGATGGTGTTTGATCCTATGGTTAAGCGTCCTGTTTCGTGTAATCTTTTGCAGTTGTCCCTGGTAGTCTCTTGAATGTATTCTGCAATCCCTTTGGTTACAGCTCCAGCATGTGAAAATAGTCCGCAATGGTGGATTTCTCGGAATATATCCACTTTGCATAGTTGCACGTGGGCAAAACCAAAGTCCATAAGTTGTAATAGTTGAATGTAAGTTGAGGTCTCATTAACTATTGGTTCCGGGATATTACAATCTCCTATTTTATTCAAGGAAATTGTCGTGATATTCGCATTGGGAGCTGCACAATCATATGCAATCAATCCGTCAGCAGATCCTGAGTATAGTCCGATGATGACGATGCTGAATTGCCACAGAACCGTCTGTAGTGCCATTTTTTTTTTCTGTTGGGGGTGAGTTGGATTTAATTCAGAATAAAAATATAATAAGGGTTGAATATAATACAGAATAAAAATATAATAACTAAAATAAGGCTCAAATATTGAGCTTAATTTTAACAACATTAATATTTGAAAAAAGTTGATTATTCTGTTTTTTTTTTATAGTTTTTATCAAATTTTATCCTTTTTTTTTTTGTTTTTTTTTTTTCAATATATTTTTATATATACTCATTTACATGTAAGTAGTGAGGAAAAGAAATATCTGTATTTAGAATATATATATATATATACCCATATATATATATATTCGTGTCGTGCAAAAGAAGTTCACTGTGATTTTGGCATTTTCATACCACAGTTTGAACAAAAGTTAACTGCCATCTGATTAGTTAATCTATACAAATCTATTCCACAGTGCGAACAAAAGATTTGCTGTGGGTTTGAATTTATTAATGGGGAACACCTGATGGCATATTTATTACAATTTACTTTAAATGAATTATTGCACTTAGAATGTACAGGGAGTCGATTTGATATTTTTGTAAAGTTTTGAACTTTTGACACTTCTATTGTTACTTCATCTGAAGTTGTTTTATCTTTCTTGTAAGGGTTTATGAATTTACATTTGGATGGCAACATCAATGGTTTCTCTGCTATGCTCTCATTTGCATCTATGAATCTTTTTGCAATTATATCTTTTGACCTCTCAATGGCAACTTGCAATGCGAATCTTCTAAACCGCCATTCTAATGCATCTTTTTGATGTACACATATGTAACAAAAATCACGTGTATCAAAGTCATTGAGGAAAGCATGTCCTTGGATCTTGGTCCAGCTCTTATGATTTGAGTCTTTACAACGCAGGGAATTGAATAATTGTTTATCTACTCCTACAATGGTATCGTCTTTCCAAATGATTTTGTCACAATAGATTGTTTTACCTTTGGGTGGCTCTACTGGTTGAAATCTTTCAAAAATACTAGGGATCTTAATTGGGGCAACGTATTTTTCCAAAAAACTACTATCATTATTAGGAGCGGTATAACGGTAGTATATTGTTAAAATTTCAAGAATTTGGCATCTTCGAGTCCATTCTATCTGATTTGATGATTTTATGCAGATTTCGCAAAAATCACGAGGGTTCAAATTACACATACGTGCCTTCATTTGTAATTGAGTTTGATTGTGAGTTTTTTCTTGACATTTTATTTTACTGAACCTAATATTGCCTATTCCTTTTATTCCATCTAATTCCCAATGTATTTGGTCGTTCAGTTCATTATCGAACATTCCCTTTTTGGCCAAAATTTTATAATATTCCAAGTCTTTAGAAAATGAATTTTGGTCGGATTCAAGATGAGCTTTGTTATCAATAAAAATGTTCGAACTCATCAAATCACTGCGAACGGTTGCTAAATACAAGGTGTCTTTTCGGAATTTCCATTCCCTAATATCCTTTTTATAGACACACAAATGACAGAAATCTCCAAAATAAAGGTCATGTTGGTTGGCTTTTACTTGAATGGGAGTCAGATCAATATGTTGATGTGAGAGATCACAAGTGAGAGCAGAAAACAGTTTTTCATCCATACCTCTGATGTTACCATTATCCCAAATAAGTCGATTACAAACTCGTGTTTGTTTTTGAACGGAATATTCGTGAATCATGGCATTTCTATTGATAGCTAGAATCTTCTCTGGGGGTTCCCCAGTAAAAGTCGCATCATAGATATTAACATTTGATTCTCCTCTTGCACAAATTGGGACTGAAACATCTTGATTTCTAGTGAATTTATAATGAATCTCATTAGAATCTACATTTATTTTATCGTATTTTAAGAAAAATGACGGTGAAATTAATGGTTTTTCTTCCGTTTTTTCGAATTCCATATCTCCAGGGTCGCTGGATGATAGGGGGTCCTTGTAGTTGTTTGCAAAATATTCCATAGGGAAGTCTCCGGTTTTTAGGTATTCCATCTCTGGGTGTCAGAGTATGGGATTGGTACGCGTATAAAAAGTGCGTGATTTTACTGTGAGGAAAAATAATAAAAGATTATTAATAAATGAATTTATGAAAATTATATAAATTTATACTAACTTTTGATTTTATGATAAAAGAAGGAAAAGAAAAAAAAATTTGTAATTTTAGTTAATATACAATATATTAATTTTGACAGGGAATTTTAAGAAAACTTATTTATGAATATTTAAAAAAAAATGAATTTACATTTATTTATAATTATAAAATTGTTATCCCAAATGAATGATAATAATAAAAACAAAGAGAAAAGAAAAAATATAGGGGTGATTATAGTGATATTATATGAAAATTATTTAAACAACTAATAAGTAGTTATAAACTGAAATAGTCAGACATTGTTAATAACTTTAAAATTTACGTTAAGATAGATAAATGCGTTTATAGTCTGACATATAATTTGAGTTATTTTGCACTATAATATGTATTTTTTTTTTTTTTTTTTTTTAAGAAATATTTTTAGAAAAAGAAAAAGGATAGAAATATGGAGGTTAAATTTTTTTTATCTGAAAGGTTAGAAATTATATATATACAATCATACACACATTCATACATTCATACATGTGTAAAGATTCAAATTGAATTAATAACTAATCATTACTGTTATCATCTTGGTTATTGAATAGAACTATTCTGTCGATAGAAACTACTTTATCTCGTTTTCCTATTTGCAATTTAACGTTCTTATCGTTAAGAATTTCCATTATCTTGTATGGACCTTCATAAAGATTTTCCAGTTTCATAGGTTTCATTCCTTTTTTCAAAAGAACCATGTCTCCTGCTTTGAATTTTATAATCTTAGTTGTTCGATCATAATAATTCTTTGCCTTTTCCTTGGCGATTCGCAAATTTTCTCTGGCTTCACGCTGAAATTTATCTAGACGAGCCATTAATTTGATCAAGTATTCGTCATAAGTTTTTAATTGTTCAAACGAAGGCAAAGGTTCACTAGAAGGTAGCAAAGGAAATTTTCCAAAAATTAACTCATATGGAGTACGTTTCGTTCCTTCGTGTATACTAGTATTATATGACAACATTGCTAACTCAACCCATTGATCCCATTCGAGTCTCGCGACACATATTGCCGGAGATATTCTGCTAAAACAGCATGTGATCTTTCCAAGGAACCGTTGGTTTGTGGGTGGAAAGCAGTTGTATTTAATTGTCTAATTTGTAGTCTTTTAGTTATAGTTTTCATAAATTTAGAAATAAAATTAGAGCCCTGATCTGTAAGTATTACTTTTGGTGCTCCATAGATGCATACAAAGCGTTTTAGAAAAGCATTCGCTACAGACGAAGCACTTGCATTTTGTAAGGGGACTCCTGTACAATGTTTTGTTAACAAACACTGCATCGTGAGTATGTATCGATTTCCTTCTTGTGTAGGCGGGTTAATAGGTCCCACAATATCTAGAGCGATTTTTTCAAAAGCATAACCAGGTGTATCGGTTATCATCATTGGTTGTCGAGTTCGGGTTCTAGTAACCTTTTTCAATTTACATGGGAGACATCCAGAGATATAATTCTGAACGTCCTCTTTAATGTACTCCCAGTAGTAGTTCAGTCGTAATCTATTGAAGGTTTTGGCTACTCCTTTGTGTCCTCCAGCAGTGGAATCATGTGCTTCTTCAATTAATTTTCTTCTTATTGATATCTCGTTATTTTTCACTATTCAACGAAAAAACTTAATTTTTATTGGAATGTGGCAGAATTCTTTATTGAACTCAATCACGACTCTGTCCCAATCGAGTTCATTCGTGATTTCAATTTTCGGGACACAACAACTGCTTATTTCATTTAGTCTCATGAATAATTTCATTTCTCGGATACAATTTTGTAAATTCATCATGGTTTCTCTCGGTGTAGGGATTCTATCAGATGGTTCAATATAAAGGCCAAACCACCATCTAATCCCTTTTTTAATTGCGACGCATCTTCCTAGATTTGTTGGTTGGAAACATCCAATGTCGAATTTTTCTGAAAATTTTTGAATAACTGGTTCAAAGGGTTTTCCTTGATCATTGAGAAAGAATGTATAGTTATCTTTTTTCAACTCTAAAGGATCTCTCGATTCATATATATTCGAACCTAAAATTAGTTTATTCAAATCTTTGTACAAATTCTCATAATTTTCCTCTTCATCAGATTCTTCGTATTCTAAGTTTTCATTCTCATCTATAAATTCAGGTGAATTTTCATGAACAAATTCATCATCAGATTTTTCACTACATTCACTATGTACAGAAGGTAAGTCATGGCTTAAGTCGTTGTAACCTTCTACCGTATCTCTATTGAGACGTTCGCAATGTAAATCTTCATTTTCTGATTCATAATTGGGAATTCTTTCTTCGGACTCATTTTGATCCATATCATATATGCTGTTATTGTAATATTCATGATGTTCAGTTATCAATTCTTGATTATTCGAATGATCAGAATGATTTTTATGTTCATTCAATGGATCTCGATCATCATTAAATTTTTCGATGAAGTCATTGAGCTTTTCCAAAGATTCTTTCTCAATTTGACGATTTTTTCTTTTAATTTCGTTGCGGTATTGTTGTCCTTTTTCTGTAAGTTTTGGGATTCTCGTCGATCTTCTCGGTTGTGGTGCATTTACATTATATAATATTCTAATATCTTCGACTATTTCCTTGTTATTTACAAAATCTTCTCTTAAAAACGGTGGATTTCTAGAAAGAGCATCTGCATTGACATTTGTCTTCCCAGCTTTATATACGACATCGAAGTCATATTCTTCCAATTTCAATCTCCATCTGGTTAAACGAGAAGTTGGATCTTTCGCAGTCCTCATCCATATTAGTGGTTTGTGATCCGTTACAATTGTGAATTTTCTTCCATATAAATAAGGACGAAATTGGGACACACTATAGAGGATCGCAAGTGCTTCTTTTTCGTATGTACTATATTTCATTTCTGTTTGATTTAATAGTCGAGATACATAGGCGCACGGCTGGTCCTTTCCAATTGGTCCTTGGCTCAAAATGCCGGCTATTGCATAACCACTTGCATCCGTAGTTAGCAAAAATGGTTTGTCACAATCTGGATACTTTAATACAGGTTTTTCGCATAAACAATTTTTTAAAGTTTCAAAAGCTTCTTGTTGCTCTTGATTCCATTCGAATGGAACATCCTTCTGTAATAATTTTGTTAACGATTTAGAAATTTTTGAAAAATTATGAATGAAGCGTCGATAATATCCAGCTAATCCCAGGAATTGCTTGATATTTTTAGAATTCTTCGATCGGAAAATGTCGAACAGCTTCAATCTTCTTCGGATCTGGTTTTAATCCTTCATCAGAAATTACATGTCCGAGATAGGCAACTTCTCGACATAAAAATTCACATTTATCTGGTTGAAGCTTGAGATTTGCTTCTCTTAATCTTGTAATAAAATTCAAATATTTCTTCCGATGTTCACTCAGAGTTTTTGCATAAATTACTACGTCATCTAAGTAAACAAATAATTCAGTTCCTTGCAGCCCAGTCAACACAATATCCATCAGGTGTTGGAAGGTTGCAGGTGCATTTTTTAAACCAAACGGCATTCTTACAAATTCATAATGTCCATGAGGCGTGGAAAATGCAGTTTTATGTCGGTCCTTATCACTCATTTTGATCTGGTGAAATCCAGATGCAAGATCAAAGGTGCTGAAATATTTTGCATCTCCTAGTTGATCTAAAATTTCCGTTATATTAGGTAATGGATAAGCGTTATTAACAGTTTTTTCGTTTAACGCTCGAAAATCTAGGACAAGTCTCCATCGTTTGTTCCCATGACTGTCAGCCTTTTTTGGTACAATCCATACAGGAGTATTGTATGGGGAAGTTGATGGTTGAATTATGTCATTATTCAATAATTCGTCAACTTGTCTAATAATTTCATCCTTCAAATTTGGAGGAAATCTATATTGTTTTGTGTGAATTGGTTTATCGTCCGTTGTAGATATTTCGTGATCCAATACATCCGTGTGAGTCAATTTATCTCCAGGAATATGGAATCGATCTAAGCTGTGTTTAATTAGAATTTCAACTTCTTCTCTCTCTTCTTGATTTAGATGGTCTACCCTCAATAGTTGTTTCGTTTTTTCAAATCTTTCGTTTTCTTCCCTAGTGAAATTGATGGATTTCTGTGAAATTTTATATAAGTTTCGTTTCTTCCGATTCGTAGTTCGCCGTCGGATAGTTTGAGTAGTTTCATGGTTCATTTTCTCAATTTCTTCTAATTTGAGTATAGGAATAGATACTTGGACTTCTTCAGTGGTGGTGTTGATTATAGGCATGTATATGTATCCATTATGATTTTTGACAACTGCATTACCCATATATACACCATTGGTTATAGTTGCACGGGGTATATAACCTTCCGATGAATTGGTCTCTTCAATTTGGATTTTCACAATTTTTCTAATTCGTGGGGGAATTGTATAAACTCTAGTTTCTTGGATGAAAGGAATTTTCTTTGAATTATTCAATTCTAAACAGTTTTCTGCCCAGTTAATTTTGGCTTTCTGTTCTGACAAAAAGGTGATTCCGATAATTCCATCATGTTTAATGGGAAAATCGTCAGGCACTACATAAAATGTGGTTATGTGTCCGATAAAATTCATATCGAATTTTCCTAAAGTTGGCACCTTTTCCGGTGATATTCCTGTTAAATACAGTATCTCATCAGTATCAATTGCAGTCAAGTCTTCTATCACGTTTTGTTTGATTAGACAAACTCCAGCACCTGAATCTAATAGAAAGGTGACGATTCGAGGTCCGATTCTTACTTGAATTGCCGGAGAATGCAATTCCAAAGCTAATTTCACATCAGTGGTTCGATTGTATCTTCCGCGTGGACCATTGCATGGTGTATGCTTTGATTTGATCGGATAGTATTTTGAGTTCTCACCATATTCTGATTTTGAGTATTTGCCTCCCTGCGAGGGAGGCTCTGGGAGTTTCGAGCTCCTCAAATTTTGAGCGTCTTTCCGGACTCTACACTCTTCAATAGTGTGAGTATTATTTTTGCAAAATGTGCAGTAACTTCCATTACTTTGTCGAGATTTCAATTGATAACAGTTTTCCGCGGTGTGCCCGATTTTTTTACAAAATTGGCATTGCACAGTCGGCCTCAGATTCCTTGTTGGAATTTCCGGACAGCGATCTGCTTCGTGTCCATTTCTTTTACACAATTGGCAATTGACGGAGCTTCTACAATCTTTTGCAAAATGTCCGAATTTATTGCATTTTAAACAGGTTTTATTCAAAGGACAACTTTCAGTGATGTGATTTGTCGAACTACATTTTTGACATCCTCTAGGTTGCATCATTTGGATGGGTACGTAATATCTACATTCATCGGCCCTATGTCCGATTTTTTTGCAAATTTGACAGGTGTCCGAACTTCTTTGAAACGAGTCTCTGCACTCGCGGATTGTATGTCCGTATTTTCGACAGTTGTTACATCTCACATTATTTTGACTTCTGCATGATGTTGCTGAATGTCCGAATTTTTTGCAAATTTGGCATTGAATTTGCTCATTATCTCTGATTTGTTTATATTTGTGGCATTGTGTGGCAGTATGCCCTTCCTTTTCACAAATTTGACACTGGTCATTGTTTTTGAGCTTTTTCCCGCTTATAATCGGACAGTCACTTGATTGATGTCCAGGTTCTTTACAGAGAAGACATTTTTCTTCCTTAAGGGCCAATTTTCTCAATAATTTTTGAGCTTCAATCTCCTTTTCTTTCGTAATTGCCTCTGGTCCAGCATTATTTAGATCTTCTTTTTCTTCCATTTGATTGAATATCTCTGGTTTCAAGCCTCGTACAAAAGCTTTACATACAGCAGTTTCAAGCTCTTGTTTTTTAGCATCTGTGATAACATTGGTATTCTCATTTTTATAAGCTTCGATTATTTTAGAACCCAATCTTCTGGCTCTATTGAAATAAGTGGCCGCGTCTTCATGTGTTTGTTGACATAATGTGCCGAGCTTTCCGATAAGATCTATGCTAGATTCACGAGTAGCATAGATTCCTTTTAGAACATTTATTAATTGAGCAACTGTTTCAGAATTTGAGGTGCGAGCAATATGTAGTGCTCCATCTCGTAATTTTGATCTTATCATAGTAGTGAAATTCTTTTCCATTGCTGGGTCAATAAGTGTCCTAGCATCAGTGCAAGCTGCTGCAAATTCGCTGAAATTGGCTCCATCACGAGTTCCTGAAAATACAGGAATCATTGATATGGCATCTTGTATTTTCACATAGTTGTTCGCCATTTTTGTAGTTTTCCTAGTTTTCTTAGTAGATTGATTTCGTATTTTTCTGTGAAGCTTTTTCTTGCCCTTATTGGTACCAGGAATAGTAACTCTCGAGCTTATACTCAGATTACTAGTTGTCACGTTTCCCTTGAGTGGAGTACTAGTGATAACGGTATTTTCCAATGAATTTGACCAGTCGTCTTCCGTTTCTACGTCAGCGTCGTTTGATAAAACATCAGTTGTAGTATCTTCCAAAGTACTAGTATTTTCCTCTTCTTCAGTATCCTCTTCTTCTGTCTCACTAGTTTCTTCTATTATTTTATCAATGGTACTAGTATTTTGCAAGTCGTTCTGATTTCTTTCACCTTTTCCTATAGGATCGAGTTGGGTATTTTCACCAACGTTTTCTCTTCTTTTTCTGCTTCTACTTCTTTATTATTCCTTTTCTTCTTAGGAGTTCGTGTTATCTTAGATTTTGAAGCGAATGGATCTTTTACGTTGTTGAAATCCTTTTCTTCTTGATGTTCCTTCGATGTCGACGGGTCTTGATCACGAGATTTTAACGTTTCCTCTAGTTTCTTCGTTTGACTACGAGTATTAACGCCTGACATTGACTTTCATTTGGTTATTATAATTTATTTAATGTAGAATTTATTTATTGCATATTCATTCACAATATGTTGATATTGTAATATTTGACATATGTTTGAATTTATTCGATTCTCGATTTATGAGAAGATACGTGGCCAAATTACCGAATATAATTGTTCATTTAACAATTCATTAATTTATTTAACAACAATTTATTTGTTTGTTTGTTTTCAATATCATGTCAAACACATGAAGCGATCTTGTTCGTACGTTTGTCAGAAATTTGTGTTCTGAAGTGATAATTTATTTGTTCATAAAAATTATTTATTTAGAAAGAAAGAAATTATTTGATATTTTTCGAAGCAAATCGATTGATTTGGTATCATCCAATCTCGTTGGCAATCGTTTCATTTGAATTTTAAAATTGAATTCATTTATAATTATTTATTTATGAAAAATAATTTTCCTTAACAAATTTGTTATTGATTTTCCGTATATCCATTCAAATCAGCTTATTCCCGTTTACTGAGATTTTGAACAAAGAATCCACTTATAATTTGTTTATTTATGAAAATTATTTATAACAAATTGTTGAAACAAATTTTCGACATCTAATATCCAATGTAGTTTTCTTGGAGAATTCGCGGTTTTATCAAAAATTTTCAAATTATTTATTCATAAAAAAAAGAATTTGTTTTGAAATTTGTTTATTTAACAAATTTTTAATCTGAGTCTGACCCAATATGGTCCTTTTCTACTTGCAATAAAACAAAAATTTTGATTAAAGATAAATTTTATATAATTGTTTATAACAAATGAAATTTGTTTATTTAACAAGTTTTCATTGATTCTCAATATAGCTGATAATGAATAGTTCATTAATAAATTTTCATCTGTGCAAAATACTTGCAATTTCCTTCTTCATTTATCTAATTATTCAAAATACATATACGTGTATAACTCACTCAACTAAAAATCATTCTCAATTTCCAGAACCTATTCAATAATCATTTATTAAATTGTGTTATTATTCTCATTATCAATATACGAACGAAATACTTATCGATCTACACCTTGAAATACTCATCAGCAAATTCTCGTAATGCGATAAGCTTCGCGCTAGTAAGTTCCTAAAAGTTACTAGATTTTCTCAAAACACGTGGACGCGTAACACAATGTGAACGCACCACTCTTGAACACGTGTGTTCTCAAGTCGCGTGGACTGCTAGCAGACGAAAACAAAATAGCGGCGTCTATGTTTCGACCCGTGTGAACAAACCGGCATCGTTATCGCGCATCAAAATACTAATATTTAATATCACGAAGTCGTGAACGATAAAGTATGTTAAAAGTGAGTGTAGTTTGATAAAGTGCAAT
This sequence comes from Gonatopus flavifemur, assembly GCA_018340375.1. Lineage (NCBI taxonomy): Eukaryota > Metazoa > Arthropoda > Insecta > Hymenoptera > Dryinidae > Gonatopus > Gonatopus flavifemur. Next base: position 12,577,947 of record JAFFJZ010000009.1, read on the forward strand.
GAATCTAGGATTGAAACACGGACCGTGTTTTCGTCACGAGTCAGATAAGTATTAGAACATTTGAAACAATAATAAAAAGAATTATTGCTTTGTGTCAAAATTTTTAACTCTTTTTTCAGCAATTCAAAAAGTAAGAAGGATGTCGGAGTAATGTTTCTGGAGGATCAAATATTCGCCTCAATATTGGACAAGTTCAACTGAAAATAATATACACAGTGAGTATTTTTATGCATGTAAAACTTTCAAGCAAACTTTTCAAAGTTGAACTTTCTAAAAAAAAAATTGAAAGAAAGTTCATACGGTTCAACAAATCCAAGTTTTTATTCTACTAGTGATAAAAATGGAAAAAATCTATATAATCGGTAGTAGTTGTTCACGCAATATTCCAATTCAATGATATAGCGAGTATAAAAGAAAGTAGTTAATAGAGTCACATGAACTGTATGTACTCGCTTTTACTCAAAAAATGATTTATCGTTGGTTAAAGTATCATATTCATCTAATGTATCACATATTTATCGTCCACAGCAGTTAAAACCAGGGATAATCAGTGATCCAGAGGACGATTGGTGAAGAGACGTCAAAGAAAAGGATCAATTATGATGAGAGACGACTGAAGCGCACCAGGAATACAAAGTTCTGAGTATGCAGCGTCAAATATAAAACAGATTTCAGTCTACCCGTTGATACTCTGAGTCACACACTCCCGTCGTGTATGAACTTTCACCAGGATCACTCTCGGAGGAGGAAATTCAAGTTCTATCGAGAACATCTACAGTCCATGTTCTTATGATGGTAACGTTATAAGTTTTGAAGATGGTAAGAATAATGGATGCTTTATTCATTCGTTTTCTATCAGATATTTATCTTTCTAATAATGATTTCGTTTAATTTGAATTCATGAATCGTTATCTATGTGTATTTATTTGAACCAAAGTTCTTAGACGTTGGTTTCTTTGATAGAGTTTTAATACTTGAAATTTTATAAATGGTATTTATTTGAATTTTTCAAGAATATACATTGTTCATGAGTGAAATTTATTCATATATTCTTTTTACAGGGTTCGATTCACTCACGACAACTCTATAGTACCTTAGGAATACTATATCAGTGATTACCGAGTAACGGAGGAAGATTTCAGTTCAAGTTGGGCTCGGAAGAGGGTGAACACTCTATCTCATTCAACGTACTTCCTATTCTGGATTCGAGATCACTGGAATTTCTATTCCTCAAAGTGAATATTACAAGATAGGCCAGGAGGAATACTTTGTTAGTGCTACGTGTGTCAAAACAACGAAAGAAAAAAGTTATAGTGGAGTGTTGTGTTAAAAACAACCAAGTGATATGTGCTTCAAGTGAAAACGTGATTAGTGGATACAAAACAACAAATAATGTGAATTCGTTCTAGAGTGAATTTCTTTTCGAACTTCGTAGTTTTACAGCTTGTTATTAGTACAAGAAATTAGTTAGTCAAACATTTATTCCATTCAGTTTAATAGCGTGTATGTTCAACTAAGAGTTTAGACTATCTTTGTAGTTAATGTTCTTCTATATCCATAGAATTTTCAAATTTTCCTTTCCTCTTCGTGACAAATTTTCCAGATTCACTTCTAACGATTACTTATTCGCTTGATTTTATTATTCATTCATCGATAAAATTTGCTTCACTTAAATTTCTTCGTTTCAATATTTCAGACTCTCTATTCATTTGAGTTTTCTTATCGTTATCCAATTTCTTGTTTTAAATTCATTTATTCATTCTTATATTGTTCATACCTTTTCAATTTCTTTGATATTCTTTGTATGTTTTCAAATCTTTTATATTTACTTGATTCTTCAAATTCTCAAAACACATCAATTTTTCAATATTCTTTCCCAATTTGAATTCGTTTTCCAATTACTCTTCAATTACTTTTTGTTTCTTTTATGATTTAATGATTCATTTCAAATTTTTGCAGGATGTACTTCTGCTTTTACTTTTGTTTCTAACTTTCTTTTATGTTTTATTTCAATTTCTTTAATTGTTCATTTCAAATTTCTTTCTATCTTCAAATAATTTCATTTACTGTTATTTCAAATCTTACGTAATGCAAATTTTAATTCTTGTGAGTCATTCACGTACATTAACCTTTTAGTTATGGTTGTTATTTGCATTTATCGCATTTCAATACTGAGATTTTAGTTTGAAATACGAAAGTTTACCTATCGTGCGGTTGCAGTCAACATTATACGTGAATGAACTTAATTCTTCCAAATATTGTGAGTTAACCTGTCGTTGCGGTTGTTTTTCAACATTTTACAATATCTGAAAGAGCAAGAATAGAGTAACTTTGCACTTTTATGATATAATCATTTAATTGAATTCATTTTTTGTTAGTTTTCATAGAATCTATTCATACGTATACACATATATTCAGTTATTCGCAACGATTCCTGACATTTATAGTCACTTTTTGCTACGTAACTTCAATTTCTATTCCATTGAATTTGGATATCGATGTAGAATTTATTTGAATTGTTTTAGAGTACACATTTGATAAAACTTTGATATTTATTCTATTCATTCGTGGTTGAAATTCAGACACAGTTTATATCTAGTTAAAACTCGCATTTATCACAATCTTTTTAGACAGAAGTAGTTTAGAATCAGTCCAGGCATCTATGTATTTATGATATTATGAGCAGGCCCTTTTTTTTGAACTCCACTTTATGATCTTTTATGGACGAAAAGGTCTGGACATACAATTATTGTCAGATTTTATCTTTGATGTTTGCATCGGTTGTCTGTAAATATTCCTTAATCCGGAAATTCTCATTTATCTGTTGTCTCAGGTTAGTTTTTTCTTTAGGTTAAACCAGCAATACTTCATTTCAATATCACAAATTTCTGTTTTTCATGTACACAGAAGACATATTAGTTGATGATATTCTAACTCTGAATGGATACGCTAAGAGGCTCAACATATATATACATTTTTAAACGCTTGAATATTTAACAATATTTAAAGAAGAAAGAACGTTTATTTTTCTGGATAAGGATTCATAGAATGTTCAGTTTTCATGCATCGATTGGAATTCTTTGAAGTTTTAGGTACACAAGAATAGGAAAGTATTCAACGAATACTTGGATAGTCAGTTATCGTGCACCTATACGTGGGAAGAAATGGACTCGATGAATAGAATTTTCAAGAATCTTCACATCGTTATTGCATTGCAACTTAAATTTGTTCACGCTTTCATAATTTCTACTTAAATCATGGGAATTCAAGCACTTTTCACTTGAAATATTCAATTTCCTATTATAATAAGGTAATTTTCTCTGTTTTTTCTTGTGGAAAGATATATTCCTACATAGATTCAATTTTGCAGGCAAAAACAAACTCAAAATCTGTTCAGACCTTTATGGGTTTATGGGGTTTCAGGTCTATAAGGATAGGAGATGTTTTTATCACGTGCAAGAGATTATCATGTTTTACCAAGGGTTTCTTGGTTAAGACAAGAATAATCATGGAAATGAGAAATACTTTCGGTTTCTCTTTTACAGGTATATACGTATATTTTCAAGTTATGAAATATACACGTATTACAGGAAATATATATATATAGGAATTTGTATGAAAGAATAAAATTTATACATATTATAGAAGAAAATATCATGTATATTTGAAATTTATGTTTCAGATTTCATTTCCTCTTCAAAAAGAGAAAAACGCAGAAGTTCTTAGATTTCTTCTAGACGCGCGAACACACGTTGTGATAAAAACACACCACCTTTGAACACACCCGCTCTCAAAACACGCGGACTCCTATTATCGTTGTCACGTGTATAAACACACCGGTAAACATAACCGTGTAATCGCGTGTAATATAATCAAATATAAAATTCCGATGTTAATGAAGTGTATCGATTAATGAATAATTAACAAAAGTGCAACAATTATAAAGGTCTATGCAAAAGGATATTTTCGTTTGCCGTCACCATCAGATGAGTATACAAAAACTGTGAATTTATAAAAAGAAACTATTTCTTTGTTGAAGAATTTTTTTTTTTACTTCTTTTTCAGTGTATGAAAATGGAATAAAAATTACGATGAGCTTTGTCAAATGAAGGGAGAATGCTTCTTCTTATTAGTCAAAAGAAATCCTGATACGTAAGACCAAAAATGGTATTTGCGGTAAGTAAGTGTATGTATTTTCTTGAAACCGAAGATAGAAATTTTCAGAACATGAATTCTAGATCAATAACAGGTTGTATACATTTCGTGGACACCATTAGATTCCTTTCTATTATGAAATAAAGGTCCGAAATCTGCTAATGCAAATAATTGTATCCGTAATATACAATTTAGCGATATAGCGAGTATAGAAAGGTAATCAGTATGGTCAAAAGTGAATTGCATACACCTATAATTGGTCTGAAATTGAATATCGTTACTAAAATATTCATTAAAACTGAATATGGTATATGTTTATTGTCCACAGCATTCAAAGTCGGAGACTACATGCTTGGAAGAAAGAAAAAATTCCATTTATCGTGCTGCGCTCTTCATATCTTGAACTCCAGGGACGCAAAAATTCTATTCTGAAGGATCGTGGCTGGAGTATCGACTTGAAGAGTTGTGTATTATGTGTTTCGGGTTTCATATATTGTGGATTTATGGTGTGAAACGACTAAAGTGAGAAGACTGAGTCGTATAAAGAAGTGAATTAGTGTGTGTGTGTGTGTTCGCTAAAGAAATCTTTTCAATTTTATTCTTCGGAACAGCCAATGTGGTTGTACCAACTTTTATTCTTTTAATAAGTGATAGAAGTTTGAAAATAATGATATTTATTCAATATTTGAAAACAGAATTAGAAACATTTCAAACGATATCCTCGCGTGTCCTACCGACTGCGCCAAAATTTTTAACTATCGTCTGTTACGTCAAAACTATTAGCCTTTTAGTTCTTTATGTAACCTTCGATAGTTAAAGGAAGGCATTGGATCATCGAGTCCAATGTTCCCTTTAATACCCCACTTTAGCTAGGATAAAAACCCTAGACGAGGACTGGGGAGAGGATATTGTTTGAAATAATATAAAGATCAATTTTTATACTGAAATGCAAGATGGTATATTCTAAAAAGAAAAACAATGATGTCTTGAAATTACAAAGTTACTAAAATAAAATCTTAACTATCATAAGTTCATAAATTCAAATTCAAATTAAGTTAAAGATCTTTTCTGTTCAATATAAGAAAGAGAAATATTCACTTAATCTTTGAAGAACTTGGATCTTGTTTTAGATGAATTCAATAATTCATCGAATTTCGATTCACTTTAAACAAAACAAAAAAAAATAGGGTTAGAAAAGATCAGAAGTGAAAGTATTCTAAAGAAATAGGAGAAATAACTCTGAGGGTTGCTCAGTAGATTAATTTCTCTTCAATGGAATGAAAATAGTTTAATTTCATGCAATAGGTTTGAGATTTTCAAAAAAATACAAGTATGGAAATAAGGGATTTTGGGAAGGGAGATGATCACTCAGAACCCGAGAAATATTAAGATTTCATAATCGATTTTTCATCAACGTAATCGATGGAAATTTAAGGTAGGGAGAGGAAAGGTAAGAGGAAAAATATCCTGAAAAATAAACGTTGTTATCGATTATTCTGAAAGAGAAAATTAAAAGGAATATAAAAGAATAGATTATAGTTAAAATACCTGTTTCTTAAATTCTGAATTTCAGAGCCTCTTTGAAATTTGATAAATTTTCTAATTCCTTTCTTGAGAATTCTAAAATTTTCTCGTCATAAGAAAGGTTGTTCAAAAATTTATTCCTTGCTGGACCCGATGAAGGAATATCATTATCTCTAATTTTCCTATGTTTAATTTTTATTCTTTTGATAATACAAAATATTTTCCTCTCAAGATTGTTAATTCTTTTGTTTACTTCTTGCTCCACTAAAACCAAAAAGAAAGGAGCAAAGCTATTAATTAAAATTTCTAAAATATGACTTTATTATTCAGAGTTTTTAATAAAATTCTATATTCAAAGAAAATATTTGAAAGAAACATTCCTAAATTAGAATTTTCTCTTTCCACATGTATGAAATTATGTTGCAGTCTTTCAAAATCAATCATTAAAGAAAAGAAATTAGGAAAAAAGTAATAGGAAGAAGGAAAAAGAAAAGATTTTTTACTTACTTTTGTAGAATAACAGGAAAGTTTTCGTTGCTCCACACAAGTCTTATTCAAACCTTTATTGAGTGAATGAATATTAGAATCGTGTGTGGAGTTTAACACCTTTTCGAATTCTTTTAATTTCACACAATTTTCCTACTGTAAATTTGAAATATTAACTTCACTTCACTTTAACTTTTAGAAACGGTAATTAGAATTTGAAATGTTAAAACTTTTCTGTAAGAGTATTGAATTGAGATTTTGAATTTGAACTTGTAAATTTTAGAAAACTGATTGAACCTTTTTAAAAGAAAGCACGAACAAGAGTATTGAATTGAGATTTTGAATTTGAACTTGTAAATTTTAGAAAACTGATTGAACCTTTTTAAAAGAAAGCACGAACAAGAGTGAGTTATTCATGCATTTCCGCTCAATTCTCAGCTCGGTTTTTAGATGGTGAGGGAAAATTCCAATAGTAGGGAAATGTGGGTGGGAATAATAGAATTTCAGAAAGAAGAAAATGGAGTTCAGATAGGTTGAAGTAGCACGGAATCGTGCATTACCTGAGGGTAGGCTTGTCCTTGAAAAGGAAATTCTCCATTTTCTTTAATTGGGACAACCCACTTACCCTTTCTCTTGAGCATAATGCCTAACTTATGCTCTCTTTTTAAAATGTATATATTTCTCTTTCTTGATGTACTATTCTACAGAATTCTTATTTTAATTCAAAATCAATTATTAATTAGAAAATTGTTAGTTGTCAATGATTATTTAAATTATTCACTACAAGAACATTTCAAAAAAAATGATAATTTTCTATTCTAATTATTGTAACAAGAATTTCAATATTTATATTCATTTTACTTACCTTCAACTTACCAATACTTACCATTTCAAGAACGTAAACTTTCATTATTTTAAATAATGCTCCATTCTGGTTTAAACTTAGAATTTTGCATTATAGAGATGCTAGATTGGGCCAGCATTGGCAGCCAATCTTGAATTTCTAAACCAATGGTTAAATTGGTGTTAGAATCTGAATTTTCATGTGTATTAACATGTTCAAGGCTGAATTTAACCAAGATCGACGAAGATCGGCAAACGATACTTCGCCAACCCTGGACCAACCTTGGCCCAACGAAGAGTATTGGGGCTTTTTATTATAAATAAAAAAAAGAAACAAATTGAATATTTGTCGTATTCTTTATAGTGAATTTACTTGAGAAATTTCCAGACAGAGTTGGCGACACAATTCTTCGCTCTAATCCTCTGCTGTCTACATTTCAATGAGGTTTTTATTACGGGGTAATTTGGAATTTGATTTTATTTGGAAAAGGATGTAATAAAAGAGGAAGAAAAGGGTCTCTGGTTTTCCAGATTTACTTGTCCCTTTTACATACGGCACAAACATAACGGGAACACAAGTTGTTCTCAACTTGTGTTTTAAAGGGAGACTTCTTTTTCTCTATAATTTGAGTGTAAAGAAATCTTCCTTTACCGTATGTGTAATTCTCCTGGGTCGAATTTATCGATAGGGCAACAGATATTCTGTTTTACCCTATTGATAATTCGTTCATAGAAATTTAACAGAAGGGAAAGATTCAAAAAAAAAAAACAAATAGAAAAGAGAAAGAGATAAAATTTGGAAGAAATTTTACGTTCTCGTTACAAACGCAGTACTGCATGGAATGAATTTGAGTTTCAGTGTATTTTTGTGATCCGCATTAACCATTGCTGTTTTCTTTTTTCCGTGTACAGTCTTTGTGCGCCAGAATAAAGTATCCTCTCAAAAGGATTTGGAAGAAATTTCGAATTTGGGGAAAAAACCTAATCGTTGGTATACTGGAATTACACAGGTTTTGAACTGCCATTTTCAGGTTGTGTGATAGAATTTTCCAGGTACTATGCAATTGAATTATACAGGTTTTAAACTACAATTTTCAGGTCGTGTGATGGAATTTTCCAGTTATGTTGGAATTCAATCACTGTTGCACTGAAATTTCCCACTTTCATTGGACTTCGTCATTTCTGGCCGGAAAAATTCCAAGAATTTATATTAAAAATTTCCTGATTGAGATTTTGAATAATAATTGTAATTGTAGCGAATAAAATTCGTATATGAGGTTTTTCGAAGACTTTTTCCTTTGTGTATTCTAAATATGAAGCATATGTAGTAATCCCAGCTGGCCTTCCAGCATGTCGCGCTGTAGCTCATCGGTTAAGTCTTAGGTTTCAGTTGGTAGGCAGATAGGAAAGTGTATGTTCAAATCCCGTGAGGTAGATATGACTTTCATCCATCCATATGAATGATCAAGTTTCTCAACCATCTTGAAACACAAGACTGTGCAAAATCACTTTGCGTCAGCAATTTTTTTTTTAACTTTCATGAATATTTTCAGCGATAATTTTCCAATACATGTCCTAGAAAAGTCCAGTTCGTGTACTGAGAAATTCCAGTACTGATGCTCAGGAAATTTCCAGTTTTGATGCTGAAATTTCATAACATTTGTACTGAATTTTTGCAATACAAATGTGCTAAAATTCCCCGATGCATGGACAGGTTGATCGCTTCCAGTACATGTACTGGAATTTTCCGGTGAAATTTTTTTACAGTGTGGTGAATCCAATATGGTGGACGTGAATATAGTAATTTTGGCTCTTTTGGACAGATCAATATGAAACACGGGTTCCAGGGGTTTCCGAAGGTGCTGAATCCAAATCCGACGTCAAAACATGAATTCAAGATGGCGGATACAATATGGCGAACATGAATTTATTCATTTCAGCACTCTTGGGCAGATTTCCATGAAATTGGGTTTCAGAGGTTTCCAAGAATTTAGAATGCGAGTTTCAAATCAGAAAATGAATCCAAGGTGGCGAATCCAACTCACACAGCACAAATATATTCTATTCATATGATATAAATATAGTTTTCAAAATATCAAATATTTATAAGATATGTGTTGATATCCAGTCCGGGTGTTTTATATATTTTATGTATATTAAAATTATCAATTTTCTATATAGAATTCATATTCAATAAATATTGACCAAATATCGTAAGAATATTGATTTCATATGTCTGGCAGCATAAGCATATTATATACATATAGTAACATGATGAGGTAGAAAATGTTATTTAGAAGCGCCCAAGCTGATAGTTTTTGTCCCAACATCAAAGTTGAATCACATTTTGTTTCCGCTATATCAAGATCAGGAGTACTTTGGAGATGAGAATTATCATTATCATATAAAACAGATCTCGTATCATACAGATTCAAATCAATGGTGCCATATAAATCATTCGATGCAACAGCTCCCATTCCCAACGTATCATTCTGATTATCCGGTGGTAACATTTTAATTGAATCTGAATTTTCATCATCGAGTGGAACGTTTTCTAATACTTCATTATGTACATTAACTGCAGTAGAAGCATGTGAAGGACTTTCAATTACGGTTAATGAAGTCGCTAATTTTGTCAATATCTTTCTTTTTGCATATTTAACCTTATTTTGTGGCATGATCTTTGGAATTTGATTTTAATCCTAATCTGGAAATATCAACATGATTTCCATTCGAAATCATTATCAGGGAAATTTGGACATTGAATTCACACACACTTGTCATAACGTATAATGAATAATCTTAATGAATTAATAAATGTTGGGTTATATTACCCAACAGACACCGCAGGTCTTGAAGACATCCAAGAGATATCTTTAGGAAGACATCTTTTAAAAAAGTCGAGAAGATATCTTTTAGATATCTAAAAGACATCTCACTAAAGACATCTCCAAGATATACCGAAATGATATTTTTTAGACATCTTTCAGAAATGCTGAAAACATGTCTCGAAGGTATTCCGAAAAGACATATTTTAGATGTCTATCAAGCATGGTCGAAAAGACATCTTGGAACAATTTCTAAATGATATCTTTTACATGTCTTGAAAATTATGTGAAAGGTAGCGTGAATATCGCACCATATTACTTGTTTAAGGCTATAATAAAATATTTTAATGTGACAAGCTATGGAATTTGCGACTGGAAGTTCATGATGGATTTATGAAATTATTTGACTTGGTTGACAGATGTGAGGTAAAGTTATTGAAATCAAAACATAAATGTGAATAATTAGGTTTATCATTAGGAAACAAAAAAGTGAATTATTTTAGTGAAATGTGCGGTCGTTCTTGAATTATCGATCAGAGTACATATCAAGAACATTCATTATTGAGTCAAAAAGAAATGATTGAATCAGTTATAGTTGTTGTAAAACGGTAGAAATCATAACTTGTGGGTTCAGTGACAATGATTCTAGTTAAGTACTGAAATCAATATTTCTAAAAAAACTCAAAGGTCCAATTCATTTTGTATTAATATGAGGCATGAAGGACTCATTTTATTGAAAATATTTCAAAAGAATAGAGGAATGAATTTCCAAAACTTGCATTATTCACTTGGAGCGCATTGGATGGTTCCACTCTTCAAGTTGAAGAGTACTATTGCAGTTGAAATTTGGAAATTGCCGGAAAAATTCTTATTTTTTCCCGTGAATTCCTCGTTAGGGTGGTGATATACTGGTGGGAAGAGTTTGAGGGTTGGGCTGAATTTATATTGATCAGAAAAATCCAAATCGTGTTGAAAAAACTAGAACATCTGCCAACTTTGCTTGCGTCTCTTGGGTAAGGAGTCAAATGTTCTTTATCAAACCAATTTGAGGTGATCAGAGACACATTTAAAAATGAGTGAATTTAAGTGGATATGAAGTGAAACAGGGAAAAGTATCAATTGAAATTCATTGTTTACCATGAAAATGTTGAAAAATAAGGAAAGACTCTAGGGGATCCAACTTGTCTTCCAATATTTTTGTTCCAACAATTTTATATGTTTTATATGATGTTTCTACAAATACATGTTATTTCATACCAATATGTTCACAGAACAGGTTCAAGGACCATGTTTCTGAACTCATTAGTGAAAAAATACACAAACGCACATAATACAAGATTGTTGAAACAAAAACATTGAAAGACAACCAGTTAGATTCTCTATAACCTTCCCTTATTTTTTAACATTTTCATGGGAAACAATGAATTCCAATTAATATTTTCTCTTGTCTCACTCCATATCAACTTAAATTCACTCATTTTGATGTCTCTTACATCAATTTGGTTTGATAAAGAACATTTGATTCCTTACCCAAAAGACGCAAGCAAAGTTGGCAGATGTTCTAATTTTTTCAACACGGTTTGGATTTGTCTGATCACTATAGATTCCACCCAAACCTCAAACTCTTCCCACCAGTATATCACCACTCTAACCAGAAATTCACCTGAGAAAATAAGAATTTTTCTGGCAATTTCCAATTTTCAACTCCAATAGTACTCTTCAACTTGAAGAGTGGACCCATCCGATGCGCTCCAAGTGAATAATCCAAATTTCTGAGATTCATTTGCCTCTATTCTTTTGAAATATTTTCAATCAAACGAGTTCTCCATGCCTCGTATTATTGCCCAAATGAATTAGACCTCTGAGTTTTTTTTAGAAATATTGATTTCAGTACTTGAGTAGAATCATTGTCAACGAACCCACAAGTTATGATTTCTACCATTTCACAACAACTATAACTGATTTAATAATTCCTTTTGGACTCAATAATGAATGTTTTTGATATTTATTCTGATCAATGACTGCAGAACGACCGCGAATTTTATTAAAACAATTCACATTTATGTTTTGATGTCAATAACCTAACCTCACATCTGTCAACCGAGTTGCATTAGTTAGTTGACTTTTATTGTAATCACAAACACCATACATAAAAAAAACCGAGTTGCAATTTTCACACAGGTTAATAAAGTCTATCAATCTATGGATTGTCATGTTCAAGCGATAGATCATTAAATCAGATGAGCACGTCATTTATATTGATCTTCTTTTATACTGTACACAGTTGTGCCGGTTCAGCTCAGGTCGTTAAAGTGTTAGGACATTACGCAGCGTAGCATCCCAAACAGCACCGGAAGTCCTCAAAAAGTTTTAAAAACGTATCCATAGTCCCACAGATGTTGGTTCCCGAAAGTATATTTTCTAAACATCTTGAGAACATTCATCCAATGTGCTGGCCCACACAGCACATAATATTGCAGCAATATTACAATATTATATATTGCAATGTAATATCACTGCAATATTACAGTGTCGATAATATATCATAAATCATAATGAAATATTGCGGTAATATTTTGCAAACAGGAATTTGTAATACATGCCTGAACTTGAATCCTGGCCAATTTGCATGTGAAAATTAGTCCAAATCGGTTGGATATTGTTTTGTTTTTGTAATCATGAGTGTACGTGAAAAATGAATGAAAATGGAAATGTGTGTTGTGTAGTAAACTTTAGTAGTAGAAGAACGCACAGAGAAAAGTTTATATTAAAGATCACTATATTTTCATGGTACTCGTGGGATATACTTTATTATGAGGCTCAGAACTATATTTATTTCAAATTATAACATATTTATCTCCATCCTCACGAGAGAGTATGGTGAATGCTCGTATACTTGTGGTCAATAACAACATAATCAAGTATATCCCAAAAGTACAATATAAATATGGTAATATCTAATATGAAATTTTCACTGTGCGGGTTCCTTCTGATTCCGGTTCATTGCGATATTTCAAAATCCTTCGGAATGCAAAACCAATACCCCTTCCACAGTTTCATTTTTTCTCAAAGATGGAATATTCCGTAAAATATTATGAAAACATCATTTTAAATTATCATACTGTCCCTAACCTCCCCGTGGATGATTGCGGGTCTTCCAGGGGGATATTCATGATACCTGTCCTTGATATCCTTTTTATCCATCCCTGGTGGTATCTGCTTCCTTTACGTGGTGGGGAGGATAAGTATCTCCGAGTTGGATCTTTTTTTTGAGTGGAATGAACTACTCAAGAGAAAGAATACAAACTGAGAGAACCGAAATCATCCTGATGCCAGAAACATCGGCAAAAACGGAAGGAAAGCAAGGGGAAACTACCTTCCTTGACATGTTTCAATACTTCCCGAGGAAATGAAACCTTTTCATAACCTGGAATAATATGTAACAAAAACAAACGAACAAATTAATGAACACATGATGGCGCTCTCTCGGGTAAAATATTCCGGAGGTAAACTAGTCTCCCGTTCGGATCTCCGGCTGGAGGCTGCTCGAGGAAGCTTCATCAGCAAAGAACGAAAACCGAAGAATAGGATAGGGAAAAGAAACAACATTCTTCGAGTCGGAGCGTGGAATGTTAGATCACTGAGGCAAGTGGGAAAATTAGAAAATTTGAAATGAGAAATGAATAGGTTGAATATAGACGTAATGGGGATTAGCGAAATGAGATGGCCACAAGAGGGCGATTTCTGGAGTGGGGATTATAGAATAATTCATACAGGATCAAAGAAAGGTCGAGCAGGTGTAGGAATTGTAATGCATAAAAGAGTAGGAAATAGAATAGAAAATTATTTGCAACATAATGAACGTGTGATGATGGTTAGAATCAGAACAAAACCGGTAGACACAGTGATCGTCCAAGTATACATGCCCACATCTGCATATTCGGAGGAAGATATTGAAAAAACGTACGAAGAAATAGAAGAAGTGATAGAATATGTGAAGGGAGGAGAGAATTTGATAGTGATGGGGGATTGGAATGCGGTAGTAGGACAAGGAAAAGAGGACAACATGATAGGAGATTTTGCGTTAGGGAGGAGGAACGATAGAGGACAACGTTTAGTCGAATTTTGTGAAAATCATAAGATGGTTATCACAAACACTTTATTTGAAAATCATCCAAGAAGAATCTACACTTGGAAAATGCCAGGAGATACAGCAAGATACCAAATCGATTACATATTAGTGAAACAAAGATTTAGAAACCAAGTGAAAAACTGTAAAACTTATCCCAGTGCAGATGTAGATAGTGATCATAATATGTTGATGATGAAATGTTCTCTGAAATTCAAATCTCTGAAGAAGAAAAGGAAAATGCAGAAAAGATGGAATTTGAAGAACCTCAAGCAAAAACAAACACATGAGGCATTCGAGAAAATGTTGGATGAAAAATTGGGAGATCGAAAAGAGAAAGACTTGGGAATAGAGAGGAGATGGACAAAGATGAAGGGGAATATAAGAGAATGTGCGGATAAGACTTTGAAGAACAATGGAGTAGAACCTAAAAACCCATGGATAACGGGAGAAATTTTAGAATTGATAAATGAAAGAAGAAAATACAAGAATAATGATAGCCAAGAAGGCCAGCAACGATACAAATCATTGAGAAATAAAATAATAAGAGAATCAAGGAAAGCAAAAGAACAGTGGTTAGAAGAGAAATGTCAGGAAATAGAAATAAGATTGCATTTAGGAAAAATAGATGAAGCATATAGGATTATTAAAAGATTTTTCGGACAAATGAGATCTAGAAGCAATAAGATTAGAAACTATCTAGGACGACAATTGATAAAAACGGAAGAGAAAATAGAACAGTGGATCAATCATTTGGAAGACTTGTATAGAGGAAACGATGATATAACACTTTTAGAGAAGGAGGAGGATGTAGATGAGGAAGAATTGGGAGATTCGATATTGAGATCAGAATTCGACAAGGCTTTGAGAGAATTGAAAAATAATAAAGCGCCAGGCATAGATGGCATAAGTGCGGACCTTATAAAAGCCTCCAGTGAAGGAACTCGTGACGCACTGTTTGAATTGATTAGAGATATGTACGAAAAAGGCGAAGTACCGGAAGATTTCCAAAAGAATAAAATTGTCGCTATCCCGAAAAAACAAGGGGCAGACAAATGCGAGAACTACAGAACGATCAGTTTAACTTCACATGCTTCGAAGATACTGACCAAAATTATATACAGGAGGATGGAAAATAAAATAGAGAGTAGATTGGCAGAAGATCAGTTTGGTTTTAGAAAAAATAGGGGAACGCGAGAAGCGATTTTAGCACTTAGGGCAGTAATTAGAGAAAAGAATAGCGCTGAAGAAATCTGTGTACATAGGTTTTGTAGATATACAAAAGGCTTTCGATAATGTGGACTGGGAGAAGATGTTTGCGATCCTGAAGAAGGTGTGAATAAATTATAAAGATAGAAGAATAATATACGAATTATATAAGAATCAAACTGCAATAATAGACATAGAGGGTCAGGAAGGGGAAGCACAAATAAGAAGAGGGGTGAGACAAGGATGCTCATTATCGCCACTGATTTTCAATTTATATATAGAAGAAGCAATGAACGAAGTGAAGGAGGAAATTCAATCGAAATTACAGATTCAGGGAGAAAATATAAGTATGTTGAGATTCGCGGATGACATAGCTATACTTGCCACGAGTAGTACTGAGTTGGAAAATATTCTCAACACTATGAGAACAATATTATTGGAGAACTATTGTATGAATATAAATAAAGACAAAACAAAATTCATGATGTGTACAGCAGCGAAAACAGCTAGAAGAACGAAAATCAAAATAGATACCGAGACAATTGAACAGGTGAAAGAATTCAAATATCTAGGAAGCATAATTACAGAAAACGGCAAAAGCGAAAGAGATATAAGAGCAAGAATAGCACAAGGGAAACAGGCTTTTTACCAAAAGAAACAGTTATTATGCTCAAAAAATATAAGCTTGGAAGTAAGGAAGAAATTCTTGAAAAATTACGTTTGGAGCACAGCACTATATGGTTGCGAAACTTGGACAATGGGGAAAACTGATCAACGAAGACTTGAAGCTTTCGAAATGTGGTGTTATAGGAGGATGCTCAGAATAAAATGGATAGACAAAGTCAAAAATGAAGAAGTACTCGAGCAGATACATGAAGAAAGAAATCTTTTGAAACACATCGTGAAAAGAAGAAGCAATCTTATAGGACACACATTACGGCATGAGAGTTTATTGAAAACAATATTGGAAGGGAAAATGAATGGTAAAACTGGTAAAGGTAGACCTAGAGTAAGTTATATGAAGCAAATCGTACAAGACAAGGGATGTAGTAGATATGTAGAAATTAAACGTTTGGCGGATAATAGACAGGGGTGGAGGGTTTCATCAAACCAGTCGTAAGACTGATTACTTCATGATGATGATGATGATGACTGTCCCTAATTCGGGTCCTAAAACATAAAAAAAGATAGAGGAATAGTTGTCTCCTCTGTAGGACTTTTGAATGCCATGAGGAGTAGTAAAAATATGCCTGAACTCACATTTGTCTTCAAGAATCAGGATTTTTCCAATTTCACCACTGAGCAATATAAAGAGAAAAAAATTAAGAGTTTTTTTATGACCCAAAAAATTTCATATTCCTTGAAACTCACAAAAGTTACAGTTGTTATATAAATTACAAGACTTTGAGATGATACCAGTGCCATGAGATCAGCTGATTCTGTCTGTAAAGTTTTCTGAAACGGGTGAAATACAATTGAAATATCTTGACGTACCTTTTTTCTTCACCAATCAAACGAAGCTACATCGAAATATCTATTATATTTCACCGGGCTTGTGATAACCAGGAATTTTTCTCTTTTTGATTGGTTGTTCTATTTAAAAGAAATGCATCATTGATCAATTGCGTTAGAATTCCCAGTCGAAGCACTTCCCTGTTCATCCCCTTTGCGAAATCTCCAAAAAAATAATCAGCTGCTCTCATGGCACTGGTATCTGCTTAATCACAATGTTTCGTTCTTCTTCAAGTTGCAAATTACATTTGTCTAGGAACACTGCTGCTCGTATTTCTTGGAAAGGATACTATAGTGAGGGTGCTATAGCACCCTGATGTTAACCAAATTGTTCATATGAGACTTTTCGAATACCTTGCAATTCATTCTCAGAATACTGTTCTATGCCTCAATCGTTGATTACTTATATGACTGCAAAGAAATACTTCACAGAGTGATATCCTAAAATTTGTGAAGAATATTCACATGAACAATTCACTTAGAGGAATGCTAGGGCCGAGACGCTAGCTATTTTGTTTATAACATTCAAAAAATCTTTTGATGAAATCCAAATAACACCGTGTACAGCAGTTCTTCAATAAATTTTGAAAATTACTGTGTACGGAGAGATATTTTGGTTCTATTGAATTGATTCCATCTAGTTTGTTGTAAATAAAATGACCAAGGTCCTGGTATTAGTATCACATGCTGTAAGGGGATACCAGTCTACCCTCTGAGCAAATATTCTCTTGGTAAGAATCCTTTGAACTAAATTCATAGAAATAGATGAAATTTTCAAGGAATAATGTTAAGTACTCTATCGCAGTGCAGAATCCAAATTTTCAATTTCAAACTTTCTCACAGATGTTGGAAAAGAATTTTTTGGAATTCGAAAATTTGGGATTAGTATCGCTAATAAAGTATTAACTATTATTCCCTGAAAACCTCAGATACATTCATGAATTCAGTTTGGATAATTCTTAACGAGGAAATGTTTGTCGAGTCCATATACTGTTATATTTCCAACTGCGTGCAATTAGTGTCCCCTTGAAATATTGTCACAATATTACTAAAATATATAATATCGACAGGTGTGAAATATTATTGTGACATCACTGAAATATTGCTGTAATATTGACGTAATACTACAATATTGCTGTGATATTACTGCAATATTACTGCAATCAATCTGCGCGGACATGAAATATTACGGCAATATCGCAGTAATATTTCCCTGCAATATCACAAAATAATATTACTGCGATATTACTGAAATATTCTGTGCTGTGTGGGGGGAAACACGTTTTGGGGACATTGTTCACAAATGCTAGGGTACGTTTCCAGAATGTTCTCGAAACTTTATATGAAAACCAAGTATTTTATTCTAACCTGTATAAATTTATATTTATAGTTTTACCAGGGACGAAAGTATCAAACAACTATGAAAGTATGTTTTGTATTGAATATTTGGGAAGATTTCATTTCAGAAGTCCAAAACTATTGGCAGAATATGAATCATCAACAATTGAGTCAATATATTAATATTCACATAACCTCAAAATTGACGCGAAGCAAAATCTCATTATAGACAATGTATTTAACAAGATGCAAATGTGATTTATTGAATCTATCGATGGAAGCCTCACCGCAGTTCATTTACATCGGCTCCAAATGAAGAATATTGAAAGATTTGGCACAAGTTTGAACATTAACAAATTCTCATTTTCAATGTCTCATAAACGTTCTATGAAAACCTAAATAAAACTATACCAAACATTCATACATCCCTGGTATATACATGCGATGTTTCCTGAACGTCCCGAAACATTTTCAGAACATTCCAATGTTTCAGAAGACGTTCCAAGGATATTGATAGAACCTCCCGGTGCTGTATGGGATTACGTATAATAATCATAGGTAGGTTGGGTTGTAGGTAGGGTTCAATTCCTGTCGAGGTCCAATATTTCCGCTCGATAAGATTGGGATGAAGTGAACGTGGTGAAATTGATGAAACTATTCCGAAATATGATTCCGCTCAACATGTAATTTTTTTACCCTTGAAAACCTTTTGAACAAAAGCGTAGATATTTTACTGAATAATCATTGTAATCATTGACATCTAACAGATGTCTTCAACGCATCTGAAAGATGTCTCAATCATATCTTGATCAACGTGTCTAAGAGATATCTTTCGCAAGACATCTTTGAGACGTCTTAAACTTGTTGACATTTGTTGCACAAGACATCTTTTAGATGTCGAAAAGATATCTTTACGGAAGTCTTTCAAGTCATCTTCCATGATTTTAAGACATCTTTTAGATTCTAAAAGATATCTTTGTGCTTGTTGGGAAAGCGATGAACATTACATCCCTGGTGAAAATAAAGTGTCAAAGATGCAACGAATTGTTACGAAAATTGAATGCGGATGTACACCGAGCGGAGTTTCGCGCATTTTTGAATGTAAAATTACAGTCCCTTACACGAACGTACTTCATATTTTTACCAGGGATACTCGAAAGAATCACCGAATGATTTCTAATTTAGTATTTCAGGGAATGAAAACTTTGAAGTTGTGGTGAAAAAATTGGTTATGTTTATACTTTCCAATATTCTTTATCAAACAGAATGCCCCGAATAGGCATCTACAATATTGAAAAACAGTAAATTGAGTTATTCACATACATACCTGATTAATCCAAGATTAGGAAATTGGATCCCGATGCGATGCCATTCACTAATATCAAAAAAATGCAGTGGACCCAGCAAACACGACCGCTGGTGTTTCAAAGGGCCAATGACGGCTCTTTAATGGCATTGCAAGGCCATCAGCGGCCCATTGAAATGTCGTTAATCATTGTTTGTAGGGGAGTATTCATTGTTTGATACATAACCTTTTCTCAACAATTTGCACGCGCATGATATACGCGCATATATGTGATCCATCAATTACGTGAATATTTATACAATGTAATAAAATATTTATCATCTTCGTTTGACGTACATTTAAAAATATTGTATCCACCTAATCCCCATACATGTGAAAAATATCATGGACGTTTTCAATATATGTATAGAATATTGATTAATGTACTTTTATGAATATTGTTCGTATGATATATTTTGAATATTTTATGTATATAGACAATATTACCACACTTATTTCACATATTGTACAGACATTTTGTGCTGTGTGGGAATATAGTGACGTGAATACAGTGGTTCTGGCCCTAATGGCCTGATTAATCTGAAACACGTGTTCTGGGGTTTTCGATGGTGCTGAATCCAAATCTGGAATCAGGAAACGGGTCCCAGATGGCACATCCAACATGACGGATGTGAATTCAGTCATTTTCGCACTTGTTGTCTAGTGTTGCCGCGATATTATCGTCGAAATTCAGAAATAATCGATTATCTTAATTTTGACAGGTTTTCATGGATCTTTTAACGCGTAGATCTTCGACTGTGCACGAAATGAAACGGGATAATGGATCATCTTGGTCTTTTAAACAAAATGAATCAAAATATTCTTACACTATCGTAACGATAATTATCGATATATCGTAACGATAAATGGAAGCATATCTTGGTTTATTTTGTGTACAAGTCTGGGATTATTCATTATTCCGTTTCATTATGAGCATAATCGAAGATTCGTGGATTATATATTCCATAGGAACGTGTAAGAATTGAGATAATCGATTATTCCTCAATTATCGACGATAATATCGCGGCAACACTATTGTTGTCAGATCTTTATGGAACACAGGGTTTTTCGAGTATGTTGAATCCAAATCTGGGATCGAATGTTCGAAAAAAATAAGAATACCGATTTTCTCGTGTAAGCTTTTTTGCATCCGAACACTCCTCAAATGCTGGTCGACGTTACGACAACTGCACACTAGTGAAAATTCACAGGTGGAGGAAGTAGTTATCGAAATAAATGAAACGTGGAATTGTTCCAATTTATTCCTAAATGACGCCTAGATAACTCTACGTTACGCTTAAATGACTCTTAGCTTACGCTTTCGTCGCGCTTGCACACTTCATTCTTACCAGGACAGTTGTCTGACTTCTGCGATTATCCAGAAACATGTTTCTCAATCATTTGAAGACGTTATGAAGAATGATAGGCAATCATTCCATTATACATGGAATGGTATAAAGGATTGTAGACAATTGGTTTCAGGCTTTCTGACTATGATATTCCAAAATTCTTTCTGTTGAGTGAAAAACCGGTGAGTGCCTTTCTATATAGCCCCGGATAACTTAATTGTTTAAGGGGCAAGCGAAGTGAACATATGTGGGCTACGATTTGTTCAAAATAAGCGGAACGAATTTTGAAGGGAGTCGGACTGCTGAGCGAGGCGGAGCAGTCAGGGGGTGGAGCCCTCTGTTTCATGCATCAACTAATCATAAAGTAACATTGATAGTCCATAAACCCGGTCAGAGAAATGGGAGGAAGCCCAAACGTTTCAATTTATCACTCGGAATTATTTTATGGAAATAAATTCAAAGCCAATGTACTTGACCCGAGATTACATTTCAAAATGCATTCTTGCATTAATTCATAAGCGTGATTTTACTGACAAACATGATTCCACATTTTCAATTAGCAATCTGAACTACATTCTAGCAATTTCCTAGGACATCCGGGTGGGAACAGGATAGAAAGTGCGTTATAAAACTACACCGAGAGATAAAACATGCTCTAACTGCAAGGGAACACTTCACACTCCTAACGCGTTTGTTACAATGTGCGGTGAACGCTTGAGCCCATGCCTTCTAAGCATGTTGTCATGCGTTTGAAGCACGTTATGACAACAGCGTTAGAAGTGTTAAATGCTCCCTTGCGTTTAGAGCATGCTTTTTCTCTCGGTGAAGCTAGAAACCAACTTAACATCTGGGAAACCTAGCTGGGGCTCATCTAACTCCCAATCATAATTTCTACTAGGAAAGTTCTGCACTGATTTTCCTAACAGTAACTAATCAATCAAACTATAGTTACTCCTTCACAAACTTCCCTGTTCTGTTACGAATATCGACCCCTCTCACTGTATATCCCGAAAAAAATGAATTAGATCTGAAAAGATCAAATTAGATGTAATCAGATCTAATTGGATCTCTTCAGATAAAAAAAATGCACGGAAAGACCGAGTCCATTGGTATTTA
The DNA here is from genome assembly GCA_018340375.1 of Gonatopus flavifemur. Classification (NCBI taxonomy): domain Eukaryota; kingdom Metazoa; phylum Arthropoda; class Insecta; order Hymenoptera; family Dryinidae; genus Gonatopus; species Gonatopus flavifemur. The sequence continues at coordinate 12,599,781 of JAFFJZ010000009.1, forward strand.
GAAAGAATTTGTCAACGTTTGGAAAAATGACTGTCAATTTAGGGAGAAAGAGGATCGCTGAAAAATATTCGTAGTGAGTCTACCAAACATTTGTAGTCAAGATATTAGATTGGTAAGAAAGTCTTGCGACACACAAAAAAAGTGAAAAAAAAATTTGTATTATTTTCATAATATAATATTATTAAGTGATTTACGCTCTCTCTGCATCTACAACTCGTGCCCAACGTTCTGGTAAACTTCCCTCCAAATCCTGCCCTCCGTCCAAAATTGTTTTAGTCGTTAGTTAAAAGAGCCGTTCAGCGCATTTTCAAGATCGGCGAGATCATCAAATTCCTCATCCTGTAAATAATTTATCAATGGCCGGAGAAGATGGTGATCGGTAGGAGCCAAATCTGGTGAATACGGTCGATGTGGTAAAACTTCCCAACCCAGCTGCGAAATATAGTCTTGTGTCATCTCAGCTAAGTGGGGTCGAGCGTTGTCATGGAGAAGTCAAACTTGGACACGTCTACGCCTTTTTAGTTTGATAATTTCAGTCAGTTTCCGCAGTTGTCTGGTGTAAGTCTCCGACGATATCCTGGTTTTAGCTGGTAGCAATTCGTAATAGAGCAAGCCCTCAGAGTCCCACCAACAAGAGAGTAATACTCTCTGTACTCCGCGAGGCAGTTTAGGGATTGGCTCTGGTTTTTCTCCTTCCGGTAGCTACTGTCGCTTGCGTGTGTGGTTAACACAAAGCAGCCAACTTTCATCTCCAGTGACGATTTCTCGAAAAAAATCCTTTCTGTTTGGACGATGCAGGTGTGAAAGACATGTAGACACCCGTGACGTTTTGTTTGATTCACTGAGATTGTGTGGTATCTAAGACGACAAAACTTTTCTATATCCCATCTCTTGTGAATGTTGGAGAATCGTGGGGTGGCTACAACCGAGTTTGTTGGCTAATTCTCTTGACAAAGTGTTAGGCTTTGCCTTTATAAGTGCACGCAGTCTTTCATCGTTCACAGCTGATTCCCTGCCGGACCTGGGTTTGTCTTCAAAAGATGTATCACCTAAACGGAAACGTTGATACCAGCGAGATACAGTTGAATTGATGAACAACGTCCGACTTGAACGCGCTGTAAATACTAGCGGCTTCAGCTCTTGCAGAATGCCCTTGTAAAAATTCGTAATAACCGATTGCTCGAAGTGCACTGCGTTACATTTTCGCTCGTACTGACTGCGTGGAACAACTGACTGGTTCATAAACACTGCGATATGGCAGGTTCTAGACTAATCTGGGATAGACGACTCTCGAATGTTCTCGAACTTTGTTATTAGAAACATAGATTGATGGAAAAAAAAGTGTCGCAAGATTTTCTGACCAACCTAATATCAACAGTTGATAGTTTCATTGGTATTTCTCACAATGAAACTATCAATTGTTAATACGTCGACTACGAATTTTTAGTAGGCTTACTACGAATATTTCTCAGCGATCCTCGTTTTCTCTAAATTGACAGTGATTTTTCTAAATGTATTAATAGACCCGGTCTTTCCGTGTGAAATGCGGTAGATCAGCTGAGATCTAAATGATTCATCTATTTGGATAACAATAGATCTACTAGGATCTGAATGAAAAAAGTTGTGAACTGACCTAGATCAATTCGCATCTGAATAGATGAATTTAGATTCAAACCGATCTATTTCCCAGATAGTAATTTCGCCTTGCTGCAATGTTGTCAGGGAAACTTGTGACAAGGTTGACATAAGCCTCCTAGTTGATACACGACAAGGCTACAAGCTCACAAAACCCTTGCAGCTGAGGTGTAGCAACCTTACACTGACAAGGTTGTCAATCACCAGTCAAAAAAAATCTCATGACAAGTCTGACAAGCTTACATGTTATCTGGGTTAGATCTACAGAGATTTGAATACGAAGGAGCTTTGATTTATGCTGAGATCTGCGTAAATCTACCTAGATCTATTTAGATCCAAAGAAATCTACCACATTCCATGTTTTGGATCTAAAAAAATCAAATTTGATCTTATTAGATCTGTTTAGATCTCATCCATTTGTTCTCGGGATGTTGCTTCACTTTGATAGTTCGACCAATAATATCGGAGTGTAGAAATCAAAACCATAATCCAGAGAAATCAAATAACAGTCAGTTCTAGATGAAACATTCACGTACAATTCGTTCTCTCTCGAACGATGCACTTGTACTTCATTTAGTCTATATCGTGAACAAGTGGTAAACTTTGCGAGGGATAATAGAAAGAGAGAGAGAGAGAGAGAGAGAGAGAGAGAGAGAGAGAGAGAGGAAAAAGGCGAGGTAAATAAAACGACAGGAGAAATGAAGGGCTTGTGCAGGTAATTGTTCGTTTGCTGACTTGGATTCCGTACAGAGGATTAGTATACTCATCCGAAACTTTTTCAATTACGAAAAATCCTCTAGAATTATAACTAATTTCTTCTTTTCTCACTTCTCCTCCAGTAAAGAAGTTCCTACCGCGAAAGGATAAAAAAAAATGTATAGGTGAGATGAGAAAAATAGACTATTACTCACGTTTAGTTGTTTTGCACGTCTCTGCGAGCATCATCATTCTCGCCTCAGAACTCTTAAAAGAACTCGATAATCCTTCAGCTCCGAAGGGCACCAGTTACTACATGAAAAACAATGAATACAAGTGCGTAACGAGACTTAATTCATATCGTTGTTTCTTTACTTCTCTCTATTCTTTCATTCTCATTTCCTGTTGGCTTTCTCGTGAGAATTCATATTCGTTCTCACGTAATTTAAATATTTGAATTGTTTGACGCACTTATCGAATCAAATAATTGAATCGTATATGAAGATGGATGAAAAAAACTTCAGATGAACATTCCCTTTCTCGATATTCAAGATTAGCTTGAGATTTTCTTCAAACTGTCTGACTCTATGTGTCGTTCGATCCCGTTCAAGGGGAAAAAGTGATGAGGATTGTTAACGCATCGATGAACTCTTCATAACTTCTGAATTGAAGTTTCCTCTTGTTTTTATTCTCTTGGTACAACTATATTTTGGAGTTTCGGAGATACGAAACCTCAATGACGGGACACAAAGTGCGTTGAAAATTCAATTCCGTTGAGGTTTCTCCTACTCGCTGTGTAATTCTTTTGTGCCTGTAATCGACAACTCATTTTTGTAATGCTTCAGAGGAAGAGAGTTAGAAAATATCGAGAAAGAACCGGGGAACTGGGAATAGTTTTCTTTTCTCTCCTGAAGTGTCCGGTTGAGGCTGTCAAAGTGTCTAGATTCCATTTACGAGATACTTTCTTATAACGGTACCGTAAGATACGTGGTTTCAGTTTGACACGGTGTAAAAGATACGACAGCGTTTCTGTCATATCGATGTTTTATAGCACGAGAGGTAGTTCTGCTCTTGGGGAACAAAAAACCGAAAGATTGTACCAAGATTTTTGTAACGTTTCAATACTCTAAATCGATTGGAGTTACAATGTTTGGTAATTTACTGAGGGACAGAATAATGTGTTGGTCAATTAAAATCCCGGGAAAAAAAATTCCATATATGGACCCATATATGGATTCATATATGGTCATATATGAAAGTGGGGAATCTATCAGCATTGATCTCACTCCTCTCTCCTTTGGCTTTTCATCACATTCCATGTAAAATTGTGACATTTTTTTGTCCATATATGGATGTATATGATAATTTATGATTGAATATGATCACATATGGCCAGATACAGTCTCATTTATACATGATCATATGTGGCCAAAATCCATATATGCTCATATATGATCTCATATATGTTTATATATGTTCATATGTATTTCATATGTGTTCATATATGATTCATATATGATTCCTATATGATTCATATACGCTCATATACGACCTTATATGAATTATTTTTTCCCGGGATATGATGAAACGGAATATCCTTCTCATTTGCATCCAATGAGGTATGAAATTCGAGAATATATTTCATAATAACAAAGATCTTTCCCTGCCCATCGTAGTTGAGGAGAGTTCAACAGGAGCTTGGAACGATAGAATACTCCATTCACCTCGTTAATCCGATATTTTCTGAACTCACCTGCCGTTCAATGTGTATGTTTACACATATACATGGGTATTTACACAATACCCTTATCCCGTAGACTCGATTGAATTTAGTTTGGGAAAAAGTTCATTTTCGTATATCGGAATCGAATAATTCCGAACAGGTTATAAGCTGTTATCAATGAATTCGAAGTTTGCATTGAATGGATTCAAATTCTCTTCGTGTACCGACATTTCGATCGATAAGAATTGGAATTTCCAGGGGTATGCAGATGATAGAAAATATATTTTATGCGATGATGAGTAAAGGACGGTCACTTTGAATCGAATTTAATTGAAATTCAATTAATACTGAGGTTCAATAGAAAGATAATTGATGGAAGTAGTAGGAAGAGAAATAGCAGAGGAAAGAAAGCTGAAGTTTCCACCTGAAAAAGAATCGATTCTACTTCGCATTGCAGAAAAACTCATTATGGATGACATACTTCCCCATTCTTGTAATTTGGAAACTGCGGGGATTTACATGAATAACGCATTTGCATTGGAGAAAACTTTACAAACTGGAAAACTTGGTGGAATAGATCCCAAGTGTGAAGTAACGATCGTTTGGATATGAACTCCATATCGCGTCGCTGTGAACTGGGTATCTGAAATGATAAAAGTGAGTTGATATCCAATCTATACCCAAGTAGGAATGCTCTAGTTATTGACGAGTTTTATAACGCTCAACTAGCCAGATACCAGAGACTTGCAAGTACCTCGCTAGAACCCTACGAGGCACTTGCAAGCGTCTAGTTTTTGGCTAGTTAAGCGTGACAAAACTCGTCAATTATTAGAGCATTTCTACCAGGGTATGTTCATGCCGTGATCTAATAAATTTCCATGGTTACAGTCAGAAACAAATATAAACCCCAAATGAGGAAGACGTAATGAAGCTGTCGTGTGACGGTGACTGACTTCACGATGGTCCTTGATGGAAGGAAAAAATTGTTCTGATTGGAATCGAACTTGGAACTTCTGAATTCACCAGACAATGTCATAGCCGCTTGGCTGTACACCTCTATGAATTCAATCACATCTGCATTCATACCCAAGCAGCACAACCACGTACATAGAAGATTCATAGAATGTTCTTACAGTACCCATCCGATTTTCTTCCACTTCCTCGCCTGACAAGCTCGAAAACTCCCCCCCACCACATCCACTTGATCACGGATCGAACAATACGCTCACTAGACGTTCGATTTTCTTCCGCAGATTCCGTTAATTTTGGGCTAAGAAATTGTTCTGCGGGTTAGAAAACAAAAAGTGGAAATGATTCATTTAAATAGTCATAAAATGATGGAAAGTGAATTGATGAAACTCCCACATGCTTACACAGCCGCAGTATATTTCCCAGTTATCAAAAAGTTCAAGTGATATATCAATTTACCTCATCAAAAATTATATGATTCATATCGGTATTTCACTACATCTATAAAATTACGTTGTATGAAAGGGAATTTGTACATTTCCTTCTTATTAATGACAGGAAACAATGGGTTGAATGTGATAGAAGCAATCATTCTCAGAAAAATAACTATTATTGTAATCCTTGAGCCCGATGAACATTTCCTTCTTGGAATGTGTCGTGGATAAGTGTAACATGTCTTACGCAACACTTGTAGATATTTTTTTGATGTCAAAAACTCTTTTTACGTTTCGGAGATATCTAAAATTGTTGCGTGAGAAATATCAGACTTGTGGAAAAAATACCTCGAAACATGGAATGTTTATTGGAATCGTATCGTTTTTCCTTCAGTTCAAGAATCATAATGTAATATAATTATAATGTAATGTGAAGTTTGTGATGTAATTATAATAATTGAGAGGTGAATTGAGATGCCGGGGAGAATAACTCGCTTAGCGCTCGGGACGCATCACAAATTTGATCCAAACGGTCCCGTCGGAGGTCGAAAAAGAAGTCGGAACTTTGAGAATCGAAGAATACTAGGTCATAGAACTTGAAAAAACAAGGTCAGTGTCCCTCTACCATTTTTTTCTAGGATGAATAGTTTTAGAGAAAAAAAATAAAAACTACACATTTTTTCATGCCAAAAATCAATGTTTTCCAACATTAAACTTGTTGGATCTCATTCATTTTTCAGCGAATCGGAATGAAATTTACAGATTCTGATTTGTGAGACTTCACCGAAGACGACAAGGTCGAAAAAATCCGCGAAAATTAATAATAAATTGATTAATTTCTCATTCGAAGTGAAAATCACGTGTTTTTTCAGCTTTGCATTGAAAAAGTGTCGGGAGAAATATGAGCTACAAAAAACTCCCAGTGACGAAGTTGTTCGCTAAGGTATGGACAAACTTTTTGGGAAGTTACAGATCGATTGGATAATTAGTGTGCAAAATACAGGGATTTATTCATTAGCGCGCAACGGAAATCTATCACGATTATGCGTCTTTTACCGGGTGACTATCAGGGTCCGTAGGGAGGATTGTATCCACTCACTTTTTCAACTTGAGATGTTTTTTTGGGTCGGAGAATTTGAATATTCAACTATTTTCACGAGATTTCATCTCCTTTATCCATGTTTTTGTCATAAGAAATTTGATTGAAGTTACAGAAAGAATAACTCGCTTAGTGCTTGAAATCACGTAGAAGAGTAATCATATTGGGCGATAAAAACAAGTAGGTGAAAACAAGTAATAAAAAATATACATATTCAGATTTGTTACGTCAAAACTATGGGGGATTTCACTTTCTTCACAACTTACGGTAGTTAAAGGAAAGCATCGAATCATCTAGTTCGATGTTCCCTTCATTACCCCACTTCAGCTAGAATAGGATCTAAACAAGGACTGGGGGAAGGATATCGATTCAAAAATACTAAAAGTTTATGCTGAAATGTATAAAATTTATATTCTAATTTTAGTGTCAAACAATTGTTGTGTTTGAAAGGAGTTCGGTGTAATGTGTTTTTGAGTAATTTTCCTTGTATAATTGAAGGAAATGGAGGGTAAATCTTCTTTTATGATAGAAGTTCGTAGGTTTAAGAAATTGATTAGTTGTTTCTTCTGAGGGTTTCTCAGTAAGAATTAAAAAAGGAATTGAAGGAAGAAGAAGGGGATGTCTAATTGAAAAGAGAATTATATTTGATTTGTAAATTTTTTCAAGATCGGAGTCCGAGCTTGCAAAGCTCTGATTTTGTTCCAATATATTTTTCCACTAAGAACAAAAAGAGGAATAATCAGAGAGAAACTATCACTTCGATATTATGGGAACAAATTCACTCACTTTTGATGAATTATTGATGAGATGAAATCCTAGCAGGACTGTAAGGGCACTGGAATTTACACTGTTTCAGATATTTTGAACTTCAACTTTAATTTGTAACTTTTAACTAGAAATTGAACAGATATTTTGAACTTTAACTTCAACTTGTAACTTTAACCTCAAAATTGAATCTTTCAGTAGAAACGATCAAACGAGAGTGAGTTGTTGATGCATGTCCGCTCAATTCTCAGCTCGGTTTTTCGGTAGTGAGAGAAAATTTCAGTAGGAGGGAAATGTGGGTGGGAACAACAGAATTTCAGGAGGAAAAGATGGAATTTAGATGGGTTGGAGAAGCATGGATTCGTGCATTACCTGAGGGTAGGCCTCTCCTTGAGAAGGAAATTCTCCATTTTCTTTAACCCATTAAGTCCGGGAAATGCAGGATTTCAACTGTAATTTCAAACGTTGCAAATGATATATAAATCATTGAAAACTCATGGCAAAAATACCTTACCTACTATTTTCGAGGTTGCTCTTTCGGTTGCTGAGGTCAAAATTACCTTCAGATGGCGCTGGAATACCGATATGGCCGATTTGAAATGAAAAGTCGACAGAAAATTGGAGGATATTTGACTTTGTGATTTTTTCACGGGTGGAAGAGGCACTCAGAATCATTCGAAACATCAACCAAGGGTGCACAAAATATCTCAACTTTATGATAGAATTCTTCCCCGGGTTGAAGGAGACCTAACCTCTCTCAATTTACCATATATTCACCAAAATGACTCGCAATTCTGAGAATCTAGAGAAAATTAACAGAACATATGATTTTATTCGTTCAGTATTCTTCAAGAGAAGTACCCGGAGGTTTTTGAGGTCGCTGACTACGAATCGAACATCAGATCTTCAAAATTCAAAATGACGGATCCAAGATGGCGGACGAAAAGTCAGAAGAAGCCTCGAAAATGGATGAAAATCGGTATGCTTAGGTTTTTGAGGTCCCTGATTACGAATCCATTATCAGATTTTGCAAATTCAAGATGGGAGACCTGAGATGGTGGATGGAAAGCCAAAAAAAGCCTCGGAGATGGATTGAAGTCGATCCACCGAGGTTTTCGAGGTCGCTGATTACAAATTCAGCATTAGATTTCCAGAATTCAAGATGACGGACCCAAGATGGTGGACGAAAATTCGAGAAAACTCTCGAAGATGGATGAAAATCGGTATACTGAGGTTTTTGAGGTCACTGACACCGAATCCAGCATCAGATTCTCAAAATTCAAAATGGTGGATTCCAATATGGCATACAAAAAGTCAAAAAAAGCCTTGAAAATGGGTGAGAATCATTATGCTGAGGTTTTTGAGGTCTCTGATTACGAATCCAGCATCAGATTTCCGGAATTCAAGATGGCGGACCGAAGATGGTGGAAGGAAAGTCAAAAAAAACCTCGGAGATGGATTGAAATCGACCCACCGATGTTATTGAGGTCGCTGATTACGAATTCAGCATTAGATTCCCAGAATTCATGATGGTGGACGAAAATTCGAGAAAACTCTCGAATATGGATGAAAATCGGTTTACTGGGGTTTTGGAGGTCACTGACAACGAATCCAGCATCAGATGTTCAAAATTCAAGATGGCGGATTCAATATGGCATACCGAAATTCATGACATCACTCAAAATTAGGGCTGTGCGGTTAATCGATTGATTGTCAGACACGATTAATTGATGAGCAATTAATTGGTTAACCGACGCCTTTCGATCGATTGATTTTTCGATTAACCGAATAATCGATTGATTGATCTCAATTAATTGATTTTTCAATTGAGCAAATAATCGATTCATTGCTCGATTTCAATCAATTGATTTTTCAATCAATTTATTCTTCAATTAAACAAATAATCGATTATTTGCTCGATCTTAATTAATTGATTCTTCAATTAATCGATTAATCATTTAATTGCTTGATTTGAATTAATTGAAATTTCGATCAATCAACCGATCAAATAATTGGTTTTTCGGTTGATTAATCGACAGATTACTCATCGACGAATTTCAGTTGATTGATCGAACAAATCTTCATTTGATCGATCGACATAAAATTGTGAATAGTTGGTTTGCCTGATGATCCACTTACCGTACAACAGGGTGAATACACGGAGAGAAATTTGTAGTTAAATTAACTATGTGATTATAGCTCCCGAGGAACAGACTGACTTTCCAATGGAATTTATTGTAAAACATTGTAAATTTGATCATTCTTCTATTGTCTCGTCATAGTAAATTCCATCCTAAGTTCAGTTTGTTCCTCGGTTACACAGTCCCATAGTAGAATGAAGATTTGTTCGATCAATCGACTGAAATTCGTCGACGAGTAATCTGTCGATTAATCAACCGAAAAACCAATTATTTGATCGGTTGATCCATCGAAATTTCAATCAATTCAAATCAAGCAATTAAATGATTAATCGATTAATTGAAGAATCAATTAATTGAGATCGAGCAATTAATCGATTATTTGTTTAATTGAAGAATAAATTGATTGAAATCGAGCAATGAATCGATTATTTGCTCAATTGAAAAATCAATTAATTGAAATAAATCGATCGAAAGGCGTCGGTTAACCAATTAATTGCTCATCAATTAATTGTGTTTGACAATCAATCGAATAACCGCACAGCCCTAATTTTGAGTGATGTCATGAATTTCGGTATGCCATATTGAATCCGCCATCTTGAATTTTGAACATCTGATGCTGGATTCGTTGTCAGTGACCTCCAAAACCCCAGTAAACCGATTTTCATCCATCTTCGAGAGTTTCCTCGAATTTTCGTCCACCATCATGAATTCTGGGAATCTAATGCTGAATTCGTAATCAGCGACCTCAATAACATCGGTGGGTCGATTTCAATCCATCTCCGAGGTTTTTTTTGACTTTCCTTCCACCATCTTCGGTCCGCCATCTTGAATTCCGGAGATCTGATGCTGGATTCGTAATCAGAGACCTCAAAAACCTCAGCATAATGATTCTCACCCATTTTCAAGGCTTCTTTTGACTTTTTGTATGCCATATTGGAATCCACCATCTTGAATTTTGAAAATCTGATAATGGATTCGTAATCAGGAACCTCAAAAACCTGAGCATACCGATTTTCATCCATTTTCGAGGCTTCTTCTGACTTTTGTCCGCCATCTTGGATCCGTCATTTTGAATTTTGAGAATCTGATGTTCGATTCGTAGTCAGCGACCTCAAAAACCTCCGGGTACTTCTCTTGAAGAATACTGAACGAATAAAATCATATGTTCTGTCAATTTTCTCTAGAGTCTCAGAATTGCGAGTTATTTTGGTGAATATATGGTAAATTGAGAGAGGTTAGGTCTCCTTCAAGTCCGAGAAAAAATTCTATCGTGAATTTGAGATATTTTGTGCACCCTTGGTTGATGTTTTGAATAATTTTGAATGCCTCTTCCACCCGTGGAAAAGTCACAAAGTCAAATATCCTCCAATTTTCTGTCGACTTTTTATTTCAAATCGGCCATATCGGTATTCCAGCGCCATCTGAAGGTAATTTTGACCTCAGCAACCGGAAGAGCAACCTTGAAAATAGTAGGTAAGGTATTTTTGCCATGAGTTTTCAATGATTTATACAGGGTGGGGCATTTAAAGTGTCGCGGGCGTTTTTTCCAAAAATGAAATGAGATACGAGAAAATTTTTCGGACAAAAATTGTAGGGTATCGAGGGGGACATCCGATGGTGGCCTTGGCTTTGACCTCAAATCTCATCTTCAAGGGCATTCTGAGGTCAACTCTTGTTTTTTAAATAGCATCTCATATTTTTTACTGCAGATTTGGATTCTAGGTCAAAAACCAAGAAACTTTTGTCTGAACCATTTTCCTGAAATCCGCAAAGATGGCGCTCTAATCGATATTGTTCCATACTGAATCTGACATTAGAATAACTCGAAAACGAAGGGTCTTGGAGGAGAATGTTTCGGACAAAAGTTGTCTGATTCCAAGGGGGACCCCTTGAACTGAAACGGAGATGATGGGGTATAACAGACAAAACACAACACATTCCAATCGTCTACATCACTTGGATAATTTTAATGCAGTAGATGCTCAAAATGATGGCCTTCGACTTCAATACACATTTTAAAACGTTTTACAAAATATTGCTGAACTCGTGCTAAAATATCTTCATTGATGCTCGCGCATGCATTGATGATTCGTTGACGCATATTCTCAGGTGTAGTCGGTGCTTGTTGATAAACTGTATCTTTTATGTATCCCCATAAAAAAAAATCTGGAGAAGTAAGATCCGGAGAACGGGCAGGCCAATGAACTGGTCCACGACGTCCTATCCATCGTCCAGGATAATCTCTGTCCAATATTTCTCGAGCTGTGACTGCATAATGGGATGGACAACCATCGTGTTGATACCACATATTCAATCGTTCCCGAACAGGTATGTCTTCAAGTAATGTTGGAAGTACTTGATCTAAGAAATGTCTGTACTTCTCTCCATTCAGCGTATCTGCAATGAAGTACGGTCCAATTACTCGAGATCGGAAAATACCACACCAAACATTCACAGCCCATTGTCTTTGATGCTCTACTTGACGTAACCATCTTGGATTTTCTGTCGCCCAGTAATGCATATTATGTCGATTTACTTGACCATGATTGGTGATCGTCGACTCATCAGAAAATAATACGTTGATGAAGTTGTTATTGTGCATTTGCGCTAGACCCCATCGACAAAACTGTACACGATTTTCGAAATCATCACCGTGAAGGTCTTGATGCAAACAAATGTGATACGGATGGAATTTGTGACGTTTCAGTATTCGAAGAACACTTCTTCGAGAAATTCCCGAATGGAGTTCAATTTCACGAGAGCTCACGTGTGGATTATTGGCTACTGCAGCTAGTACATTAACTTCCGCAGTTTCTCCGCTAACAGTTCTCATTCGATGTCGTTTTTCCCTTGTAACACTTCCCGTTCCTGAGGATAATTTTGTAATGCGTTGAAAATACCTAATGGATGGCGTTGTTCTTTCAGGAAATCGTTCTGCATACAAGTCATATGCTTGTCTGGGGTTCTTATGTACTTCACCGTAAATGTAGATCATATCGATCTTTTCAGAAACCGTGTATCGGATATCCATGATTTTCAATTTGTCATAAACCAAGTAATAATCAAATGTAACTGACAAACTGACTTTCAAAATCGTGAATTTTCACTGAACCCCATCGTTTGTTTACATCGCGTGAGCTCTGAATGGTGGTAATGTAGACGATTGAAATGTGTTGTGTATTGACAACTTTTGTACGAAACATTCTTTTGCAAGACCCTTCGTTTTCGAGTTATTCGAATGTCAGATTCAAAATGGAA